>CM065729.1:33545459-33547959 GCA_033310375.1 Conus canariensis | reverse complement strand
ACAGCAATGATTCAGGCTCCTGCCCGTCGCCAGACGCATCCTCCTCCTTCTCAGTCAGCCCCATCCCTGCAGATGGATTTTCAGCTCCAGCATCAGCTTCAGCCAGGTTCCCAGCTACGAACACAGCACATGGGTGGCTACAACAACATGCCGGTGCGTCCCCTACAGTCCAGTCCCTACAGCATGCAGCTTGATGGGCAGCAGGGGCAGATCCGTTCATCTCAGGGCAGTGACTCCTCCAACCTCTTCCGTTCGACCAGTGATGTGCTCAACACGTCGGACATGGGCATGAACCTCTCCCAGGTCAGCATGGACAGCCCGTTCAGCAGGGGCAGCCCTCACAGCAAGCCATCCGGGGAGCCATCACTCAACACCCCACCTCTCACAGGTCGACCTCCACCTGCTGCCACCATAAGTAGACGTCCATGTTCACCCCCTGTGACTTCTGCAGCCGTTACTACCGCCCCTGTGCTACACATCCCTGACGAGGAAAGCATTTATGAGGCTTACGATTAGTGCTTAGTACAAGGAACTGTTGAAAGTGTAAACTGTGAAGTGTTCTCAAGGACATGAGCTGATTGCAGTTGTTAGTTTACTTAGTTGTCAGTATGCATGTGATTGCTGTAATTACACTTCAGTTACTTTTTGATTTAATGTAATAAATTCTTTGCATTGTAGTTTAAACAATGTGTTTTGTTTTAATTACTTGAAATGTAATTAAATTGAAATAAAAATGTCCCGATCAATAGTTTATCCCTTGTCCCAAGTAACATTCTATGCAGTGTCCTATTCAACTTAGAAAAAACCCATACACATTGGCCCTAGAAAACTTGTCCCTTTTTAACTTTGAACAATGGCCCTTTTAACATAGAATATCTTAGATTAAATTACATTTACTTCATACATATTCCACAAAAATTATTTGTTACAAATTAGTTTTGATTTTAACGATTGTCGCTAATAAAGTCACACTTTCCTATAATGGAAACATATTTTTAATTTCTACATTACTATCAAAAATTTACATTGCGATGTATGTGAAATAAACAACAGACAAAAATTTTAACATATTAACATACAATTACTTTCATTTCAAAATATCAACATTACACCAGCAACACACACTTGTAGAGAGCAGATCAGTCCTCAGTACTGTCACTGGCAGTCTCATGAGTAATCCGGAGTAATCCTGACACAGTCTAGGGTGTGGTCGATCATCCTGTCCTGCCATGGAACGGATCCTGCTGGTGAGTTGCACCAGTGCTTGATGAGATTCCTCTGCATCTTTCCCTCCCTGGAGGCTCTGTTGGGGGCTTGGACTTGATGATACTGAGTGTCCAAGAGGTTCCGTTCCTGACGCCATTCCCCAGGCGCCATGTTTCCATCTGCACCTGGACGGTCGATGAGCCTGTTCTGTAGAACGGGGTAGCGGGTCCTCATGAGGTTGTGAAGGAGCACACACGCCTTCACAATCAGCCGAACAGTGTCTGCATGCTGGCCCATGGTGGTGAGAAGAACCTGGAAGCGGTTGGCAAGGATGCCAAACGCATTCTCAACCACTCTCCTGGCCCTGGACAGTCTGTAATTGAAGATTCTCTCATGCCTGGTCAGATTCCTGCTACTATAGGGCTTCATGAGGTAGGTCCTGAGTGCGAAAGCATCATCTCCTACAATAAAGTAGGGTACATCTTGGGTGTCGTTGGGGAGTGGATCCGGACGTGGCCACCCTACGATGTCGTCATGCTCCAGCCCAGCTCGCAGCTCACTGTTGTAGATGTGAGCATCTGACGAGGATCCTTTTCCTGAACAATCAGCCCAGATGAACTTGTAGTCCGATGAGACCATGGCGAAGAGTATGATGCTGAAGAACCCCTTATAGTTGTAGTACTCTGAGCCAGAGTCAGGGGGAGCTTTGCAGGCCACATGTTTGCCATCGATGGACCCGACGGTGTGGGGGAACTGCCAGCGCTCGTACCAATCGTCAGCCAGTCTTCGCCATCCTTGCTCAGTGCTGGGAGGGGTCAGCTGTTCATCTATGTACTCCTCTACGATGGCTTCGCACACCTCTCTGACCACCAAACTGATGGTGTTGTGGGGCACCCTCCATGCATATTGCATGTCACTGTACCTGGCCCCAGATGCTAGGTGGCGTAGGGTCAGTGCCACCTTGAGGCCAGGCTCGAGGGGTGCTCTCCAGTTGGTGGTCTTCTTGGTGAGTAGGGGGGTCAGCCTCTGGACTATCTCGTCATACATGGCCGGAGGCATTCTCATGAAGTTATGGAATGAGCTTGGGTCTTCATTCCTCAGTTCCACCATGAGTCTGTCATACAGGCCTTGCTCCATTCTTCTACCAATCCATGGCCGGACCCACACTCTCCCTATTCTCCTTCTCTCCCTCCTTCTTCTGCGCCTGCGATTCAGGATGGCATGGAGCTGGATCAATTGGTTGTTATGCTGCTGGAGGAGGAACACTGCCACATCTGGCCGTTGGGGGTTCATG
>CM065729.1:33510459-33535459 GCA_033310375.1 Conus canariensis | reverse complement strand
GAAGAGGAAATTGACACTGACTCGTCTGTGAAGCTCAGTGATGATGAAGGTAAGGGTAGGCCACTTCGCCACGCGAGCAGGGCGTTTACGTGCCGCGAAAGACTGGGGATTTGAGTGAGCAAGAGTTCACTGGCTTTCCTTTACGCGACTGGCGCGAAGATTCGAGTTTTTTACCGACAGTGCCTCCTTTTTCTGGTACTTCTGGCCTTCGTGTGTCAGCTGAGTGCCACGCCCCCATTTCTGCATTATTCCAAGTTCACTAGTGCACAGTAGGCATGTGATTCATATATCTTATTTTATTTCCTGGAGTGTATCTACCTATTTTTTCAACTCATTTAGTGTATTTACTGGCTTTTTCTGCTGAATGTGAAGCTATGGACCCACTGACTCTGTGCAAGAGTGTTGTGATGCACCTGAAAAAAAAAAGGACATTTTTTCACCCTCACGCACAAGAAATCATATGAAAGTGGGAAGTTTATTCTTTTGGATTCCACTAACGCAGTTCATGAATAACACTTCCTGAAAATTTCCTTGAGTTATCTCTTGTTTTGTATTTTTGGTGATTTTTTTTACTAACCATAACAAATGGCCCGTCCACAAGGGAAAAACAAGGGACAGAACTGTCCATCCCAAGTGAGTGAAGACAGAGGTCTTTGGCCTGTTTAAGTGTTATGGGGTAGAAATTGTGGTTGTATCACCTTGTTTTACTAAGCAATCGGGCACTGATCAGTGATCTTCTCAGTTTGAATGCATAAAAAATAAACTTTGCAAGTTGGATTATTACATCATCGCATTCAGACTTTAAGATAGAAAGCTTTTTGAATTTGAAAAGATCTAGACTGACTCTAGTAAGCAATTTATGTCTGAGATCATCATATGCAGGGCAGAAGAAAAGAAAATGCATTTCGTCTTCAGGGGAATGTGTACATAATGGACACAATAGTGAACAGGCATCTGAAGTATACCTATATCTGTTGCTTTTCATTTCTGTTACACCAAGCCTAGATCATATAAACATACTGCAGGTATATCTTGAAATTATAACACCAAAATACTTTTCTGGTCCTAGAGCACTTTTGAAAGAGCTGTACAGATTGTACCGTGATCTTGTTTCAATTTTTTCTGACCATTGTTGCTAAAAGAAATTGATTTGTCTTTGTTTGAATTCACTCAGGAAAGCTTTAGGACTACTCCCTGAGAGAACCATACATAGGCAAAACCAGATGTACAAAGAATATTTTTTACATGGGTAACCCATGTGGTTTTCCCTCTTTCATCGAGTGATCTCAACATGTGATATGCCATGCTCGCAAATCTGTTATTTGGTAAAGTGCATAACCTTAACCAGAAGGCTATGCATCTCATTTTCGCTAGGATAAGTAAGGGATAGCTGTTCAATTCTCCATAGACGCAGAAAATTGGTGTATGTAGACTTACATTTAAAAAAAGGCTTACACGCAACACAGATGAAAAGATGGACCTTTTTTATTTGATTGAATTCAAGAATGCCCAAATCTCAGCGGCGTATAACAACCTAGGAACGACTCTAGTATCAAATAGTTTAAAGAACACCTTTGGAGATGAACATTCAAGTCTCCACATTGTTCTAGATATTTCAGCAACATACCTTTTAGCTTTTGTAATTAAGTTTTCATTGGCAATACTTAAACTCAAGCAAGTAGTAAATTCCAGACCTAGATATCTTTTGGAGTTAACAACTTTCATTTTTTCGTCACCATAATACCAGTGCTCATTTTTTTAAAAGGTGCCACTGTTTCAGAAAACAATGATTTTTGACTTATCAAAGTTTACTGTCAAACCAAACCTACCGGCAATGTGATGCAGGTTATTAAGTTGGTGCTGTAAACCTATAGGCGAAAATTATAGAAGAGCGATATCATCTGCGAACATTAACAGAAATAATTCGATAGCGTCAGGATTAAGCTGATTTCCATGAGTACCTTTGTCAATGACATAGACCACTAACTTGTTTATCAGAAAGGAAAATAATGCAGGTGAAGCTAAACAACCTTGCTTCAATCTTTGGAAACACTCAAAATACTCAGTAAAACCTGCTGAGGAGCGTATACAACACTGTACAGATTGATACATTGCTTTTAAGGCCTCTAACATTTTTCCTTTGACGCATATCTTTACCATAACATTCCATAACACACCTTTTTGGCCGTGTCAAAGGCCCTTTGAACATCGACAAAGGATATATACAGTTTTTTCTTTTGTACAAGGTATCGTTGGACAATAGCAAATAACCTAAATATGTGATCAATAGTTCCATAGTCCTTACGGAAACCTGCTTGACACTCAAGTATTACATGATTGTTTTCAGCCCAATGAGTTAAACACGAATTTAGAATATGCGTATACAACTTACTGATGCAACTTAAAAGAGTTATTCCACGATAGTTCCCTGGGTTTTCAGGATCACCTTTTTAAAAATAGTGGTATTATAATGCCCTTGCACCATTCCTTTGGATATTTACCCTCGGCAAATAGTGTGTTGAAATATTTTATTAAAAAAGGAATAATGTGTTCAGACAGTTTAAGGAATTGATTTAAAACTTGGTCTTGGCCTGGGGCCTTTCCTGACTTAGTATGTTTAATAGTTTCTCTGATTTCTGTTTCGCTGATATCGCAGCTAAGCTCATCTAGGTCTAAATGTTTTTCTTGGTTGACAAAGTTTATATCATGCTCGTTTAAACCATCAGAGTTGACATCATTTAACAGGGCGTTGAAGTGATCAAACCATGTTTCTTTGGGAATGCTATTTTTAACATGTTTTACGGGTTTGCAATTTTTCATCTCTTTTCAGAAATCTTTTGAACTGTGGACATTTTCAAGAATTTTCTGTACTTTGTCCCTCTTGTAGTCTCTTGTTTTTAGCAGATCTTTATATGATTTTCTTTCCATGTTGTATGCAGTTTTTCTTTCCTTATCGATGCTTTATTTCTACTGTATCTGCAAAGGGCATGCAAAGCTTTCTTCTTTGCTTGTTTACATTCCTTATCGTACCATTTATTTTCACCACTATAATTTAATTTGGGATTAATCACATCTTTCCGTATACAGGATGCCGATTCTAATAAAGCATTTAGCAAATGTATTAAGTGCTTCATCGCAAGAAACTTCCATCTGTGCAGTAGCGAGGCTTAGTTTATCTTTGAAGAATGGGCTGTTCAAACGTTCTATTAACAGATGTTTCTTATCATTGGCCCAAACATGTTTTGTAACATGACAACAATTTTCGTATTCTTCTTTCGAACTTGATTTTGTTTTCAGCGTCAGTCATAGAGGCATGTGGTTTGATTCAAGTCTCCCTTGAATTTCAAGAGATATACAGGAATCTAGAAAGTCTGGTGGCACAAGGGCATAGTCATTTGTGCTATTACCTGTAGCTGACAAGAATGTAAAATTATCAGACTTCTCAGGGGAACATAAGCCATTTGAAATAATCAGTTCCAATATACACACATAGATAATAATGTTTTCCCATATTCATTTACACAAATATCTTCAGCATAGCGGCATGGAATTATAGCATCAGATTCATGACTGGTGATATTTGCCGGATCAGTTTCAAACATTTCTGGATTAAGTTGAAGATTTCCTGTCCTGGCATTAAAGTCGCTGCAAACAAGGATGTTTGGTGTGTCCAGTTCAAAAACTAAATTAGCGAGGCACTCTTCAATTGTATTAATACAACATTCTGTTTGCACAGTTCTATAGTACGGTGATGAATGAGGAGGAGAGTAACAATTTACTAAAACGACATCAGAGTTCGTACCAAACACCCTCTTATAAAATTTAACACACACAATAATTTATGATCATAATCCATTTCAATTTCTGTAACAATCAGCATAGCATTTTCTAACTTAAATCAGAACCCCACCACTACATCTGCCGTGTGTTGACAGTTTGATGGCAGGAGATGAAAAACAAACATAATCAGATTAGCTGTTTACAATGGAAATCTTTTCGCGTTGAAATGTCTCCACAAAATATAAAATATCATATTGATCTATATGTTCAGTAAAGCCTCTTTCTGCAAATTTTCCCATGAGACCCCCAATGTTCCAATAAAAAAAAGATCACTCGTTTAACTCACAGTAATCTGTGGAGTCACTGAATTCAGTAACCAAGTCGACATGTTCTGAAGAGTAAGTATTGAGGATCCTAGCCAATTCTTGGCTGAAAACATTGTTTACAATAAAAACATTAAACTAGGCGGGAAACTACACGTTTTAAGGAATGGACAGACAAAGGTGTTTATTGTATTGCGGATTTGATAACCCAAGCAGGGTCGTTCATGAGATATGAAGAATTCAAGCATAAACATGCTGTTCAAACAAATTTTATGCTATATCTAGGTTGTGTACGATCTGTCAGACAATATATTGGAATGAGGAATATCAGATTCACTAGCAATATACCTAAGAACACTGAAAAAGCTCTCAGTACTATTTGGAGCGTAAAGAAAGAAGCTCGACTTTATTATGACATCTAAAATGATGATAACTCACAACCAAGGTGCCGTGAGAAATGGAACAATGAAACAGGTAAAGAATTGAACTGGAAGACATATTTCTTCGCACACACAAAATAAAAGAAATAAAACTGAAATTGTTTCAAATGAGATTAATTCACAGGATCCTGGCTACAAATATTGTACTTGAAAAAAATGAATATCGTTGAAAATAACAAATGTACTTTTTGTAGGTCTGAAAAGGAAACCATAGATCATTTACTTTTCACATGTGACGTGACAACACGTTTTTTGAGTAATCTTCATAATTTCTTAAAAGACAATTGCTCTTGTGTACATGAAATTAGATTATCAAAGGAACTTGTTCTGTTTGGCACTGACTCTCGGTCAAAAACTGACATCATATTCGATTACATTATTATATCTGCAAAGTTCTTTGTATACAAATCCAGAGCTGAAAAGGTGCATCCTCTGTTTCCTATCTTCAGGAAATATTTAAAAACCAAATATCAAGTTGAAAAATGCATTGCGAAAACGAATATGAACTATGTTAATTTTGCAAACAAATGGCATAATCATAAGCTTTTGATTGAGAACTAAGATTTGTGTGCGCGTGCTTGCGTGCACAGGATGTGTATATGTAGTCTTGAACAAAACCGAGGATTTTCTCATGTTGGGTAAACTTTAACAAGAGCGATCATTATACCTAATTTCGAGCTGGAGCGTGGCAACTGAGACTCAACTGTGCGTGTGTGTGTGTGTGTGTGTGTGTGTGTGTTTTTTTTTTTTCTTTTGATAAGTAATTTATTTGTGCTATTGGTATCGATTCCTATGCTTTTGTACAGAAAATTTTAGGAATCTAGGGTTGTTCTCTCTCTTCACTCTCTCTGATTATTGATTAAAAAAAAAAAAGGACAATGCTCCAAAACAGTAAAGAGGTGAATGTGTGACACTGACAGTGTAGACACAGTGTTGTGCTTGTTTTGTGCAATGCATATGTCAGATAGGATTTCTGCTGTTCATTTTCTAAAATCATTGCTGCTTTGTAATTTGTTTATGTAAGATAAGATCCACTGTCCATTTTGTTGTTTTTAGTACAATTCTCTGTTTACGTTTTCCATTTGTAAATTTCTTCACAGTGAATGAAAGTGTTTGCCCTTAAAAAGAAAATGAAAAAAAATAATGCTCTCCGAACAAAATTTCATAAAAATTTGAAGTGCCTTTGTGGAGGAGTTGGAAGTTTTTTTCCACCGCACACTTGCTTTATGACTGCATTTGCTTTAATTCGTCACTGTCGAATTATCGACAGAAAGGTTCACTCTGTATTTTTTGAAATCTTTCTGACTTGTTAGACTTTCTTATGTTATGCCCAATGACTTCATTTTTATTATTTTTTTCCCACAGTTTTGCATTTTTCTTGTCTTAGCCATACAAAGTTTGCATTTTAGAGACCGTATGCACACAAATCTACTCCATACATGTTTGCGTGTACAAACACGCACACAAATACACACACCACACACACACACACACACACACACACACACACACACACACTCATTCACACACACACACACACACACGCGCGCGCGCGCGCGCGCGCGCAACTTAACGTTAGACCCGAGCCCCAAAACTCACACGCAAGTCACCCCACACTTGGATGCACAGGTGCGTAACTATCGACGACTTGATTGATTACACCTCAGCTCCGAGAAGAAATTATCCCACAGCATTGGTCAAACGCGGGGCTTACTCCGAGGTTCATCCTCAACTTCGTCTGCTCTCTCTCTCTCTCTGAAAACAAGTGTTACAACCGTTTGGCCATTATACCCATCGTACCATGTTAGGAAGACACTTGGAGATTTGCCTGCGCTTTTGGGATGAGCAGCTGGTAAAATGTATTATGAGGATTCCACCCTCCCCCTCCCCTTTCCCTCCCCCCCCCCCCTCGTCCCCCCTCCCCCACCTTCATCCCCAGCACCCTGCCGAGCTATTCAGGCCCTCGCCCACCTCCTTAGACAATTCGTGCTATTCGTTTCGGGTGTGTGTGTGTGCGTGTGCGTGCGTGAGTGCGTGCGTGCGTGCGTGCGTGCGTGCGTGCGCGCGTGCGCGCGTGCTGTGTGTGTGTGTGTGTGTGTGTGTGTGTGTGTGTGTGTTCTTTATGTTTCTCACAGATAAGGGAGGAGCACATGCACACACACACACACACACACACACACACACACGCGCGCGCGCGCGCGCGCGCGCGCACCAAACAAACAATCGAACAGAAACATTAGTTTAGCATCAACACTGCTGTTCGTATGTCCGTTGCAGTAGAACTACTTCCTATTCGTCACGAAAATGATCAGTTCCATTCATACTGCTGACTGCCGAATCGCTAAGGACCACAAAAGTGATTTTAAAACACAGCTCACCATGGAAGCTTTTAGACCTTGAAACTGGTTTTCTTTCAGACCATACTGTTAAAAAAAATGCCAAGAAAGGAATCCCCACATTCTACCGTCACACAACCTTCTTTTGGAAGGGACTGCTGCATGCCAGATACGATTTCCCCGCAGTCCCCTATACGGGAAACTTTTCGTGCTAACGAACAACGCTTCACTCGACAAAAGCTGAAACAGCCACCGCATTGACGCGCAGCGTCGTCTGAAACGTGCCTTAGGAGAAGTGAGTCTAAAGGCGTGTGGAGGGTCTGCAGTCAACCTTCAGGGAAAAGTCGCTCCTGCCTTACCCCCGCTACATCCACCAGGGAGATGACGGGAGTGTGTGCCACAGAAATGGTAGATCTCTCATTTCTCTGGTGTGTGCACGTGCGGATTGACTAATGGTGGGATTTTGCACCGCCTCTTCAGAATCCGGGAAGAACTTCGCACTGGATACACTTTGAAGATGACTGTCATTTTGGCACGACGGTTTCCGCGCCACTCCCATTCCCAACACAGGACACTTTCCACTCCTCCCCTCATGCTACTGAAGAAGGTTAGCGTATGGAAACTTGGTCACTTTTGAGCCAGAACGAATCCTAGTCCTGACTGTGACATACATACTGTAAACACACCGACAATGTTTTCCTTTAATACCATTTAAAAAAAAAAAAAGGCCACAATAAGTTTCTTTCAATAGAGTCAAAAGCTTTCTCGAAATCAATAAAAGCAACGTAAAGTTTACGGTGAAAGCAAAACTGCATTTATTTCAAGGCTAATTATGTAAACATATGATCAATGGTAGAGTAGCGTCTTTTAAATCCAGCTTGATGTTCACCTGTAATATTATGTAAATAAATCCATTCCTGAATCTTGTGGTTAATGATAGAACTATATAGCTTACTGTTTGTATCAGACAGGGATACCTTTGTGTAATTATTAGGATCGTTTTCATCACCTTTTTTTATAATAAAGGCAGGACAGTACTTTCTGTCCAGTTACCTGGGAACATTCCCTTATCAGAGTATAAAAAAGTTTAACAAAAAAGTCAATAACCCGATCCCCAGCGTACTTTAACATCTCCCAAATAATTCCATCTGGACCAGCCGTTTTACCATTCTTTAACTTCCTTATTGCTAACAGCACTAGACATAGGGCTGTTCATGGAACCGTCATCGTCTTCTTCGTCATTTATATCGTCATCGCCGTTATCAATTATACGAGTACCTTATGTTTGTAAATTTGTTTCCCGCATTTTTTTTTAAGTGACTGTACCAGTCAACCATTGTTATGTTGTTACAGGGTTGTTTTCTTTTAAAGGAGACTCTATGCACATTCTCCCCAAACTGTTTTTGATCATTTATGATCCTAACAATGAGTCATTATGCTGTTGTTCTTTTAATTCTAGAAGATGTTTGTACTCTCTCCTGGCTATACAGTAAGCAACGCGAACGGCATCATCCTTCGTCCGCAGAAATGTTCTCAACAAACCTTCAGCTTTTGATTTACTCATTTTACACTCTTCATCGTACCAGTCACTTTTTCCATTAATTTTGTTCAAACACGTTCGCTTTTTCAGAAAATCAGCGAAACTTTTAAGACATACAACAAACATATTCAAGGCTTCATTACAGTCACGATCAATCATAGTTAAATCATCATCAAGTAATGACAGGGCTTCAGCTGACTGCATTGTACAGACATAAATTTGCTCAAAAGAAGGATTCCATACGAAGTTTTCAATAACTTCACACTCATTTTCAGTACTCAAAGCCACAGTGTTAAGACCGGGTATTCCAAGATGAAATTCAACAGATAAATAGTCAGATTCTAATCTCTCTGATACAACTAAACTACAAGAAGGCAAAACGACAGAGAATAAATTTCGAGTAATCGGAAAATAATCGTTCACACTACACCCTGAATCAAATATATACGTATAGTGCCCTTCAAGATCACCGTTACATGCTCCATTTAGTATGCACAATCCCAGCGAGGTACACATACTTAATAAACATTTCCCATAATTATTGATTACCTTGTCCGATGATTTTCTTTTAAAAAAAAAAATCAGACTATCTACGAAACTCGAAATTATACGTATCATGCTTGTAGAAAATGTATTGAGAAACATCAGCCGTTCTTCTGTTCAGATCTCCAGCTAAGATTATATTCACATAATTCAACTCAAGCATACAATCAGTAAGACATTCCTCGAAAGAAAGAATACCATTGTTATCATTAAAATAAGCATAATATGGTGAACCCTCTGGCGGCATGAACAAACATACCATACATCCTCAGTTAAACCGTACAAAGACATGTCAATCAAACAGAAAAGAGCATTATAACAATCCATTTGGAGCTCTCTATCATAAGCCACAGAATCATTCTTAATCAGACATAATAAAACCCCAGAACATCTGCCTTGACGAGTAAACTTAATAGCAGGTAGCAGTGTAGCTTGTAAACACGTTAAATCCAAGACTTTCCACGAACGTTTCAATGAGACAGATAAAGTCAAAATTAAACAAATATGAGATTAGATTTTTATTGTAATTTTCAGAAAGACATATTTATATTCAAGTGCAAGAACATAAAAAATCTGAATAATCAAATTCAATAAAAATAAAAAATAAAAAAAATAAAAAAAAACCCAACGAAACACCGTCTTTCAGCGCAAGCTTTCGAGCCACTGCAATAGAAAATGTGACGCAATAGAAGAAATGACGTCATTGGTGACATTATCTGTGACGTCATCTCTCTCTCTCTCTCTCTCTCTCTCTCTCTCTCTCTCTCTCTCGTGCACAACTCCATCATCCTCCGTTTCTCTGTTCAGTCAGGCCCACACATTGAGCCCCTGTGGGTAGTTCGTCTTGAGCTTGTATCTCCAGAACCTATCCCTCTCTCTTCGCTTATTAATGTCATAAGTTCGATGACTGTGCCGCGGAGGTCGGTCAGTGTGTGTGTGTGTGTGTGTGTGTGTGTGTGTTGTGTGTGTGTGTGTGTGTGTGTGTGTGTGTGTGTGTGTGTGTGGCATGACTATGTGTGTGAGTATGTAAATGGACAACACAGACTAGACGAAGGCGAATTCACGAGTGACAGGAAAAAAAAATTGACAAGGAGAAAAGTTTCAGAAGAGACAAGCCGTAAACGCAAGAAAGAGAAGCAAAATCACACACACACACACACACACACACACACACACACACACACACACACACACACTACAACACACCACACACACACACACACACACACACACACACACACACACACACACACAGAAAGGTGTAAGGGTGGTCCCAGCGCACTGTTCGTTTGGTTGGATCTTTTTTCCCTCCATCAGTGTGTAACAAAACGGGATGTATGAGAGAGAGAGAGAGAGAGAGAGAGAGAGAGAGAGAGAGAGGTGTCTCGGTACCTCACTGGTGAAGAAAACAAGTGCATGTAACCACCTATGACGAGGCTCACTAGAATCCCGAGATGGGTTCACTGTCCTCACGTTGGTGAAAAATACTGAGGCTCGGAGGAGAAGGAGGACGAGGAGGAGGAGGAGGAGGAGGAGGAAAAGAATGATGACGAAGGGAGAGACGAAGAACAAGACAAGGAAGGAAAAAATAATAACAATATTACAGGAAAAACAAAACAAATAAAAGGAAGTAGAACAAGGAAGAAGAGGAAGAAGTAAAAGGAGGAAGAAGAAGAAGACTACTGGCAGGAGAAAGAAAGGAGGAAGTGGTGGAGGAGGAATGTGGAGTAGAAATAGGAAGGGGGGGGGGGGGGGCGGGGGGGGGGGAACAATCAAAAAGAAGAGCAGGGAAGTGAGAGCGTGCGGTCAGAGAGAGAGAGAGAGAGAGAGATAGACAGACAGACAGACAGACAAACGGACAGATTGAGACAGTGAGACAAACAGAATGATGTGTCGGGGCGGAGGGGGGGGGGGGGGGGGGGGGGGGGTTGTAGATAGGGGCGTGGAGGAGTGCGAGGGTGCGGGATAGCTCCCGGAATGCAAAGCCGTGACATCATCCATCGCCAAGCGTTACCATCTGCTGTGGCTGATCAGTTAATTAACGGAGTAAGCAGATATCCAGTCGCTGGTCCGACATTCTCTATCTTTTTATTCGGTGTTCAGGGTAGAACTACCCGTTTCATATTAGGTCCTAGGATATTTTGACTGTAGCTCAAAGGTATCCCTTACACCGTGAGAAAGCAGTTTTGACACCCATTGAAGTGATGTTTCTTTGCAGCCATGGGCTGCTGAAATCCCTCGGGTTGGCTCCATCCATACTGCCCTGTCGTCGAGCCAAGTCAGCTGTCAAGTGCGCAGGGCAAGCTAACGGTCAGTTTCATATGACAATATAACATATAATTACGTGAAAATGTTAAGCATATACTGAAAATGTGGAAACTGAATTGATGTTTTGGGTAGCTCAAATACCCGTCAATTTAACATCGTTGAAAATGATGAAGGAATTGTTTCAACTTTAGGTATATGGTTTCCTGCTGTTTGACACTAGCTCCTTTTATAGCTATAGGTGTTGTGTGTCACCGGATTTGATGAATAGAAGCGCAACATTTGGGGATGGTGTGGAATGCACGTTCGGTTTTTTCTTTCTGTCTTATGAAAAACCCACCTGATAACTTCCATTGCCAGAAAAAAATGACTGAATACTGCTTTTTTGTCACTCTGATTACAGAGCAGCTGCCACAATCCAGTACCAACGGATAGTAATCCGGACTTGCCATCCGGACTAATAGACGTGGCCATCACTCTCTCTCTCTCTCTCTCTCTCTCTCTCTCTCTCTCTCTCTGTCTCGTGCTTCGTTTTTGTCACAAGAAGCTTGCCGAGACCTTCCTCTAATACTGAAAAATTCTTGATAAGTCAGCAGTCCAACACTCGAAGTTGTCTTAAGACTAACCACATTTTTTTTAAAACCAGGTCAACGAAATCTGGAGCGATCCAAAATGTAAATGTACTGAAATATCAATTGACAAAAAAAATACCAGTCGACACACACACACACACACACGCGCGCGCGCCACACACACACACAGACACACACACAGACACGACCGCTCGCGCGCATGCATACACGCACACACACGCACGCATGCATCCATACGCAAGCGCGCGCGCGCGCTCACACACACACACACATGCACGCACACACACACACCAACATGCGCGCGCGCATGCATGCATGCACACACACACACACACACACACACATACACACACACGCCCGCGCGCGCATGCATACACGCACACACACGCACACGCACGCATGCATCCATACGCAAGCGCGCGCGCGCTCACACACACACATGCACGCACACACACACACATGCGCGCGCGCGCGCATGCATGCACACACACGCACGCATGCACGTTCACGCTCTCTCTCTCTCACACACACACACACACACACACACACACACACACACACACACACACAAAGATTCAAAGATTTAATCCTGTGACCCCTTTTGGGGCATGGAGGACTTAAAACAAAATAAACAAATGTAAATGAAACACATCAAACATCAAAAAATGTTCCCGATAATTAACACACTGGATATGTTACACAACTTTACTGAGTTTTAAAAACTTCGCTAAGTTTAGCAACTCTTTTTTATTACCACAGAGCAAACGACAATAGTTAAATACGGACTTTTTACATGTAAATTGTTTTGGTATAAACTTATTTCTAATATCATCATATTTGGTGCATTTCATTACAAAATGAAATTCGTCGCCAAGGTCATTCTGGTCGCAGTCCCGACAGAATCGTTCATCATGAGGTATTCCAAATCGTCTGCCAGTTTCGATCATGAGTTTATGATTACCACAGCGGAACCGAATTAGTGGGTATATATAAACATCAGGCAACATTTCAATATATTTTTCACGGCAAAACTCTGTTTTAAAATTCCTATAAAATAAACACTTATTACTAGATTCTAAAGCATCGTTCCATGCACGTATGTAAACATCTTCTAATGAATTACGAACATTTTTGCAGATACTGTGAACAGACGAAAACTTTTGTGTCTCCCACACAAAGTCGAATCCTGTGTCGATAAGGATATTCCGTATACACATCAACCACCTAGATGTAAAACCCTGATTTCTGTATAAATCATATAATACTTGATACAATCTAGACGAGTATTTGTTTGTTTGTGGTGAAAGTAAGGATGACCAGAATTTTATCATTCATGCATATACTTGAACTGAAACAGGATACATTCCTAGTTCTCCATAAATTAGTTCTGTTTTAGTAGAACGATTTAGATGAAAAAGATGCTTAAAAAATTTAAGCTGAAAACTTTCCATTAGATTTAAATCACTATATCCCCAAATTTCACAGCCATATAAAAGTACAGGCAGAACCATTGATTGGTATAAGTCCAGTACAATGTTTATAGGCAAATTTTGAAATCTTGCCATCTTTAGTAAAGAAAACATTGCACATTGCGCTTGGTCATACAAATACTTCTTACATTTATAAAAATTTCCTGTTCTGCTAAAGATCATACCTAAATATTTGAAAGTGTGTACTATTTCTATGGACTGGTTTTTGAACTTTAGTTTTTTTTCTAAGATTGTTGCGTCCATTAAAGACTACACCCTTTGTTTTTGCTACATTAACATTAAGCTTCCATGCGCTACAATACTCGCTTAATAAATCAAGAGCATGCTGTAAACCACAAAAAGAATCTGCAATAACAACAATATCATCAGCGTATAAAAGTAAAAGTAAACTAATGTAACTTAATAAATCTGAGTCAGGGAGAGTTAAATCAATATTCAAGAAAGCACAGTTACGATCTGTGAGATATAGTTCAAGATCATTCAAATACAAAGAAAATAGCAAAGATGAAAGATTTTCACCTTGACGAACACCTCTAAAACTGCCAAAATATTCAGACTGACTCCCGTTTATAAATATACAAGATTTTATTTGCTGATACATATTCGTGATTACTTGCAAAATCTTTCCATTTACACCTTCTTTGATAAGCTTTTGCCATAATCCCTGCCTCCAAACTGAATCGAATGCTTTTGTGAAATCAACAAAAACACAAAACAATTGCTTTTTACGACTATTGAAAATATCAATTAAACTTTTTAAAACAAATATATGATCTGTTGTAGAATGATTTCGTCTAAAACCAGCTTGATTTTCCGAAAGTGTGTTGTTATTCTCAATAAAATCTGTCAAACGGTTATTCAGAATTGTTGTGAACAGTTTTCCAACACAACTCAGAAGTGTTATACCCCTATAATTGTTACAGTCCAATTTGCTACCTTTTCTTTTGTATATTGGCAGAATAAGTCCAGTTAACCATTCTTCTGGTATGGTCCCTGTATCAAGAACTTTATTGAAAAGTTTACAATAACTTGTTTTGAGAACCGGAATGCTTTGTTTTATATATTCATTTCGTATTTTATCTATCCCACAAGCCTTTCCATTCTTAAGTTGCTGTACAGCTTTTTCAACGTCTTCGTCACTTATTGGTGCATTTAAAAATTCAAGATCATGTTGCAAGTCACAGTCAATATCCCTTTCGTTCTCAACACTATCTGGTTGAACATTCAATGATTTAAAATGTAAGAAAAGATCACCCATACTAACAAGGCATTCATTTCTATTTCTGACTTTAATATTTTCCCAATATTCTCTTGGTCTATTAGCTTTTAATCTACGAATCTTCGTATGCCAATGCTTTGTGTAAACTCTATACGATTTTCTGAGAACTTTTTTTGTATTCCTTACTGCTAATTTCAACCTCTCTACGGTTGGGACTAGTATCATTTAATTTAGTTCTATGTTTGGCTGTAAAATATTTTTTCTATGTTCCCTGCATGTGGCATCAAACCATGGCTTATTTTCGTTACTTTTGTTTGGCTTTTGCTTTGTACCTTTTGATACATGTTTGACTTCTCCCAGTGTGTCTTTAGCTGTTAATAATAGAATTTGCGATAACAATGTATAGGCATCGGCAACAGAAGCGTTTTCATTATCAAGTATATTGTTTAATTCCTCTATGTTTTTAGTGAGTAAGTTTTCTTTAAACATCTCACCTTTAGATGGATCCCACTTCTTAATGTTTGCATAAAACAAAGGTCTTCCTGTTTCAGGACATCTAACACTTCTATTATTTTCACTGAAAATTGAACTTTGAGTGAAAGCATTGTTTGACGTTCTCTGCGAAATGCTGAGAGATAAAAGAATTGGACTGTGAACATCTGAAAGCATGGCGTCAAAGGGATCAACACTAAAGTCAGTAATACGTGTGAACAAATAAGATGAACCCAGCATATAATCAATCACAGTACATCCACTACTAGTGCATCGACCAATACCTGCGTCTCTGCCAACTCTCCCATTAAATATAAACAAATTTTGTGATTTGCAAAAATCAATAAGTCGATAACCATAGTTATTAGGTCGACGTACATCCTGGGAACATCTCGCGATAGGGATTTCAAGATCTTCAATACACAGGTGAAAACTATCAGCAATAATGTCATTGATATTTGTATCAAACTTCAGAAAGTCAGGCAAACATTTAGTATAAGCATTAAAATCTCCCATAAGAAGCACATGGCAGTTAGAATCATGACATGTAAGACTAGATTCCAAATCATCAAAACAGTTAACTGAACCATAAGCAGTTCCCTCTGGAGGAATATAAACTGAACCGACGAGCAGATCTTTATCATAACCTGTCAGCAGTTTGTTGATTTTTAACCACAAAACACATTCACTATCACCATTGGCTTCAGGTTCCAATAACTGAATAAAATCTTCATATGTTTTTTTGTGTTTTTTTTATAGGCAATCGCTATGCCACCGGATCTCTGATACGAAAGATATTTTCGACTAAACAAAGCAATTGAGTAACCAAGATTAATAAAGCAGTCCACTAAATAGTCAGAGTCTTGTGCATCAGTTCTACTTTCGGTGAATGTTAATATGTCAAACTGGGAAATATAGTTCGTAAATTCTTTAAACTGCAAACGACTTCTTAGTCCACAAACATTGAGGGACAGGAAAGACAATCTACATTTAGAATCAGAAAAACTTGAAGCACAATTCAAACTAGGAACAGTGTCAAGGCTTGGATAAGGATGTACATCACCGCGTCCTCCAGCAGACCCTTATGACTCACAGACAAGGAGGTGCTGCAGCCCAAGGAACTTGAAATCCACGTCGACGCCCAACTTCAAGAGGTCGTCAGGGCTGTCCACCATCACAACTTGCGCCCTCTCCTGACCAGGAATCTTCTTCAGCTCACACCGAAGAAGCCTGCTGCGAAGGACAGTCAAGTCGTCGTTCAGATAGACTCGCTTGTATTTTTCTATCTTATGCAGCTCCTTCTTCTTTCTCATGACCTCACCTTTCACACGTCGAGAAACAAACTTTACAAGCACAGGCCTGCACTTGCCACTAATCTTCTTCCCGTTCCTATGAACAACAGACATGTCCGAGGCCTTTACTTCACACCCTGCCTATTGGAACAGCGTTGCTACCTTCTGGTCGAGGTTCTCCTCGTCTTCTTCAGGCAGATTGACGATCCGCACTGTTTGCCGCCTGGTGTATTGTTCCTGGCGATCAAGGGAGTAGTGCAGCTGTAGGTTTGATTTTTGCACTTGTTGCAGGATTTCCATGTTTTTCTTAAGGACAGTGTCCATCACTCCAGTGATTACCCTCTCCAACCCCTTCACAAACAAACTTTCCATTTGTTTGGCAATCACTGGAACTAGAATTTCGGCGACGCGCATTGCAATAACGTCACTATCAACATTGACGTCATTCTGGTTCTGATTTTTTCCTTTAGACGTTTTCTTGCCGCTGTTCTTCTGCTGGCACGGTCTCGTCGCACTCAGTCTGTGCAAAATGCTTTCCTGCACCTCTTCGCACACTCCTGCTGTCGACTCCCTCACCAGCTTCTGTACAACACTGTCCAAACCAGAATCTTGCCACTGCACTGAAGAAGTAGAGGCCTCAACTGACATTCTGGCACGGTCAGTTAAAAACCAAAATAATAGAAATTAGACCACTCACTTGATCAAAAATTAAAAAAAGCGGCATAAACTGAAGTCCGGAACACTTACTACCCGATGGCTAAAGTTTCAAGTATAAAGTTAAAGAAAAACTAATACAAAACAAGAAAAAATACGGAGCTCAAAATTTCAGCCGATCATCAGAATGACCCGGAAGTCACACACACACACACACACACACACACACACACCGATACAAACAGTTTGATTTCATTTAAATTATCCTCGGTCGATTCCGATCAACATGTCTTGTGTTTCGCTTCGGACGTGTTAAGTTTGATGTAACGTTTGTATTAACAAAGGACGCACGCACAAATTCTGTAATGACTCCGGAGGTCTCTGAAGTAAGCCTGAATACGGCAGAGAGTGCAGGAAGCTTCCAGATACCGTTTCTTAAATGTCCCGAGCATTGTGATTGGTTGCAACATGTGATGGTACGCGGTCCTTCTTCAACGTGATTGGTTGCAACATGTGATGGTACGCGGTCCTTCTTCAACGTGATTGGTTGCAACATGTGATGGTACGCGGTCCTTCTTCAACGTGATTGGTTGCAACATGTGATGGTACGCGGTCCTTCTTCACATACGTGATTGGTTTCAACGATTGTTTCATGGTACGCGGTCTCTTCTTCCATACGGTTTTCAACTGTTTTTAATTATGACGCGTTTTAACGTCATAATTCATATTCAAACATTCTGACAATAACCCATGAAAATTGACCGGTTAAAACACCCGTGTTTCTCGAACTTCAATGGGGTGATCTGTAAATGATGATATGATGAGAGAGAGAGAGAGAGAGAAGAGAGAGAGAGAGAGAGAGAGAGAGAGAGAGAGACTTGTTTTTGGCCGTGCTGTGGTAATTGATTATTGATTTGTGAATCGTCTGCAGTAATTAATTGATTGACTAACTGATTGACTCATTGAATTTTGTTTGTTTCTGCAGTAGCCGCTGGTACTGAAAATGTATAAAATGTTAATTACTGAGCATTCGAATAAAATAAAATTACAATATCAGCAAAATCCACAAAGACCGATTCCACGCCACTCAATATTCTGTCTTTGACAACAGTAGGGAGTGTGACGTCTGAAGCATAGATAGAAGAGTATTATTACCATCACCACCATCTCACTACCGCCGCCGCGACCACCACCAACCATTAGCACCACCACCACCACCACAACAACAATAACAGAACAGCAAAACCAACTAACCAAATCGGCAGATAGACAACAATCAAAATATCATGTTTTTTTCTTTTCTTTTGTCGAATTCCAGTCGGTAACGTCACATTAGTCGTAAGTACTTCAAGGCCCTATACGAAAAAAGCATGTTCCCCGGTACCCCCACCCCTGGCATTCCAGACATGGTGATGGGGCACGGCACAGGGGACTCGGTACCCCCACCGCTGGCATTCTAGACATGGTGATGGGGCATGGCACAGGGGACCCTGTACCCCCACCCCTGGCATTCCAGACATGGTGACGGGGCACGGCACAGGGGACCCGGTACCCCCACCCCTGGCATTCCAGACATGGTGATGGGGCACGGCACAGGGGACCCGGTGCCCCCACCCCTGGCATTCTAGACATGGTGATGGGGCACGGCACTGGGGACCCGGTACCCCCACCCCTGGCATTCTAGACATGGTGATGGGGCACGGCACTGGGGACCCGGTACCCCCATTCCTGGCATTCCAGACATGGTGATGGGGCACGGCACAGGGGACCCGGTACCCCCACCCCTGGCATTCCAGACATGGTGATGGGGCACGGCACAGGGGACCCGGTACCCCCACCCCTGGCATTCCAGACATGGTGATGGGGCACGGCACAGGGGACCCGGTACCCCCACCCCTGGCATTCCAGACATGGTGATGGGGCACGGCACAGGGGACCCGGTACCCCCACCCCTGGCATTCCAGACATGGTGATGGGGCACGGCACAGGGGACTCGGTACCCCCATCCCTGGCATTCCAGACATGGTGATGGGGCACGGCACAGGGGACCCGGTACCCCCACCCCTGGCATTCTAGACATGGTCATGGGGCACGGCACAGGGGACCCGGTACCCCCACCCCTGGCATTCCAGACATGGTCATGGGGCACGGCACAGGGGACCCGGTACCCCCACCCCTGGCATTCCAGACATGGTGATGGGGCACGGCACAGGGGACGATGAGGGGATGACAAACCTGGGGAAATCTGAAACGGCTCCCTTTTACAACGTTTTGCTTTTAATTAGTTATAAATAGATTTATTCATTTATTTCATACATTTTATATGCTTATTTTAAGAATAATTGTTAGTGAGTCCGCCAAAAAACAAGGACAAACAAGTCGCAAGACAAAATACGATGCGTTTCGAGCTCTCAGGTCTTCTTCATACAAGAGAAACAACGTTCAGGACAATGAAAATGAAGAACGAGCAATCAATTATCTTATATTCGCAGCAAGATGAGCGTTGGATGAAAACGAGGCCGTTGGGAAGGGGAAGAATGCAGTTGATAATGATTATCATAATGATAATGATAGCAATAACAATAATGATGATGACGATGATGATGATGATGATAATGATGATGACGATTAAAACATTGAAAAAATAAAGAGAGGAGTACTAGCACTTGTAGTAGTATGATAACAGTAGCTGTGGTATTAAAAGTGGACATACATGTAGTTGTGGTAATCGTAATGGCTATGCATACAGAAACGGAGAAAGGAGAGGGTTGGGGATAGTCGAACAGCATGGTTGTGGTGGCAACAGAGTTAGTGGCGATGATGATGGTGATGATAATTACCATGATAATAAGCCCATTTCCCAGCGGTCATGCTGACCAGACCTTCCTTTTCAGCCATGGTGATGGTCACTCCTGTTCTCTCATGGCCCGGACAGCCACCACAGCACGGACAGCGAACACAGTCTCCCTGAGTGAGTCCTGCTCCGTGGAAAACCGCCATGAAGGAATCAGTTCAATGCGTAAAAACGAACTTGGTTTGTCTGTTTGTCTGTGCGCCAGACTCCTTTTCTGGAAGTTTCTGGGTCACCGCTGTTTTATTGTTTTGCAGTTGTACACTCCTCCTGATCAGAAGGTGCTTACAGTGCTGCATATCAGAACATGTCTGTCTGCGACGTGAACCCGTACTGACATACAGCAAGTTCCCCTTCCTAACCACTCCTCTCAGCTGTGGTTCCGCCGTCTGTTCAACATGGAAAATGCAACGACAGTTTCACGGTAGGGGTGCTGCCATACCAATATGTGCCCTTCTGTGAGTTCCAGATTTGGGGTGTGGATCAGTTTTAATCTGACAGAGAGGGACGTTTGTGATGTGGGAGCTATGCTACGATGTGGTGTGGGAGCTATGCTACGATGTGATGTGGGTGCTATGCTACGATGTGATGTGGGAGCTATGCTACGATGTGATGTGGGAGCTATGCTACGATGTGATGTGGGTGCTATGCTACGATGTGATGTGGGTGCTATGCTACGATGTGATGTGGGAGCTATGCTACGATGTGATGTGGGTGCTATGCTACGATGTGATGTGGGTGCTATGCTACGATGTGGTGTGGGAGCTATGCTACGATGCATTTTCGTTTTATCTTGTCAGGCACGACATCGGTGAGAGGATACCTTCACTCAGTCTGCCTCCAACGCACTGGCCTGTAAAAGGTGTGTGGGTACACATCGTATTTTCATTTTGTTTTATTGGTTTGCTGTTTCTTCTGGTGGGGGAGGGAGTAGGGGTGTTGAAGGGGGATGGGATGGGAGAGCTTGGCATGATCCCAACACTGGTGGTGGTGGTGATGACGATGATGGTTGTCGCTGCATCTGCATCTGCTAATAATACTTTCGTTGATCATGACGACGATAACGATGACAATGATGATGAGATGATGATGATGATGATGAAGATGATGATGATGATGATGACGACGACAAGAATGATATTGATGATGATGACAATGATGATAATGGTGGTAACGACGACGACGACGACGACGACGACGATGATGATGATAATGATGATGATGTGATGATGATAATGATGATGATGATGATGATGATGATGATGATGATGATGATGGTGGTGGTGGTGGTGATGGTGGTGATGATGATGATGACGACAACAATGATATTGATGATGATGACGATTATGGTAATGATAACGATGATGGTGATGATGATGATGATGATGGTAGTGGTGGTAGTGATGGTGGTAGTGGTGGTAGCGGTGGTGATAATGATGATGACGATGACGACGATGATAACGACGATGATGATAATCGTAATAGTGATGATGATGATGATGACGACGACGACGAGGATGATGATGATGATGTTGATGATAGTGAGGATGACGACGATGATAATGATAATGACGGTGATGATGGTGATGATACTCAGGACGACAACGACGACGACGACGATGATGATGATGATGATGATGATGATGATGATGATGATGATGATGATGATGATGATCATCATCATCATCATCATCATCATCATCATCATCATCTTCATCGTTAGAAACATAAAAAGCTCGTGACTCTACCTCCCCCCTCCCCCTGCAAAAGGTCTTAAAACAACAGTGTTCTTTTTCTTAACAATTATACCATTGTTTGGTCTTTTGTAAAGAAGATGTGCACGGTCACACATTGTTCCATCTGCACTATCATCTGTCCGGTTCCATTCGCCTGGTGTTTTAGTGGCCCGGCTTGTCTTGGGCCGTCTGTCATTCCAGACTTCGGCGAATATTTACTTACAGTTACCAGGAAGTTTTAACACACACACACACACACACACCACACACACACACACACACACACACACACACATATGAAGACAGATCCATGCTCTCTCTCTCTCTCTCTCTCTCTCTCTCTCTCTCTCTCTCTCTCTCTCTCTCTCTCTCTCTCTCAGACTGCAAGGCATACAACATCAGTGATGCCTAATAATTCAGCACGCCCCTGGCCATCAATCTGAAGGGCAGCCACATCCTTTGTGTTCCAGCACCCCCCTGACACCAGGCACCGCTCACCACTGCGTCCCAGTGCTGACAGTGACACACGTTGAATTTCACCTGGATCACACCACGCCAAGATGAATGACCCGCCTTCTCCCACCTCCCCTCCTCTGCTCCCCACTCCCCTCCACCTTCCAGGACAGTCCGTGTGTAAACCATCAGCTGCCTGTTGGGGGTCATTAACTGACATAAAAGAGAACAAACGGTTCAGCCTCATGACGTCTCATGAAGTAATTATTGGATGCTGTGGTTATTAACTCCCATCGACATACTAATGATGTTGGTAGTTGTAGGAAGCCAGTTCCTGCCAACTAGGACACGCCGCGTGAAGTGTGAGGGGCAATGCCACCTCAGTAATGAATGTAGAAGTAGTGGTGAGGGGAAGGAGAGAGAGAAAGAGAGAGAGAGAGAGAGAGAGAGAGAGAGAGAGAGAGGAGAGAGAGAGGGGGGAGGCAGGGAGGGAGGAAGGGAGGGAGAGAAAGTCAGAGAGAGAGGGAGGAAACGAGAGAGAGAGAAAGGCAGGGAGGGAGAGAGGAAAAGAGAGAGAGGGAGGGAGGAGGCAGAGAGAGAGAGAGAGGGGGGGGAGGGAGGGAGAGAAAGCACAGAGAGAAAGAGAGAGGAGAGGAAACAGAAGAGAGAGAGGAGAGAGAGAGAGAGAGAGAGAGAGAGAGAGAGAGAGTGATGAGGAGATGGCGAGGGAGAGAAAAAAGAGAGAGAGAGAGAGAGAGAGAGAGAAAGAAAGAAGAGAGAGAGAGAGAGAGAGAGAGAGAGAGAGAGAGAGTGATGAGGAGATGGAGAGGGAGAGAGAAAGAGAGAGAGAGAGAGGAGAGAGAGAGAGAGAGAGAGAGAGAGAGAGAGAAGTGATGAGGAGATGGAGAGGGAGAGAGAAAAGAGAGAGAGAGAGGAGAGAGAGAGAGAGAGAGAGAGAGAGAGAAGTGATGAGGAGACGGAGAGGGAGAGAGAAAGAGAGAGAGAGAGAGGAGAGAGAGAGAGAGAGAGAGAGAGAGAGAGAGAGAGAGAGAAATGAGGAGATGGAGAGGAGAGAGAAAGAGAGAGAGAGAGAGGAGAGAGAGAGAGAGAGAGAGAGAGAGAGAAGTGATGAGGAGATGGAGAGGGAGAGAGAAAGAGAGAGAGGAGAGAGAGAGAGAGAGAGAGAGAGAGAGAGAGAGAGAGAGAGAGAGAGAGAAGTGATGAGGAGATGGAGAGGGAAGAGAAAGAGAGAGAGAGAGAGGAGAGAGAGAGAGAGAGAGAGAGAGAGAGAGAGAGAGAGAGAGAGAAGTGATGAGGAGATGGAGAGGGAGAGAGAAAGAGAGAGAGAGAGAGGAGAGAGAGAAAGAGAGAGAGTAATGGAGCGATAGAGGGAGAGAGAGAGAATATAAGAGAGAGAGAGAGAGAGAGAGAGAGAGAGGGGGGGGAAGACATAGAGAGGAAGGAAGAGACTGTCATAGCAAATAAGGCAGAGACTGATACGGACAGAGAAAAATAATATTCGTGTTGCAGCTGTCCCCATTACAAACAAATGATCACATTAAAACGGTTAATAGCCGTAGATGAAAGAAGCTACCCTCACCGCTTGCATACATACATAGCTAGAGGACTGATGGGGTGACGGGGCAGGGACTAACAGCGTGAACTGGTGTGGTCCTCATTGCCTGGTACATGTTTCTAACACACTGGTAGAACACACCACAACGTAGCTTAGATGACAGTGTGTGAGTGAGTGTGTGTGTGTGTGTGTGTGTGTGTGTGTGTGTGTGTGTGTGTGTGTGTGTGTGTGTGTAGGAGAGAGAGAGAGAGAGAGAGAGAGAGAGAGAGAGAGAGAGAGAGAGAGAGAGAGAGAGGACAAACATTGAACATCAGTTTCAACTTATTACTATCATCATTCTTGTTGTTGTTATCATTATTATCATTGTTGTTTTCATCATTATTATCTTCATCATCATCATCATTATTATTATATTATTATGATCATCATCATCATCATTATTATTATTATTACTATTATTATTATTATTATTATCATTACTTTCGTTATCATCATTATTATCATTAATATTATTATTTCCCTTTGTCAGCCATTTTCCTCTGACAGTCACACTCTATGTACGAAGTAAATACATGGCTTGTTGGTGAGTAATGCAGACAGACAGGTAGGTGGGAGCTTTATTAAGTAGTTGGTTGCAGAAAGGCTGATTTAAATGAGTGAGTGAGTGAGTAAATGAGTGAGTGAATGCGTGTGTGAGTGAATGTGTGAGTTAGTGACTTAAAGAGCTAACGAATAGGTAAGCCACTCAGTCAGGAAGTTACTTAGCTGATTAATAATTCATTCATTCATTGCCGGAGAAGAGAAGCCATCAAAAGAGCCGTCATTTCTCAGCGGCCACCTCTGACCAGCCGTTCCTTTGCAGCCATTGTGGAAGGTCCAACCTGCAACGCCACTCCCCCCCCCCCCCCTCCTTCTCTCTCCCTCCCCCGCCCCAAGCATAGGCAGCAAGCTGAATCTGTATCTGTGAAGAACCGCCGTGACTGAGGGAGTGAGGTACATGAACAGGATGATAGTTTGTTTATCTCTGTGGGCCACATTTCAGTGAGACATTCTGGGCCACAGTAATGCTTAAAAAAAAAAAATTCCTCTTTTTTTACAGTGTTCACATTGCTCCTGATAAAAAGTATTTTCAGTGCTTCGTTTCAGCAGATGTATATCTACGACTTGACCTTGTATTGATACACAGGATGTTCCCCCCACTCCACCCCCCTATCCCACCCTTCTCAGCTGTGGTTCCGCCGTCTGTTCAACATGGGAGATGTAACGATAGCTTCACGGCAGGGGTGCGGCCACGCCAACAAGCTGCCTGCCGTGAGTTCCAGACTTTGGGTGTGGGGTGGTTTCCATCTGACATGGAAGCAGGTTTGTGATGTGGGAGCTATGCCAAGATGCTTTTTTTTATCTTGTCAGGCACGAT
>CM065729.1:33485459-33505459 GCA_033310375.1 Conus canariensis | reverse complement strand
CAGACACCAAACAACCCACCTTCTATCTGCTCCCTAAAATACACAAAACTAATACTCCCGGCAGACCCATTGTATCTGCATGCAGCTGCCCTACAGAACACATTTCACTGTACTTAGACTCTCTCCTCCAACCCATAGTACAAGGCCTCCCCACATACCTCAAAGACACTACACACACACTCAACATGATTAATTCATACAACACAGATCCCACTTTCAAACCCAGCCTCCTCTTTACACTTGATGTCGTCTCTCTCTACACTTCCATCCCTCATGCTGATGGACTGAAGGCCCTCGCATTCTTTCTTAACAAACGGCCCCCCAACCAACAACACCCTCCCACAGCTACACTGGTCAGACTTGCAGAATTAGTCCTCACCGTCAATACTTTTGAATTCAACAACCACACATTCTCACAAATCAGTGGTGTTGCTATGGGAACCAAAATGGGACCATCCTATGCCTGCCTCTTCATGGGACATCTAGAACACCACCTATTAACCTCTTACACAGGCCCAACACCAGAGCTCTACAAAAGATACATAGATGATGGATTGGGAGCCACATCCATGCCAGCACATGACCTCTAGAATTTCCTCAACTTTGCACAGACCTTCCATCCATCCATCCAGCTGACCTACACCATTTCACAGTCAGTTAATTTCCTGGACATCACTATCTCCCTCAAAGATGGACTGCTTCAAACCTCAGTCTTCTACAAACCTACTGATGCGCACTCATACCTGGACTACACATCTTCCCACCACCAGTCCACTAAAAATAGCATTCCATATTCTGAATTCCTTCGCCTACGCAGACTCTGCTCTAGCGAAGAAGATTTCACTATACAAGCAGCCAAAATGTCTGATTTTTTCACCAACCGTGGATACCCCAGTGCCGTCATCAGTGATGCTCTCAGCCGCACTGCAGCTAAATCCAGAACATCTACTCTGGAAACTAAACCTCCCAAAGAGACAGACAGACCCACTGCCTGCCTTCTCTTCCATCCTCACAATCTGCCCATCTGCAGGATCCTGAAGTCTAACTGGCACATAGTAGAAAATCATAAACCTGCCTTTGAGACCAAACCAATGATCACTTTCAAACGTGACAAAAACCTCAACGACCTACTGGTGCGCTCTAAGCTGAACAAAATCTCCACACCTAAGCCACCAGGTACTTTCACCTGCTCAAAACCCAACTGCAAAATCTGCTCTCTCACCAAACCAGACACCATCCTACATGGCCCCACAGGCTCTTTCACTATTAAACGCACTTTCTCCTGCCAGAGCCACAACATTGTGTATGCCATCCACTGTCAGCTGTGCGGTAAGATCTATGTAGGTGAGACATCTCGCACACTTGAGACGCGCATCTCTGAACACCTGGCCGACATCCGCCACCATCGGCCCAAACCAGTCGCTCTACACTTCAACCATGCCCAACACAACATCAACCATGTCAAAGTCTTGGCACTTTGGCAATCTAAGAGTGACAACTTGGAACGCCTTATGCAGGAATCTCATCTCATTGCCAAACTGGGCACCGTCCACCCTCATGGCATCAACGTCCAAAGGTAGTATGTACCATTCCATCTCTGCAGCTCCAGCCTGAAATATCCCCCACCTACACACACCCATACCACCCTACCTCCCACTGTTTACCTCAGACATAGGTTGCAGCTATCATCATCTTCCCTTTTCCTACACTCTCTGAGTCTCTCCATTTGCTACATCAATCGACTTACTCCCCCCTCCCCCTGCCCTAGTAATGATGTGTGTAGGGGTGTTGGTGGATATGGCGGTTGCTGGGGGTGGAGGTGGGGGTAACCAATGAATAAGGCTGATATTACAAATGGAACACACACACACACACACACACACACACACACACACACACACACACACACACACACACACTCACACTCACACATACACACACATAATAAATAGAATGCTGGAATGCTGGCTCCTTTATCGTTGGTCGTGAAGGGGGGGGGGGGGGGGGGGAGAACGAAGAACGAACGAACGAACGACGAACGAACGAATCTTTTTTAATGAGGGAAAAAGCGGAATAAGCACAAAATGGCTTTTTTTACATCCGGCCCTCAACAAAGGGAAATATAAAATATATATATAAAATGCAATAATAACATCAGCAAAACTAATCATAAAATAAAACTAAAAATAAAACTAAAACTAAAAATAAGAGAGAGAGAGAGAAGAGAGAGAGAGAGAGAGAGAGAGAGATTGTGTATAGGTGTGAATATGTTGCCCCTCCCCCTCCCCCAGTTAGTACGTAAACCCATCCCCTTCTTCCCTCCACCCTCATAGCATCAACACCTTAAAGTAACATGTACCAACCCACCACTTCAATCTCAGCCCATAATATCCTCCCACAACACACACACATACTACCTTATCTCCCACTATTCACCTCACACACAACTTATAGCTATCTTATTCATGCATTTATTATCATTATTATTATTATTATATTTTTATTATTTACTTATTTATTTATTTATTATTATTTTTTAATGTTTCATTTATTTATTTATTTGATTATTATAAAAATGTATTTTCTAAATATATTTCTGTATCATGCTTTCATTACCTTAACCTTCACTATCGTTGTTAGCAGTATCATTCAGTAATACCATTGCTAGTATTGATACTACCACTGGCATTGACATCACCATCGCCTTCGCCTCTGGGACTGTTGCCACGGCAACCCTGCTGTTTAAGAATCCTCTAACCCACTCTCCTTTCTCCCATACCCATACTTATTGACATAAGATTGGTAGTAATCTTGTCCCTTTTTTTCTCAATATTTTGACCATTATTAGTATTCCTATCAGTAATATTATTATCTTCATTACGACTTTGACTCGCTCACTATTTCCCTTCCAACAGCCTCGTTCTCATTCAACGCCTTCTTCCTTGCGCTGAACCCTGTGAAGTGATCTGAAGCGATCAAAGCTAAGTGAATTTTCGTTGTTTTATTCGTTTATGTCTCACCTGATGAAGACCTAAGAGGTCGAAACGCGTTGTGTTTCGTCTTGTGACTCGTTTGTCCACGTTCTCTGGGCGGTTCGCTAACATTTATTTAAGAACAGTGATGTTTTATATTAGCATTAACGACAACACACACACACACACACACACACACACACACACACACACACACACACACACACACACAACGTAGAAAATAATACTCCTACAGAGACAGACAGACATACAGTCTACCATTTGGAGCTCAACTTACTACCCAAAGGCGAGACAACGACGAAATAGAAAATACGCACGGAGGAATAATAACCAAGCGTGAGTTTTTTTTTCCTGGTTACAATTATAACGACAATCTCATATACACTGCAGGGCTGAGCACACACACACACACACACACACACACACACACACACACACACACACACACACACACACACTCTCTCTCTCTCTCTCTCTCTCTCTTTTCTCTCTCTCTCTCTCACACACACACACACACACACACACACACACACATATATACACTGACAGAACAGGACAGACACACACACACACACACACACACACACACACACACACACACACACACACACACACACACACACACACCACTTAATGCCTAGGGCTGTCTGATTTTCGGCTCATGCTGTTTCAACCTCTGCCGACCACAGCGTGATATTTTAGGAGAGGAGCCTAAAGTGTTCAAAACCAGGCCATGTAATGACACACTGATAAACAAGAAAACAAATCAAACTTTTTAATGGAAACAAAAATCGATTCACAAAATAAGAAAGAAACTAGTAACCAAACAAAGCCACTGAACTGAAACGATATTTTCTCCAATTAAAATGGTTTTTGAGTGTGTTCGGTGGTCAGAGAGAGTCACACACACACACACACACACACACACACACACACACACACGCACACGCGCAGCGCACGCCACACACACACACACACACACACACACATACCTTACGCGCACGCGTGAGCGCATACTCATACACACAGATGCATGCGCAGAGAGAGGAATCGCGGGGAAGGATGGAGGGAAGAGAGAGAGAGAGAGAGAGAGAGAGAGAGAGAGAGAGAGAGAGAGAGAGAGAGAGAGAAAAGAGTGTGTCACACTGTCACTTTTGCACACACGCATTCATGACAGCATTTACTCCATACGTACACGCAATCCCTCCAATCAACCAAAAGGCGCACTACCGAATGTTTTTTCTTCTCCCCCTCTCCTTCGGGGAAAACACTTTACTAAATCACGTCGAACAATTAATAAACAGATTCTATACATGCATCTCACTTTCTCTTCACACTGAGAGATAAATCAGGTTTCAAATTGAAATCAATAAATTCAAGATTCTATAAAGTCATGGCCTTCACATAACATTGGCCCAAGATCCAGACCAGGAAAATAAATAATTCCTGCAATCATGATGCCATACCTGCATCAGAGATAAGACTCGCCCCATACTGTCATGATGCCCTGTCTGCATCAGAAAATGTGTCGCCCCCTTGAATTCTCCTGTTACTGGAGAAATGATGAGATCCGACTCCTCTACCTGGAGTCTTTAATTGCTGGGGCTGACTACCGGTGTGTTCCCCACACCATGGCCATCGTTAACCACCCGTCCCAGAGGAGGAATAGCAGACGGGGTGAAGAGTGAAGGGTGAAGGGCTGAAACACGAATAAGGTTCGTGTAAGTAACCTGCTTCCCAATTCAACATATGAATTCTTTCTTTCTCTTTTCTTTAGGTTTTCCCCTGTAGCTTTCCCCAACTATCTATGGCTCACCTGGTAATGACTGGTCAGCGGTGAGGACCCCTTGACCAACGTCCAGACAGGTTCGAGTCTCTAGGCCATCTGCTGGGCTAAAACTGATTCTTTCCTCCCTCCTACTAGTGTGTGCATACTCAGTGTTCAAAACACATGACCAGCACCTTACCAGCCCTTATTAAACTATCTCTGAGTGGTCACTTTCACCCAATGACCACCCTTGTTTATTTAATGAGTAATCCTCACAATTATTTGGGGACGCCCGCTACACTAGTCAAGCCACATGAATATTCTTCCTTTTTAGTTGTGGCATGGGGAAATGATTCATATAACTAAACTACATGTGATGGAGTGTCACATGCCTTGATGTGAGTCTACGTAACATGACAGAGAGAGAGAGAAGAGAGAGAGAGAGAGAGAGAGAGAGAGAGAGAGAAGAGAGAGAGAGAGAGAGAGAGAGAGAGAGAGAGAGAGAGAGAGAGAGAAGAGGGGGGTAAAAACAAAGATACAGGCAGATTTATGCAACCACTCATCTAAAGAAAAGAAATAAGTAGTAAGAATACATTAAACACAAAGATGAATAAAGGATAAACAAATCAAAATACATCAGGTGTAATAGTATGGAATGTGAAAATAACTAAAGAAAACTGAAGGGGGGAAACAGAGAGAAAGAAAGTATCATATTCACAGAGAGAGAGAGAGAGAGAGAGAGAGAGAGAGAGAGAGAGAGAGAGAGAGAGAGAGAGAGAGGAGAGAATTGGGGGAGCACCACCTGGTTGGCAAGGTAGGCTGTAAACTGACACGACAGTGACGTGAAAGAAACAACTCCATCTTATGTTAACGTGAAGAGAATTCAATAATGTCTGCATCTGGAACACATCAAGATGAAAATGAAAAAAAAGAAAATAACCGCAATGCAGGATAGGAAAACGAGGCCAATAAATACCAAATTACGCACGATTCGCAGTTAAAGTGTCACATGAGAAATTGACGTAGCTCTCCCATGTGACTACAATGGTGAGGTCGGCAGCAGTACTGTATTGAGAGGACTAAATGGGTTTGAACAACACCAACCATTTACCACTGGGGTGACGTTTTCCGGAACAGAACTATATACATAGGGAAGGGGAGGAAGGAAACACCAGCTGCATTCTTTCAACTGGGAGAAGATTGAAAGAGAGAGAGAGAGAGAGAGAGAGAGAGAGAGAGAGAGAGGGGGGGGCAGACAGACAAAGTCAAAAATGTTTTAATGTCAGGCCTCTGGCCCACAACATGGGAGCAAAAGCACAACAAGAATCATTTAGAGAGAGAGAGAGAGAGAGAGAGAGAGAGAGAGAGAGTGAGAGAGAGAGAGAGAGAGGAGAGAGAGAGAGAGAGAGAGAGAGAGAGAGAGAAGAGAGAGAGAGAGAAGCGCAAGGCAGGCAAACAGACGGTAAGAGAGTGAGACACGCCGACCGACAGTCAAACATACGGACACCGACGCCAAGGGCAACAGGTAAGGAAGGACCAATGGAGCCAAGGTACCAGTGAGAGGCAACATTCTAATCACGCTGAAAGTCCAAAGGCTAACAACCCCTCCCTCTTCACCACAGTAACAGCAGTCACTCAGCTCGCAGTGGCCCCACACAGTGCCAGACAAAATCCTGTTTGCTCTTAAATTGTCTCCCGGCACTCCATGAGAGCCTAAGGTCCCAAGTTGTCTCCCGGCACTCCATGATAAACTTAGGTCCTAAGTTGTCTCCCGGCACTCCATGATAAACTTAGGTCCTAAGTTGTCTCCCGGCACTCCATGATAAACTTAGGTCCTAAGTTGTCTCCCGGCACTCCATGATAAACTTAGGTCCTAAGTTGTCTCCCGGCACTCCATGATAAACTTAGGTCCTAAGTTGTCTCCCGGCACTCCATGATAAACTTAGGTCCTAAGTTGTCTCCCGGCACTCCATGATAAACTTAGGTCCTAAGTTGTCTCCCGGCACTCCATGATAAACTTAGGTCCTAAGTTGTCTCCCGGCACTCCATGAGAACCTATGGTCATTGGCGTCCAAGAAAGCGCACGAACTCTCAGTGTCGAATTTGTGAGCGTGTCATTGTCCAAGAAGCGGGATTTGTCGGAATCAGGCTATCAAATACTTCTGATCACTCTGAGCCCTGTGAAGCGAGTGGAATACGAGTAGAAGACAAAAGGTTTTAACGTAAGACAATAGGTTTTTCACACAACGGATCATGGATACATAGGATGGACTAAGTCCTCGCTTAGGGGTGATACGACTTGGGGGGGGAGGGGGGGGGAGGAGGAGGATGGAGGCGGAAGAGGCACTGGATGCGCCTGCATAATAATGTGACAGCCGTACACGCACATATAAGAAAAGGCACGTGCGCTCTTTAAAAAAAAGTATTCCTTCATTTATTCTACCTACCCGGGCAAGTTACCAAATGTCAGAATTGTCTCTCCCATTTTTAAGATGGAGAATTCGGAACTAGCACCCACTTCCGCTCTCTCTCTCTCTCTCTCTCTCTCTTCTCTCTCTCTCTCTCTCTCTCTCTCTCTCTGGGGTCCTTGCAGTAGTCTGTAAAGCCTCTCCTGCTTTTCCCCTCTTCATTCCCCACCGCCTCCGTTCTTTTGTAGTGCCCGGAACTACGACCTTAACTCTCAACAGGTTTTTTTTCTAGTTTTTCACACTTTTGAGCAATGACTATGCTACAATATCCAAAATGTATCGTATAATTTTTCTGTGGTAAAGATCTTTGTTTAGATTTGTTTTAGTGAACACACTGTTGTGTAACAGCGGAAAAAGATGTTTTACATATAATAATTGCAACCAAAAAGCCTTTGTTTAGCAATGATCGAAATCAAGGGAAAGAACTGTATGTCGGGCTTCCTCTGTTGCCCAGTACTCGGGCCGTGACGTTGCTGCTGGCAAACCCTGGGATGTTCTGAGAGTCTTGAGAGAGACTCGGCTCCCCTGCTAACACGTGGGTGCCAGTCATATGTTTCCGAAAAAAAAATCCAGGTATTCGATTGTGCGCAGTAGGCTCTATTTTCTCCAAACCATTCAAGAAAGCGGAAGGCCAATGTCACGGCAAAAGAACATTAAAAGATGTTCTGAAAACAGTCTGAGTATTCTGGAGTGAGGTTAGGCAGAACAGACAGCCCAAGAGAGAGAGAGAGAGAGAGAGAGAGAGAGAGAGAGAGAGAGAGAGAGAGAGAGAGAGAGAGAGGAGAGAAGCTAATCACGCACAGAACACAAAGCCTGACACCCACAACCCCGTCCCTCCTCGCAACGAACGGATACTGTCTTAATCAAACGGGAGACAGACTGATTGACAGGCAGTCAGATAGACAGACAGGCGGAGACAGATGGAGGAGAACAGAGAGAGAGAAGACTTTAACAGAAAGAGACAACGGCCAATCACATTGAAAACACAAAGCCTAGCCGCTCCTTCCTCCCCGCTATAATTGGAGCGGTCACTCAACCCACAATGGACAGGTAGAGTATTCTATGGCACCAGATATGTTGCAAAAGGCCAACATCACCATCTTCACCAAGAAAAAAGTACTTATGATTTTAAAGAAGAGAAATACGGTAAGTGACAGCCTCTATTCTCATTGAAAAGCACGTAACCATAACGACTAAAAACGTTTTTAATTGAAAAATCGCTATCATGCGAAAATAAATGTTATCAGTTGCTCATCAATTCGTAATTCGTTGTTTTCATGTAAAATGACAGTTTTACGTGACGATTCCAGGAAAAAAACTTCCACCTTTTTATGATATTTACTATTTTTATCACGTGAAGATCTGTTTAAAAAAAACGTAGATATTGTCTTCAGAAGCTAGTATACTGCCATGCAACCTCGCATCCCCTCCCTTCCCCCCTTCCATCCCCTCCATTCTCCCCACCCTTCCCCTTCCCCAGTCCCCAATCCACCGTCTCTCTCTCTCTCTCTCTCTCTCTCTCTCTCTCTCTCTCTCTCTCTCTCTCTCTCTCTGCGCGCGCGCGTTTGTGTGTGTGTGTGTGTGTGTGTGTGTGTGTGTGTGTGTGTGTGTGTGTGTGTGTGTGTGTGTGTGTGCACACACAACTTCTCTTCCAATGCAGGCAGTAATAACGCCCAGTAGATACGACGCCTTTGAATGTCACATTAAAATGCCCATTTCTTCTCATGCTTCATATTCCTTCTGGAGTACTCAATCGCTTTTGTATGCAACATTCATTCTTCCTACAAACATACGCATCCATAACTCCCCAGTGTGAGGGCAGTGGAAACCTGCATGGGTAAGATGACCAGTACGAACAACCATTGATATGGCATCATCGACTAAAAAGAAAGGCACTCGCTTACTTGCCTCTTGCCTGTGAATGTACAACTTTTGAAATGTTCACCTGAGAGGCAATACTGGTATGTTGTTAGCAAATGCAATGTACACTACAACAACAACAAATGGCACACCTTGTCTGCCATCTATGAGGTCTATGATATAGCGCCCAACTTCTCTCCCTCCCTCCCTCCCTCCCTCCCTCTCACTCTCCCTCCCTCTCTCTCTCTCTCTCTCTCTCTCTCTCTCTCTCTCTCTCTCTCTCTCTGCGTTGCCATGCTTCTGGCGAGTAAGAACAAAACAGTGTTGAAAATGCATAATTTTGCTCAAAGCCTCCAAACACATTAAATAAGCTCTTCATGATTCCGCTGGAAATACTCATAATTGCTACACCGCTCAGCTGTCAATATAGTGTGATATCCTTGATCAAGTTAACATCTCCTAAACTCGGTTTGCGTTGTCATGAAATTGTACGCTACACAGTTCATTGCCCACACTAAATGAATACCTGTTTGCTTTTACCCCCCCCCCCCCACTCCCTTCTATCCCAAACCCCTCCCGGACACACATATAGGAATATGGTGGGACAGACTGCAAGAAGGAGCAAGTCGCCTTTCAACACACCACTGGAAATCGAGAACCAATCGAATGAAATAAAAAAAAAGGAGAGGAAGAAGACGAAGAAGAAAAGAAAGGCACAAAACACTTCCTGTAGCGGCTGCTACAACAGCGATCGAGCAACTCTCAAAGGACACAATTACATGAACGAAGTCTAGACTGCGCCATGAATACAAAGAAGCTCTCCGCGCGAGTTAACTGTTTCCCCTGGCGATTCGCGCGTCTTCAGTGGCGCTTCAAGTCCTTCTCTCGTCTACAGGTCGCACTATCAGTTGGGGGGAAATTCCTCGGGAGAAGAAGAAGGAGAAGAAGAAAGGGCGTGATGCCAGAGTGATCGATTCCTCAGGGGAACAAAGAAGCGTTTTGTTGGTGGTTTGCGTGTGTTGTTGCCAGCCGCCATTCGTTCCTTGAAGAGCCTGTCTCGTCGTCATCCTTCCTCTGTTCGTTGCCACTTGTGCCGGGTGTTTTCAGCTGTCATCGGGTGTTTTCAGCTGTCATCGGGTGTTTCAGCTGTCATCGGGTGTTATCAGATGTTATCGTTTTTTGTTATTGTCGTTTTTTTTTTTTGTTTTTTTTTGTTTTAATAATCGAACAATTGGAGCCTACAGATGCGCAGAAAGAGAACAGTGCGCAAAATCAGGTACATTAGCATCATTTCTGCATGTCTTGCTCACAAATAAATTCCTGTTCCACAAAATTAAACAAGAAAAAAAAGACAAAGAAAAACAAAAGAAAGATCGAAGCATAAAAAGCAAATCAAGCAAAATCTTTGACTAATTTGTCAGCATGTAACTTTCACAGTGCAATATGAAACAGTACAATACAATACAATACAATGCAATGCAAAACAACACAACACAACACCATACAATACAATACCATACAATACAATGCTAAACAACACAACACAATACAAACCATACAATACAATACAATACAATACAATACAATACAAAGAGATCTGCTAGGTGGAGTGCTCCTTCAATATTACCTGACTTCTACCTCGACATGCCCTGACCCAGACCTTCACATGTTGTTGGTTCGACCCCGAGGTAACTTCAGCCCTAAATATCTTCAACTTGAACCTGACCTTAAGCTAAAACCTGTCTTCAACTTGAACCTGACCTTAAGCTAAAACCTGTCTTCAACTTGAACTTGACCTTAAGCTAAAATCTATCTTTCATTTTTGTAAGAATGTTGCTTTAATCCATATTTATTTAATTTCATTGTCTGATCTTAACCCAGATCTTAATACAATTTATATACACTTACATTCATCTCAAACGTAAACTGACATTCGGCCTATGTCTAATATATAGCAGACGTAAAACTCTTTTTCTAAGTCAAAATTGTTTTTAGTTTAACTATTTCCCCTCCTTTTCTTCTTTCTTTTTTAAACAAAGAAGAGTCTTAATGAGGATCACTGACAGCGATTCAGGATCATAATTGTCCTTACTCATATTCTAATAAATTGGTGTACTGACACCAAGTCTTTTCCAAGTCAAGATGTCTCATTTCCAGATTGTGAGTATAGTTTTCGATTTGGTATCTCGATCTCACTTCTTTCAAGAATGTTTGCAATGGGGGTCTTGTTTTGTTCAGTCTGCATTTATACAAATATAATTTTCCCAGTAGAATTATATGGTCAAGAACTTCATCTGATTTTATGTTATCTTCAATGCCAAAGAGAACAAGTTGGATGTTAAATGACAGCCTGTAACAAGCTGCACATTTTTCTCTCAAGATTACCTGCAGATCCATCCAAAAGGAACGAGCAGTCACAGTGATATGAATAGTGTTGCATTGTGTCCTTTTCCTGATTATAAAAATTGCACAGGTCACTGTTAACTGTTCCATGTTTCCTCAAGACGGTATTCGTCACTAAAATTCTATAACATATTTCAATTTGAAACCATCTGTTTTATTTCCGATATTCCTTTAATTTTTCTTTAGGACTGCCCCCCAGTCAGCTGGTATATTTAATTTTTCTTCCCAATGCACAAAAGGCTTGATCTTAGGAATCTCTATTTCATTAAGTAGGATATTGTAATATCTTTTAGATCATTTACTTACAGGAATGATCGACCGTATTGCCTTTGTACAGGAGTCGCCGACATTGTCCTTAATTACAATTCGTCTTGTTCTTTTGTATATTTTTAATTGCTTGTAAACAACTCATATATTTTAAGAAATGTATTTTAGTACCAATCTTGTGTGATAAAGCTCTGTAAGTTATGAATTCTCCATTATTGTCTACAAGGTCTTTAATGAATACAATATTCTTCGATGCCCGGTCTTTGTAATAAAAGACTTTATCTGCAATCTATTGGCCCCGTTGTCATTTGTTTTTGAAGATTGGGGGGAATAGTTGTCCCCTCCCCCCCCCCCCCCCCCCCCCAAGTCAACCCCCACCCCAACCCCCGGCCACCAACGCCTACTTATGTCTATGACCGAAAAAAACAACAAGCAAACAAACACACAAGCAAACAAGCCTCCTATTCTTCTACGGTTACTTTCAGACTGAGAAAGGATTGATGAAGAAAGATAAAGCAGTGGTGAACAAAAGTATTAAGCTTACAGAAAAGAAACCAAAGAAAACTCTTAAATCTGCAACCATCGATGTAATAATTAGTTTGTAATACAGAGAGGGAAATGGAGGGGGCTAACCGGAAGTCTGTCCTTCATACATTTGAGTAACCAGGGGAGGAAAGAGCGAGGAGGGAGTGAGGGGGGGGGGGGGGGCAAACAACCGATGGGAAGGATGGCCGGGCGCCGGAAAAAAGGAAAAGAAAGCCTAAAAACCAAACCAACGAGTTCAATAAATCAGCCACCTTGACCAGGTCACTGTCAGGACAATTGTTTGTATGATTTATACATACATATGAAGGGAGAAAAAGTATATAAAAAACGGACAAGATATAGGGTACGTGTTATGTAGGAGCATATTTATAGGCCAAATTTCTCTTCCCTTCCTTCCCGCCATTCCCATCCCCCCCCCCCCCCCCCCAATCCCCTAATGGGAGGGCGGCTGAGAACGGCGTATGTTTTCCAATTTAAATATCAAGCAAAACAAGCTACCTGATAAAAAAAAAAAATCAATCAAATCAAAACTCTTTGGCAGACACATGTAAGTAGAACAACTAGACAACATAATTAGACTTTGAAACTTACAATACAAAAATACAAACCAGAAAAGCAGAAGATAAAAACAAAGGCAACACCAAAAAGCGAGAAAAACATGTAAATCATTGCCTCGTCTTCATATATGTCATAGTTCATTTCAAATATGATAATAACACGTCTTCAACATTCATAATTATATCTGACTGTAAAGTCTGTCCATTTTTCAGCTTAGTAAGGATCTTCCCGTTTGAAGACCATGCAGCCATGATCGCCGAGTGTTCTGAGGCTTTTTTTTAACCGTCTGTTATTCAGCTGTGTAAGATCCTCACCCACAGATACCCCTGACTGTTTCAGCCTGCGCCTGTCGGCGAGCACTCGACTCTAAGTATCTTTGAAAAAAAAAACGTGCGATGATGGGGCGTGGTCTGGTTCCTCCTGGCTTGCCGACACGGTGGGCCATCTCGATGTCTTTCCGTGATACCTTAACTCCCATATTTTCGCTGAAAATGTTCACACAATTTTGGACACAATCGTCAATCGTTTCATTTCAACACAAACTGCTGTCGAAGCCCGCTCTGCACACCGTTCGCCATTGTGATACACTTCAGTGTGTTATTTCCACTGCACGGCCTTCTCCCCGACGCTGAATTCTCCAAGTTCAAGTTTTAGGAGAGAAGGGAAGAACACGTTCTCTCTGTTCCGTGAGCGCTGGTCCTGGTTATCGGGTTTTATTGCCTGTTTTCGGGTGTTATCGGGTATTACCGGGTGTTATCGGGTGTTGTCGGCTGCTATCTGGTGTTATCGGCTGTTATCTAGTGTTATTTGCTGTTATGGGGTGTTCTGGCCTATTGTCGGGTGTTATCGCCTATTTTCGAGTGTTATCGGGTGTTACCGGGAGTTATCGGCTGTTGTCGGGTGTTTTCGGCTCTTATCGGCTATTTTCGGGTGTCACCAGGTGTTATCAGGTGTTACCGGATGTCACAGCTAAAAGAGCTCACAGCTGTTATTACCGCCTGCTTCAGGTTTAGGGAAGAATCAGGAGATTTTGCTTCAGTTGTTTTATTTGCTCGTTTGTTTGGTTTTCGTCTGGTATTTAGACAGCTTTGGACTAAACTGAGTTCAGATCCCCAAAGATTATAAATGCACAGTGTGAAGATGTAAGTATGTGCGTATGTATGAAAATATGTATGTACGCGAGCATGAGTGTATGTATGTATATATGTATGTGTATATGTATGTGCGTATGTATGTATGTATGTATGTATGTATGTATGTGTGTGTGTGTGTGTGTGTGTGTGTGTGTGTGTGTGTGTGTTGTAATTAAGTACATACGTATTAATTCATTATTCACTTATTTTCGGTGTACTGAATCATTAGAATATTTAGAGGCAGTCAACTCAGCAAAACAGAGCTTGACTACTATCTGCAGCTTAACAGGACATTAAAATCGACTACTTTGGTTTGGACCAAAGTAATATTTGAAATAATAGTATAAACATAGAGCTTGCAGGTTCATATAGATCAATTTAAGACATACCAAACATATTGAAAGCGCTTTGATACGCTGGGACCCAGTCAACCAAGACGGGAAAACACTACTGACCTTTTATGTTAGCACTTGACAACGTTACATTCATCCACAACTATGTGAAAAGATGGTTGGATTCTACAGGACAAGTGTGTGTGTGTGTGTGTGTGTGTGTGTGTGTGTGTGTGTGTGTGTGTGTGTGTGTGCGTTGCGCGCGCGTGCGTGCGTGCGTGCGTGCGTTTGTGTGTGATTTTCTTCTTCAGAGTCAAATACCTAATTCTCACCAGTTGTCAACTCCACCTCTGAATCTTAGAAGGCAATACAAATTAAGGATTAACACAGAAAATGAAATAGGTTTGCTCTGTAACATGATAACGGGTACTTCTCTTCCATACATGGATTTATTTGAGGTTCGGATATTGGACGCCTGACCGACTGCTTTTTGAAAATGACGGAAACATCTTCGATCGAATCAGCACCTCGTCCTATCGACTTTTCGCCGATTAGGACACAACAGTCAATGTCTATGACTAAGCTGTGTCTACTCCTCTGGTTTCATGAACTTGACAAACTCAGCTGACATTATTTCATGCCAACATGTTAGCAGCCTAGTGCTCTGTGACAATATTTACCGGGGCACTGTGAAAGCAACTCCCGTTCAAGGGAAAGAACTCTGATGGTCTGTTCCAAACCACGCGTTGGAGGGGCGGGCAGGACTTACACTTTCTGATGGCTTTGGAAGTGGAGGGGAAGTGAACCACGACGTGTCTATGGTCACACGCTAACGAATACCTGTTCACGGCAGTGACACGTGTAGAGTCCAGTCCACATCTAGTAATCAAGACACAACAGGACTCTTCAGTTTCAGATCTAAAATTTATGGGTGTACAAGATGTCACTTTGGCAAATATTTTCATTCATCCATCAAAGAGATGTTAGGTAACAGAATCAATTATGTTCCCTTAGAACATGTACTAATAAAAAAAATGCAAAATAGGTAGAGATTATGCGGGCGTGCTTTCGTGCGCGCGCGCGTGCTCATGCGTGCGCGCGCACACGCATACGCAGGGGACGCACATCTCTCCGGAGGGGAGAGGGTGGGAGAGGGACACATACGGAGTTCCCGGTCTCCTCCTCTGCTTCGTTCTCTTCTGCCCTTCTCATCTCGGCACTCCCGCTCTCACCCCCGGCTTCCACCCCCTATCTCCCCCCCCCCCCCCCCACCACACACACACACCTCCTCTTGACGGTCTGTACGGTTCTTCTGTTGTGTCCAGCTTACAGCAATACTCATCAACAGAAGATATTGATCCCCTTCCCCCAATCCCCCTTCTTAATTTCTTTCTTTTATATTTCAGCTCTAATAGTCTTGAACAATGATGCTCACTGAAGCTGATGGAAGATACCTGCAGACAAAAAGTTAATGGATGATGTGAATTAAGGATATTGATAAGAAGCGATGATGACAGTGTCGCTGGATATCATTCCTCCCGTGATACTCAATGATAATGTTTTGGGGTGTGGATAGATGATGTTGATGGGTGATGTTGAGGGGTGAGGCTGGCAGCTGTAGTTTCAAAAGGGGTGACTGGGTAGTGTTGATGGCAGATGTCCACAGATAATAATGACAGGAGGTAATGGTGAAGATGTTGATGAGATATGTTGGACAAAAGTTGCGGATGGCAGAGGCTGATGTGTGCTGTTGATGGAATGACGTTGACAGATGAAGCCGATCGATGATTTGATGGAGAAACTAGTGGAAAATTTTGGATAGACCAACGGAGTGGATGAAAGTTCCAATGGGTAATACGAAGCAGATATATTGATTTATGACATTAATGGAGGTGCTAGATTGGCAAGATAATGTTGACCGAAGCTGAGAGAGGATGTGGATGAATTTTGATGATTTCTTAAAGGATTGATGATATTGATACGTGGTATGATTTGATTATACTGATTGGGGACTTAGCTAAAGAAAAACCATTTAAATTGGCTAGAAGATAATTTAAACTCTCTTCTCTCTCTCTCTCTCTCTCTCTCTCTCTCTCTCTCTCTCTCTCTCTCCTCTCTCGCTCGCTCGCTCGCTCGTTCCGCTTCCACCCTCTCCATGATAAAACTTGATAAAAAAAATATTGCAATCAGATTTTTGCTTTTGTTCTCTCTATCTTATGTTTGTCAGTAGGAATCTAATGCTGATGAACAATAATCCCGGATGTGATGGATGATGCTGATGGATAAATGTTGACAGGAGGTGTGGAAGAATGATATTCATGGATAGAATTAGAAATAATGTCAATTTGCTGGATGTTGGTTATGTTTGCAACCTATGACAATAGGTGACACAGTTTATTACTGTTCATGAATGATGTCCATGGATAATGTTGTTAAATCATGTTTATGGTTAGATGTTTATGGTGAATGCTGATTGGGGAGCTCAGTTCCATTTACATGAGCAGTCAGTGGCTGTCATTGATGGAAGGTATTCATGGACGACTTGGATGAGATATGCAGATGGGTGATGCTGATGGAGTGAGGTTGATGTGTATTGATGATGGATGGAGTTGGCGGATGGGGCAGATTGATGACTTGGGGAACAATGTGATAAATGACGACAGATATATGGATGGTGTGGAAGAATGTTCCGATAAGGTCATATTAATGAGTTATATTGATACAGGATGCTGACTGATGAGGTTGATTAGTAATATGACTATATGAGGTCGGGCGAGCTCCGGGGGGGGGGGGGGGGGGGGGGGGGCGTGTTGATGTATTTGATTATGTTGTAAGATGCTATTGATGTCTGAGTTGACAGGTCAGGTTAGCTAGAGATGTTGAAGTGTTACCTGACAGATGATCTGACCCTTTTTTGTACGTACCAGTAACTTCTATGAAAGAGTTTGTCACAAATTAAAATACGTGGACAGGAGCGGGTTCATGCGTGCACCCCCCCCCCCCCCCCCGCACCCCCCCCCCCATCCTTTTTTTTTTTTTTTTTAAATCAGCATGGAAGGTAATCAAGGAAATTTCTCCTGTGTTCTTCTCTCTTTCCGCATGGAGAGTTGTTCTATTGAAGCCACTTCAACTTTTTCTTTGCCGTACATTGATGGACGATTTTTCTTCTTTCTTGGCAAGAAGGTATTACTGTGATGAGTGTGGTGGCTACACTATTCGATGATTTTCTTATTAAGTAAACGCCTACAGTGTTGAAAGGCAAAGCTGATGGGTGCTGTGCAGAGAAATGATGAAATAGACGGGGTACACGAATTGCCTATGCTGATAGAAGTTGATGGTTGAATGTGCTCGTTTGCTTTTCTTTGAAAGGTTGTTATTTGTAATGTGTGCTTCTTTAAACTTCTGTTTTGTATTGTTTTGATTTTGAAATGAAGTATGGAGTTTTGACGGGCCAAGTTCATAAGTTATGCAGAGTGGTATTAAGTTATGTGGATGATGGGCGTTGTTTAGATGTCATTGATTCTTGGGAATGAAGATGTTGTCATTGATGTTGTTGTTGTTTTAATAACCATTGAAAGGCTTTAACAAAGTTATTCATTGTATACATAACCTTATTTACATGGAGACTTACCCTCTGTCCCTGTTTTCTTCCTTCCTTTTTAAAAGGAACATTTTTTCTTTCGTCCCTTGTCGCGTGCCTCCATCCCCCTCACTCTCCCCCCCTGAGACATTTGTCCAACCCGTCTTACTGTTAATATATAATGTACACAGTGCATAACCCCACTTACCACCCCCCCCCCCCCCCCGTCCCCTCCCCATCACGCTTTGCACGCGACAAAAAATGAGTCGCCCCAAAAATACCTGTCCTTGAAGACGGTCAGTGGAATTGTGTTCACAAGTACATTAAGGCACACATACGCGCGCGTGAGCGTGATTCCACACCCCATCCGCACCCGCTCGCCCCTTTCCTTTCCCTTTCTTGTTAGTGAGGGTGCGTGCGTGCGTGCGTGCGTGAGTGTGTGTGTGTGTGTGTGTGTGTGTGTGTGTGTGTGTGTGTGTGTGTGTGTGTGTGTGTGTGTGTGTGTGTGTGCACGCGCGCGTGTGTATGTGTGTGTGCGCTCGCTTATTTCACTTAGTTATCATGCTTACAGAAGGGAAAGCATATGTTTCATTTTTTTTCTTCGAAAGTCAGGTTTGGCTTAGTTTGATTATGCTTTATCTATATGTTCCATTGCTTTTACAGGTATATTGCGTCCTTTTTCTTGTTCTTCTTGTTCTTCTTCTTCATCTTCTTTCTTTTTTTTTTCTTTTTCTTCTTCTTCTTCTTCTCTGCGCCTGCCGCTCGCCTGCGTTGGTCAAGCAAATTTTGACTCATTTTTTACTTAAAATTGTACGTGTTTGTAGTCTGGTAGATTTTTTTTCAGTAGGCATTTGTGTATGTTTGTGTATGTGTATATGTTTTTTTTTTCTTTCTGAATTGTCATTGTGTCAAAAGTTGTATGTAGCACAGCTGAAAACAAATGGCACACTATTATGGCTGAGGAGAAAAAACATAGAAAAGTAAGGATATTTAAAGAGGAATAGAATCTATAGCGATATCATCTTTGAATTGCCAAGGTCTCGGGGGATACTCCAAAAGAAAGGATGTGTTTCAATTTTTAAGACAAAAACAATACTCTATTTATTTTCTACAAGACACCCATTTCACAAGTAAATTAGAACGCCAGATAAGAAGTGAATGGGGTTATGAATGTGTATTTGCCTCCAACAACTCTCGATCAAGAGGTGTTGCAATACTCTTTAATAATAACTTTGAATTCAAAATAAAGAAAACTATTAAAGATGCTCATGGTAATTACATAATAGTAACTATTAATACAATGGGAAAAGATTTAGTATTAGCGAATATTTATGGACCAAATAATGATGAACCATCTTTCTTTGAAAATATGAAATTAAAAACAGAAGATTTAAATGTCCCCAACATAATAATGGCAGGGGACTGGAATCTGGTTCTTGATCCTAGTAAGGATTATCACAATTATAAACATATCAATAACGCTCGCGCACAGGAAGAAGTTATAGAAATTATGTCTAGATTAGAGCTAGTTGATATATGGAGAGAGTTGAACCAAGACACGAGGCGATATACTTGGAGAAGACCAAAACCGTTTCAACAAAGCAAGCTAGATTTCTTTTTACTGTCCGACACGCTTATCACTTACATAGAAGATGCTGACATTTTGTTTGGATACAGAACAGATCACTCTTTGATATACATAAATATTGCCTTTAAAAAAGAAGAGAGGCATAAAGGATTCTGGAAATTTAATTCTTCTCTTTTAAGAGACAAACAATACGTAAATCTGGTCAATGAAACGATTGAAAGAATCAAGGGACAATATGCATTACTACCTTACAGTAAACACTCTGTCAGTAAAATCCCAAATGATCAAACCCAGTTCTCAATTTCAGACCAATTATTTTTAGAAACTCTAATTATGGAAATAAGAGCAGAAACAATAACATTCAGTATTCGCAAAAATAGAAGTAGAAATTGAAAAAGAAAAACAAATTGAAAAAGCAATAAAAGATTTGGAAAACAAATATGGCTTACTGGAAACGGACTTTGAGATCTTGAAAAACAAAAAGGAAGAGCTGAGTGAGTTAAG
>CM065729.1:33477959-33480459 GCA_033310375.1 Conus canariensis | reverse complement strand
ACACCAGAAATCCGCTTTGATCTTGTTGCTTTTCGCAAAGAATCCACCAGTTCTCAGGTATACAAGGTATTTTTGCCGATCTCTGTCCAAAATTCCCATCCTTTCAGAAAATATTTGCGGATGGTTCAAAATCCAAAGATGGAGTGGCCTGTGCAGCCTATTGCCCACGAGTTCCTTATCAAATATCATCAAAGCATATTCCGTCAGATACTGCTTTTTACTCTGCTGAACTTACAGCTTTCGTTCCAGCACTGAAGATAATTTCTTAATCTACAAACAAGGACTTTCTGATTTTGTCTGATTCGCTGTCAGATTTGGAGGCCATAGCTGGCCGTAACCTCGATCATCCTGAACTTTTAAACTTTTCAAAAACTTTATTTCTTTGAAAGCGGAAGGTCACAACATTCTTCTTGCTTGGTTTCCCGGTAATGTTGGCATTCGGGGAAATGAAACGGCAGATTGTTTGGCCAGGACTGCCACAACGAAGATACTGGCCGACATATCTATCCACGACTCGGATTTAAACTGAAGGTTAATGGTTACATCAGAGACCTCTGGCAGGAGGACTGGAATATACATACGGACAACAAACTTTACCAGATCCGTCCAAGCCTAAAGAGTTCCTTTCATCTACCTTTGGTGGTAGGAAAGAAGAACAGTTTCATGCTGGCTGCACACCGGCCATTCGTTTTTAACTCATTTGTTTCACTTAAAGAGTGAAGAAGCTCCGTGGTATATTCGGAGTCATATATCACTTAGAGAAAAAAAAATCATTTTAAGTGTTGGGACTTGCATGATGTGAGACATAAGCATTTTACAACAGACTCCGTGAAAACCTTGTTCAGAGATGTCTCACTTGATGTAATCTTTGAATTTTTAAAAGAGATCAACATTTTTCATCTGGTCTAAAATTTTACAGAAGAAGGATTTTCAACAAAATTCCCGGTGTGTTTGCAGAAAGTGTATTTTAAAGGGTTGTCTGAATGACTCCAACACAGTGACAGCCCAGCCCTGATATGGCCTCTTGCGGTCGGCTGAGCTGTAAGCAACATTACCTTGCCTTAGTTATCTACTTACCCCCACCCTCCTCTCTCTCTCTCTCTCTCTTCTCTCTCTCTCTCTCTCTCTCTCTCTCTCTCTCTCTCTCTCTTTCCTTCTGCGTGCATGCGTGTGTGTATGGTTGTGTGTGTGTGCGCGCGTACGTGCGCGCATGATGCATTTGTCCGGCAGTGCGCGCGCATATATTTGTGTGTGTGTGTGTGTATGTGCGGTGTGTGTGTGTGTGTGTGTGTGTGTGTGTGTGTGTGTGTGTGTGTGTGTGTGTCTGTGAGTCTGTGTGTCCGGCTGCTCTCTATCATATATCCATATATCCATATATTTGTGTGTGTGTGTGTGTGTGTGTGGTGTGTGTGTGTGTGTGTGCGTGCGTGTGTGCGTGCGTGCGTGCGTGCGTGCGTGCGTGCGTGCGTGCGTGCGTGCGCAAGCGCGCGCGCGCGCGCGCGTGTGTGTGTGTGTGTGTGTGTCTGTGTGTCTGTGTGTCTCTGTGTGTGTGTCTGTGTCTGTGTGTCTCTGTGTTTCTGTGTCTGTGTCTGTGAGAGCAAGGAACCACGCTTCCACAATTCCACACAGTACCCAATTCTTGCGGTGATTTGCTCGATCGTTCGCGCGTAAAACCAGCCGCTTGTCTGCTAATGATACGGCACTACTTGGGGTAATTTGCAGGCCCTCGTTTGGACAGAGCTGGTCGTCTACTCCGGATACTGCCAAGAGGTCCCAGTGAGAGCAATGACTGCAGGGCCAACAACAGGCTGAGACAAGCAACGAACTCACCCCTACTTTTAACACCCCTCCAAGTTTCACTGACCACCGTCCGGTTTTGAATGTCCGGTTTCCGACCGAAGTCACCTGCTGTCATCTGACCCTCCCCTCGTCTCTCTCCTCTCCCGCCACCCCCCTCTCCTCCACCTCTCCTCCACCTCTCCTCCACCTCTACTCTACCTCTCCTCCACCTCTCCTCCACCTCTACTCTACCTCTCCTCCACCTCTCCTCCACCTCTACTCTAGGACAATATTCGCAAAATGGGAAGGCTGTTCGAGTGATGCTTGCGTAGTAAAGTAGACTGCGCTGTTTCATGACATCTACAAAACCATCAAAGATTATGTCGACTGCTTGTTAGCTTTCTTTAATTAAGTATCCCCTTTCCCCTTTTTTGTAACAAAACGATTTTCACAAAACCATAGTTGTAGCAGATTTATCATTAACGTAAAATATTCATTCTCATATAGTATTTGTTCGGGTACAGAGCCAAAAATGCATCCACACCCATTGGCGCTCATACATATATTTCCCGGGCTATAGATTTTACACACACACACACACACACACACACGCGCGCGCGCGCGCGCTCGCGCGCACGCACGACACACACACACACACACACACACACACACACACACACACACACACACACACACTTATAAGCTGGACATATACTGTTCA
>CM065729.1:33457959-33472959 GCA_033310375.1 Conus canariensis | reverse complement strand
TAATTTTGTTTCGCCTTATAATTGTTTTGTGTTTCAATATTTCATTCTATTTTTATCTGTTTATTTATTTATCTATTTTTTGTTTGTTTGTTTGTTTTTGTTTTGTTCTATGGTTAGTTCAAAGCAGCATCCTTTTCGACTCGCGCTAAATATGTTCTTTTCCAATCCTTTTATTTTGATTTGTTTCCGATTCGTTTTGCAAATAAACTTACTTTTTCATTTACTCTAATATGCTTCATGTTGAACATGCATTGGTTATACAACTCAGCGAGCATAGGAAGTCTGACCGAGTCTAGTTCCTTTGGTTTGAAGAGACAATGCGACGAAAGGAATAGAAACATGAACTGCACATAATAAAAGAAAAGAAAAGAAAGCATATCCATGTACATGACACAATTATGTAGAATAAAACAACAAAACAAACTGAAAGGGAATTAAAAAAAAATCTTGTCCTGCCATGTTCTGTGCTCGAACAAACACTGTGATAGATAGGTAGACAGTTGAATCGATGGAGAGATGGATAGATAGATTGAGTGAGGATGGAGAGAGAGAGAGAGAGGAGAGAGAGAGAGGAGAGAGAGAGAGAGAGAGAGGAGAGAGAGAGAGAGAGAGAGAGAGAGAGAGAGAGAGAGAGAACGAACGAATGAACGAAAATGTTTTACTGAACATCGGCCACGGGCCACCATTCAAGTTGGAAAAAAGGGGGTGGACTGAGGGAAGGGTGGGGGGAGGGCGGGGGAGGTAGGGCGGGTGAAAGGGACAAGGGGGTGAGGAAACGGGTCGGGACATGAGCCTGCACATTACAAATTCGAAAAAAGAAATAAATATAAGATTCGAACCACAAAGAACAAGAGCATGAATAAGTATATGATAAACTCCTCGGAAACTTCCTATTCGATCAATATAGATAATAGTAAACCTGAATGCATTTGCAATTATGAGGGAAAAATCATTATCTTACTATCTTCATATTTTCATGTACTATCATTTAAGCAGTCAAGCTCTGTCTCCTTCGAATTGACAGAAACATAAATTTTGAAAGTGGAAGGGTTCTTTGATACTGATGTGCCTGAAGAAGGACTTTGGTAAATGAAGAAGATTAGATATAAGTGCTGCACGAAAATCTGTATACAGAGGGCAACTGTATATCAAATGGTATTCATCTTCTATTATATTTACACAATAAGGACAGTTTTTGTCATAAGAATTATCACTGAACCTATGAAGATTATTGTTCAAAGGTAGAACATTAAGTCTAGCATGAGACAGAGCAACCCTAAAACAATATACATCAATGTTACAAAGATATATTTCTCGTTCAAAAATAAATTTAAACGATTTGTAACACGCGTACCTTTCCCTGTCTCTTATAGATCCTGCCCATTCTTGAGTAAACATATCAACCAGTCTTTGCCTAAAAATTGCCAAGAATCCGCGAACATCATCCACACCCTGTTGTAGCCATACAAAGTTAAACCCAGTCTCGCATAACCATTCTCTTATTTTTTGTCACCCAGCATTTCCTTACGTTTTGATCTAGAGTTAACTGCATTTCGTATACTTGATGAGGAAGCCTTTGTTGGTCCATTCTAAGCAGCTTAAACCAATATCTCATTGCACATATATAGGAGTTGATATATAACGGATATCTTCCCAGTTCCCCATATACCATTTTGTTTGGTGTCTTACTTGGGACACCCAAGAAACGTTTGCATGCAATCAAATGAATCTTTTCTAGGCATTCCAAACGGTTAAGGCCCCAAACTTCAGATGAATATAATAAGATTGGTTTAATTTTGGTATCAAAAATCTTAAAGTAGATCTGATAACTAATATCCTTATTTTTTCTGGAAAGCCCTTACTAGATTAAACATAACTTTTTTCCCCTTGGCAACCAAATGTTCTGTGCCGATCCTCGGGCTGATTTTAGTGAAAAAATGAAACCCAGATAACAGTATTTGTTTACTACTTCTAATTTAGTATTGCCAAATAACCATTGTTCACTTTTAACCAGAAAACCCCCTTTTCTAAAGACCATGACCTTAGTTTTGTCCGTGTTAACTTTCATTTTCATATTGGTGCAACATGTCTGAAGTACGTTTGCTGGTTTTGCAGACCAACAGGAGTAGATGCTAATAGAACAATGTCATCTGCAAACAGCAGAATAAACAGTTCCATCATGCCAGGTACTAATTGAATGCCATGTCTACCTTTTTCAGATAAGTGAATCGCTAACTGGTTAATAAACATTTCAAATAGCGTTGGACTCAACACACACCCTTGTCTGACTCCCATTGGGCAGTCAAAGAAGTCTGAATATTCAAAGTTGGATCTTACACAAGATACTAATGAGTTATACATTGCTATTAAAGAACAGAAGAATTTCCCTTAATACCTTGGTTTCTAATACACTGCAATAACATCGTGTCTTAAAGAATCAAAAGCTTTTCTGAAGTCTAAAAAAGCAACATAAAGCTTTTTACCACGCTGAGACAAGCATTTTTGAACCACAGAATAAAGACAGTAGATTTGGTCTATTGTAGAATAGTTTTTCCTAAAACCAGCTTGACTTTCAGAGATCAGGTTGTTATCTTCAAGCCATGCGTGTAGACGATTATTTAGAATAGTGCTATAGCATTTTGAAATTGAGCTTATTAAGGATACACCTCTATAGTTATCTACATTCTCCGTATCTCCCTTTTTGTGGATTGGGATAATGATAGCCTTTGCCCAAACTTTAGGATAAATGCCTTTTGCAAATATAATGTTGAAAAGACTTTTCAAAAAGTCTGCTCCATCCAGCCCCATCTCATGGTTGAAAAGCTCCTGAACATGTCAGTCAAGCTCCTGAACATGTCAGTCAACCCTGTCCTGATCCAGTGGATCTTCAGTTTTCTGACGGGAAGACCCCAACGAGTAAGGGTGGGCAAAGAACTCTCCAACGCAAAGACAACCAACACAGGAGCCCCACAGGGTTGCGTCTTATCGCCAGTCCTGTTCACTCTCTACACCGCAGACTGTCGCAGCAGAGAGAAGTCGACCCTGCTGATTAAATTTGCAGATGACACCTCCCTGACCGGTCTCATCCTGGAGGATGATCGCCCATACTTACAGGCTGCCCAGCAACTGGTTGATTGGTGTGATGACAACTTCCTGGAGCTAAATGTGGCCAAAACGAAAGAGTTGGTCATCGACTTCCGAAGGAACCGCTGTGACATCCAACCTCTGAACATCAAAGGCCAGCAAGTAGAGATTGTCAGCACCTACAAATACTTAGGGACGATCATCGACGATCAGCTGAGCTGGACTGCCAACGTGGATGCCTGCTGCAGGAAGGCCAACCAGCGGTTGTATTTCCTTCGGAAGCTGAGATCCTTCCAAGTCAGCCAGGAGATACTGTTCCTCTTCTACCAGGCGGTGGTCCAGAGTGTCATGCTGTACAACCACATCTGCTTCTTCAGCAGCGCCAAGACAGCGGACACCAACAGGCTGGAGAAGTTAGCACGGACAGCAGCACAAGTGGTGAAGGCGAACCTTGCAACACCAACCACCATCTTTGAGCGTGCTGCCATCAAAAAGCTGATGGCTATCATGATAGACACCTCCCACCCACTTCACCCTGCTGTGCAGTCTTGCAGGTCCAACAGAGAGGGCTCTCGGCGCCTGCGTTGTCCAAAGGCCAGGACCACTCGTATGCGGAAATCCTTTCTGCCAACTGCTGTCAGGCTGTACAACGCAGCAACAGGACGAGAGTGAAATCTGACTGCCTGCAGAGCGCCTGCATATATGCGTACATGAGTACAAGAGTGAGTGTATGCGCGCACGTACACGCAGATGCGCACGTGTGTGTGTGTGTGTGTGTGTGTGTGTGTGTGTGTGTGTGTGTGTGTGTGTGTGTGTGTGTGGACATGGAAGCTCCAACGAAAGAGGAAGCCAACGGAATTGTGTGCTGGAAAATGTTTGGGGTAGAAGGGGAAAGTAGGAATGGATGGGTGTGTTTAACCATGTGTAACTTAGAAAATGCACGTGCTATGAATTGACAGCTTTGTTTTAATGCCAGTCTGATTTTTAACACCTTTTTGATGATGATTATAATAGTGTGTGTGTATGTGTGTGTGTGTGTGTGTGTGTGTGTGTTTGTGTGTGTGTGTGTGTGTGTGTGTGTGTGTGTGTGTGTGTGTGTGTGTGTGTGTGTGTGTGTGCGCGCGCGTGTGTGTGTGTGCGTGTGTGTATGTGTGTGTGTGTGTGTGTGTGTGTGTGTGTGTGTGTGTGTGTGTGTGTGTGTGTGTGCTAGTAGATGGTGGGGGAAAGGTTTGAGGGGGGGGGGGGGGGGGAGTGCATAAGAAGTTCAGTGTGTTTTCGGGTCTTAAATGGTTATCGTTTTAGATTTTGTCCATGTTTTAGCTCTCCGTCTCTGTGCGTCTGTCTGTCTGTCTCACCCTGTCTCTCTCCTTCTCCTACCCCTCCCTCTCGGTCTCTCTCTCTCTCTCTCTCTCTCTCTCTCTCTCTCTCTCTCTCTCTCTCTCTCTCTCCCTGCCTGACGATTTGTCGCTCTCTGAGTCTCTCTCTTTCTCACCTTCACTATGTCTGCCTCTAACTCACATGCTCTCTTCCTTCCCCGTTTGGTTTGTCTCTGTCTGTCCCTCTCTTCTCTATTATACTGTTTCCTCCATCTCAGTTTCCCAGTCATTCATATATTGTAGTCCAGTTTTTCCCCCTATGTACATACTTTATGACAGCAAGATTGAGAGAGTGGTTGAGCAGGGTTGGGACCGGGGGGGGGGGGGGGGAAGGTTGGAGGAGTGTGGAGGATGGGGGAGGGTGAGAGAGAGGGAGGGAGGGGGAGAGAGAGAGAGAGAGAGAGAGGAGAGAGAGAGAGAGAGAGAGATGTGGGTTTGGGCACGCGGTGCACACACACGTTGGGAGTGTGTGTGTGTGTGTGTGTGTGTGTGTGTGTGTGTGTGTGTGTGTGTGTGTGTGTGTGTGTGTGTGTGTGTTTGGGGGGTGTAAATGTTTGGGTATGGATTTGTATTGGTATAAATGTCTAATTTTGTACATGTACATAAACCACATGGGAAAAGGGGTGATTTTGTTTTAGAGGCCTGTTTTACCCACATATTGACGTTGAATTCATGATTAACGTTGAATTGTTTGTATTTTTGTTTTACGTGCCCGCAAAAACATTTTCCTTGTGTATATGGGGATATAATAAAAAGTCTGAGTCTGAGTCTGAAAAGGGAATAGTAATTGCACTTCCAGCCTTCAGCATTTCAGAAATGACTCCATCTGATCCACATGCCTTACCTGACTTTAATTTGTTCACAGCAATTGAAATTTCACTTTCGGTGATTTCAGCATTTAGCACGTGCTCTTCGTGCTCAGTCAAATCAATGTTGTCACAATGTTCACCATCCGAATTACTATCATCCATTGAAAATACATTTTTAAAATGATCGTACCATTTATCAATTGAAATGTCATTTGTATTTTTTGCTCTTTGCTTCCCACACCCCATTTCGGTTAACTGTTTCCAAAATTTGGATGAATCAGAAATATTTGACGCTAACATTTCGGCCTTCCTTCGTTTAAAACTTCTTTTTTTTTAAACTTCAGCAAATTTTTGTACTTTTTCTTTGCTTGTACATGCTGTAAACTGTGTTCTATTTTTCTAGTTCTGAAGAAAATTCTGAGTGTACGCTTACAGTAACGTTTGGCTTGTCGACACTCATCAAACCATTCCGAAGACTTTGGAGAGGCAACCAAATAGACTTTCTTTACCATGAAACTGCTAGCCGATAGCAGGCAACTTACAAAAAGATCTATTGCACCATCAACATCATGTTCCAAAATGGCGTCCGCCCGTTGTAATCTATAATGAATGTCTGTTTTTCTCAGATTCTCTAGAAAGTCTTGTTCACCTTGTTTATCCCAAACATGTTTTTCGATAAAAGAATTGCTCTTACTTTCATGTTTGCCGCTTTTGCTTGGGATGGTCAAAGGAAACGAAAGTACAACTGGCAAGTGATCAGATTCGATAGAATCTTCAACAACGAGTCACATGTCATATTGTGACATTAAGTCAGTTTTGAGACATAACAAAATAATCAACAGTACTGCATCCTAAACTGGATATAAAGGTGTAACTACTATCGAACCATGTTCACAAAGCCCATTCAAAATAACAAGGTCCAAAGAGTTGCATAGTTCTAACAACTGATCACCAAATACATTTTCATATTCATCGTGTGAAGTCCTACAATATGGCGACTGGTCATAGTTCTCTATAAAATTGTCATCAACATCGATGCCGGCATTATTTTTCGAGGCTGTTCTTGCGTTAAGGTCCCCAGATAATAACACATAAAAATTGTAGGATTCATACAAATCCAACACTTAAGCAAATACCATCACGATTTCCCCTGTCCTGAACAGAGAGAGAGAGAGAGAGAGAGAGAGAGAGAGAGAGAGAGAGAGAGAGAGAGAGGGGGGGATACCGATACGGATGATTTATTCATTATATTCTATGGCCTCTTTTGAAGGGGCGGATTAGATATTGACAAAAAATGATATTATAAAGGATATTTATTTAACAAAATGAAGAAAAAAAACAGCACATACTCAAGAACACAATGTGCTCCGGAATTTAACAGCTTTGTGTAGGTACAACGCAAACTTCTTAACAACATACTCTTTAGTGCAAGCCATAAGTAAGATGAGTCTAAACACAGATGATGGTCTATAAGATCCAGGAGGAATCAACTCATCTCTAAGACCACACAAGGCATAATGAACTTCATCTTCACATGCATTTTGACATAATAGACAGGTGAGGTAAGAATTGTAATGTTGCCCATAACGAAAATGATGAACAAAGATATCCAATATTCCAAATCTAAATCTTGTCATTATCAATCATAGATGTCTGTCCACTTTCATTGACAAGTAAGTCGGAATATGGTGCAAAGAATTATACTGTCTACACAGATCAAATCTAGTACAATCATTTAGTGGGAATTCCATTCTTGCCATCTGCTATCAACCAGCCTGAAAGAGAGAGAGAGAGAGAGAGAGAGAGAGAGAGAGAGAGAGAGAGAGAGACAGACAGACAGGACAGACAGACAGACAGACAGAGACAGAGACAGAGACAGACAGAGAGACAGAGAGAGTCAGAGAGAATCATGATACATCTAGTGTGTAAGATGTCCACGTAATGCACAGCACTGCATACAAAAAGAGATAACTGACAGGTGACGGGGCATTTGGAATCCGTCACATGACTGAGTTGATTAAGGTATCGCCCAAACAGTGACCAGAGGCTGCTATCATTTTGTGGACACATCTTGAAGCGAAAGAAAAAGACTGAAACAAAATATCATCTGTTTTGGGAAAAAAGAGAGACATTGATTAGATTAGACGATGAACTTCGCTTCACTTGCCGTAGAATATGGATATGATGTTTTAAAACTCTCTCTCTCTCTCTCTCTCTCTCTCTCTCTCTCTCTCTCTCTCTCTCCCTCCCTCCCCATCTGTCGCTCGGGGCGTGAGAAAGCACGGTTCCACACGTCTGCAGAGAACCTCATTTCCGTGAGTGATTTTGGGAATCGTTTGTGTATAAACAACGGCAACAAACTGACGAAAAGCTTGGCGCTGTTCGATCCCGTCTGTAGGCGCTCCTTCCTACACTTCTGCCCCTCACTCGGGATGTTGTCTGGGGCCCCCTCTATCTGAGGAAGAAAAGAAAGGGAGTAACGATTGCTGGAAGTAGAGCAGACAGCGAGGAGTACCATACACACCCCTGCACCTGCACTACGCCTAGTCGTGATACAGTCTGGTTCAGGGTGTCTGGTTACCGTGGTTCCCCTCTGTTATCAGTGCCCAGACAATACCGTGGCGGCAGAACAGCCTTTCATTTGGGACTAATGGCTGACTGCATGCTATCCAGCTGTCACAGTGTGATCTTCACAAAAGGTTACCAAGCTTCTGGTGCGACAGAGTAGGTGTTGGAACAATGGCCAGGGATACACTCGTGCTGCCTTACACGTGAGTGTGTTTACAACAGTACACAATTGGATAAGTATAAAAGACTTGTATCATGACATTCTGAAAACGCCCAGTAATATTATGTATTCCCCTTCCTCCCCCCCCCCCAATATCCCCCTACCTCTCCCCACCCACCCCTGACTGCCTGCCCACACCTTTCATAATTTCATAAAACCCCTACAACATCACCATCAGTTTTTTCCAGTGATGTCATAAAGAGCTCCAACATTCTGATAAAAAAATATGTACACGTGTGCATACATGCACCCACAATGCACATATACGCACGCATGCGTGTGAAACAAAATGCTCATACACTACTCTCCGACGGTCTGTCTGTCTGTTGTCTTATTGTCTGTCTCTGTCTATCTCTCCGTCTGTCTCTGTCTGTTTCTCTCTTTCTCAACACTCTGCCTAACAATCCAATCCTTTGAAGACGTTCTTTGGCTGGAAGCAGAGTTGACCTGACACTGATAACATTAAGAAACACTGCCTCGCAAACTCTGATAGAACACACTTTTTTCCCGTCTTTTGACCCCCCCCCCCCCCTCGCCACCCCCCCCCCCTCCCCACACACACACACTCTTATCGTACACAATTACACACACCTCTCTCCCTGTCTCCCCAGCTATCGTTTCTCTCGCCAAACTTGGACAGCGCTGGAGATCACAGGAACAAAAGGTTAAACTGGAATCGATTGTGAGGAGGGAAAGAGGGGGTACGTGGAGCGGGGAGGGGGGTGACGGAAAAGGTGGAGGAACGCATTCGTCTGTTGATGTACAGATTGAATTGGATGGGGGTCAGATGGTCTGCCCCTTTCTCCAGACACTGGCCAAGTTCTCAGCCCCTCGTTCCATGTGTCTGATTTCCCCTCTGCCAGTCTTTATCAGACACTCTGGGAGGAAATGTACGAGGCTCGATGTATGTCTGACCCAAAGCAACCTTCCTTCCTCCCGTCTTCTGTGAAGACAATGGAGAACGTCTCAAGGATCAAGGAACGTCTTACGTTATCAGAGGTTGTTTTTTTTTCATTTCAACAAACGAGAGACAGAGTGAGGGGGGGGGGAGGGGAGAGAGAGAGGGGGGGGAGGGAGGGATCGAGGGAGAGGAAGAGAAGAGAGAGAGAGAGAGAGAGAGAGAGAGAGAGAGAGACGGACAGACAGACAGACAGACAGAGACAGACAGACAGACAGACAGACAGACAAACAGACAGAGACAGACAGGAAGTGAGTGAGAGAGAGAGAGAGAGAGAGAGAGAGAGAGAGAGAGAGAGAGAGAGAGGATAAGGGTCGTGGGGAAGGGGGTGGGGTGGGAGATGAGGGGAGAAGCAGAGGGTCTGAAATTCAATAATCTCTTTCTCCACAGACCCAACAACATTTATTCTTTGGCTTAACAGCCATTGGTGAATGACATCAGTGAGAAAACAATGTAAACATTATTTTCTTTTCATTATCATCTACGTCCCCTCCCTGTTCCCTCTCCTCTTTGTACCTCCTCATTTATTGATACCTTCTACCTCTCCACAATGTGGCCTCATGCCAAACAAATACTGACATTGTAATTTCACACCGTGAGCATGAATTCATTTTATCAGCAAGTTTCTTCGTTAGGGAGTTTCTGATCAATGGCCAAAGGGAACAGCTATCTCGAATGAGGATAGTCTCAAATGAAGGACAGTCTCATTTCAAACGATGCTGATTTGTTTGGTTGCAGGTTGGTAAGACAAACGCTCCTATAGTCTCATTTCAAACGATGCTGATTTGTTTGGTTGCAGGTTGATAAGACAAACGCTCCTATAGTCTCATTTCAAACGATGCTGATTTGTTTGGTTGCAGGTTGATAAGACAAACGCTCCTATAGTCTCATTTCAAACGATGCTGATTTGTTTGGTTGCAGGTTGATAAGACAAACGCTCCTATAGTCTCATTTCAAACGATGCTGATTTGTTTGGTTGCAGGTTGATAAGACAAACGCTCCTATAGTCTCATTTCAAACGATGCTGATTTGTTTGGTTGCAGGTTGATAAGACAAACGCTCCCTTTTGCCATGGAACAAAAGGAAAGAACGTATCAGGGAAAAAAACCCGCACGGATTAAAAAGTAGGACTCTCTGAATGGCAGTTTCCAAACTGACCATAGGCTTCCAGTACAGTCGTTAAAAACAGGCCTTGCATGTGACATGCAGTTTCCACACTGACCTCCCCAATACTTAAAAAAAAACTGGATTTAAGATTGATGATAACTGTCAAAAACAGCCTTGAGCTAACGAACAGTTATCTGTATTGATCATTCCATAATCTGGCCACACCCTTCTCCCTTTTTTTCTGTCCCGTTCTTTTCTAAGGAAATAACAAACAACAGTTTCTGTCCTGTCCCCCGTGTCCTTCGGCCGATCAATGCGAGAAAGAACCGTACAGGAGCCAGAGAGTAACCCTGCATTACGCTGACTGTATTTTAGAAAGACCCTCTGCTAGGTTGCACACTTTTACATTCTATCATCGAGTCTCATTTACCTGCTGCCACTACCCCAACCGTCATCATTCCCTGTCCCCTTTTCCTCCAGACACTCAGTTCACAACAGGTCTATGTCGCCGCTCCGGGGAACGTACAGGTCATTCAGTTCACAACAGGTCTATGTCGCCGCTCCGGGGAACGTACAGGTCATTCAGTTCACAACAGGTCTATGTCGCCGCTCCGGGGAACGTACAGGTCATTCAGTTCACAACAGGTCTATGTCGCCGCTCTGGGGAACGTACAGGTCATTTAGTTCACAACAGGTTTATGTCGCTGCTCTGGGGAACGTACAGGTCATTTAGTTCACAACAGGTTTATGTCGCTGCTCTGGGGAACGTACAGGTCATTTAGTTCACAACAGGTTTATGTCGCCGCTCTGGGGAACGTACAAGTCATTTAGTTCACAACAGGTTTATGTCGCCGCTCTGGGGAACGTACAGGTCATTCAGTTCACAACAGGTCTATGTCGCCGCTCTGGGGAACGTACAGGTCATTCAGTTCACAACAGGTCTATGTCGCCGCTCTGGGGAACGTACAGGTCATTTAGTTCACAACAGGTTTATGTCGCCGCTCTGGGGAACGTACAGGTCATTTAGTTCACAACAGGTTTATGTCGCCGCTTTGGGGAACGTACAGGTCATTTAGTTCACAACAGGTTTATGTCGCCGCTCTGGGGAACGTACAAGACAGATGACTGGTCCAGCCGGAAATGATCCGTTTTGCTCTTTATCCTCCCCCTCCCCGTCTCTCCTCTATCCTCCTGCTTCCCGCCCATCTTCTCCCCTACCTCCATCCCAACCACAGGAGAGAGAGAGAGAGAGAGAGAGAAGAGAGAGAGAGAGAGAGGAGAGACAGACAGACAGACAGACAGACAGACAGCAGACAGAGACGGACAGAGAGAGAGAGATAATGTAAACAGGTTCATGGAAGAGAGAGAGAGAGAGAGAGAGAGAGAGAGAGAGAGAGAGAGAGAGAGAGAGAGAGAGAGAGAGATTCAGATTCAGATGATTTCTTCAGTTAGGCCTAAGCCCTGTATGAACGACAGGTAGTCATAATGATTAGCAGGTATTATAATAAATATTTAAAGAAAAATTCATATTCCTTATAAGCATTTATGCGATAGAACTAACAAAAAATACTTTGTGTTAACTAAAAGGCAAGTACAATGCTAATTTGTGTACTGTTCCTTAATCTTTCAATGCCATAAGTAAACAACATTTAAATAAACATGGATTCACATTTCTCTGGAATAAATTTCACAGAAAGATCGTTCAAATAGAAAACGCTAAAACAAAATGAAACTCGTCCTCATTTGACCCTTACAACAACGAACATGGGAGCTCATTACCATGTGTGTTTTTAACGCGTTGCGAATGTACAAGAATTTCAGAAACACAAAACTAAATTTAGTAACAATAAATCGCAAGAACTAACCTATATCAAATGTGAGATATGCTTTCACCAAATGACTAGAGGTATAACTTCTGTACATTTTATACCTTCCACTTGATTGTCATTTTTTTAGTCCTGCCATCTACAGTCAGTTAATCGCTGGCGTAGAGTTTGCACAAATATATTTTCTTGCCCCACACCTTGGCGCTCCTAAACATAACCAAACCAAATTCATAAAGAAACAATCGAATGCTTGATACACAGTTGATATTCCCTTTTGAGTCTAAATCGTACAACATAGTGTAAATTTCCTTGGTAGTCGATCAATGCTCATTTTTGATAATTTGAACTAGTAACAAATGCAGTTAATCGCTGAATTTATTTAGATTGGATACCTGTTTGTCTCTCTATATACTAAGAGAATTCTGGGAGTTTTCATATCCACTCCAAAAAAACTTTTTTTTAAGGCCAAAAAAGTGAAATGACTTACCAAGCATACTTACTTTTCTGTCCAGCCACCCCACCCCCTTTCCTATTTCTGCGCCCTATAGAGTAATCGGTTAGAAAATTCTAGAAAATTGTTATTCAAAAAGTATAGCTTTCTCAAAATATGTAACAAACGATTGTTATATCAGGAAATATAAACTTAGAACGCAAATACTGACATTCGACGACAAAAAAATAAGTAAGAAAAATAAAAATTAAAAAACAGAGATCCTGAAACGTCAACAGACAAAAGAATGTGTTTCAGCTGCGAAAGGCAAAGCTTTATTTACAGAACTGGAGACATCGTCTTTCATTTTATACCAAGACAGATTTCCTCATCCCACCTCTCCACAACTGTTCGGGGATCGAGAATGTTCACATGAAAATAAGGAACGACTGTCAATTTCACATCTAACCAGACCGACCGATCTTAAATCTGTACTTGCAAAATGTGTGGTCACCAACGGGATATGTGAATCAACTTGGGAAGATTCCGGTGTTACTCTTGTTTGTATCTCTCTCAAATTCTGTCCCTGCAACTTTAACTCGAATTTCGGGCCCGCCAGTTTCCTTTCTTATCTCTCTCAATGAATCGTGTTCTTCAAGACCATAATTTTTACCGTTAATAGATAGATGATCGTACACTATACGAACTTGTTTGCCCTCAGACTTAGCCTTCTTCAGGTGTGGGCCCACCATAAGCCTAATGTCACGCACGCCTCGAGAAAAGTCTCCTCAACAAATACGTTTGCTCCCTTCAGTTTTCGTAATATTCTAATTTTTCATTTCATTCTATTCATTTATTTATTTATTCTCGTTTGTGCCTATTACAGAAACATCGAGCGATAACTGGAGAATTAAATCAAGCTTTTCTGTGATCAATTCCTGGACCTGACCTTCACACCCCTCACTTGTTTACCCCTCCCTTTTCTCCATACCATAGAAAATTAGGTTATTTCTTCTAGACCTGCCTTCTAGACCATCCTATTTTCTTTCAAGATCCTCCACCCTTGAAGATGGATCACTGTTCTTTTCTTACGACAAGTTATCTGTATGGCGCCATGTTCCTGTTGTAGATGACACAGCTCCTGCTTTACGCTGTCCGCTTGCCGTTAACGGAGCTCTCCACATCTTGCATCAGGTCAGCCGTAGAAGGTTCCTTCCCTGGTCGAGAGTGGCAGGAAGAAAGACAGGTCTATCTGACGTGCGTTCCCAGAAGAACCGGAGATGTCCGTGTCAGGATTGGCGCCGGGGATCGATTCAGTATCCCCACCGTGCAGAAGCAGAATACCCTCACCATAACATTAAAACACATTGTCCGTCCACAACAACACGAGCGTTTGTCAATGCTGACATAGAGACACGCACTGAGGGAAAGGTGAGGGACTGGGAAAGGGGAAGTTGCATGTGTCGGGGGGGGGGGGGAGGAGGAGATGGGGGGAGAGGCTCTGACGGGGACTATGGTTTCACCACAGATTAAGGTGGGCAACAAATCCGTTGGGTATGGAGTGCACTGAAGCATGATGGTGATAGGAGGATGCCACAGGAAGATGACACACTTCCGCTCCTATCTCTTCTCGGCGCTTAAACACCCACGGCAACCATAATGAAGGAATCGTCAACAGGGCCCGTCATCAAAGGGACATTACCACTCCTCTCTCTCTCTGCCTCTGTCACTGCTTCGCCGTTTTCGTTACCCTACCGACACTCATCTCTCTCTCTCCCTCCCCCCCCTCTCTCTCTCTCTCTCTCTCTCTCTCTCTCTCCTCTCTCTCTCTCTCCACACACACACACACACACACACACACACACACACACACATATATATATACACTACTCAAAACAATTGAAGTACCACTTTGGAAAACTGCTGTCATTCGAAAGAAAACAAAGCTGAACATAATTTAATGATTGAATATTTTATTTTTATTATTCCTCAATCCATTCAAATTTATTCAAACACCGTGACAAAAAATTATCTTTGTTTTACACTTGATTAAAGAGGCATACCCCCAAAATGAAAAGTAACAAGAGTCTATGGTAGATGTCATGATGTTAATAACGGGTATGACCACCGTTCGCGTTCAAACAAGCGTCACATCGACGTCTCATGGAGTGCACCAGGCGGCGGAGAGTGTCCTGGGGGATCGCCTGCCACTCCTGCTCCAGCAACTGAAACAGCTGGTCCACGGTGTCTGCTGGAGGGTTGTGGGCCCGCACTCGCCTCCCCAGCACGTCCCACAGATGCTCTATGGGGTTCAAATCTGGTGACCTGGCAGGCCAGTCCATTCTTGTCACCTGCTGCCCTTGTAGGAACTGATTCACGATGGCGGCGCGGTGGCACGGCGCGTTGTCGTCCTGGAACTGGGCGCCCTGGCCAACTGCCCTCAGGGCGGGCATCACAAGGGGGCGGATGATGGTGTCGCGGTAGGTGGCACCGGTCAGGCGGCCTTCAACACGGTGTAGGGGGGTCCTGTGACGTAGGCTGAACCCACCCCACACCATCACGGACCCACCTCCATAGCGGTCATGCTCCCTGACGGCAGCGTCAACGTAGCGTTCTCCAGGA
>CM065729.1:33440459-33452959 GCA_033310375.1 Conus canariensis | reverse complement strand
CCCCACACACACGCACACACACACACACACACACACACACACACGCGCGCGCGCGCGCGCGCGCGCGCGCGCACACGTAAACGTTTCCTCCCTGTTCCAGCGATCCGTTCACACACACACACACACACACACACACACACACACACACACACACGTGCGGGCACGTGCCGGTAAACCTGCCCTCCCTCTTTTGAATATTCCGTGCATCTCTGTCTTTATCCAGCAAGGCCTGCTCGGAGGATGACCCCAATAGGCGAAAGGCTACTATTGCCAAGCTGGTGGCCGGAAGGGCTGACCTTGTCCCTGGATGGACGTGATGGACCGTTAGAGGTCAACCTGTGGTCTGTTGTATGAAAGGAACCAGTACTCGTCTTAGTCTGTGTGTCTGATGTCTTCCTCTGACCGTTTCAGTTCTGTACTCAACAGAATGTGGAGATTCAGCAGGTTAGGCTCAACACCGCCAAAGAAACCCAGCTTTGCTGAGTGATGGAGAAGGTCAGATGATTGCTTATTTTTCCTTCTTTCTTTCTTTGTTTGTTTTTCAAATTCTTATTCACTCACTGTATGTAGCTAGTCAATTAGTTAATTAGTTAGACAGTTAGCTAGCTAGTTAGCTACTCACTTTTGTCCTGTTCTTTATTTCTTTTATTCTTCTTCCATTTATTTATTTACTCATTCAATTAATTTGTTAGTTAGTTTTATTAGTTTTTCAGGCGTTTTGCTTGGACAATTCTTTGAGGTTGCCGAGTTCAAGTTTTGTTAAACTCTGACACGTATTGCCGCCAAAGTCCCACAACTACGACGTCACACGAGTATTGCAAAACGTGAGCCTTGATAGCTAGGTTTCGGGAGAAAGGCAAGGCAAGATGGGAATATAGTAAGTGAGGTATATGTGTAAACAAAACAGAGTGATAGGCAGAAGGCGGTTCAAGACTAATTTCTTTTCTCAGAGATTTTACAAAACACACATTTTCCCGCTTAATTTCGTTTATGAACAGGGTCTTAACCTATATTCAAGCAGAACAATTCCTGCCTCCCCCCCTCCCCCCCCCCCCCCCCCCCACACACACACACACACTCCCTTCACGCTCGAGCTCTTTCTCCTCCTGTTTTTAAGAGCTGTCTCATTGGATGCAAAGTGTGTATTGACAGGTATTAAAGTGACGGCCATCTCAGTAGACGACGTGAGTCGGCGTCCCGTTTCACAACCACGGATCTGGGTAGGATACGACTCCAACAGAAACACAGTTCTACATTTTTCACATAAAACATTCATCTTTGTTTCAAAGTGTAATGTGCTTTCAGCTAATGATTTTTCCACATCTAAAATGTGTGTGAATCCTGCTTGGAAAAATGTAGCCTGCTTTTAATTAATTAAGTGCTTTTAATGTAGATAGAACCGTGTTCAATCAAAGAAAAACATTTCCGTGTACACCTAAGATCAGTTAGCAGCAACCGACCTGATCACACAAAGTGGCCTTTTTCTTTCCTTCAAAAAGAAAAAAAACAACTAAAGTTAACAAGATCTAGTTGCAAAGTGAGGCAAACGCAGGTAGAAATCTAAACAAATTTTAAATGTGATTAACAGCGCACCGCAAAAAAAAAAAAAAAAAAAAAAAAAAAAAACCTAGACAAACGAATCACAAGACAAAACACGACTTGTTTCGACCTCTTAGGTCTTCTTCAGGCAAGACAGAAAACACTCAGGACAACTAAAATGAACGAGCAATCACCTATCTTCATCTACTTCAAGATGGGCGTTGAATGAAAACGAGGCTGTCAAGAAGGAGACAATGTGTGAGTCGATGTAGAAATGAAGATAATTATATTACTGATAGGAATAATGATAATGGTAATGATGATGATCAAAGTATTTAAAAATGAATAAAGACAGGATTACTACCACTTTTGGTGATAATATGGCAACAGCAGTTGTAGTATGGGAGAAAGGAGAGTGGGTTAGAGGATTCTTAAACAGCATGGTTGCCGTGGCAACAGTCTTAGTGGTGATGGTGATGTTAATGGTAACATTACTAATAACAATCGTATTAATAATAATGATGATAAGCTAACCATAGCAACGGTAGTGGTAATAATAGCAGTGATAATAAAAGCATGATACAGAAATACAATTAATATTGATAATAGTAATGATAATAATAGTACTAATTCTAATACTAAGGATAGGGATGAAAAAAGAAAAGAAAAAAGAAAAAAAGGAGGAGGAGGGGAGGACAGGATGAGCAAAGAGGAGAAGGAGGGTATAAATTATGGGAAGGATGGAATCTAATAGGTATATTAGTAATTATAATACGTATATTAATAGTTTTCATACTAATCAGGATTGTAACCATATAATAATGATAATGTTGCTCTAGGAGGCTGGAAAATTGGTAAGCTGGAAAGTCAGATATATTGTAAAGAATAATAATTATATTAATGATAGTAGTAAATTGAACATTTGTAACAGTTATCAAGTTGCAACAAAAGGTATGCTCATGATTAATATATATATATATATATATATATATCTTTGGTAAGAATAATAGTGATCATAATAGTGATGAAGATAATGATGATGTTAACACTAATCAAGATAATAAGAATAATGAAGTTAGTTGTTTTTGTTGGTAGTGGTTGTTTTTTTATATGGTGATGATGATAATGCTATTAATGATTTGATGAGATTGCTACTGAGAGGAATAGTAATAACAGTAATGTTAGTACCAGTAATAGTAGGGGGAAAGGAATGGAGATGGTCAATGAGTAAACGTTAACAGTGCTACTGGGGTACGGAGAAGGTCGTGAGGATAAATATGGCAATGTTAATAATATCAACGGTAGGATAAATATTGCAATGTTAATAATATCAACGGTAGGATAAATATTGCAATGTTAATGATATCAACGGTAGGATAAATATTGCAATGTTAATAATATCAACGGTAGGATAAATATTGCAATGTTAATGATATCAACGGTAGGATAAATATTGCAATGTTAATGATATCAACGGTAGGATAAATATTGCAATGTTAATGATATCAACGGAAGGATAAATATTGCAATGTTAATAATATCAACGGTAGATAAATATTGCAATGTTAATGATATCAACGGTAGGATAAATATTGCAATGTTAATAATATCAACGGTAGGATAAATATTGCAATGTTAATAATATCAACGGTAGGATGAATATTGCAATGTTAATAATATCAACGGTAGGATAAATATTGCAATGTTAATAATATCAACGGTAGGATAAATATTGCAATGTTAATAATATCAACGGTAGGATGAATATTGCAATGTTAATAATATTAACGGTAGGATAAATATTGCAATGTTAATAATATCAACGGTAGGATAAAAAATATTGCAATGTTAATGATATCAACGGTAGGATAAATATTGCAATGTTAATAATATCAACGGTAGGATAAAAAATATTGCAATGTTAATAATATCAACGGTAGGATAAATATTGCAATGTTAATAATATCAACGGTAGGATAAATATTGCAATGTTAATAATATCAACGGTAGGTGAACTGAAAAGGACTAGGGATGATCAAAGAGTGGAAGGTTAACAGTAGTATTGGAGCAGAGGAGAGGGAGGGGGTTGGGAGAAAAAAAAAAAAAGAAAGGAAGGAAAACGAAGAGAGAGAGAGAGAGAGAGAGAGAGAGAGAGAGAGAGACAGAGAGACAGAGAGACAGAGAGACAGAGAGAGCTTGTGTGTGTGTGTGTGTGTGTGTGTGTGTGTGTGTGTGTGTGTGTGTGTGTGTGTGTGTGTGTGTGTGTGAGTGAGTGTTTCCGCATAGTTACAAACACCTACACACACATATGCACCGGAAAAAGGAGGGAAGAGGGAACAGAAGCTCTTGTAGAGGAAATGGTATATGAAATTAAAAGAAAGCCAGATGAAGAAAATGGAGTGAACAAGTATCTGAATAAACAACAGATTGATGTGACAAATAGAGAGAGTGTAATAAGAGGGGAAAAGACGATAGCTGTAAGTTATGTGAGAGGTAAATAGTGGGAGATATGGTAGTACGTGTGTGTTGTAGGAAGATATTGTGGGCTGAAATTGCAGTGGTGGATAGGTACATGCTACTTTTGGGTGTTGATGCTATGAGGGGGGTGGGGGGGGGGGAGAGAGAAGAATGAGATGGGTTTACATACTAACTGGGGGAGGGGGGGGGGGCAGATACTAACACCTATACACAATAATTCTCTCTCTCTCTCTCTCTCTCTCTCTCTCTCTCGCTCGCTCTCTTTCTTAGATGAATAAATAAACAAGTTATTGTATCAAAGTATTACTACTATTCTACAGTTAATGCTGGCAATCGGATTAGTGATAATAGAACATAATGATTATAAGTATAATGGTAAAAATGATAGTGATGGTAATAATAACAACAATGACATCAGCATTGCTGTAATGATGTAATGATGGTGATGACGATGACAGTATTGATAATAATGATATGATATGATGATAGTTATGACAGTAATAGTGGTATTAAGTAATATTGGTAATGATAATATTCAGTGGAAAGGAGTTGAAATGCTCAATGAATAACAGCAGACATACTGTTGCGTGACGATAATAATGATACTAGCAATGGTAAGTGCAGCAACACTAGCAAAAACAGCAGCGGCCGGAAAGAGATGAAAACGATCAACGATGAAAGAGCTGGCATTTCTATTTCTTATGTGTGATTGTGTGTGTATGCGTGTGTGTGTGTGTGTGTGTGTGTGTGTGTGTGTGTGTGTGTGTGTGTGTGTGCGCGTGTGTGTGCGTGCGTGCGTGCGTGCGTGCGTGCGTGCGTGTGTGTGTGTGTGTGTGCGTTCCATTTGTAATGTCAGCATCACTCATTGATCACCCCCCACCCCCATCCCCAGCCACCGCCATCCCCACCACCACCACTACACCCATCATTACTAGGGGAGACGGGGAGGGGGGGGGGGGGGTGTAGATTGATGTAGCAAGTGGAGAGACTCAGAGAGTGTGGGGAAAGGGAAAAGGATGATAGCTGTAACTTATGTCTGAGGTAAACAGTGGGTTGTATGGTAGTATGCGTGTGTGTGTGTGTGTGTGTGTATGTGTGTGTGTGTGTGTGTGTGTGTGTGTGTGTGTGTGTGTGTGTGTGTGTGTGTGGAGGGTATTGCAGACTGGTGCTGCAGAGGTGGAATGGTACATATTACTTTGAGATGTTGGTGCCATGAGGATGGAGGGTGCCCAGTTTGGCAATAAGATGAGATTCCTGCATAAGGCGCTCCAAGTTGTCACTCTATGATTGCCAAAGTGTCAGGACTTTGCCATGCCTGATGTTGTGTTGGGCGTGCTTGAAGTGTAGAGCGACTGGTTTGGGCTGATGGTGGCGGATGTTGGCCAGGTGTTCAGCGCGTCTCAAGTGTGCGAGATGTCTCACCTACATAGATCTTACCACACAGCTGGCAGTGGATGGCGTACACAGTTTTGTGGCTCTGGCAGGAGAAAGTGCGTTTAATAGTGAATGACCCTTTGGGCCATGTAGAATGGTGTCTGGTTTGGTAAGAGGGCGGATTTTGCAGCTGGGTTTTGAGCAGGGGAAAGTACCTGGTGGCTTAATGTGGAGATTTTGTTCAGCTTAGAGTGCACCGGTAGGACTTTGAGGTTTTTGTCACGTTTGAAAGTGATCACCGGTTTGGTCTCAAAGGCAGGTTTATGATTTTCTACTGTGTGCCAGTTAGGCTTCAGGATCCTGCAGATGGGCAGAGTGTGAGGATGGAAGATGAGGCAGGCAGGGGTCTGTCTGTCTCTTTGGGAGGCTTAGTTTCCAATGCAGATGTTCTGGATTTAGCTGCGGTGCGGCTGAGAGCATCATTAATGACGGCACTGGGGTAGCCACGGTTGGTGAAAAACTCTGACATTTTGGCTGCTTGTACAGTGAAATCTTCTTCGCTAGAGCACAGTCTGTAGAGGCGAAGGAATTCAGAATATGGAATGCTGTTTTCAGAGGATTGGCGGTGGGAAGATGTGTAGTCCTGGTATGAGTGCGCATCAGTGGATTTATACAAGACTGAAGTTTTAAGCAGTCCATCTTTGAGGGAGATAGTGATGTCCAGGAAGTTATCTGACTGTCCAATGGTGTAGGTCATTTTGGTGGATGGATGGAAGGTCTGAACAAATTTGAGGAAATTGCAGAGGTCATGTTCTGGCATGGATGTGGCTCCCAGTCCATCATCCCTGAGTGTTTTGTATCTGCCTGAAGGAGACCTGAGAGGTCAAAGTGGGTCGTCTTTTGTCTTGTGATTCGTGTGTCTACGTTTTTTGTCGGTGCGCCATTAATGACATTTACAATATATTTAACAAATCTAAATAGTTTCTTAACGCCAGGGTTCTCTGTTGAACTATTTTTTCTTTTTTTTTCATCGGGAAGGCAAGTTGGACAAACGCCCTAAGGGCATCAATTTTACTTTTTTTTAACGATCCCCATCCTTTAAGTTTAACAACAAACACCTCCCACTTCCTCCCACCCCATCACACTCCAGCCCCCACCCGCTATGGAAAAAAAATCACTAAAGATCCAAGCTGGCCTGAGGGCCAAGCAGAGGTACCACACACTGGCAGCCCAGATATAGTACCTCCTTTTACCCATGCCACCCACGCCCCACACTGTACCCAACAATAACAGTCTTTGAAGGACTAAGGGTGTTATTTAGTTTACAAGACCGTCCTGAGTTTAGAGGGAGAAAAAAAAAGCAAAATTCAACATTAACTTCAAGCGTGCAGGAAAATAATCACATTTGCCGCCAAGAGATTTTCAGCTTCCCATTACCCTCGCCCCTAATCTCTTACAATACACCCAACAATAAATACAATTCCCTGGCTTCCTTCCCTTGCCCTTCATATAACGACCAGGGCAAAGGAATCAGATGAAGGGAGCAAAAGGGTTAATTACACCCAAACCGATAGTGAAGAAAGACCACGCTCTGCCAGGCTGCATATACTATCTGCTGACTACCTTCCACTCCCAACGCCCCCTCCCACCATCATCCCCACTACTACACCCTGTCTGCTGACTACCTTCCACTCCCATCCACCCCCTCCCACCGTCATCCCCACTACTACACCCCTGTCTGCCGCATCTCTCGCTTGACCCTCTCTTTCAGACAGTTGGTTTCCACTCAGTCTCCTGAGATTCAGGGATGGAGAAAGTGCACGACAAAGGACATGGAGAGAGGACAGGTCCGGATCTGGAAGTTACTGCCTTGGATCTGAATTCAGTTTACAGGAGGATTCCAGAAGTAATTTTGCTGCTTGACTAAACTGGAATTGCCTTACTTTTCTGATTCCTCCCCTCAAGGATCTCGTCACCCCCCCCCCCCCCCCCCCCCATCTACAAGGTTGGTGTTTTCAAGACTGGCATTCTGTAGTCGCCATGACTTTCTCTGTTGAAAAGACGGGGTGTGTCCTGGAGAGCGTGGAGCCACGATAAAGGTAGGATGATGCCAACAGCTGGTCATGATCTGTGCATTGTTCTTTCTAAGGTAGGATGATGCCAACAGCTGGTCATGATCTGTGCATTGTTCTTTCTAAGGTAGGATGATGCCAACAGCTGGTCATGATCTGTGCATTGTTCTTTCTAAGGTAGGATGATGCCAACAGCTGGTCATGATCTGTGCATTGTTCTTTCTAAGGTAGGATGATGCCAACAGCTGGTCATGATCTGTGCATTGTTCTTTCTAAGGTAGGATGATGCCAACAGCCGGTCATGATCTGTGCATTGTTCTGGAGAGCGTGGAGCCACGATAAAGGCAGGATGATGCCAACAGCCGGTCATGATCTGTGCATTGTTCTTTTTTCGATTCTTCCACAGCCTCGTAAACCAGAAGCCAAAGAAATGCAAAAAGAATTTCACAGTCAAAAGTCATCGTCGTCATCATTACCATAATCATCGTCATCATCATCATCATCATCATCATCATCATCATCATCATCATTCATCATCATCTCATCCCTCTCTCTCTCTCTCTCTCTCTCTCTCTCTCTCTCTCTCTCCGAGAATGAAAGAAAGAAAAGAAAGAAAGATGGAAAGAAAAAAAGAAAAACAGACAGGAAACTATACAGAGAGAAAGAAAGAATCATAGAGAGAAAGAAAGAAAAACAGACAGGAAAGAAAGAAACAAACAAACACACAAAGAACGAACAAAAAAAACAGACAGGAAAGTATAAAGAAAGACAAAAAGAATGACAGACAGACAGATAGACAGAAAGACAGACAGACAGACAGACAGACAGAAAGAAAGAAAGAAAGAAAGAAAACGAGAAAATGAAGACAGAAAGAGCAAAAGGATGCTCAGAACTCGACCCTCCAGTCACCGGACTAACAAATGATTACGGGGGTAAAACAAGTGTTAACACCACAATTAGTGACATGGAAACTACTTGCTAAACAAATTTGTTGTTTCCTCATTCACACAGATTTGCATTTGTTTGATACCCATAATTATTTTTTGATGGCTATTTACTCACCATCAGATAAGTCACGTTAGATTACATGAGCAACACTAGTATTTTGTTTTATCTATTTTACAACGAATGTGAACCCATGATTTTTTATCATCTCTTCGACACGTAATGTACTGATGCTGCTGATACAACTTCTGCCACTGCTGCTGTTGTCACTGCTGCTGTTGTTAATACTGCTGTTGTCACTGCTGCTGTTGTCAATACTGCTGTTGTCACTGCTGGTGTCAATACTGCTGTTGTCACTGCTGTTTGTACCACTACCAGCCATCTGTTACACTGTTTCTGTTACTACTACTACTACTGCTACTACTACTTCTACTACTACTACTATAAAGATTACTACTATAACGACTACTACTACATCTGCTTTAAATAACTTTTATTTACAAGTCTGTACGTTGATCAGCTTTATTCTTTTTGTTCTTCTACTGCTGGTGGTAAGGCTGTTGCTGTGGTTGTTGTTGCTGCTGCTGCTGTGGTTGTTGTTGTTGCTGCTGCTGCTGTGGTTGTTGTTGTTGCTGCTGCTGCTGCTGCTACTACTACTACTGCTACCACTACTATTACTACTAGTTCTACTTGTAAATTATGCTGCAGCTGTTACTACTACTACTTTCATCGCGACTGCTGCTGCTGTTGCTACCACCACTGCTGTTACTGCACACTGGGCCACCACTGCTGTTACTGCCACCACTGCTGTTACTGCCACCACTGCTGTTGCTACCACCACTGCTGTTGCTCCACCACTGCTGTTGCTGCCACCACTGGGGTGTTGACCACCATGCTGCTTTACTGCCACCACTGCTGTTGTCCACCACTGCTGTTGCTACCACCACTGCTGTTACTGCCACCACTGCTGTTGCTCACCACTGCTGTGCACCACCAACGCTGTGCTGCTGTTGCTGCCACCACTGCTGTTACTGCCACCACTGCTGTACTGCACACTGCTGTTCACCACTGCTGTTGCTACCACCACTGCTGTTGCTACCACCACTGCTGTTAGCCACCACTGCTGTACTGACCACCACTCTGTTACTGACCGCGACTGAGGTGTGCTGCCGCTCTGACTAATACTACTTCCTCTGCTGCTGCTGTAGCTGATACCACTACCACCAGGTCTGATTTCCTTCAGATGTCTGAATGGTCTGCGCTACACACTGTGGTGATAATGAACACAAGCACATGCAGGTTTGGAACGTCGCCTGCTACCAGGGAACGCCACATCCTATGGAAGCAACATAATAACGTCACATCCTATGGAGACAACATAAGAACGCCACATCCTATATCCTACGGAGGCAACATAATAACGCCACATCCTATGGAGGCAACATAATAACGCCACATCCTATGGAGGAAACATAATAACGTCACATCCTATGGAGGCAACATAATAACGTCACATCCTATGGAGGAAACATAATAACGTCACATCCTATGGAGGAAACATAATAACGCCACATCCTATGGAGGAAACATAATAACGCCACATCCTATGGAGGCAACATAATAACGCCACATCCTATGGAGGAAACATAACAACGCCACATCCTATGGAGGCAACATAATAACGTCACATCCTATGGAGGCAACATAATAACGTCACATCCTATGGAGACAACATATTAACGTCACATCCTATGGAGGAAACATAAGAACGCCACATCCTATGGAGGAAACATAATAACGCCACATCCTATATCCTATGGAGGCAACATAATAACCCCACATCCTATATCCTATGGAGGCAACATAATAACGCCACATCCTATGGAGGCAACATAATAACGTCACATCCTATGGAGACAACATAATAACGTCACATCCTATGGAGGAAACATAAGAACGCCACATCCTATGGAGGCAACATAATAACGCCACATCCTATATCCTATGGAGGCAACATAATAACGCCACATCCTATATCCTATGGAGGCAACATAATAACGCCACATCCTATGGAGGCAACATAATAACGCCACATCCTATGGAGGCAACATAATAACGTCACATCCTATGGAGACAACATAATAACGTCACATCCTATGGAGGAAACATAAGAACGCCACATCCTATGGAGGAAACATAATAACGCCACATCCTATATCCTATGGAGGCAACATAATAACGCCACATCCTATATCCTATGGAGGCAACATAATAACGCCACATCCTATGGAGGCAACATAATAACGCCACATCCTATGGAGACAACAAAATAACGCCACATCCTATATCCTATGGAGGCAACATAATAACGCCACATCCTATGGAGGCAACATAATAACGCCACATCCTATATCCTATGGAGGCAACATAATAACGCCACATCCTATATCCTATGGAGGCAACATAATAACGTCACATCCTATGGAGGCAACATAATAACGCCACATCCTATGGAGACAAATAATAACGTCACATCCTATGGAGGCAACATAATAACGCCACATCCTATGGAGGCAACATAATAACGCCACATCCTATGGAGGCAACATAATAACGCCACATCCTATGGAGACAACATAATAACGCCACATCCTATGGAGGCAACATAATGAACGGCACATCCTATGGAGGCAACATAATAACGCCACATCCTATGGAGGCAACATAATAACGCCACATCCTATGGAGACAACATAATAACGCCACATCCTATGGAGACAACATAATAACGCCACATCCTATGGAGGCAACATAATAACGTCACATCCTATGGAGACAACATAATAACGCCACATCCTATGGAGGCAACATAATAACGTCACATCCTATGGAGACAACATAATAACGCCACATCCTATGGAGACAACATAATAACGCCACATCCTATATCCTATGGAGGCAACATAATAACGCCACATCCTATATCCTATGGAGGCAACATAATAACGCCACATCCTATGGAGGCAACATAATAACGTCACATCCTATGGAGACAACATAATAACGTCATATCCTATGGAGGCAACATAATAACGCCACATCCTATATCCTATGGAGGCAACATAATAACGCCACATCCTATGGAGGCAACATAATAACGTCACATCCTATATCCTATGGAGGCAACATAATAACGCCACATCCTATGGAGGCAGCATAATAACGCCACATCCTATATCCTATGGAGGCAACATAATAACGCCACATCCTATATCCTATGGAGGCAACATAATAACGCCACATCCTATATCCTATGGAGGCAACATAATAACGCCACATCCTATGGAGACAACATAATAACGCCACATCCTATATCCTATGGAGGCAACATAATAACGCCACATCCTATATCCTATGGAGGCAACATAATAACGTCATATCCTATGGAGGCAACATAATAACGTCACATCCTATGGAGACAACATAATAACGTCATATCCTATGGAGGCAACATAATAACGTCACATCCTATGGAGACAACATAATAACGTCATATCCTATGGAGACAACATAATAACGCCACATCCTATGGAGGCAACATAATAACGCCACATCATATGGAGGCAACATAATAACGTCACATCCTATGGAGGCAACATAATAACGCCACATCATATGGAGGCAACATAATAACGCCACATCATATGGAGGCAACATAATAACGCCACATCCTATGGAGGAAACATAATAACGCCACATCATATATCCTATGGAGGCAACATAATAACGCCACATCCTATGGAGGCAACATAATAACGTCACATCCTATGGAGGAAACATAATAACGCCACATCATATATCCTATGGAGGCAACATAATAACGCCACATCCTATGGAGGCAACATAATAACGTCACATCCTATGGAGGCAACATAATAACGTCACATCCTATGGAGACAACATAATAACGCCACATCCTATATCCTGTTGCAATTCTGTTGCAATTTATAACGTTATTTTGAAAACAGTCGTAGCATTTTGACTGGTTATGCTTCGCCCAAGTTCCGAAAAGTTTACATTTGAAAAGTATGT
>CM065729.1:33430459-33432959 GCA_033310375.1 Conus canariensis | reverse complement strand
TAATGATGATGATGATGATGATTTGGTGAGTCTTATTATGGTTTGTTGTTGTTATTGTTGTTGTTGATTAATGTTGTTGTTGTTGCTGCTTGGCTGGTCTCATTATTGTCGTTGTCATTTCTGTTGTTACTCTCTGCTACCGTAACGTTACCACATCCATCATCATCATCATCAGCAGCAGCAGCAGCAGCAGCAGCAGCAGCAGCAGCAGCAGCTGCAGCAACAGCAGCAGCAGCAGCAGCAACAGCAGCAGCAGCATTTTGACATTATTATCATCTTCTTCTTCTGCTTATTATTTTTATCATCAGTAGTAGAAGTGGTAGTAGTAGTAGCATTAGCAGCAGCGGTAGTAGTAGTAGTAGTAGTAGTAGTAGTAGTAGTAGTAGTAGCAGTAGTAGTAGTAGTAGTGGTGGTAGTAGCAGTAGTAGTAGTAGCAGTAGTAGTATCGTCGTCGTCGTCATCACCTCACCATCATCATGTTGTCATTGTTATTCTTGATCTTGGTGGCACCGGTGGTTGTGCATTTGTTCTTGTTCTTCCCAACAACCTATACCCTGGTTATTTGTCTTGCTTTCTTTACTATTCTTTTTATGTATTATTATTACAATTGTCACTGGTTTAGGTAAACAGGTCCAACTAGCATTTAGCAACTGTTTATCTCCGATATCCTTTTGCCTTCCTATGACCTCTATCGATTCATCAGTTTTTTTTCCCATTCGTTCTTTTCTTCTCAAGCCCTGAGCGCCAAGACCTCATGGTCCAGAGGATGAGGTGTGGCGTGTGAGGACTAATGGACTGATCCTGATGTAGTGAGGCCGTCAGGGGAAAAGAAGGCCGAAACTCGCGTGGCTTGCTTCTGTAGTCTGATGAGAGTGAGAGAGAGAGAGAGAGAGAGAGAGAGAGAGAGAGAGAGAGAGAGAGAGAGAGAGACAGACAGACAGACAGACAGACAGACAGACAGAGAGACAGAGAGAGAGAGAGACAGAGAGAGAGAGACCAGAGAGAGAGAGAGAGAAAGAGAGAGAGAGACAGAAGGAGAGAAAGAGAGAACGTGTGCTTTCATGCGTGCATGCGTGTGTGCGTGTGTGATTGCGTATATGTGTGTGCAGGTGTGGGTGTGTACATGTAATTACCTAACCGGGCTATATATCAAACTAGAGGTAACGTTAAAAGCAAGATTAGTATCAGAAAAAAAATCAGCATCAGACATACCTGATAAACATGGTAGGTATGTCCTAAGGGGCACACATTCAAACAAAATATGATGTCTTGATTTGTTTGTTTCGCAACATATACTTGAGGCAGTACATTCAGGTCTAAGAGCATCTGGTTTGAGTCCATAAAATGCTGAAATGAAGTTTTGGTACTGATCCACATTACCAAATTGCAGATGTTGGACGCGTTTGACATAATAAATACTAAAAAGTCGACTAGTTTGTGCTTTAACACGAGAACTAAGGTTGTTCCAACTATTTCTGAAACAGTCCCAAGCCATTTGTTTTAACATATAATGACTTTCCTGTAAAGCGAAGGATATAGAAAGTTGCTGTGCGTATATTTCATTTCTGGTTCCTTTTTTTCGGATATCTGTCAGCGTGTGAAGGAATTCAAAGGAAAAGTTCAGTCAGTTCCTTTACATAACAAGATATGACTTAAATGACAAAATTCCCTTCAATCAAAATCATCTGAATTCGATTGGCAACATTTCAGGGATTGTAAATTACTGGCATCGAATCTACGTCGACCAGCACTTAAAAGTGACTGTGAAGGGTCAACAAGACAGGCCGCCTGTTTCCCAGCACGTGTGAGGTGAGCCAGATGTGCCAACACCACTCCAATCCCGATCTCTACTCCCACCACCCCCAACCCTCCCTGCACTTACCTTTGGTCTCTGTTCTCCTCCCCCCTCCCAACACACCCACCCCACTTCCCACCTTACCCACCCTCACATGTCACATAAACACCCAAGTGAGCTTGCTAGCTGTGAGGACTCTGTGTGTGTGTGTGTGTGTGGGAGAGAGAGAGAGAGAGAGAGAGAGAGAGAGAGAGAGGGGGGGGTGGACAGGGAGACAGAGGGGGAGAGGCAGGGAGGCGGGGATGAGTGACAGACGCAGAGACAGAAGGACGGAGCATTAGAAAATTAAATCACGGAAACACTTACATCAGCATGCATTCAACCACACGAAAAAGACCGAATAAAAGATTTAATACGGAGAAGGCGTTGCAGTGAGGGTTAATGATCCGAAGCGGGATGAAAAAATGTAAGGAACTGGAGAATCACAATATCTTAATCAATATAAAAAAAAATCATGAACATTGTGGTATTGGTAGTGTATACATCCACGTGATGAGAATGCGTCTTTCGGCGAACATACACGCACGCACACACACACACACACACACACACACACACACACACACACACACACACACACGCACACACACACACACACACGCACGCACGCACGCACGCACGCGCGCGCGCATACACACAACACAC
>CM065729.1:33412959-33422959 GCA_033310375.1 Conus canariensis | reverse complement strand
CTGTCGATACGACAGATTTGTTGTTTTTATGATGTTTGTTGGTATTGGTGCTTACCTCTCTTCCTTCCTCTGTCGATGCTGTCGATACGACAGATTTGTTGTTTTTATGATGTTTGTTGGTATTGGTGCTTACCTCTCTTCCTTCCTCTGTCGATGCTGTCGATACGACAGATTTGTTGTTTTTATGATGTTTGTTGGTATTGGTGTCTTACCTCTCTTCCTTCCTCTGTCGATGCTGTCGATACGACAGATTTGTTGTTTTTATGATGTTTGTTGGTATTGGTGCTTACCTCTCTTCCTTCCTCTGTCGATGCTGTCGATACGACAGATTTGTTGTTTTTATGATGTTTGTTGGTATTGGTGCTTACCTCTCTTCCTTCCTCTGTGGATGCTGTCGATACGACAGATTTGTTGTTTTTATGATGTTTGTTGGTATTGGTGCTTACCTCTCTTCCTTCCTCTGTCGATGCTGTCGATACGACAGATTTGTTGTTTTTATGATGTTTGTTGGTATTGGTGCTTACCTCTCTTCCTTCCTCTGTCGATGCTGTCGATACGACAGATTTGTTGTTTTTATGATGTTTGTTGGTATTGGTGCTTACCTCTCTTCCTTCCTCTGTCGATGCTGTCGATACGACAGATTTGTTGTTTTTATGATGTTTGTTGGTATTGGTGCTTACCTCTCTTCCTTCCTCTGTCGATGCTGTCGATACGACAGATTTGTTGTTTTTATGATGTTTGTTGGTATTGGTGCTTACCTCTCTTCCTTCCTCTGTCGATGCTGTCGATACGACAGATTTGTTGTTTTTATGATGTTTGTTGGTATTGGTGCTTACCTCTCTTCCTTCCTCTGTGGATGCTGTCGATACGACAGATTTGTTGTTTTTATGATGTTTGTTGGTATTGGTGCTTACCTCTCTTCCTTCCTCTGTCGATGCTGTCGATGCTGTCGATGCTGTCGATGCTGTCGATACGACAGATTTGTTGTTTTTATGCACTGCCACACCAAAAATCACTCTATAACAATGTGGAAGCTAGCTGTCTATAACAATGTGGAAGCTAGCTGTCTATAACAATGTGGAAGCTAGCTGTCTATAACAATGTGGAAGCTAGCTGTCTATAACAATGTGGAAGCTAGCTCTCTATAACAATGTGGAAGCTACATGTCTATAACAATGTGGAAGCTACATGTCTATAACAATGTGGAAGCTAGCTCTCTATAACAATGTGGAAGCTAGCTCTCTATAACAATGTGAAAGCTTGCTGTCTATAACAATGTGGAAGCTTGCTGTCTATAACAATGTGGAAACTTGCTGTCTATAACAATGTGGAAGCTAGCTGGACCGACAGGTGAGATCACCCACCAGGGGAGACCATGCACTGCCGCTGAGTCACTTCAGTAGAGTTCAGTGGTGCCTGTTCTGATCCGTCACATACAGGGCACCACCTAATGTCACACACAAACACACACACACACACACACACACACACACACACACACACACACACAACACACACACACACGCATATATTTTCACTGGTTAACTGAACGAACGGACGAACGAATGGAAAGATTAATAAGTTAAGTAGTTAATTAATTAACTAACTAGTTTGTCTGTGGCGCCCTTTCCGAGGCGTACTTTCCAGTGCTGATTCCACACTGCTCGCCGGCACATCACCAACCAGGCCCGTTGTGCTGACAACCCATGGCCAGCACCATCCCTCAAGGGAGCCGTCCATGTCAGACTGCTACTACACCACGCAATAGCCAGCTCAGCACGACTCAAAATCCCACTCTGCACCCCTCCCCCCCTCCACACACACACACAGAGTTCCATACCCCACAACTATCAACCATGACTACCAAGTTGTCTGACCCAACTGAATGACAAACACTCCTATCCCTCCTCCCCCTCCACCTCTTCCTCTCCAGCACCCATCAGCCCTAGATTCGCTGCCGCCAATCCCACTCCTCCCTCAATTTTATCACCTCTCCTCCTCCTGCCCCCACCCCACCCCCCTCCCAGCACTGCTCTCTCCTACTTACTTACTTACTTACTTACTTACTTACTTAGACTTAAATGCTCCCGCGTCTTGCGATGCATGAGGTAGTTAAGACGCTCCACTGTGCACGGTCCTCAGCTGGCGTCACTCCATCCTCTGTCAACGAGTCTGAGGTCTCTCTCCACTGTCTGTCGCCAGCTCATCCTGGGTCGTCCTCTTTTTCTCTGGCCTGCTGGGGTCCATTTAATGGCCTGGTTTGCAGGTCTTGATGAGGGTAATCTCAAGATAAGACCCAGCCAGCGGAGGCGCCGACTGCAGACGATGGGTGTCACGGGGAGCCGTTTGGACCTCTCCCTGACCTCTTCATTTGGTATAAAGTCTGACCATTTGATGCCCAAGATCTTAGGTAAGCACTTAGTGTCAAAAGCGTCGAGTTGCTTCTCCTGGGTGGTTTTTTGTTGGCAGGTTTCACAATCATATAGCAGCGGTGAAATCACACTAGAATTATAAAACTTCAAACGTTTTCTTATGGGAGCAAAAGTTACCCCACTTGTTTACTGTTTATTGTTTACTGTTCCCTGCCTCATTTCATTTCCAATTTCGTTTTGATTAAATCTAGGTTATTTGTATTTGTTTCTGTCTGTCTTTGTGTTTGTCTTTTGATCTCCCTTGCATCCTTGGGTGGATCCTCAAGCGTAGGCTCAAAGATTGTCCCCTACATTTTATACTATTTGCATAACGTCTTTAGTATTTCAGCAACTTCTTTCCTCCCCACACTTTCGTTTGGTTTCATTTACTATACCCTTCACTGGCTGCTTTGGGGTGCTATTGGATTCTTTTTTGCACCCTTGGTTGTGAGAACACCACGTATTATGGACTGTGGTGTGTCTCTATTTGACGCCAGGAGCGCAGACACAACCAGCCGTGTCTCCCTGATGAGTTCCGATCCAGCGGACGAAAGGCCTCGGAGCAGGCAATACAAATATATCTGCCTTCAAAAGGGATCGCGATGGTTCCCTTGTGCAACTAGTGAAGAGTTTTCATATCTGTAATATATTTTCTTAATTTCATGTTCCCAGTTTCTCCATCTTCAACCCCCCCCCCCCCCCTCCTTAATTCCAAATTTTGCCAAGTCTACTATGGAGACAGTTGAGTTGTTGGCCTGCGCTTGTTCCCCCCCCCCCCACTCCCCCCCCCCCTCCCCCCCCACTATTAGATTGTTCGTCTTTGTATTTGCCTGACTTTATTCAAGTTTAAAAGGCTGTGCCTGTCTTGAATAAAAGTTACTCTGTGTTAGGTTTTCTTATGGGAGCAAAAGTTACCCCCTTGTTTACTGTTCCCTGCCTCATTTCATTTCCAATTTTATAAAACTTCAATTTGATTCCAAGGGAGAATTTCTTGCTGTTCCATATTTTGTTCAGCTGACTGATCGCTGATGTTGCCTTCCCGATGCGACACTTCAGTTCATGGTCGATGTCACTGGCGTTGTTGATGGAGCTGCCTAGGTATGTGAAGTTCTCTACCTCTTCCACTTGTGTTTGGTCGATGAGAACGTCTGTTGGCCCCTGGTGTTTAACGGTCAGCATGTTTTTAGTCTTTTTGGCACTGACAATGAGGCCAATGTTGCCTGCGAACTTGCTGATATTGTCTACAAGCACCTGCAGATCTTGAGTGGTGCTTGCAAGAGCAGCAATGTCATCGGCAAAATCCAAATCTGAGAGGCTGTTTCCTTCTGTCCACTTGATTCCATTTCCTTGGCTTGCGTGTTTCAAAACCCAGTCAATGGCAAGTGCAAAGAGGAGAGGGGAGAGGATACAATCTTGCCTTACCCCGGCTCAGCGTACACTGATTAACTCTCGCCTACGCCGTGCTCTGAAGAGACCGTTCGGCATTCTCCCGGAATCTGCCCCCACACACAGACTGGACAAGACCCCGGCAAGGTATGGCGTGGATGTGAACAGGAATGAAAGCGGTGGACATCACCACGACACCTGACCAAGGAAGGCGTCATCCAGTGTGGGAAACTGGTTTTGTTCTGAACAGTCATCGGATGAGGGAAATACTGCTGATGTTTTGGGAGTTACATTCTAGCCTGAGACCACCGACCACTGTCATGCACCTTTCCTTCATATAACTCTGGCTCCATCAGTCCCGGGAGTTACGTTAGCCTGCCGAGTTGTCACGGAAATATCAAAGCCGATGATGAGTCAGGACAGTGGATGAATGTTTCGGTCTCGGGTCTGCCATCAGATCGTATCGCTGAACATCCGACTTACGGCAGAGGAACGGGGAATGAAGAATGCCGTTAAGAAAACGTCAATAAATCTATATTTAAAAACAAACCACTTGAAACTGGTTTGTGATCGGAGTTCGAACACACGACCTCTCATGACACTTCACCACGGTGACTTTTCAAAAGTGTGTTCTGTAAGTTAGTCGTTGTTTGTTTGTTTGTTTCTGTGTTTGTTTTTGTTGTTGTTGTTGTTGCTGCTGCTGTTGTTGTGGTATGTGTGTGCACGCGCGCGCGTTTGGTTTGTTTGTTTGCTTGTTTTGTTGCTGCTGTTGTTGTTGTTGTGATGATGGTGGTTTGTGTGTGTCTGAGTGCGCGCGCGCATAGGTGTGTGTATGTGTGCGTGCGCGCATGTGTGTGTGTGTGAGTGTGTGTGTGTGTGTGTGTGTGTGTGTGTGTGTGTGTGTGTGTGTGTGTGTGTGTGTGTGAGCGTGTGTGTGTGTGTGCGTGCGTGTATGTGTGTGTCTGCGACTGATGAAATTATTTCTTGACTTTCTCTCATGTCCCTAGTTCGCAAGAAGGTTAACGTATATCCAGAATTTACTCCTTCCGCTTCCTAAATATCTCGTAAATCTATACATTTCGAATGATAGTAAAATGTTCGAATAAAGTCTCATCTCCAAGGAAAAAAGAGTCGACGACATGGTGGCTAAATCACTGGTATCCCACGGCGCAAAAAGTTAATTGCTGAAGGCAACTGTCACTCACCTTAGTTTTTCGGTTCCAGATTTTTTTAGGTGTAAAAAATGAACCAAAATCAACTGTCACAAAACGCTGCGGGCAAACAGACAGCTGAATAAACAGCTAGCGTCCACTCTGTATAGCGTTGCAACTTTTATTACCTGATCGTCAAAGGTAGATAGAAATTAGACAGACAGACAGATAGACAGATAGATAGATAGATAGATAGATAGATAAATCCCAAACGGACTATGAACATGGACCAAATGGAATATCCATGTGTCTGTGGAAAGCGTTTCGCTACCACCCGTGGCATGAAGATCCACAGAACAAAGATGGGATGTGTGAAGACTCATCTGAATGAGCAGCAGCGCACTGCATCAGCAGATAAGACGTCGGAAGACCAAGGCCAGGATTTAAACCACAGTGCCAAGGACATCCACGCTGTTGGTTCGGATGAGGAATTTGCACAGGCCCTCGATGCCAGGTGCCTGAAACTCAACCTGCCACGAGCAAACGAAACTGAAGATTGGGAGAAACTGGATGCAAAAATCGTCCAAAGACTCGATGCACTGATAGGGAAAAGCACCCTGGAACACAAACTAGCCACATATGGGGACATTGTGTATGCCACATGTAGAGACGCCTATGGAGCAAAACTACCCAAAGAGAAAACACCTCCAAAGAAATCCAGACGCCAAGAAAAGATGGACAAGATCAGGGTCCAAAAGAAAAACCTCAAGATGCAAATGAAGACCGCACTGCCAGCTGAAAAACAAGGCTTGGAAAAACTGTGGAAAGACCTGAAAGAAAAACACAGTGCCCTCAGCAAAGCGGAATCTGCGAGGAAGAGGAAGAGCAAAAAGAAGAAGACACAAGAGCGCTTCTTCAGAGACCCCTTCCAGTTTGCCAGAACACTGTTTGAGCAGCCAAAATCTGGGACCCTAAGTGTGGACAAAGGAGTTCTTGAGCAGCATCTGAGGAAAACATACTCTGACCCACAGAGCAAAGCACCACTCGACATTCAAGGTCTGGTGTGGCCAACCAACCCTGAGGAACAGTTCAATGGCAAGCCTCCAACGTTGGCGGAAATCAAGAAGGTGGTCGACAAAGCCAGAGCCAAATCATCACCAGGGCCAAACGGAATACCTTACCAGCTTTACAAGAAATGTCCCAAGGTGCTGGAGTGGCTCCACAGGCTGCTGCGATCGGCTTGGAGAAACCAGAAGATCAGCGGCCAGTGGATGACGGCAGATGGTGTGTACATCCCCAAAGAGCAAAACTCAAGTGACATTAGCCAGTTCAGGCCAATATCACTACTGAACGTCGAAGGGAAAATCTTCTTCTCTGTCATGGCAGCAAGGCTGACCAAGTACCTGATGGAAAACAAGTACTTGGATGTGTCGGTCCAGAAAGGTGGCATCCCAGGCGTGGCTGGCTGTGTAGAACACGCCACAATGATCTGGGACGCAATCCAAAAAGCAAAAACAGAAAAGAGAGACCTGGACGTAGTGTGGCTTGATCTGGCAAACGCATATGGATCTGTGCCCCATGAGATGATACAGTTGGCTCTTGAGATGTACCATGTGCCAAAGAACATCCGCGACATGCTCAAGAAGTACTTCAATGGCTTCTCAATGCGGTTCTCTACCAAGGAGTACACAACAGACTGGATCAACTTGGAAGTGGGTATTGCAATGGGCTGTGCAATTTCCCCAATACTGTTCGTGCTGGCAATGGAACTCATCTTGAAAGCAGCAACAAACAACGCGAGACAAACAGACCTTGGCGATGGATACAAGATGCCTCCTCTCAAGGCCTTCATGGATGACACTACAGTGATTTCATCCAGAGAAGACGAGACACGTCATGTGCTGGAGAGGCTGGACGACATAGTTGCCTCATCCAGAATGAAGTTCAAGCCAAAGAAATCACGGAGTCTCTCACTGAGGAAAGGAAAAGTGGCCGGATCTGTGGTCTTCAGTGTTGCCAACCAGGCCATTCCAACAGTCACAGAAGAACCAGTCAAGAGCCTTGGAAGATGGTATGATGATACGCTGAAAGACACACAAAGAGCAAAAGAAACCAAGCAGATGGCAGAGGAAGGCTTGGAGACCATTGACCAGTGTGGGCTCCCTGGCAAATACAAGGTCTGGTGTCTGCAGTTCATGCTGATACCAAAGCTGCTATGGCCTCTGATGATATACGACATCTGCACCAGCATAGTGGAGGCAATGGAAGCCAAAATCAACAAGTTCACAAGGAAATGGCTTGGTGTCCCACCCTGTCTGACTGACATAGCGCTGTACTGTCGCCAAGCAAAGCTGAAACTACCCCTGAAATCCATCCTGGAGGAATACAAAGCAGGGAAGATCAGACTTCAAAGCATGCTGGAGGACTCAGGAGACAAGGTGGTAGAAGCAATCAAGCCCCAGCTGAAGACAGGCAGAAAGTGGAAAGTTCAAGAGGCGATGGATTCTGCAAAAGAAAGTCTCAAGATCAGAGAAATAACAGGACACACACAGACCAACAGACAAGGACTGGGGGTGACCAAAACTGAATGGTGGTCAAAGGCCAAAGGAAAAGCCAAAAGAGACATGATGATTCAGGAGATGAGAAAAGAAGAAGACCAAAAAAGACTCCAAAAAGCAGTCCAGCAGAGCCAGCAAGGGCAATGGACAACGTGGGAGAATGCACTCCAAAGAAGTCTCACTTGGAATGACATTTGGCACATGGCCCCTCTCAGGATCAGCTTCATTCTCAGATCTGCATATGACCTTCTGCCCTCAAATGCAAACCTGGTGAAGTGGGGGAAAACAGACGATCCTGCATGCCCCCTCTGCCATGAAAAACAAACAGTGGAGCATGTCCTAAGCTCATGTAAAGTAGCCCTGGCTCAAGGAAGGTACACATGGAGGCACAACCAAGTGCTCAAAGAAATTGTACAAGTAGTCTGGGCTAGTACCAACACCACAAAAGGGAAAATCAGGACTCCAAAAGCACCCGCAACATTCTTCACGACAGGAGGCAGCAAATCATGGCCAAGAACAACAGTGCCACTCGAAACATGCAGGCAGAGTCTGCTGGATGGGGCAGATGACTGGGAGTGCACTGCAGACCTCCCAGAATGGAAGAGTCACCCAGAGATCATCAGCAAGAGTGGCATGAGACCAGACATAGTAGTCCACTCTAAGTCAACCAAGCAGCTGATCATGATCGAGCTCACGGTGCCATATGAGAACAGAATGGAGGCAGCTCAAATCTACAAGACTGAAAAGTATGCTGATCTGGCAAACAGCCTGAGGAGAGAAGGCTATCAGGTCAAAGTCCTCACTGCAGAAATTGGAGCTAGGGGGTTTGTAGGAACGTCTGCATACAGCCTCATGAAACAGCTCTCAGTTGCAGGGAAGGAAAAAACCAGAGCCCTGAAAGCAATGGCAGAAGCGGCAGAGAGGTGTTCAAGCTGGATCTGGTCAAGGAGGAACAAAAGTGAACTTCATAAGGCTTAATTTCCCTACAAATATCAGGTGTCCCTGTGGCTCAGTGGTTAAAGCGCGAGTCATTAAGTGGAAAATGAGCATGTCCAGAGGGTCATGGGTTCGAATCCCAGCCATGGCTCGTCCCAAGATGGGAAAAAAAAAGGGGCAGCAGAGGGACATCCGGAGTCATGAACCGGGTGTGGCCCAACCCCCCTAGAGTGTCAGGAGATAAGGGCCGAAACACTTGCTTGAAGGGGGCTTCTCTTCTGAGGACTCTCTGCTGCCACGCTCTCCACGAGTTTCTTTCTACATCGAGAGATGGACGGATAGATAGACAGTAGATACAGATATAGATAGACACACACAGTATATACAGATACATAGAGAGACAGACAGACATATATACAGATATAAAAGACAAGTCATAAATTGCTATCAAATAACGAAAATGTATAAGAATTTCCAGCACAAAGACAAAAAAGAAAAGAACGTAAAGAAAGACAAAAATCAATTTTTTTAAATGAAAAAAAAAAAAATTAGGGCAGCGTCAAAGAGAATGGCAGAAAAGATGAAGCTGCCGGAACAGAACGTCTGGAAGAATGGGGGAGGGGAGGGGTTGAAGGAGAGAAGGGGGTAAGGGGGAAGGGGAGACGGAGGGGGGGGGGGGGGGGCGCTGAGGGGGGCTGTCTGTACAGAAAGAGCCTTAGGGATTTCCACAAGAAATAGAAGAGAACAGCAGAGAGAGAAAAGACAGGAGAATACGATGGTTTTATCTTTCAGTTATCGACATAACCAGTGGCATTATATTTCCAGAGTTTCAACCAATATTGACGTAGCTTGAATCCACAAGCAAGGAACGACCAAACAAAGGGACCCACACATACATGCATACACCTGACGGCCCGACGGCAGCGCGCAGGATCTCAGATTTCCCAGGACGGCGGAGGGAAGTGCAACCGCAACAGGATAACATGCGACGGGACGTTAATAATTGAGACTGACTAATCCGCAGGGAATCATCTGTAGTTGGCGTGTAGTGATGATGTTGATCAATACAACAGCCCCGTGTGTCGTTGGGTGGACGTGGCGGTTGTTAGTATGGCACACATTCTCTCTCTCTCTCTCTCTCTCTCTCTCTCTCTCTCTCTCTCTCTCTCTCTGTATGTGTGTGTGCGGGCGCGTGCTTTGCACTTATGTGTGTGCGTGTACAGATATATATATATATATATATGTGTGTGTGTGTGTGTGTGTGTGTGTGTGTGTGTGTGTGTGTGTTGTGCTTTCTTAATAACGCCCTAACGCTCTCTCTCTCTCTCTCTCTCTCTCTCTCTCTCTCTATATATATATATATATATATATATGTATATATATATATTTCTTTTTCAACAAAGAAAAATATAAAAACCAAACAGAACTGAGTAAATGTATCTGGAAACTTAAAGACAAAAACACAGACTACAACATATCTTGGAAAATCTTAAAAAGAGCAGCACCATACAACAACACTTCAAAAAGACGTAATCTATGCCTAACAGAGAAATACATC
>CM065729.1:33395459-33407959 GCA_033310375.1 Conus canariensis | reverse complement strand
AACAACCCTCTCCTCCCAGTGTCCATCAGCAACACAGCATGATAAACAACCCTCTCCTCCCAGTGTCCATCAGCAACACAGCACGGTAAACAACCCTCTCCTCCCAGTGTCCATCAGCAACACAGCAAGCACGGTAAACAACCCCCTCCTCCCAGTGTCCATCAGCAACACAGCAAGCACGGTAAACAACCCTCTCCTCCCAGTGTCCATCAGCAACACAGCAAGCACGGTAAACAACCCTCTCCTCCCAGTGTCCATCAGCAACATAGCAAGCACGGTAAAAAAAAACCCTCTCCTCCCAGTGTCCATCAGCAACACAGCACGGTAAACAACCCTCTCCTCCCAGTGTCCATCGGCAACACAGCACGGTAAACAACCCTCTCCTCCCAGTGTCCATCAGCAACACAGCACGGTAAACAACCCTCTCCTCCCAGTGTCCATCAGCAACACAGCAAGCACGGTAAACAACCCTCTCCTCCCAGTGTCCATCAGCAACACAGCAAGCACGGTAAAAAAACCCTCTCCTCCCAGTGTCCATCAGCAACACAGCACGGTAAACAACCCTCCTCCCAGTGTCCATCGGCAACACAGCACGGTAAACAACCCTCTCCTCCCAGTGTCCATCAGCAACACAGCACGGTAAACAACCCTCTCCTCCCAGTGTCCATCAGCAACACAGCATGGTAAACAACCCTCTCCTCCCAGTGTCCATCAGCAACACAGCACGGTAAACAACCCTCTCCTCCCAGTGTCCATTAGCAACACAGCAAGCACGGTAAACAACCCTCTCCTCCCAGTGTCCATCAGCAACACAGCACGGTAAACAACCCTCTCCTCCCAGTGTCCATCAGCAACACAGCACGGTAAACAACCCTCTCCTCCCAGTGTCCATCAGCAACACAGCACGGTAAACAACCCTCTCCTCCCAGTGTCCATCAGCAACACAGCACGGTAAACAACCCCCTCCTCCCAGTGTCCATCAGCAACACAGCACGGTAAACAACCCCCTCCTGCCAGTGTCCATCAGCAACACAGCACGGTAAACAACCCTCTCCTCCCAGTGTCCATCAGCAACACAGCAAGCACGGTAAACAACCCTCTCCTCCCAGTGTCCATCAGCAACACAGCAAGCACGGTAAACAACCCCCTCCTCCCAGTGTCCATCAGCAACACAGCAAGCACGGTAAACAACCCCCTCCTCCCAGTGTCCATCAGCAACACAGCACGGTAAACAACCCTCTCCTCCCAGTGTCCGTCAGCAACACAGCAAGCACGGTAAACAACCCTCTCCTCCCAGTGTCCATCAGCAACACAGCACGGTAAACAACCCCCTCCTCCCAGTGTCCATCAGCAACACAGCACGGTAAACAACCCCCTCCTCCCAGTGTCCATCAGCAACACAGCAAGCACGGTAAACAACCCCCTCCTCCCAGTGTCCATCAGCAACACAGCACGGTAAACAACCCCCTCCTCCCAGTGTCCATCAGCAGCACAGCACGGTAAACAACCCTCTCCTCCCAGTGTCCATCAGCAACACAGCACGGTAAACAACCCTCTCCTCCCAGTGTCGATCAGCAACACAGCACGGTAAACAACCCTCTCCTCCCAGTGTCGATCAGCAACACAGCACGGTAAACAACCCCCTCCTCCCAGTGTCCATCAGCAACACAGCACGGTAAACAACCCTCTCATTAACGTGCCACGTTAAGCTTCTTACCAAGTGAATGAAGACCTGTCTCCCCAGCCCACCCCCCTCCTCTTCGTTAACTCCTCCCATGCCCCTCACTACACCCCCCCCCCTCCGTCCTCCATCCCATTCAGCAGCCTCCATTCTGTACCCGTCTCCTTTCTCCCTTCTTCCCCTCCCCAAACCCCCTCTTCACCCAGCCCCCTCAAACACGGCCCCACGCTCCAACACCAACAGCCCCACAATTGTAGCTGGTCAGTAATTATTCACGCGCTGTCACGTGGGCTGGCGTTTACTCGGGTGGCGTGCGGAGGGTTTGACGGGTGCTGTCCGTGTTACGGAGTGGTGGGATTAACTGCTGGGCCAGTTTCCCCTGTCCTTTGTGGCCGACGGTGAGAGGAATGATACCTGTTTCGGCAGCGAAAGCTGTAACGCGGGAGAGAGAGAGAGAGAGAAGAGAGTCACAGACCCGTTCAAATATGTGAGCTTACACATGAAAAGACAAACACACCAAAACTAAATGAATCCATGCTTCACACTTGAACAAGTGAAGCGCACACATTCATGGAAATGCAACGAATTACGAAGAGCAAAAGTGCACAGAAATGCATGCACACACACACACACACACACACACACACACACACACACACACATTTGCGCTAAGGTGTCGTACTGCCAGAGGTCGTCTGTTAGTTTACCTGACCGCCGGTGAACACTTCTCAAGCAAGGTGAACTTTGGCCGAGCCCGCGTGAATGCAAAACATCTGTACGTAACAACATTACTGTTGACACTGTTGTGCTTACAACCACTGTCTGATAATGGCCGTCCACGTTCACCCTGCTATCAAGCACAATGTTTTGAGCCACTTTCACCTGGAGCAAGTTAACCTTTGTCACTCTTCCCAACACAAGGTATGGAGCGCGTCAGTGGAAGGCAGTCGGAAAATGACCGCACTCTTCCTTCGTGTTCCACGTGCTCTGCTGTTGACACAGAATCCTGGCTGGCAGGAGCTGTGTTAACACGCAAGTTATCCGTGTCGGCGCTCACAGGGTCGTAAAACTCGGTGACATCGTCACAAAACATGGCGCTTCTTGCCGTGGGTATGGCTGCACACCAGAAATTAATGCGCCAAGGACTTGCTTAAGGAGTCGAGTATATATAGAATGGTGCCATCTGATTATTTTAAGACTTCTTCTTGCGCCTGAAAGTTGATTCTCCTCCCTTTCTTTCATATGGCCATCAAGGTACAAGCCAGGTGGTTCCAAGCAGACAGATTAAAATAGAAGGAATGGAACTATTTGTGGGCGTCCAGCTGGCGCAAAATTAGGGTTACGGGTGGGTGCAAAGGCCTGAAATGAGACGTCAACTAAGAGGAAGGTCATGTATTTGAAGACTGTATGTGATTTAATAGGTGAACATTCCCCAAAACAAGGGCAGTAATTGGTGGGGAGTTGTTCTTTTGATCTAACATTAAATACTGGCTCAAACTTATTGCAGGTCTCAGAACGCTTACATGGATTATATAGTGTTTTACTGCAAAATCCTTATTGTGGCGTTGTCCTTTTCCTGTTCCGACGCCATCAGTCTGCACCGGAAGTACATCTTCCTCTGGTGGTTCCTCTGTCACACCCTTGACACCTCTGTTGTCACTGACATCAGTTCCTGATTGTTTCTCTGTCACATCCTTGACACCTCTGTTGTCACTGACATCAGTCCATGATCGGTGTTCCTCTGTCACACCCTTGACACCACTGTAGTCACTGACATCAGTCCCTGATCGGTGTTCCTCTGTCACACCCTTGACACCTCTGTTGTCACTGACATCAGTTCCTGATTGTTCTCTGTCACACCCTTGACACCTCTGTTGTCACTGACATCAGTCCCTGACTGGTGTTCCTCTGTCACACCCTTGACACCTCTGTTGTCACTGACATCAGTCCCTGACTGGTGTTCCTCTGTCACCCTTGACACCTGTGTCACTGACATCAGTCCTGACTGGTGTTCTCTGTCACACCTTGACACCTCTGTTGTCACTGACATCAGTCCCTGACTGGTGTTCCTCTGTCACACCCTTGACACCTCTGTTGTCACTGACATCAGTCACTGACTGGTGTTCCTCTGTCACACCCTTGACACTCTGTTGTCACTGACATCAGTCCCTGACTGGTGTTCCTCTGTCACACCCTTGACACTTCTGTGTCACTGACATCAGTCCCTGACTGGTGTTCCTCTGTCACACCCTTGACACCTCTGTTGTCACTGACATCAGTCCCTGACTGGTGTTCCTCTGTCACACCCTTGACACCTCTGTTGTCACTGACATCAGTCCCTGACTGGTGTTCCTCTGTCACACCCTTGACACCTCTGTTGTCACTGCCATCAGTCCCTGACTGGTGTTCCTCTGTCACACCCTTGACACCTCTGTTGTCACTGACATCAGTCCCTGACTGGTGTTCCTCTGTCACACCCTTGACACTCTGTGTCACTGCCATCAGTCCCTGACTGGTGTTCCTCTGTCACACCCTTGACACCTCTGTTGTCACTGACATCAGTCCCTGACTGGTGTTCCTCTGTCACACCCTTGACACCTCTGTTGTCACTGCATCAGTCCCTGACTGGTGTTCCTCTGTCACACCCTTGACACCTCTGTTGTCACTGCATCAGTCCCTGACTGGTGTTCCTCTGTCACACCCTTGACACTTCTGTGTCACTGCCATCAGTCCCTGACTGGTGTTCCTCTGTCACACCCTTGACACCTCTGTGTCTCTGCCATCAGTCCCTGACTGGTGTTCCTCTGTCACACCCTTGACACCTCTGTGTCTCTGCCATCAGTCCCTGACTGGTGTTCCTCTGTCCCTGCACTAAGTTCTGCCGTACAGCGAGGACTGGAAGAGACAGGCACAATTGAACGTGTAAACAGCCAGAAAGATTTCGGTTTGGGCACCTCCCCCTTTGTCCCATATGCGGTGTGCACAGACTGAAGATAACGTACATGTCCTGTTTAGTGTAATGCATACGTGGATACTCAACACGACCTGTCCATTTTCGGTGTGATATCAAGTAAAAGGGACACATGTTATGTGCAAACTTTTGTCAGACAAAGAAACAGTGATAAGATCACTTGCCTGACTAGCTGTGGATAGCGACAGCTAAAAAAAAAATGATTGACGAATTATTAACACAAGTAATTACATTCGATTTAATTCAGAAGCTAAATACATTCGTTCTTGATGACATATGGTCCTATATGATGAAATATAACGATCTTCTGTAAAAGCTATAAATACGTTAATGTTAATGCTGCGGCTTTAATGACTTGATTTTCGTTTAGAGTGGTTGGTTTGCAATATAAAATGAAGTTGTTTATCTGCCCTTCTTAAAGACATGTGTAGTGAGTGAGTGGGCATATGCGACTGTGTGCCCGCGTTGTTCGGTGAGAGGCGTTTGTATTTGTTCGTACATGTATTTGATTTGTTTCTTCTTCTTCTTTCTTTCGTTCCTTTTCTATTTTTCTCTTTTGTTCTTCATCTTCTTCTTCCTACATTGTTATGCAGACAGCATATCACTTAGCCTTAGCTATTGTCGTTGTTGTTGTTGTTGTTGTTGTTGTTGTTGCCGTTGTTCTTTCGCATAGTTATTTTTGTATTCTCGTGTGTGTAATGTTGTTTCTTTCATTTCAGTGTTGCCGAAAGAAATATGTACTCCTTGCCTAAAAGACAATGTATATAACTGGCATTTAATGACTCTCTCTCTCTCTCTCTCTCTCTCTCTCTCTCTCTCTCTCTCTCTCTCCCACTTGTGGGTTAGTTAGAAAGGCGGGGTACGTCCTCGTATCCTATTTTCTGAGTGGGGAGGTCATTTGGTAGCGTGAGTTACCTACCTTGGCCCGTCGGGCTTCACTAATGAATAATTTCCTCACTGTCGGCTTGATTGGAAAACAGCTCCAACTTTTCCCTGGCCACGTGAAGGTGAGCATTCACTGCTCTGATAGGACGGTGTTCAGAGGACTGGTTCAGGGAGAGAAAGGGGAAGTAGGTGGGGAGGGGAGGAGGTCGGGAGTATTGGGGATGGAGGCTGGGGAACGGCTCCACGTCGCGCCCCTGCCTTCGGGACTTTCCGGGCAGCACTTCAAACTGCCGGTCGCAGCTTACCATCTGAATCTTACTACACTGCTGCCTGTCACTTGTGTACGAATGAGCTGTCCACTTTGTTAAACAGTTTTGTGTGTTTGTCTGTGTGACACTGTATGTGTATGACACCGTGTGCCATAATGTGTGTGTGTGTGTGTGTGTGTGTGTGTGTGTGTGTGTGTGTGTGTGTGTGTGTGTGGATCGCTGCGAGCACGAGGGGGCATGCGAGTGTGTGCATTTTTATGCCTCATGGACGCAGAATTGTGGGGTGTGTGTGTGTGTGTGTGTGTGCGTGTGTGTGTGTGTGTGTGTGTGTGTGTGTGTCGCGCGCGCGCGCGCGGCGTGCGTGCGTGCGTGCGTGCGTGCGTGTCCCATGCATATTTTAGATGTTGATTTGTGAAAATTTATAAAGCGGCCAGTACCATACGTGGTTATGACAGGCACCATAGAAACTGTCCTCATTGTTATTGTTGTTGTTATTATTATTCTTATATTGTCATTATTATTATCATTATTACTATTGTTATTCTTATTATCATCGTCATCATCATCATCATTATTACTTTAGGCGTACGTCGTGTGTACACACACACACACACACACACACACACACACACACACACACACACACACACACACACACACACACACGCTTCGTGTCACTCTTGCATGTAAAATTATTTCCACATCCATACGTATGTGTAAAACAACACAGATGAACTCTCGCATCACTACTATACAGCACACAGTCAAACAAAAAAAAAGAAAGAAACGGTTTGTGAGACAGACGAATCGATGTAACCTTAGTCTACTGGTGAAAGAAAAGCTGGATATTGAGGGAAAAAAATAAAAGCGTTGGGGAGAGAGAGAGAGAGAGAGAGAGAGAGAGAGAGAGAGAGAGAGAGAGATTGGTTAAATGATTGATTAATTTTTTTTAACGAAAGATGAGATTTAAGGCCAAGGCCTAGCATTACAATCTGTCATTGTCAAGCACACATCATGTCCATACGTATCATTCATACAGCCAAAGAAACATGACTATACTGTACATGTAGATGTAGTACTAACAACCAGGGTATTGAGTTACAGTCGAGTGTTGGATGGGCAAAGAGGAGTAACAAAGCAGAGAGAGGGGGCGGGGAGAATTAGAGAGAGAGAGAGAGAGAGAGAGAGAGACAGACAGACAGACAGACAGACAGACAGACAGACAGACAGACAGAGACATATACAGTGATACGGATACGGATATTTATTTCATTAATACGCCATTGCCCCTCATGAAGGGGTGCAGCTGAACAATCATTCCAAACTATACTATTTCCAGTTGTTTAAAATAATACATCAAGATAACGAAACAGATCGTAACTTAAAACGCTTTATTAAGAAAATGGACAGATTTCTAATTAACCGTTCATTATTTAATGCAAAAAGTAAACTTAGTCGAAAAATACTTGGATATTCATAGCACTTTAAATGTATATGTCACACTCTTAGCTTATCTAGTGCAGGATAACATGAGACAAAATGCACCTCGTCTTTTTTCATTTGTTCACCTAATGTACAAATTAAATCGACTGGAGTGTGTTGTTTGTATTGATGTAGATGTACAGCAATATCCGAAATGCCAAGTCTAAATCTTGTTGTTAGTATTTTAAGATGCCTGTCAAGGTTCAACATTAAATGCGTTTCATCAACAGCTATTGTGCAAAATATTTTTTATATATATACTACTAAAAACAATTGAAGTACCACCCCTAATTTTTGTATGCAATTTTTAAAAAGCTCTGATAAACCAATTAATATTGAATATTGAATAAACTCTGCTGGATAAGCTTACCCGGTTCTCAAATACTACTCCTCGTGCATTTTTGTTATGTTAAAGTCGGTCAGCAGTTATCTACCGCGTCGCATCTGAGGCAAAAAAATCCCGAGAAATTATCGAACTTGTGTCGCTCCCAGATTTTGACACAGACACAGCAAGAAAAAAAATGTGATGCACGTGAAAGCAAGGTCTTTTCTGAGCAGAATTGCAATCAGTTAGCACATTTGACGGGTATAAAAAGTCGCGAAATTTAGGAAGATTTAACCATGCCTGCGAGACAACGACTAAGCAACACCGACAGAGGAAGAGCGATAGCATGGTACCAAGAAGGTATTGGCTTGAGGGAGATTGGTCGACGGCTTGGAGTGAGTCACCCAGTCATTCTGAGGCTCAGAGACCGTTGGCTTAACACTGGAAGTGTTGAAGAACAGCAGGGACGTGGACGGACGAGAAGCACCTCCAGACAGCAGGATCGGTTCATTGTTATCGCTTGTCTGAGAGACCGTTCAGCCAGTGCCACAGTACTCCGAGACCAGCTACGACAAGCCAGCAACGTCAACGTCAGTACCCAGACAGTTCGGAACCGGCTCCACGACGCCAACTTGAGGTCAAGGTCCCCAGCAGTGAGATCAATACTGACCCCAGCGCATCGAGCTCATCGTCGGGCCTGGGCAGCATGTCATAGAAGGTGGACAAGAGCTGAATGGGCAACAGTACTCTTCACAGACGAGTCAAGGTTCACCCTCAGGTTCAACGACGGGCGGGTTCGCGTCTGGCGACGTCCTGGAGAACGCTACGTTGACGCTGCCGTCAGGGAGCATGACCGCTATGGAGGTGGGTCCGTGATGGTGTGGGGTGGGTTCAACCTACGTCACAGGACCCCCCTACACCGTGTTGAAGGCCGCCTGACCGGTGCCACCTACCGCGACACCATCATCCGCCCCCTTGTGATGCCCGCCCTGAGGGCAGTTGGCCAGGGCGCCCAGTTCCAGGACGACAACGCGCCGTGCCACCGCGCCGCCATCGTGAATCAGTTCCTACAAGGGCAGCAGGTGACAAGAATGGACTGGCCTGCCAGGTCACCAGATTTGAACCCCATAGAGCATCTGTGGGACGTGCTGGGGAGGCGAGTGCGGGCCCACAACCCTCCAGCAGACACCGTGGACCAGCTGTTTCAGTTGCTGGAGCAGGAGTGGCAGGCGATCCCCCAGGACACTCTCCGCCGCCTGGTGCACTCCATGAGACGTCGATGTGACGCTTGTTTGAACGCGAACGGTGGTCATACCCGTTATTAACATCATGACATCTACCATAGACTCTTGTTACTTTTCATTTTGGGGGTATGCCTCTTTAATCAAGTGTAAAACAAAGATAATTTTTTGTCACGGTGTTTGAATAAATTTGAATGGATTGAGGAATAATAAAAATAAAATATTCAATCATTAAATTATGTTCAGCTTTGTTTTCTTTCGAATGACAGCAGTTTTCCTAAGTGTACTTCAATTGTTTTGAGTAGTGTATACTGAATATAAAGTGGTTGTTTTTGCTAAACACATCAGCAATAATCTTTTATTTTTTTCTCAATCATTCGAACATATAGTCAATTGGGGTACCGTAAGGGACAGTCCATTTGATATTTAGTGAATGGTTTTGCAGAAATTTGATGAAACAGAAATATGAGGGTTCTTTTTTTTTACCACAGATGATTTATGATACTATCTTACCCGAATCTGGAGCAGTCTAATTCCTGCATGTCTTGTCTGGTTGTACAAGGCTTGAACTCTCATGGACAGAAGAATAACTCACCAGATTTTCACTCGGCTCTGACTCTGATCTGAGAATAAACATGTAGTTATAAACACGGCTGGTCCCAATAGCTATTCCTTTGTTTGGTTGTGCATAGATAATGTCCAGCTCCGAGACAGACTGCACGCATTGTTGTCCAGGCTTCAGTCACACTTGGTGTAGCGCCGCCATGAAGACTGGGCTACATCTCTGTCTGTCTCTGCACTGCAGTCACATTCATCATGGTGTTGGGCTTGGGGCACAGAGCTGTTATGCACTGCAGTCACGTTCATCATGGTGTTGGCCTTGGGGAACAGAGCTGTTATGCACTGCAGTCACGTTCATCATGGTGTTGGCCTTGGGGAACAGAGCTGTTATGCACCACAGTCACGTTCATCATGGTGTTGGCCTTGGGGAACAGAGCTGTTATGCACCACAGTCACGTTCATCATGGTGTTGGCCTTGGGGCACAGAGCTGTTATGCACTGCAGTCACGTTCATCATGGTGTTGGCCTTGGGTCACAGAACTGTTATGCACTGCAGTCACGTTCATCATTATGTTGGCCTTGGTGCACAGAGCTGTTATGCACTGCAGTCACGTTCATCATGATGTTGGCCTTGGGGGCACAGAGCTGTTATGTACTGCAGTCACGGTCCTCGTGGTGTTGGCCTTAGGGCACAGAGCTGTTATGCATTGCAGTCACGGTCTTCGTGGTGTTGGCCTTGGGGCACAGAGCTGTTATGCATTGCAGTCATGGCCATGGTGTTGGCCTCGGTGCACAGAGCTGTTATGCACTGCAGTCACGGTCCTCGTGATGTTGGCCTTGGTGCACAGAGCTGTTATGCACTGCAGTCACGGTCCTCGTGGTGTTGGCCTTGGGGCACAGAGCTGTCATGCACTGCAGTCACGGTCCTCGTGGTGTTGGCCTTGGGCCACAGAGCTGTTATACACTGCAGTCACGGTCCTCGTGGTGTTGGCCTTGGTGCACAGAGCTGTTATGCACTGCAGCCACGGTCCTCGTGGTGTTGGCCTTGGGGAACAGAGCTGTTATGCACTGCAGTCACGGTCCTCGTGGTGTTGGCCTTGGGACACAGAGCTGTTATGCACTGCAGTCACGGTCCTCGTGGTGTTGGCCTTGGGGCACAGAGCTGTTATGCACTGCAGTCACATCCCTCGTGGTGTTGGCCTTGGGGCACAGAGCTGTTATGCGCTGCAGTCACGGTCCTCGTGGTGTTGGCCTTGGGGCACAGAGCTGTTATGCATTGCAGTCACATCCCTCGTGGTGTTGGCCTTGGGCACAGAGCTGTTATGCACTGCAGTCACGTTCATCATGATGTTGGCCTTGGTGCACAGAGCTGTTATGCACTGCAGTCACGTCCTCGTGGTGTTGGCCTTGGTGCACAGAGCTGTTATGCACTGCAGTCACATCCTTCGTGGTGTTGGCCTTAGGGCACAGAGCTGTTATGCACTGCAGTCACGTTCATCATGGATGTTGGCCTTGGTGCACACAGCTGTTATGCACTGCAGTCACATCCCTCGTGGTGTTGGCCTTGGGGAACAGAGCTGTTATACACTGCAGTCACGGTCCTTGTGGTGTTGGCCTTAGAGCACAGAGCTGTTATGCACTGCAGTCACGTTCATCATGGTGTTGGCCTTGGTGCACAGAGCTGTTATGCACTGCAGTCACGGTCCACGTGGTGTTGGCCTTGGTGCACAGAGCTGTTATGCACTGCAGTCACGGTCCTCGATGGTGTTGGCCTTGGGGCACAGAGCTATTATGCACTGCAGTCACGGTCCTCGTGGTGTTCGACCTTGGGCACAGAGCTGTTATGCACTGCAGTCACATCCTTCGTGGTGTTGGCCTTGGGGCACAGAGCTGTTATGCACTGCTGTCACAGTCCTCATGGTGTTGGCCTTGGGGCACAGAGCTGTTATGCATTGCAGTCACATCCCTCGTGGTGTTGGCCTTGGGGCACAGAGCTGTTATGCACTGCAGTCATGGCCATGGTGTTGGCCTTGGGGCACAGAGCTGTTATGCACTGCAGTCACGGTCCTCTGTGGTGTTGGCCTTGGGGCACGCAGCTGTTATGCACTGCAGTCACGGTCCTCGTGGTGTTGGCCTTGGGGCACGCAGCTGTTATGCACTGCAGTCGCATCCCTCGTGGTGTTGGCCTTGGTGCACAGAGCTGTCATGCACTGCAGTCACATCCCTCGTGATGTTGGCCTTGGTGCACAGAGCTGTTATGCACTGCAGTCACATCCCTCGTGATGTTGGCCTTGGTGCACAAGCTGTTATGCGCTGCAGTCACATCCCTCGTGGTGTTGGCCTTGGGGCACAGAGCTGTTATGCACCGCAGTCACGTTCATCATGATGTTGGCCTTGGTGCACAGAGCTGTTATGCACTGCAGCCACAGTTCTCGTGGTGTTGGCCTTGATGCACGAAGCTGTTACAATATCAGTGACAGCCAGGAGGACACCATCTGAGGCCTAGAGACAGTGGACTTAGAACTTCTCTTCCGTATCCATGCTTTGGTATTTGAGATGGTGAGTGAGATGTCTAACATTCATGTTTACGAACCTGGCAAAATTCTCTGTTAGAGCTGGCAAAAATTCATCTTTCATGTTAACAGGCACCTACAAGAGAGAGAGAGAGAGAGAGAGAGAGAGAGAGAGAGAGAGAGAGAGAGAGAGAGAGAGGGGGGGGGGGGGCAGATAGACAGACAGACAGAGGCAGCGAGATAAAGAGAGACAAAGAGAGAGAACCCTACGTATTTCATAGCAGCACCGTCAAACAAACAAAACAAAACAAAACGAAACGAAACAACCAGAAGGGGAGATATGGAAAAGAAGAGAGGAATTAAAGTACAAAGTGTTGAATTTTGTCTCATGAACAGAACCATGCCTGTCTAAAGACATTTTAGTCCCCTGGCTGAGACTTATCGGTGGAAGCCAGTGGTAGTACCTGGCAGAGACACTCCGCCGATTAGTCCGTGGTGTTCTCACCACCACGGGGACAAAAGAACGATTCAACCGTCTCCCAAGACAGCCAGCCACGGGCATAATAAGGAGA
>CM065729.1:33380459-33387959 GCA_033310375.1 Conus canariensis | reverse complement strand
AGAGAGAGAGAGAGAGAGAGAGAGAGAGAGAGAGAGAGAGAGAGAGAGAGAGAGAGAGAGAGAGAGACTCACGGTATATGCACTTGTTTTCCATCACTACTAAATAGTTCAACATAATATAATATTGGAGAAAACTGAGGTGCGTGTTGTCGCTTTTCTTGGTCCATCCGTCCGTCGTCTGTCTGTCTGTCTGTGATTTGTTATAATTGCTGTTAATCCCGTCAACATCATTTCAACTACCACAACTACCGCGATTCTTGGCAATATGGCCTGCACCATTACTGCGCCATAAAAACGACCCCCAGCGTCAGCCAAATCATCGCCACCACTGTCGCTACATTTTGCCATAGCATCCATCCACTTCTGGTACACACATCCCTTAGTCTGAGTCACCAGTGCCCACTCAGTTTCCACCACCACCACCTTGAACAGACGAGGACGGTAGAGAAAGAGCTGGTCCGACAACATAAAGGACTGGACCAAAATGACCATGCCAGATCTCCTCAAGACAGCCACCATCAGAAGAGCCTGGAGAGAAACGGCGGCTGCCTCATCACGTCCCCCCAACGACCCCAGGGTCAAGGGAATGACTGACTGACTACCATCATCACCCCACCTTGAACATAGCTACTACCACCACCACCCCACCTTGAACATAGCTACACTACCACCAAACCATTCCACTGTCTGTGCTCTCCCCGTCACCCACACACGACCTTTGGATGACAACAGCTGTGCCCGAAATAACAAAGACAACACATCAGCATTAGTTTAGTCTGATGCATGTCGTTAACTGCATGTCATTCGATATACTGGGAGTTCGGTGAGGTTTCCAAACCACCTCTCTCTCTCTCCCTCTCTCTCTCTCTCTCTCTCTCTCTCTCTCTCTCTCTCTCTCTCTCTCTCTCCTACTCCACCACCTTGCTCTCTCTTCTTTCTCTGTCTCTGTCTCTGTCTCTGTCTCTCTCTCTCTCTCTCTCTCTCTCTCTCTCTCTCTCTCTCTCTCTCTCTCTCTCACCAACAAGTTTAAGCTCCGAAACCAAAGTGGAGTTGTGAAGTCTAGAGACATTTTTGTGAAGTGTTATTGTGCAGCTAACATCATGCCGGCAATGCCTCTTTCCTTCCGTGTTGTTTGTCGGGGAGTTTTCCCCTGTATTTTTTGCTTTTATGCATCGGCGTGATTTTAAAAAGGCCGCCTGAAGCTTTCGGACATTGAGGATTCGTACGTGGCGAGACGGTGTCACCGTAAGTTTGATCTTCTCTATATTGCACTACGGACTTTTACTCCGACGTTGCGGTGACGTTGAGCTGACCCAGGACCTGCTCCTGACAACAAAGCAGAAAGCCTGAGGCAGATCAGATTGAAGAGCGCCAGCGGTGGTTCACCGGCATCCACCTCCTCTCCCTCCAGGATGGCTACAGAACCCGGTCTTCGTGATGTGTTGTCTTCCATTTAGGACCTCAACTGTAAGTTCGATGACCTGAAAGCCGACATGAGGGACAGGAAAGGGATGTATGCTGGGCTACCTGATGATGTTCTGTCTTTGAAGAAGGAGGTCAGTGATGTCAGACGTGAAAATGACAACCTGAAGGCACAGAATGACAGTCTGAATGAAAAAAGTGTGAACACTTGAACGAGTCTGACGATTTAGAATGTCGTTCAAAGAGAAATAATGTTATATTTTATGGTATTCCCAGGAGAGAGAGGGATAGTAGGCAGGGATGTGGGGGCCTTGTGCATGATTTGTTTGCTGATGAATTAGAACTGCCAAAGGACAAACAGTTTGACAGGCTCCACAGGTTAAACGGGAAACCGGATTCACTAATCATTGGTTGTTGTACCTTTTTTGCAGGGGCAAGGAATCAATGCGGAGTGCCAGGCACAGGTTGAGAGGTAGCAAGGTATTCGTCAGAGAAGATTTCTCTCAGTGAGTGAGAGAAATACGCAAAACACTTGTTCCTCGTCTGAAAGATGCTAGAAAATAAAACAACAAAAAAGTGTCAATGATCTTTGATCACCTGTCGTTGAAGGTGAAAAGTATTACTTGGAGCAGGACGATAATCTGAAAATGTCTATCTAGAGATGTGGCCGGCCTGTTAAAGTATTTTGTAAACAATATAACTCATCAAATCTGCTCTATAATCAAAACGTAAAGAGTAAAGAAAAAAGTATAGCACCGTTCATGTAAAAAGGTAAGGATGGCACAGCACGTGCAGCTCTGGTTGGACCTGTTCATTTAATATCCACACAATTTAATTCATCAAATGTGTACTGAAATCAACACGTAGAGGGTAAAAAACAAAGTGTAGCACCGTTCAGAGACGAAGGTAAGGAGGGCACATCACGTGCAGCTCGGGTTGGGATGGGTGACACTGCTGTGTCAACGTTCTCTGTTAAATGTAAAGTTCACGACAGAAACTGCTAGTGCAATGTGTTGTTAAGCAGAACGCATTCAGATGTTCCACCGTGATCAGTAAACGTGTACCTGATGACGCATCGAATGTTGTTCACACACATAATGAAAGAGTGGATGAAAATGTGTTTCCTTTCATGTTTGATGAATATTTTTCTTCTTTATTTTGCGTGCAAAATGAAAGAGTGACTGGGAACAGTTTATCTTCCTCATTGAATGCATGCTTATCTCGTAATGTCCCTGTACATGATGAAGGACTGGTGGAATATGCGTTATCTCCTTTGTCAAATGGCCATTGTTCTTCAAATGTCAGTATAGACAATGAAAGAATGAATGGAGGTGCTGTGCTTAGTTCATCTGAGCGCGTTTCTTCTAAACTTAGTACACAAAATGAAAGAGTGAATGAAAGTGTGGTTGAAAATGATATGATCTCATCATCTAATGTGTTTCCGCACCAAAGTTTTTGTACACAATCAACAGGAAAATGAGATTGAGTCACCTCCAATATCGAATGAACAAGTCCCTTCCGATGTTTCTGTGCATGGTTTTAGAGACGACGAAGATAATTCGTCTTTCAAGTGGGATAATCGTTTTTCTTCTCGCAACGATATTCGGACACTAAGTTTTATTCCATTGTCATTGGCAAACGATGCAGTTAATGTAGTGTCTGATAATAGAAGAGAGACAGTGACTGTGAATGATCGAGGTAATTTTACAGAAAGCCACTATGATGTAAATTTGGTACGAACGGAAAACATGTATCATTTTTGCATTAGAACGTGAATGGCTTGGTTTCTAAGTTACGTGATAAAGCATTTCTTTCGCACATTACGTCGTTTGATTTTGTTTGCGTAGTAGAAGCGTTTCTTGAAAATTTACATTCGAATGTATTCAGCAATTGTAAAGTTTTCTGTGAACCTGCTGTTCAGTTTACGAAACACGGAAGACGATCTGGAGGTGTAATATGTATTATCAAAGCAGAGTTTTTACCCTTCGTACAAGAGGTACCAATTGACTTAAATAATACTGTGATGTTCATTATTTCTAAAGATTATTTGTTTTTTCTCAGAATGTTCTTTATGTGTGTACATAATATTATGTACCTCCGGAAAATTCAAGATACTACACTTTCTGTGATATTGATAATGGCATACGTGTTTTGGAAAACTGCCTTTCTGATGTTATGCTTAGTATGCCTGATATGTATTTACTTCTGGCTGGAGATCTAAATAGCAAAATTTCTAACATCTGTCAGGAATTTACAACAGAAAAGAGGCCTTTCCATTTACGCAACGGAACGTTTATTAACAGAAGTTCCGAAGACAAGACATTGAACAGGTATGGTAAGCTGTTGTAAAGCATGCGTACCATACCTGTGCATTTGTATGGTGTGTGTGACGGCGACCGTCAAGGTCGTTTCACATACAATTCAGAGACAGGGAACAGTGTGAATGACTGTTTTATGACTTCCTATGACATGTTTACTCTTGTTGCAAAGTGAGACGTTGCAGGCGGAAATCTAAACAAATCTTAAACAGATGTTAGCGAACCGCCCAGAGAAACGTGGACAAACGAGTCACAAGATAAAACACTACGCGTTTCGACCTCTTAGGTCTTCTTCGGGTAAGATACAAACGAATAGAACAACGAAAATCCACTTAGCTTTGATCACTTCAGAGTTCAGCGCAAGGAAGAAGGCGTTGAATCAACGGGGTTGTGGGGGTTGTGGCCTATCCTGATTAAATTTAATTTCAGTTCAGTATTCATTTTCATTTCTCTCCCTCTCTCTCTCTCTCTCTCTCTCTCTCTCTCTCTCTCTCTCTCTCTCCTCTGCCTTCCTCCTCCTCCTCTTTCTCTCTGTTTGCCTGCCTGCCCCCCTCCCCCCACTCTCTCTGTCTCTTTGTTTGTATCTCTCTCTCTCTCTGTCTCTCTCTCTGTGACTCTGTCTCTTGGTCTTTCTGTCTCTCTATGTCTCTCTGTCTGTCCCTCTTTTCTGTCTCTCTCCCTCTGTCTGTCTGTCTCTCTCTTATTGTATTGACTGTGTTCATACCTCTGTCGCACATTAACTGGTACGTTTGTGTTATCCCACTCAGCTGCTAATTGATCTTTTAGCCTCCTCTCCTCTACCGCCCTCCCATCTTCTCCTCTAACCCCTCTCCATTTCACCCTCTAACCCCTCTCCATCTCCACGTCACCCTCTCTTCCCAGTATAGACCTCGGAAAGGTAGTAACCAAAATACAAAAATACTTGCAGTATTCAATTACTGAATATACATCCATGGAAAGAGCTTGTCGCAGAAATAAATAATCATATAGATAATACAATAGAAAAAAACGAAGAAGAAGAAGAAGAAGAAGAAGAAGAAGAAGAAAGACACAACAACAAAATAACAGCGACAACAACAATAATGACAGCAACAACATCATAATCACGACGACGACGACGACGACGACGACGACGAAGAAGAAGAAGTAGTAGTAGTAGTAGTAGTAGTAGTAGTAGTAGAAGAGGAGTAGTAGCAGCAGCAGCAGTAGCAGCAGCAGCAGCAGCAGCAGCAGCAGCAGCAGTAGTAGTAGTAGTAGTAGTAGTAGTAGTAGTAGTAGTAGTCGTAGAAGAAGAAGAAGAAGAAGAAGAAGAAGAGAAGAAGAAGAAGAAGAAGAAGAAAACCAAGAAGAAGAAAAGCACCAGGAAGAAGAACGGAGAAAACAAGGGGAAGAACAGGAAGAGATCGTCTTAAAAAGCCCAAACGAAAGACGACGACATCGACAACGAAGTACAAGAACAGAAACATCAAGAATTGTTCAATCACTTGTCGTTCGCCTGAGTGTTTGCGCTCTCTCTCTCTCTCTCTCTCTCTCTCTCTCTCTCTCTCTCTCTCTCTCTCTCTCTCTCTCTCTCTCTCTCTAAGTTGGATATTGCGTGTTTTTAACAACCGAGCAATCCACCCATCCGTCTCTCGTTCAACTAATCATCAATCAGACAATGAAATTTCCAAAGGAAAAAACTGTGCCATGAGATAAAAGAGAATGGAGGACGGCAGGCGTCGCGTGTAATGTGGATTAGAGACTACTGTAGAGCCGACCTGACTGTAAGACACAGGCTCTCTCTCTCTCTCTCTCTCTCTCTCTCTCTCTCTCTCTCTCTCTCACACACACACACACACACACACACACACACACACACACACACACACACAAACAACAACAACAACAACAACAACAATCAAACAAACGAGAAATGAATGAATGAATGAATGAATGAATGAATGAATGAATGATGGTTTATTTACATAGACGTCATGAAGGGGTTGATATACAACATATAACGCTTCGTCATGCCATTCAAAACAAGAGGTTAATGTACAATATATAACGTTTCGTCATACATTTCAAAAGAAGCAGTCTAACAATGACTATGGCAATTAAATCATGCAACACTACGGAGAGACAGAGAGCTAGAGAGAGAGAGAGAGAGTGAGTCTTCTTCTTCTTCCTCGTTCGCCATCCCGTTAGATGAGCAGCCCGGTGTCCTCGATGAAGGCTGCCGTCCGTCGCAGCTCCTCCAGGGTGCCATACAGCTTGGCTTCCACTGCTGTCGGTGTTGGCCAGTACTTTCTCCTGGATGCTGCATACGTCGTACAGACTTGAAGGATGTGGTCAGTTGTCATTGGTCCCTCACTACAAGGGCACTCTCCACTCTGTCCAATGCCAAATTTTGTGTGCATGTGGTGGAGCAGGCGATTGTGTCCAGTCCTCAGGCGGAAGATCTTGACCTGTTCCCGTCGTCCCAGCAAATGGTATGTGTCTTCTGGGTTGTATTTGGGATGCAGGAGGCGCCATTTTATTCCTTGTTGTGCCTTGATGATTGTCTTAATTTCATCGTATGACACCAGGTTGTTGGCCTGCTCCTTCTGTGCACCATCTTTTGCCAGAATGTCCGCTTTTTCGTTGCCTCTGATGCCACAGTGTGCTGGTACCCATTGTATCACCACTTTCTCCACTCTGGCACTCAGGGCAACAAGGGCTGAAGTGATATGGTTCTGTTCTTTGCAGCGGGAGTTCTTGAGGGCTTGGAGCACGGAGAGAGCGTCAGAGAAGACCACCACCTGCCCTGTTGTTCTTTTGGAGTTCTGCAAGACTGTTGTGGCTGCCTCACAGAGGGCTTCTCGCTCAGCTCGGAAGTTGGTGGAGTATTTTCCTGTTGGAATTGCAATTTCTTCATCTCCGTCTTTGTATCGAAGGAAGATTCCAGCTCCACCATCCCTCGTTGCCTCTGTGGCGGAGCCATCTGTGAAGACATGGGTCCAGTCTTCCTGGGGATATTGGTTGCAGATGTACTCCATGGCCAGGGCCTTCCTTTGGGTGTCTGACTGTATTCCTCTCTTCTCCACTCCGGGAATGCTGGTGACGACTGTTGGGAACACCTGCCTCTTCCAAGATGGGTGGGTGACATTTGCCGGGATAGGCTTTGCTTCGTGTTCCATCAAGACTGGGCTTTGTCTTTCAAGGCGTCTTGACTGGCAGATGAAGCTGCCTCTTTTCAACCGGCTCTTGGTGGGTCTGCTCATTCTGTTGTTCATTGGATGGTTTTCAAGGCGTTTGAATTTTGCTGCTTGGATGAGGATCTTTGTGTCCCTTCTGTCTTCTAATGACTGTAGCCCAGTGGTCTCTTCCATCTTCAGGATTGGGGTGGATCTCATGGCGCCAATTATGACACGCTGAGCTTGGTTCTGTATCTTATTGAGGTGGTTGAGGTTAGACTTTGCAGCTGATGCCCATGCTGACGTCCCGTACTCAACTACAGGTCGGACTCTCCCTGTATAGAGTCTCTTCAGGATACGTTCGTCAGCCCCCCAGTTCGTCCCCGCAAGTTTCCTCATGATCGCCAGTCTCAACTTGGCCTTGCTACAGCATCTGGTGATCTGCTGTTTCCAAGTGAGCCTGCGATCAAAGGTCACTCCCAGGTAGGTAGGTGTGGGTTCCTCTGCAAGCCTTTGGTTGTTCAGTGTCAGCTTCGCCTCTTGCTTCTTGCTGGATAGGCTGAAGACTGTGTAGGTTGTTTTGCTTGAGTTGACAGAGACAAGCC
>CM065729.1:33357959-33360459 GCA_033310375.1 Conus canariensis | reverse complement strand
GAGGTAGGGATGTGATACAGCCATCCAGTATGATAAAAACGGCACAAGGGAAAACACAGGCCACGGGCAAGGCGGGAGGGATCTGGGGTGAGCCATTTAATCGTTCCTCCACTCCCCTTCAGGGGAAATCACAGTAGGGACGAAGAAAAGAGTTATTTCTCGATTGCTTGGTATTTCTGACCTGGATATGGGAAATACTACATGTGAACGCCTGCATTACTGTTTTACTTTGACACAATTTGTGGATGTGTTCACAGTGTAAATGTTCAGTAACATATGTGTAATAATCCTGTTGAAGGGACCTTAAACTGTCCTTTAATATAGATCTACACTACAGATCGTATCAACACTTGATGGGTACCCTTATTGAGCAAAGCATTGAAGAACATGACAAAAAAGACTATGATATGTTCGCACGGAGCTTTCAAAAACTCCCCAATAATTCCGCATTTGGCAAATCATAATCACAATTATTTGGCAAATCTTTGTTTAGCAAGGACTCAAAATGTCGGAACCATTCATCTAATCGAATGTTATTTCTGGGTTGTTTTCGTTTCAACGAATTTGATATTTTTCATGCAGTCCCAAAAAGCCTTTTGATTATGAACGGATGCTGTGAGTTCTTCTGACATGCTGCTATTAAATTCTCTTTTCTTTCTAACTAACAATTTTTTTTAATTCACTTCTAGCCCTTACGTACACATTTTTATAATTCTTACGAAATATTCTCAACAATTTACGCACATTTCTCTTGTTAAGATTACATTCTACGTCGAATCATCCCTCGTTACGTTTAGTCGGGTCCACGTTTATGGTTCTTTTCATACATGTAGCACATGTGCTTCTACAATCATTAAACACATTCCACGATTCATCAATATTTACATCAATTAGCTCTAAGGTACTTTTAAGTCTTCTGAGAGTTTCAGCTTCACAGAGTTAAAAAAAAAACCTGACTGCAGTGTTCATTCCACACACATTTTTCCATGATTTGAATCTCCCTATTACCACATCTACTAGACATATTCTGAACAGAAAGAACGCGATCAAGAAGACAGTGGTCGGATTCAATACGGTCAATAACACGCATCACACATGAATCACATATGATATCATAAAAGGCATTGGACAAAATGAAATGATCGTTCACGCTACGTCCATTTTCTCCGATATATGTGTAGCGACCTTCCTGGTTGCCATTACATAATCCAATAAGAACTACTAAATCAAGGGCAGGGCACATATCAATCAAAAATTTATCAGTGTTTAAATGTGAATCTTGAGAATGACGCTAAACATATACAGTGCTGTCTCGAAAATGGGGTATGTCAACGTTAACTGGCCGAGGCGGAGAAACAGTTGAAATACGGCTATTCAGATCACCACAGATCATTATATAAACTTCATCCGGTGTTAATAATAAATCAGTCAGACAGTATTGAAATCCCCTGATCGTAACCAAAATAATTATAGAACGGAGAACTTTCCGGTGGTATATACACACATAGGTATAGAACGTCACAAGAACACCTAAATAATTGCTTATCAAGAATGAAAGCACACAAATTTCCATATTTAACATCCAATGACGTACGAATGGACAAAACTCCTTTTTTATTAAGCAAATTATGCCCCCTGAATTTCTCCCTTGACTAGTAAATTTTACAGACGATTCACAATACAATTCAAATTCAGCGAATTAACCAGAATCCCAGACTTTCTCAAAAGTCTCCACCAGACAAACAAAATCAGAAGAAGAAACATATAACAAAAAAAAAAAAATCATCAAACATTAATTTTGAGCGTGAACCATTAACATTTCAAGACAGAAAGGATAAAGGTCTAAGGACATATACGGAAGATAGATTAGAATATGAAACTGGCTCCGGAGTATTGTCTTCAGAGGAAACAGAGTTTTGCATATCATCATCCGAGGCAAGGACCCCTCCCACCCCCTCCGCGACACCAAACGAGGCACGAGAAACCAAAACACGTGAACAACAATCTGAAATCATAACATGTGAATTCTCGACCGGGAGATCGAGCGCCTGATCTCCACGTGCCCCGCTCGTCGCCACAGAGCGAGTGCGTGAGAGAAAGAGAGTATGTTCAGGTGTCAGGAAAACCTCTGTACTCCCCCGAAAACTTCCCCCTCCATGAAATCATTCTGTCTAATGGGCCAGCCAACACCCTATCTCACTTCTCTCAGACAGTCGTTAGCATCCAGAGCAAACTTCTTGCCATCAATAAGCAAATGATCTTAGGTCATACGTACTTGTTTGCCCTTGCCTCTGGCCTCCCTTAGAAATGGATTCAACTTTCGTCTTACTTCACGGACAGCTGGTGAGAAATCCTCCCCAACAAAAACTCCACTGCCCTTCAGTTTTTGTTTCGCTTTCAGGATTTTGATTTTTTGTCTATAGAAGGAACACCGAGCAATGACGGGAGAATTAGGTTTGGAGCCAAGTCTTTGAACCCGGTTAAATTCTATAGTATCAGT
>CM065729.1:33342959-33350459 GCA_033310375.1 Conus canariensis | reverse complement strand
ACTTCCTGTTGAGTGACTCTGTGTCCTGTTGACTGACTCTGTTGACTGACTCTGTTGACTGACTCTGTTGACTGACTCCAGCTTACCGCTGTTGGGTCTGTTCACCACGTCTCGTGGCCGACAATGTCAAACTGTTCCGTTTGAAACACACACACGGTGGTTTATACGCACGCAAAAGCAGTACGTACAGACAGTGCGCTGCCCGCGCTGAACAGCGAACAAGATGTTGGCATGCTTGTTTAACTGAGAGGGCAACATAGCCAAGTGAACATTTTTCAAAATTGTATTTCTTAAATTCATTTAACAATTACTGTTTTTGTGTTTGTACTTTGTGGTTAATGTTATTCTTTTATATTATATATATATATTCAATGATAACAAAGCTTGTCTTATGTCTTAGATTGAAGAAATAGTGAGATAAGCATTCATATCTGCAGTCAGTGTTAATATTATTATATATAATATATATTATATATATATATTATGTGTGTGTGTGTGTGTGTGTGTGTGTGTGTGTGTGTGTGTGTGTGTGTGTGTGTGTGTGTATGAATACATAAAGAAACGCATATCATGCTCCTTAAGGGATTGATATCATTTTTTTTAAATTATAATAGTAGTAGTAGTAGTAGTAGTTGATGTTGTTGTTGTTGTTGTTGTAATAGTGGTGGTGGTGGTGGTGGAGCTGATGATAGTAGCAGTAGTAGGGGTAATAGTAGTGTTCGTAATGACAGCGGTGATGACGTTGATAATGACGATGATGATGATTATAATGATGATGCTGATGATCATGATGATGCTTTATTGTTATTATTATTTTAATACCTTTTGTCCGCGTCTTGTACTCCTTATTTGATTTTTTTAAAATTTTGTTTCGAAATAAAATATGATTCATTTACAAAACGATTTACGAGGAGTTGATTAATGACTGAGCGGGACTCCAATGAAAGCCAAGAGTGTGAAAACGAAGCGAAATAACTATCCTGTCCTTTCTACATCTTTGGCGGGGTGTTTTTCTCCATTGTATTTGACCATCATTTCACTATCTCATGTAGACCCAAGCCTCCACAGGATCATATTCCAGTCTCAACGTTGAAACCAGGCGATGTTTTCCACTTCACTTCTTCAGGTGGGGACATGTGCAGGGCGTGTGGGGAAGTTGGGGGGGGGGGGGGGGGGTGAGAGATGAATTGGGCGAGATATCCTCACACAAAATACACTTTTTACTGCCGCTTTACATGGCAAAGCTTTGGGTGAGGAGGAGGGGGAGGGGGGGGGGGGGGGGGGGGGGGGGTATTGTTGGTTTCCGTGGTCGGTTAGTTTCATTTTCCAGTTCATGGGATTCCTCTTTTATTGTTCGCGATCAAAATGTTAGGGTCGTAAACAACACACACACACACACACACACACACACACACACACACACACACACACACACCACACGTGTGCACATACACACATAGCTAGCTAGCTAGCTAAGTAGATAGATAGATAGATAGATAGATAGATAGATAGATAGATAGATAGATAGATAGATAAACAGACAGATAGTTGGTGGGTAGGTAGGTAGATAGATAGACAGATAGGCAGACAGATAGAAAGATAGACAGATAGATACATGGATGGATGGATAGACAGACAGACAGATCGAAAGATGAACAGATAGATAGATAGATAGATAGATAGATAGATAGATAGATAGATAGATAGATAGAATAGCCAGATAGATAAAGAAAGGTATAATGAAGACCATCAGTCCACAGCGGAGGAAGCTTTTATGTATTTATGACTTTTTTTTAATATCGATGTATAGTTTGTGTGTTCTATATATCGATGTATAGTTTGAGTGATCTATATATATCACAGCATAGTTTGAGGTTATTATATATATATATATATATATATTGATGTATAGTTTGATGTATTTATGTGTATATATATATTGATGTATAGTTTGTGTGATCTATAAATCGATGTATAGATTGAGTGATCTATATATATCGATGTTTAGTTTGTGTGATCTATATATTGATGTATAGTTTGTATGATCTATATATAGAAGTATAGTTTGCGTAATCTGTATATATCAATGTATAGTTTGTATGATCTATATATCGATGTATAGTTTGTGTGATCTACAGATCAGTGTACAGTTTGTATTATCTATATACTGATGTATAGTTTGTGTTATCTATATATATCGATGTAGAGTTTGTATGATCTATATATTGAAGTATAGTTTGTGTGATTCGCTGGTACACATTCCAGCGAGTGTTATGTGTTGGGGAAGAACCACGCTTTCACTCCTTGCCAGCAAGCCAGCGCTTTCCTCCCAGTCTGCGTGATGCTGTCATGTATAGGACACGTCATGGGAGGATAACGAGAACAGGGGTGGGGGAAGAAAGGGGCGGGTTGAAGGGAGGGTACAGGGGTTTTGTGATCCACTTTTCTCTACACGGTCTGCAGAAGTTCATATGTTTGAGGTGAGAAGCTGGGCTAATAAAACTTTTCAGAAATATAAACTTTCTGTGAGAATGCTGTAGATATTTTACGTAGAAGTAAAAGAACAAAAACTGTCGAGGTTTCGGTCGTAGATTGTCTTCGGGACTGATGACATCAAATAAAAGACAAATAATGACGTATAAAAACTTACACGTTCAGCACACGAATGCACAGTAGGTGAGAGAGTGAGTGTGGGTGTGTGTGTGTGTGTGTGTGTGTTGTGTGTGTGTGTGTGTGTGTGTGTGTGTGTGTGTGTGTGTCTGTTGTCTGTCTGTGTGTCTGTGTGTCAGTGTGTGTGTGTGTGTGCATTGCCCGCGCGCGCGCGCGTGTGTGTATGTGTGCGTGTGTGTGTGTGTGTGTGTGTGTGGTGTTGTGTGTGTGTGTGTGTGTGTGTGTGTGAGGAAGTTTTTGGCAGGGACATTGTGGGTGTGGTAGATCAGTCAGAGGAATACGGTCTTTGTTGTCTGCAAATTTCGACATCAAGGCCTCTGAGCTGGAGACAGAGTTGGCTCTTGTTGTTCAAAGCTGGTGCAGACAACAAAGACCGCGTCCCTTTGTTTTCTTTGACATCTCCCAAAAATCTTTAGATCATCCTCAACGAAGATCTTATTCATGAGGAAACAGAGATGTACACGCCTCCCTCCCTCCCCCCGTCGCCCTGTCATCACCTTCCTGTCCCTCTTCATTTCTTCCACGATTGTCCCCCACCGCCCCTCATCTCTCTCTCTCTCTCTCTCTCTCTCTCTCTCTCTCTCTCTCTCTCTCACACACACACACACACACACACACACACACACACACACACACACACACACACACACACATTGTTGTATTGCATACCCTGTGATGATTCAAACCTCATGAACAGTGACATCTTGTAAAACTGACCTACGTCCGTGGCTGGACAGGCAAAAGATGTCAAAGCCGAGAGATTCGTTTCTTTCGGTCCAGTAACCCTACATTCTTCAAGCACCGTCTACGGTATGCCCAGTGTGTAACGATACTTCTTGGCACTTCCACTCAACTTGTAAAGAGAAATGATAATTAATCCGCGAGACAAAAAGGACAAACAAGACAAAACATGATGCGTTTTGACTTCTTAGGTCTTCTTCAAGCAAGATAAAGAATATTCTGGTCAATGAATACAAGGAACGAGCAATCACTTATCTTCTCGAATTCGGCGCAAGATCCAATTCGAACTTTGTCATAATCGAGGCTGAATCACGACCCCCGTACGTTTAAGGGGATGTCTAGACCAAGACAGCGATATAACCGCACACCCACCATCATCACACTTACCCCCTCTCTCTCTCTCTCTCTCTCTCTCTCTCTCTCTCTCTCTCTCTCTCTCTCTCTCTCTCTCTCTCTCTCTCTCTTCTCTCCACCTTCTCATCAACTCTCCTTCCTATCGGTGATTAGGTTTGCTACCTAGCCGACTACTAGGTCATTATGAGTAGCTATAGTTGATTCTTATGTGCGTGTGTTTTGTTTTTTTCAGACGTGGAAGCAGCCCACATGGAATCACACTGGAACCCTTTCTTTTAGTACGTATGATCTGCCCCTGATGATGTCTGCACTTCAAGCTTGTGTGTGTGTGTGTGTGTGTGTGTGTGCGTGCGTGCGTGCGTGCGTGCGTGCGTGCGTGCGTGTGTGTGTGGTGTGTGTGTGTGTGTGTGTGCGTGTGTGCGTGTTGCGTGTGTGTGTGTGTGTGTGTGTGTGTGTGTGTGTGTGTGTGTGTGTGTGTGTGCGTGCGTGCGTGCATGCGTGTGTGTGTATGTATGTATGTGTGTGTGTGTGTGTGTGTGTGTGTGTGTGTGTGTGTGTGTGTGTGTGTGTGTGTGTGAGTGTGTGTGTGTGGTTGTGAAGTTTCTATCGTATTCGGTTTTGTGTGCACTTGCCCAATAAAATGCTTTACAATACGAATCAACACAATTTAATACTACACTGTACCATACCATACCGTACCATACCATATCAATACCATACCATATCACATAATATAGTACCATATTATATCGTACCATACCACACAAGATCATATTATATCACACCATATCATCATACCAGACCAAACCATACCATACCATACCAACACCATACTGTACCATATCACACCATACGATACTATATCATATCATACCACACCATACAATGCCATATTTTAATGCACCATACCATACCACACCAATACCATACCAAACCATACCAATATTATACCATACCATACCACACGACACAGTACCATATTATATCATACCATACCATACAATACCATATTATATCATATCCTACCCTACCCTAATCTACCATACCATACCATTCCAATACCATACCATACAATATCATATCATATCATACCATACCAATACTATGCCATATTATACTAATACCATACTATACCATACCATTCCGTACCATACCATACTAATACCATACCATACCATGCCATACCATACTCATACCATACCATGCATACATACCATACCATACCATACCATACTACATACCATACTATACCATACCATACCATACTATACCATACCATACCATACCATACCATACTATACCATACCATACCATACCATAACATTCCATATTATTCCATACGAAACCATGCAATACCATATTATATTATATCATACCATACCATACCATATTATATTAGACCATAGCATAGCATACCATAGCATAGCATAGCATACCATACCATATCATACCACACCATACCATTCCATATTATACCATACCATACCTTGCAATACCATATTATATCATATACCATACCATTCCATACCATAGTATATTATACCATACCATACCATGCAATACCATATTATATCATACCATACTATACAAAAATACACTACAATGAAGTGAAATGCAATGAGCTGCGACACACTACCACACCGTACCACATAGTGCTATGCAATGCTTTAGTATGCAATGCAACGCAATATTACTATAAAATGAAACATAATTCAATCCAACCTGATGCAATCCAAATCGACACAATACAATTTTATACAAGACAGTGCAAAACGAGAGAATGCAACATTTCAACATACATCGCACTGCCACACAATACTGTACAATGCAATGCAATACTGTTCAATACAATGCAATACAAAAGAAGGCAAAACAATACTGAACAATGCAATACGATACTGTTCAATACAATGCAATGCAATACTGTTCAATACAATGCAATACAAAACAAGGCAAAACAATACTGAACAATGCAATACGATACGAAATAATACAATGCAAACAATGCCATACAATGCAATACATACTGCAAACGAACACACGCATCCTATCTCTCAGATGCCGGACAAACGGGCCCAGCCCATGGTTTGGAAGAACCACCTCGCCAGTAATACAGCACCAAAGTGTCATTACGAACCATCTGACAGCAGTAAAGCACCAACGTTCATTACTGACCATTTACAATCTAGAGGAGAGAGGGGAGAGGGCGAGGTACCCAGAAGGGAGGTTAGACTGACGATTATAGCAGACACCTGCTTCACGGTGATTTGGTCCAGTCATTAGGAAGAGAGCACACGGGGTGATTCCAAGGCTGAATTATGGGCCCCAGACGACAATTTCTGTTTGCTTTATTTCATGCATAAAAGCTTTTATTCTAATGATGCAGGCCATTTTTTTTTCTAACTAGCGCTTAATTTCTGTTCTAGAAAACAATTCATCTGTGATCGTTCCTGAACCTAGTAATGATTTGTAGATCCCCACCCCCACCCCCAGCCCCCATCCATCTCTCTCTCTCTCTCTCTCTCTCTCTCTCTCTCTCTCTCTCTCTCTCTCTCTCTCTCTCCCTCCTTTGTTTGCCCAGGCGCTGGTTTGCGGACCATTGATCTTATTATACACATTCTTATTCTAGTAGCAGATCTAGATTCCGATTCTGGTATCCTGCTAATTCAAAACATTTCTGGTGGCAGGATCATTACCACTTTAAAGATTTTTATTTACAAAGTAGTGATGGATGAGTTTTTTTCGTATTAGGTGCATCAGTATACAGCGATTGCGTATTACCTTTTTAAAAAAAAATATACACACGCGCGCAAGTACGAGCAAATTGTAAACATCTCCCTTTCAGTCATTCTTGTCACACACACTCCACCCCCACCCCCATCCCATCCATTTTACACGCACGCAACCACACAGCGCGCAGGTATGCGCAAAAAGCCCGCATCCACATAGAATAAAGAGAGACAACACAAACACGGCTATTTAATGACAGTAGAGCATAGACGCCATCGAAAGTGGGTAATTGCATCATAATCATCAACATTGTAACAAACCCATTAGTCCTGCTTACAGTTATCGTGTGCTAATGTAAAACAAACGTGAATCATCTCCAGCCGCCGTGGCGAAGTGGTTAGCGTCGCGCATTCCCGGCTGAAAGGTCGTGGGTTCGATTCCCATGAGAGTCACGCGGGATTTTTCTACCCCGACCGGGACGGGGGGGGGGGGGGGGGGGGGGAGGAGGGGGGGGATGAACGGCGTGGGTGCAATGCCACTGAGGTGGCACAGAAGGTGGAACAGAAAAAAGACAAAAATCAATCATAATATAATCCATGTTACCGTACGATCGCTTCAAAGCTCGGTAAATGTGTAATAATAATAACAATACCACATCGGTCTAGTCATGGTCATACTTTGGTCCTGTGAAAAAAAAAAAAAAAAAAAAAGAAACCTTGCACCGGTTACCATAATTCTTGGTGCAGTTGATTTTAGCCTCAAATCACGAAGAGCAGGCCACCAAAACAGAATGCTAATTTCATTTTCCATCAGAACCATCACATAAAAGGTATATACATTTTCTTTTAGAAAACCGCACTCTCCTGATGGCACGTGATGTGTTCAATACACGGAATGTGAGTTTTTATTAATGAACTTTGACGTAATTTGTTCATATTTAATATGCTTTTACATTACCGTTTGACCGAAACGTTCTATATTCTAGGTATGACCGAAACTTCCTAT
>CM065729.1:33325459-33340459 GCA_033310375.1 Conus canariensis | reverse complement strand
TATATTCACACATCTTTATGTGTGCAGACGAATTCAAACGAATCACACCAACAGAGGTTTGATGCTCCATACTTATATACTTGTGCACGAAATGAAAATGCTTTGGTATCCGCGGTATTTCAAGGGAACAGTTGTAAAGGGCTGAAACAACAACAACAACAACATAACGGCCATTGTTGTGAAGTTTAACCGAACGACTCTGAGTTTTCAGCCGACAGATAACTTCTTTGGTCCATGGATGTAAAAAGAAAAAAAAGAAACAAACAACAAACAGCAACAATGAAGAAGAAGAAGAAGAAGAAGAAGAAGAAGAAGAAGAAGAAGAAGAAGAAGAAGAAAAAAGAAGAAAAGAAGAAGAAGAAGAATGGATTGACAACCACCTACCTCCCCAACCCCCAAGTCTTAAAAAAAAAAGAAAGAAAGAAAGGAAAAAGAACAGAAAACCTGTTTTACATCGAACAAATTGCCTGTCAACCGATTTTACATATTATTGAACCGTGTCAGAGAGGGGAGGTAATGTTCATGACCAAGAAGGGGGGTAATCGATCAGCTGTCCGTTGAATCGGCGAAAAAATATCGTCCTTTGTCTTAAAACTGGCTGCACGCACAAAGTGTGCATATACGCGGGTGTGTTTGACTTAGGTAAAGGTCGTCATATAAAACTGAACACTCAATAGTTGTCAGGAATGCTAGCCATCACTAAAGTTGAAGAAAAAAATCAACCTACCTACCGACCCTATATGTGTGAAGGGGGAGGAAAGGATGACATTTTTTTTTGCAATACCCACAACTTTTTTGTTACTTTGGCGTAATCTGAGAAGTTAGAACATGGCGTCTTCTTCGTCGTTTCTTCCCCTCCATACGACATATGTTCTGCATTACAGACCTCAAGTCACCTGAAGGGAGCTAACCCAAATTTCCGTTTTGATTATTGGACACTGCCTTATCTTGTACAGATTGTGTGTGTGTGTGTGTGTGTGTGTGTGTGTGTGTGTGTGTGTGTGTGTGTGTGTGTGTGTGTGTGTGTGCATGCGTGCGTCAATGTATGTGTGTGTTTGTGTGTGTGTGTGTGTGTGTGTGTGTGTGTGTGTGTGTGTGTGTGTGTGTGTGTGTGCGTGTGTGTGTGCATGCGTGCGTCAATGTGTGTGTGTGTGTGTGTGTGTGTGTGTGTGTGAGAGAGAGAGAGAGAGAGAGAGAGAGAGAGAGAGGGTACATGGGCCCGCGCACGTGTGAGTGTTTTGATAGCCACTTCAGCTCACTATAAACTATATCAAAGATATTCCTGACTGTCCTCATAATGTGACGATCAGTGTGTTTACTTCTGAGGTTCCAGTTTTTGTTAACGTCCTATGAGTTTCTACCTAAGGATAGGGGCTATGTAGTAGTGTTGGGACAAAGAAATGAGAACAACTAGGCGTTCAAGGCACCGAGATCTGCATGTCCAAAGTGTACAACCTGTGGTCTGGCATACAGGCTTACCCTCTTTACTTTCGTGGATGTCAGGGGGTTGCTTGGTCGTTGTTTCTTTGTTTGGTTGATCGTTTGTGACTTGTTTGGCTGGCTGGGGTTGCTTGGTCGTTGTTTCCTTGTTTGATTGAACGTGTGTGACTTGTTTGGCTGGCTGGGGTTGCTTGGTCGTTGTTTCTTTGTTTGATTGAACGTGTGTGACTTGTTTGGCTGGCTGGGGTTGCTTGGTCGTTGTTTCCTTGTTTGATTGAACGTGTGTGACTTGTTTGGCTGGCTGGGGTTGCTTGGTCGTTGTTTCTTTGTTTGACTGATCGTTTGTGACTTGTTTGGCTGACTGGCTTGCTGGCGGGTTGTCTTATTTCCCCAGCAGAGTTTTAACGGTAGAATTAGAATACACCTTATTGAACGGAGAATTCGATGTGTAGTCATTTGGAGAGAGAGAGAGAGAGAGAGAGAGAGAGAGAGAGAGAGAGAGAGAGAGAGAGAGAGAGAAGAGAGAGAGAGAGAGAGAGTTTTCAGATCATTTTTTCTTTGTTTATCTATTCATTTATTTATTTGATTCGTTTATTTTTACTTGTTTCTTCATGTACGTCTGTGTTTTGTTGGTGGTTTTCTTTCTTGACTGATTTTTTTTTTTCACAGAATGTAATCAGTTTATTCTCTTTCTTTTTCTTTGGCGCAGCAATTGTGCATTCAAAAAGACAATTTCACCTCCCTGATGCCACCGCTATCACTGCTCCTAAGACATCGAAGCCTAGGGCTCGTTTTGGAAAGTAAACATCTTCCTCCGATGGAATCCCATATGTATCCCTGCCATTAGGATTGGAAACGTCGCATTCTAGCTACAGCAAGTAGCCCTAGGTGGGGAGTGGGAGGTGTAGAAGGAAGGGGGGGGGGGGAGTGCGGGGCACAGGGGTCCTATGAAATCCATGATATCAGAAAACTAAATTTTCACTGGGCAGAGTGATACTTTCGCCATGTCAACAATCCTGAATAAACTTGGCGATTGCACAGGGAGAAAAGAAAGAAAGAAAGAAAAATAGAAACAAAGGAAGAAAACGACCAACAAATAAAAGATAAGAAAGAGATAAAAAAAAAAGAAGAAATAACGGGAGGATCGATGAAAGGAAAGAAAGTGAAACGAAGAAGGATTAAAATTAGAAAATAGATCGAGGAGAAGGAGGAGGAGGAGGAAAAGGTGGGGGGAGAGGATGGGGAGAGGGAAGAAGAGAAGGGGGGAGGAGGAGGAGAAGAAGAAGAAGAAGAAGAAGAAGAAGAAGAAGAAGAAGAAGAAGAAGAAACTATGTTTATCTTTCCGTTCCATGTAGCAGGCAGTCTCAAATGCCATATGTTGTCTAACCCAGTTAGAATCAATTGCTGGTTCTATGATTGTTTGTTTGTTTTTAATTGCTTACATAAAAGAGTTCTCAGAAACGAAATACCTTCACCTTCTGCCTGTAATGAAATCTGTGTAGAAAGCAAAGTAAAACATAAACAATACGGATTCTATTACTTACACCAGAGCGTATAAAAAATGTAAGGATCATGGGTATGAATTTTGTGTGTGTGTGTGTGTTGTGTGTGTGTGTGTGTGTGTGTGTTGTGTGTGTGTGTGTTGTGTGTGTGTGTGTGTGTGTGTGTGTGTGTGTGTGTGTGTGTGTGTGTGTGTGTGTGTGTGTGTGTGTGTGTGTGTGTGTGTGTGTGTGTGTGTGTGTGTGTGTGTGTGTGTGTGTGTGTGGTGCGTGCGTGCGTGCGTGCGTGCGTGCTGTGTGTGTGTGTGTGTGTGTGGTGTGTGTGTGTGTGTGTGTGTGTGTGTGTGTGTGTGTGTGTGGCGCGCGCGCGCGCGTGTAGGTTTGTCATGAATAATCCCTATTCATCCAGTAAGACCTGATGCGATATAGCCATAAAAAGAAGCCGGTAAATATCTCAGCCCTTAGGACTGGAATAAGGTCAAGACAGGAAAGCTGTCTTGTGTATCTTCTCTCTGTTGTCTTCATGTTCTCAGAGGAGAGAGAGAGAGGAGACAGACAGACAGACAGACAGACAGACAGACAGACAGAACAGAGACAGAGACAGAGACACAGAAAGGAGAATACGGATAGAAGAAGCTTGGTGTGTGTGGAAGGGTTGCAACTATAAAACAGAACTCAGTGTGGAAGGGGCTGTCTTATAAATCCCCCCCCCCCTCCCCCACGTCCCTTCCCTTTTCTCGATCATTTTCGCAAATTCCTGCCAGTTAAAACACCCACATATTTTCTGTTTGGAAGTGGTTTCCCTCTTTCAACGTTGTACACTGATACTCAACCATACCCACCCACACAATGTGAAATAATCCTGGCCTGTGAATATACTTCACCCCTCACTTCGTCCCCACTACCCCCATTCCCCATCCCCGCCTTCCCCCGCTCCCTCGTCAGCGTTCTTTGCACACTTAACATACGCACGCGCTTACCCGGAAACGAACTTACAAAGAACGCGCATTCACGTGAATGTGTGTGTATGCCTATTTCAACATCAGTGTGGATGTAGTTTCCCCAATGCCACTGGCGAGGCAGTGATAGGTCACCTTAAATGACTTTAACTTTTCCTGTTATAACACAGAATTGTTCGTGAGTTCGCCAAACAACAGGGACCAACAAACTACAAGACAAAGCACGACGCGTTTCGACCTCTTAAGTCTTCTTCCGGCAAGATAAACAACATTCAGGACAATGAAAACGAAGAATGAGCAATCACTTATCTTCTCGTATTTAGCACATGGTGGGCATTAAATGAAAGCGAGGCCGTTGAGAAGGGAACAATGGGAGTCAAAATGATAATGATAATCATAATAATCTTCATAGTAATTACATCCATAATGGAGGCATTATCAGAAATTGTCGAAACAACATTCACCTTTTTTTTTTAAAAGGAGGTGGGGGGGGGGGGGGAGGGGGGTATTCTCTCCTCATATTTTATCGCAGCAGCAGCAGTAGCAGCAGTAGCAGTAGCGGTAGTTGTAGCTGCAGTAGCAGCGGCAACAGAAGTAGAGAAATGAGGGGTAGAGCCCGTCATTTTATGTCTTCACCAGGGTGTGTGTGTGTTACAGAGAATGTGTGTTGTGTGTGTGTGTGTGTGTGTGTGTGTGTGTGTGTGTGTGTGTGTGTGTGTGTGTGTGTGTGTCGTGTGGCGCGCGCGCGCGCGTGCATGTGTGTGTATGTGTGTGTGGAGACGTGCGTGCGTGTGTGCGTGTGTGTGTGTGAGAGAGAGAGATAGAGAGAGAGAGAGAGAAAGAGAGAGAGAGAGATGGGGGGAGGGCGTGGGGATGGGGTGAGAGTGGGGGAGAGGTTTGAAGGTGTGGGTGGGCTTGTACTTATAGTGTTGCATATTCATCTATATGGTGTACTAATTTATTGCTGATCTGACAACAAGCTGACAATTTTGTCAGAATTTAGGAAGCCTCTGTTCCATGTATACGTCACAGACAGACAGACGGACAGGCAGACACACACACACACACACACACACACACACACACACACACACACACACACACACACACACACACGCAGGCACGCACGCACGCACGCACGCACGCACACAGATTTTACTTCGATTTGTAGTCCACTTACCTACTTATATGTAAAATCTGTTCTAGGCGCACATGCACATCCACAGTCATCCCCCGGTTCAGACACGTCCTTCAGTAAATTAGCGGCATGGCAGCGTGACACGTCCTTCAGTAAATTAGCGGCATGGCAGCGTGACAAGTGGTGTGTAAATTAAGAAATCAAAGGCGAAAGGCGTCATTTATATAAAAAAATAATAACATGCACCGAACACAGATTCCGATACAGAACATGAGGTTACTTCGCGTGGACAAGGCCCAGCAATGGCAGTGAAGTGGTCATCGCTGCAATGTCTAGAGAACCTAATGGCGTGACGTGGTCATTGCTGCAATGTCTAGAGAACCTAATGGCAGTGGTCATTGCTGCAATGTCTAGAGAACCTAATGGCAATGAAGTGGTCATTGCTGCAATGTCTAGAGAACCTAATGGCAGTGAAGTGGTCATTGCTGCAATGTCTAGAGAACCTAATGGCAGTGAAGTGGTCATTGCTGCAATGTCTAGAGAACCTAATGGCAGTGAAGTGGTCATTGCTGCAATGTCTAGAGAACCTAATGGCAGTGAAGTGGTCATTGCTGCAATGTCTAGAAACCTAATGCACAGTGTTGCATGGGGCTCTCGGATAGCATCTTGCTATGCCGCATTGAAGACTTTACTATCATTATATATTAACGAAAGATAATGAAGTAAAATGGAACGCCCTCATAAGCGTTCTCTTGTGTTTTTACCGTCTAGAGATAAAAAAAGACAAGAGAAGTTAAAAGAGATGGTAGAAGCAATGAAACATATGTGGGAGGTCGCTGTTGAATTCATCTTGATTAGACAGTGAATACGTTTTGTGGAGTGGGTCCCCTTTCGAAAACATTGGGGTCCTTTCGAAAGCATTCTGGTCATACAGGAACGATGGAAGAGGAGGATCATCGATGACAACCTGCAGGATTCCTGAGGCAATGCTCCAAGGATGATTATGATCAACCCACAAACGTCATAGTTTGACCTTTTTTAAAAATTCAATATGTCTGATCGACTTTCTAAAAAAATTCAATATGTCTGATACACTTTCTAAAAAAGAATTCAACATGTCTGATCGACTTTCTAAAAAAATTCAATATGTCTGATCGACTTTCTAAAACATTCAATATGTTTGATTGGCTTTTTTTTTTAAATTCAATATGTCTGATCGACCTAACTTTCAATTCAGTATGTATGATCGTTGTCTGATAACAGGCAGTGTATTTTACCATGCCTTTGTATTGACAGTGCTCAAGTTCGCAAGAAAAAAGAGCGACATGTCAAATACACTAATCTGATCCCTCAACGTGAATTGACGGACAACACAAATACCGGTAGCAAAGAATAAACACGGAAGATGATTTTCGCTCTCGCGGTGACCAGTTACAAATCATTCCAAGGCCATACTGCTTCTAGGATCGATGCACCTAGCACACGTGGAGAAGAAAGACACACGAGCAAACAGAAACCTGACAATGAACACTAAAAACTCAAGTTGACCCGATGGAGCATTTAGGGTTTTTAAGAAGACATATCATATGGCAATGGCAAGAAACGAGTATAAACAACACTGGCCATTTGTATGGATGTCTTCCAGATCTGAACCTGTTCTTCAAACACTAACAGGCCATCAATAGCCTGCAGGCTTTAAAAAAATCTTGTTATTAGATCATGGTCATTTAATTCGAACGTTTCCCTGCAAAGCTGACGGTCGTGAGTTCGAACCGCTCACAAGGCTGTATTTGTAGGGCTTCAATGCCCTTTCTGTCCGCCCGAGAGTAGACGGTTAGCTGATTCAGATCAGGGAAGGTTAAGGCGGTGGAGCGAGAGGGATGGACACCTATAATGCTACATCCTGGACACGGCGAACTCTTCACGTTTCACTGCTCCCACAACTACTACCACTAGGTTCTGTAAAATGTCACCTTCTCTTCGTTCCTATAATTTGATTTAATAAGATTTGGAAATGAAATGGGGGCAGGGAACAGTAAACGATAAACAGTAAACAAGTGGGGTATTTTTTTGCCCCCATAAGAAAACCTAACACAGAGTAACTTTTATTCAAGACTGGCACAGCCTTTTAAACTTGAATAAAGTCAGACAAATACATAGACGAACAATCTAATAGTGGGGGAAAAACAAGCGCAGGCCAACAACTGAACTGTCTTCATAGTAATGACTTGGCACAGCCTTTTAGACTTTATTCAAGTTTAAAAGGCTGTGCCAATCTTGAATAAAAGTTACTCTGTGTTAGGTTTTCTTATGGGAGCAAAAAATACCCCACTTATTTACTGTTTATCGTTTACTGTTCCCTGCCTCATTTCATTTCCGATTTTGTTTTGATTAAATTGAGGTTATTTGTATTTGTTTCTGTCCGTCTGTGTGTTTGTCTTTTGATCTCCATTGCATCTTTGGGTGGATCCTCAAGCGTAGGCTCAAAGATTGTCCCCTACATTTTATACTATTTGCATAATGTCTTTAGTTTTTCAGCAACTTTTTTCCTCCCCACACTTTCGTTTGGTTTCATTTACTACTCTTCGCTGGCTGCTTTTGGGGGTGCTATTGGATTCTTTTTTGCACCCTTGGTGGTGAGAAGACCACAGTATTATGGACTGTGGTGTGTCTCTATTTGACGCCAGGAGCGCAGACACAACCAGCCGTGTCTCCCTGATGAGTTCCGACCCAGCGGACGAAAGGCCTCGGAGCAGGCAATACAAATATATCTGCCTTCAAAAGGGATTGCGATGGTTCCCTTATGCAACTAGTGAAGAGTTTTCATATCTGTAACATATTTTCTTAATTTCATGTTCCCAGTTTCTCCATCTTCAAACTCCCCCCCCCCCCCCCCAAGTCCAAATCTTTGCCAAGTCATTACTATGAAGACAGTTCAGTTGTTGGCCTGCGCTTGTTTTTTCCCCCACTATTAGATTGTTCGTCCATGTATTTGTCTGACTTTATTCAAGTTTAAAAGGCTGTGCCAGTCTTGAATAAAAGTTACTCTGTGTTAGGTTTTCTTATGGGAGCAAAAAAATACCCCACTTGTTTACTGTTTAATAAGATTTACATTAAAAGTACTCTTTGAAATAAAGAAAATACATTCCTGTACCTCAATTTTGGCTACACACACACATGTGTACAGATAGATAATACATTCCGCTGGGCTCTGCTATGACATAATAAAAACTGACGTAATGTACTGTGGAACACCGTTTCTCCATTTGCATTCCATGGACGGAGGCGGCAGACAAAGCCTACTCCCCACGTCGTGTTAATGTTAAAAGGAATAGGTGACTGAACAGTATTCACGTCTTGTTAATGTTAAAAGGAATAGGTGACTGAACAGTATTCACGTCTTGTTAATGTTAAAAGGAATAGGTGACTGAACAGTATTCACGTCTTGTTAATGTTAAAAGGAATAGGTGACTGAACAGTATTCACGTCGTGTTAATGTTGAAAGGAATAGGTGACTGAACAGTATTCACGTCGTGTTAATGTTAAAAGGAATAGGTGACTGAACAGTATTCACGTCGTGTTAATGTTAAAAGGAAAAGGTGACTGAACAGTATTCCAATCATTAAGGCCACTCGTTGACACGTGTCCACGGGGCTCACCCGCAACGAACCCTTTTCAGAGCCATCACTGGAATGAGATCCTGATGCCAGAGGCCAGCGGTGTAAGCGATGCCAGACAGCAGGTAGGAACCACACAGCTACAACAGGGAGGACAGAACACGCACAGGGATGCACAACTCAGAGCTACGACAACTGAGTTGGACAAACATGCAGTGTGGGCCTAGCTGGTCTCGCAAGGCGTCAGACTCTTTTCTTTTTCTCCAAGGTTTGGGGGTCGAGTCCCACTCCAGACAGCCATGATGGATATGTGTTTCACTTCGGACTGGACATATGTGAAGACTCCAGTCCCCTACTAGGCCTTAAGGTAAGACTTCAGACCAAGGTCCCGTGCACGAACATACGCTTAAAAATAGCATAAATAAATAAATAAATAAAAAACATAAACAAACAAACAAATAAGTAATTAAATGGATGGATGAATGAATGAATATATAAATAAATAAATGAACAGATGAATAAGTCAATAAACAACAAACAAATAAATACATAAATAAATAAATAAATAAATAAATAGATAAATAAATACCTCATTCCCTTTTTGGGAGAAAATATGGCTACCTCGCGCCGCTAGGATGAATAACATGAAAACTAATTCACTTGTTTATTCCTGTCATGTGTAGACACCGCCTTGGAAGACGGAGAGTGGCTACCTCAATCTCACCAAAAGCGAATCTCCCAATTCCAGCGGAAGAATGAAAAAAAAGCAAACCGTATAGACTTCGGTCTTCAAACATCTTTTCCTCAAGTCTTTAGGCTAATATGATCAAAATATATATTTAAGGTCATAATCAAACTTCATCTACTGCAAATGACTTCTCACATATTGGTGTGTAAGGTAATACAAGGTTTTGTTTTACTGCAGTTTTACTTGGTTGTTTTGCGCTGCTTATTTTTGTTTTGTTTGTTTGTTTGTTTGTTTGTTTCTTTTTTCCCTTCCTTTCTTTCTTTGATTCTTACTTTCGTTGTTTCCTTCTTCCTTTCTTTCTTTTTTCTTTCTTCCTTCCTTTCTTTCTTTTTTCTTCCTTTCTTTCTTTCTTTCTTTCTTTCTTTTTTCTTCCTTTCTTTCTTTCTTTCTTTTTTCTTCCATTCTTTTTTTCTTCCTTTCTTCCTTTCTTTCGTTCTTCTTTTCTTTTCTTCCTTTTTTTTTTCTTCCTTTCTTCCTTTCTTTATTTTTCTTTGTTTCTTTATTTCTCTCCCCCCCCCGCCCCCGGTATTTTTAGCCTTCTGTTTGTAATCAAAGGACTGCTTGTGACAGAGGTAATGATATATATGGGATCGTCCCTTAAGGTGGTACTGGTTGATAGACTGTTTCTAACGAAGTGCCAATGACCGGCACTTTGATGATGCATGTGATTAGATTCAGAATCACAAGCTGGTGTCGGGTTATGAAACACAGGAGAATCAAACAACATGATGAATATCTAATAGCAACACCACACACCACACACACACACACACACACACACACACACACACACACACACACGCATGCACGCACGCACGCACGCACATGCGCACACCCGCCAACATTATCAAGGCAACAAAACTTTCTCTTTCAAAAACAAACAAACAAACAAAACCGAAAGATCTGGCAGCTTCCTGATGATATCAATCTACCCAACGTCACCTCCTCAGACGTCCTCAACACTGCTTCCTGATGATATCAATCTACCCAACGTCACCTCCTCAGACGTCCTCAACACTGCTTCCTGATGTTATCAATTTCCCCAACGTCACCTCCTCTCCCCTGCGTAAGCCGTTACACCAACCTGCTGTAAGCCTGTTCATGTACATTTCACAACGTAGCTGTTATGATGTCATACTAAGGGTCCATGCACACACTGAGCGTGATAAATTGATTGATCAGTGATCTGAAGGGAGGTCATGATCATGAGCTGAAGGATCTGATTAATCAGTGATCTGAAGGGAGGTCTGATTGATTATAGTGATCTGAAGGGAGGTCTGATCAAATCAGTGATCTGAAGGGAGGTCTGATTGATCAGTGATCTGAAGGGAGGTCTGATTGATCAGTGATCTAAGGGAGGTCTGATTGATCAGTGATCTGAAGGGAGGTCTGATTGATCAGTGGTCTGAAGGGAGGTCTGATTGATCAGTGATCTGAGGGAGGTCTGATTGATCAGTGATCTGAAGGGAGGTCTGACAAACAATAAGGAAACAATAAGGATAGCAGATGTATACATAGATAGCAATTACTTTGGACAGCACACTCAAAGGACACAAAGGGCAGAAGACACAAATCAAATGAGATAGCATAGCACAGAGCACAACCAGCAGAAATCGAAGTTGGAAGACTTAAATGATCGCAGGACATAAAGAACAGCACAAACGTAACTCAGTGGACACAAAGGATAGGAGACAGGAAAGACGGCAGACACCAACTCCAACAGACACAAAGTTCAATAAGCGCAAAAGACCGCAGACACAAAGAACAGCCCACACAAGGCTAGCAGACACAAAGCCCACAGGACAGCGCACATCAGTGATAGCACACATACAGAGGGCAGCAAAAGACACTAACATAAGGGGCAGACAATGCAGGAGAGTGGGCTGGAGGAAGTTGGGGGAGGGCGGGAGGGTAGGGTGGATAAAGAGGAGAGGAGGAGGGGTTTAACTCTCTCCCCTGTCCGTGTTAAAGGCCGGGAGAGACAGACACTGGTTTTATTCATGTCTGCATCTTGATAACTGCCGCCTCATGTAAGGAAAGGCAAGCAGAGTGAAACAAAAAGGAAGGAGGAAATGAGGGGCAAGAGGAGGTGGACAAACAGAGAGAGACAGAGAGGGGGGTGGAGGGTGGGAGAGAGAGCAACACGGCACTTAACAATACTAAGCCTAGTGCACCATATGTCATCATGATACATAATGACATGGCGTCAAATAACATGTATTAATAACATTGAAATATATTTAAAACACAATACAGAAGGCAATACAAACGGTCTTTGACAGTGCACTTAGGTACAGTACAATACACGTCCGTATGCAACCAGTGCAATACAATATAATACACAACATTGCAAAATTCTGCAATGCACTTCTTTAATTAGGACAGAATGCAATGTAACATAGAAGGGACTAATCAACAGAGCGCTGTATTTCCATGGTACGTAACTGTCTCCTCACCCACAGAGTGGGACGGTCTCAGACGAGTGCAAAGACCTTCCGTCGGGTGTTATACTATTGATGATTACGGGTATTGCCCCGGTGGACAATTCATGGCCTTGGCCTGCCTTTGCCCACGGGAAGCAGCCTCGTTTTCTGCTTGGGAAGCTGGTCCTGGACCGGAACGGGTGCTTTGTGTTGTGTGTGAACTCAGTTTGAGAGGCAAAGTTCATTGGTGCAGTTTATCTTTGATTGTCCTGATTTACACATGAGCTTTTCATGGTGGTGATCGCATATCTTGAGTAATCAATCAGGGCCAATATCTCATGTGATAGCTAGTACATGGATTAAAAAAAAAAAACATGTATCATATGGCGTGAATGTACAAAGCACTATTTTCTTCTAATTCGAATCTCATTTGTATCTTGGTGTTAATGTAATCACATTTCTGATAGTTTGATCAATATACAATGGCGAAAAACCGCCTTTTTCACAGGCATGCACGCACGTACAGACACACACACATATTTACACACACACACACACACACACACACACACACGCACACACACACACACACACACACCACACACCACACATTACACACACACACACACACACACACACACACACACCACAATATTTTGGAACTTTGTCATGTGTTGCATCATTTGTTTTACATTGCATGTTTTCTGATGTAATAATAATTGGAAAATGGTCACTACTTAATGAGTCATCAAGGGTTTGCCAGTCGCAAAACACTGCTAAATCAGGAGATATCAATGACAAGTCAATGGCGCTTGGGTTGTTTTTTGGATTGTCTGGGATGTGAGTAATACAACCATTGTTTAAAAGATAAAGAGATGAACCTACAATATTTTCTATAAAGCGATTGTTCGTTACTTTTTGACACCCTTTTCCCAGAAAGGTGAATGGGCATTAAAATCCCCAGTGATAAGATATTTATTAGAATTGTCTGACTGGAGTAATCGTAACCATTCCGTATTAATATCATTGGGTCCTTGTGGTAAATAAACAGATATTATTGTTAATACACTTGAATTTGTTTGTACCCTGGCTGCACAGGCATGCAACCCAGCAATATCTGATGGAATAGGACTTGCACATGGCGTATACTTCTCATCCTCATGTACATATATAGCTACATTAACTTTTTCATTTTCGTCGACGTTTTGGATAATAGGTGGAAAATAATAGTTTGGTAACTTAGGTAATTTGTCTTCCGAATATTTAGTGATTGCAAAGCTAATATGTTATATTTTTCTTCAGCTAACTGCTGTATAAGTTGATCCTTACCAGTTAGAATGGATCGACAATTCCATTGAAAAACTTTAAAATCTTTGTCCAACATTCAATTTTCAAACAAGAAGAAATAGTAATAGAAATAGTAATAGTAAATTTGCAAATTGGAACAAATTTTCTGTCTTATTAAGTTCATTCCACATTGATATAGATACCATTAATAATCAAGATGTTGATACACTATATGACAGATTTCAAAAGACCATACATTCAGCTGCTCGTGAATCCATCCCAACAGTAAAATCTGTAAAATCTAAAAAACATCTGGGTAATATCTGGTGGAATGACACTTGCCAACGTGCAAAAGATGAGAAAATTGCGAAATCGAAAGAATATAAACGTGAAAAAGATCAAAAAGAAAAAGTCATAAAGAATTTGGAGAGAAAAAGAGTAAAGAATCTACAAAACAAAATAAATGCTCGAGAAAAACGACAATATTGGTCATCCTTTGGTGAAAATAATGTATCAAACTTTAAAGATATTCAAAAAGTTTGGACAAAATTAAAAACAATGAAAAGTGGAATTAATCTACCAAATTGTCCTGTTCGTCTTACCAGTTCTGAATTTCCATCTAATTTTGATAAAGCTGAGGCATTTGCTGACTTGTTTGCTAAAAATAGCAGCAAAGAAAATTTATCAACTGAAAATAAAAATTATCGAGAAAATGAAGAAAATAAAGACATTTATAATAAACCAAATCCTATTGAAGATCATTACCAAAATACTCCAATAACAATTCAAGAAGTTAAAGAATGTTTAAGTAATTTAAACAGTAAGACATCAGTGGGTTTAGATGGCATATCTAATGAAATCCTTAATCATCTTCCACAAAATGTAATACATTTTCTCCTCTCATTTTTTCAGAAATGTTGGGGAAATGGAAAAATGCCTATGATTTGGAAACAATCTATTGTTGTTCCAATTTATAAGAAGGGAAAACCTATGAAAGATATAAGTAGTTATCGCCCCATTGCTTTAACGTCAAACACATGTAAATTAATGAAAAAAATTATATTAAAAAGATTAGTTCACCATTGCAATAAACATAACATAATTCCTATCAATCAAGCTGGATTTCAAACAGGTAGATCCACAATTGAACACTTGGTTAAACTTTCTACCCAGGTAAAACATCAATTTGCACGTCGCAAGAACATATTAGCCACATTTTTTTGACATTCGTAAGGCCTACGAACATGTATGGCATAAGCGCTTGCTGTATAAAATTAAGAATATTGGTATTAATGGTAATATGTTTAATTATATTCAAGAGTTCCTTCATTGCCGGTCTATTCAAACACGAATAGGAAATACTTATTCAATCCCTAGGCCTTTACAGATGGGTCTACCCCAAGGTTCTGTAATTTCACCAATGTTATTTTACATTCTGATTTATGATCTACCAAAAGGTCTCTCAAAAGATACAGAATTAGCTCAGTTTGCTGACGACATATGTTTATGGGTGAAAGTAACTATGAAACGCCATACTTCTCTACGATCTCTTAATTACATCAAAATCAAATACCAGCATGAGCTCAATAAAATAAACGAATTCTTACATGAAAATGGGCTTTCCCTTTCAACACAAAAAACTCACATGATACTCTTCAACTCTGGTTATGATCCAGAAAAGCTACCAAAATTTACATTGGATGGTATAATTTTAAACTATGTCAAAAACGTTAAATTTCTAGGGGTCATATTAAGTAGCAAACTTACGTGGAATGCTCACATTGATTACATTCTAAACAAAGCAAGGAAAAGCTTAAACTTCCTTAAAATTATAAATAAACAATCCTGGGCTCAAGATTCTAAAACATTAACCATCTTAGCAAATGCTT
>CM065729.1:33315459-33320459 GCA_033310375.1 Conus canariensis | reverse complement strand
TATCGCCAGGGTAGGTAATTGCAGATACACACTGAAAGATGTTTTTGTTATAGGATATCGGGCATACGCATTGCCACTGTTAATATCCATACAAAGTTTTAGTATTCCTTGAGAAAATATAACTTCATACCTAGTTATCAATTTGTAAACACTAACTTTATATTGTTCGTGTTCAGTGGAATTTCTTGTATTTTTTGATAATTTTGTTTGAACGGATCATGGACCTGAAGTTTGATCCAGATCAGCACCAATACTTGAACCACTATATAGCTGGCTTCCAGATGTGCCTGCCATTGTGGGACAGGGACCTCGCTTCACCACGCTCTCAGCGACTGCACCGCCCTCCTCGACGTCATGACTGCGATCAGAGACCACAGACGAATACACCAACTATACACCCGCATGAGCCCATGAGGATGCTCCCCAACGCCCTGATGTCCTCTGGACTCAGTATGGCTGGTTCTAACCCACCTCAAAGGAACACCAGCAACTACAACGAAGGAAGACAACATTAACGACCACCACCATCGAACAACACTTCACCATGAACCTATAAGCCAAGGCAATCAAGACTACCGTGAAAGAGTAATTTGTCCCAAGACGTTTTTGCTGTGAGGACGTAATATTCAACTATTCTAACTGGCTTCGTTCTTGGGTCACATTCCAAGTTTCATTAACATTAGTTCAGAAGACTTTTCATTACCTCGCCGACAGAAAGTCAAACAGACATCAGAAAACTTACCCCCCTCCCCCCCCCCCCTCCGCCTCCCTCCCATTTGGTTTAATTTATACTTGTGTATAGCTCGACTGATCACGGGAAGCCATATCAGAGTATGCGAAGGTAAACAATCCGACAGGTCGGCAGATTTCCACGTTATTTTCACTCAGCCACATCCTCAGAATATGAAAGGAACGGAATGGTAGACGACAGGAAAACCTGTTGTAATTGTTTGCTATCTATGTCATTTACTGTTCCAGACGTTGTTTATTCATCATTCTATTTATCAATTTATTTGTTTACATATTTGTTTTAATCTTCCCGTTTTGTTTTTTCAGTTCGCTGGCTTAACAGATACAGGCCGGGTGTATGCTCTGTATGGGTGGGAAAGTGTTTGAAGAAATTTGGTGACCTTACTTAACAAACAAAAAGGGAGGAGAAAGAAAAAAAGAAAAAAAAGGATGGAGTAAAGAATGGTTATAACAAGAATATTAGTGGGTACAGTGTTGAGGTTGTGTTTTGTGTGTGTGTGTGTGTGTGTGTGTGTGTGTGTGTGTGTGTGTGTGTGTTGGTGTTGTGTGCTGTATGTTGTGTGTGTGTGTTTTGCGTTTGTGTATGATGTATAGTTGTGTGTGTGTGTGTGTGGTGCGTGGTGTGTGTGTGTGTGTGTGTGTGTGTGTGTGTGTGTGTGGTGTGGTGCGTGGTGCGATGTGTGTGTGTGTGTGTGTGTGTGTGTGTGTGTGTGTGTGTGTGTGTGTGTGGGTTGAACGATTGGTGGGGGTGGGTGTGTGTGGGGTGGGGGGTGGTGTGGGGGGGGGGGGGGGGGGGGGGGTGAAAGAAAGAAGTGTCACAAACCATTACAGACAGAAAAATCGAAATCCCCACCAGTCTTTTTTCCTGCCCCATGATAAGCACCTCATCTCTGTGTGTCACATCTAGACTGCATGGAAGTTCTACTCCTCATAAACTGTGTATTGCCGCTAAGGCTCCCTGTGAAGAACTAGTTCCACGTGAGCAATTTCGGGCCGTTACTCATCAGACCACTGATATACGTGCCTTTAACGTACAGATCCACGGCTCCCTGAACACAACGCTGCTCTTAATCACTTTGTCAATACCGTACTGCCCTAGCCGGGATTTGAACAGACACGGACAGGGAACGGTCGGCAAACCTCAAACCCATAAGCACATACGATAATCGTTGCATGGTGACGACTGTTAGGAATACATTTGTTATATGATTTTACGTACAGTTGAATGGAATGTTGACAATCCCAACAACAACCCCCCTCAAAAAAAAAAAAAAAAAAAAAAAAAAAAAAGCCACGAACAAATACACAAGCAAACAAAGCCCTAGAGAACTATGTATAAGAGAGTGCCAGTATACCAAAGGGAAGTGTTTTTTTTTTTTTTTTTTTTTTTTTTTTGTAACACCAGCTTGGACATCACTGAACAATGGGTAACTGGATAGGAAAACCGTTATATGTATTAAACGGCTTGATAAGGACAACCGTTTTATGTAATCATGAGCAACTTGATAAGGACAAACGTTTTATGTGTTCATGAAGAATTTGATAAGGACAACCGTTCTATGTGATCATGGGCAACTTGATAAGCACAACCGCTTTATGTGTTCATGAAGAATTTGATCAGGAAAACCGTTCCATGTAATCATAAACAACTTAAGAAGGACAACCGTTCAGTGTGTCCATGAAGAATTTGATAAGGACAACTGTTTTATGTGTCCATGAAGAATTTGATAAGGACAACTGTTTTATGTGTCCATGAAGAATTTGATCAGGACAACTGTTTTATGTGATCATGAACAACTTCTTTGTGACACCAGTTGGACATCACGGAGCAATGGGTAACTTGATAAGGAAAGCCGTCATATCATTGCTTTCACGAATACCATCATTATCATTGTTATCATGAATAATGTGATATGGACAACCGTTCATTGTTATCATGAACAACTTGATAAGGACAACCGTTCACTGATATGAATAACGTAATAAGAACAACCGTTCTATATGATCATGAACAATTTGATAAGGGCAACCATTCTATGTAATCAAGAACAATTTGATAAGGACAATCGTTCTCTGTTATCATGAACAACTTGATAAGGACAATCGTTCTCTGTTATCATGAGCAATCGACACCACAGCATGTGCTGTGCTTTGCAATATAATCTGCACATCCTGTATAAACTTGGTGATTCTCACACTTGTCTTGCAAACAAAATCAGACACAATCAAGGAAAGAGCCCGCGCGCTTACTGCTCAGAGTCCATTTTCTTTTTTCTTCATCGTTGCCATGCTAATTATTCCTAAAGAAAGCATTCCATTATCATACACAGTCACAAAACCTCTGTGTATGCTCTTGGCAACCAGATCATAGTGATATTCCAATTGATCCGACTTCTCCAGGAGTTGACGACTTTCTAGCCTGCACATGCTTGTTCCTCGGCAGTTTCTTGACTTTTGTTTTTCTTTGTTTGCTGTTCACATTTTTGTTTGTGAAAGCCTCACCGCCATTACTTTTAAGACATTTTATCTGATAAGTGGCTCTTTGAAACTGCATCAAGTTACAGCTGAACAAGTTTGACAGCGCGACTCCTGCACAATGTTCGCGTCTTACTATATATATATATATATATAATATATATATATATATATATATATATATATGTGTGTGTGTGTGTGTGTGTGTGTGTGTGTGTGTGTGTGTGTGTGTGTGTGCTTCACAGATATCTATAAAGATTGAATTTTGTCAGATCGACATAAAGGCAGAGAGAGAGAGAGAGAGAGAGAGAGAGAGAGAGAGAGAGAGAGAGAGAGAGATGCTTAACCACACACAATGAAGTATTAACACGACACATATATCCACGTACATACATAGGCAATATATATTACATTGCGAACACACAGGCTTACAGTATTGTTAAATCTCCTGACTCCAAGTTTCCTTTCAAACATGAGTTGCAAACTGACTGCCGTTGCACGTTTTTAAAAGATATTCATCTACACATATAAATAACGCATATCTCACATACTTTTGATTTCCATTGACAATGTTTATTTCTATGCCGAATAAGACATTGAGGATTTTATACACGCTTTTGGTTCTGTGTATACATGCCGTTCTATAAATTTCCTGAATTTCCTTAGAGTAGCAAACACACAGAGAAGAAGACGTTCAATAAAATCAATAAAATCTCGGCAGAATGAGTATTTGTTTGTTTCTGTCATTTTCATTTTTGAGCACATTCGTGGAATATGCAGAGATTTTAAGCAATGTCTTCCGATATCTCGCTATCTTCCTGAGTTTTGTCTGCATCAAAAGCGACTTTTTATTTCAGAATAAAAGCTGTTGGTAAGATCATTTCTAATGAGAAAGCAACGGAATGTTTGTACTGAATGGACTCTTATCGCAAGGTCGTGAATCTGTCTGTCTTTCCCTTGAACGAATCCACTGGATCCACTAATTCCAGGCAGACCTGATCAGAGCGTTGTATTGAAAGAGATTATTCAAAACCTTGTTTTGCTTAGTTATGTTCTGCAGTTCCTCCGGAAACAACAATCCGTAAGGCCCTTGATGCATAATGTCTTTGTGTCTTTCTGATGTCGTGGTGTAGTCATCAAGAAAAATCAAATATTTCGCTTTTGTTTATAATCCACACAATCTAAAACGGGGTCGAAAACTGCTATTTCAAGCATAGGATAGCAGTGTCAGAGGGTTTTTCTTTTATCTGACGTTCCCCGAACTTCTTTTCAAAAAGTGTCATAAACATTTTCAAGACCTATCAGCTCTTTCGCTCTGCAGTTTGTAAGAAAAAATGAAGAACCTATGCACATTCCATCTCGAAATCAGCGTCATCTGTCACATGCTAAGGCGCTAAAAAGTTTTCCAGGGCAATGAAGATGTCAATATTGTTTTAAACTGAGACACATTTATTATGTGAAAATCTTCTTTCTCCATACTGGCCTGCAGTGTTTTCCTTCTAATCTTCTCTCTCCATACTGGTCTGCAGTGTTTTCCTTCTAATCTTCTCTCTCCATACTGGCCTGCAGTGTTTTCCTTCTAATCTTCTCTCTCCATACTGGCCTGCAGTGTTTTCCTTCTAATCTTCTTTCTCCATACTGGCCTGCAGTGTTTTCCTTCTAATCTTCTTTCTCCATACTGGCCTGCAGTGTTTTCCTTCTAATCTTCTTTCTCCATACTGGCCTGCAGTGTTTTCCTTCTCCCACACTGGCTTTATTTCTTCACACTTCTTTTT
>CM065729.1:33302959-33307959 GCA_033310375.1 Conus canariensis | reverse complement strand
CATTCGGTTAGTCAGTCAGCCAGTCAGTCAGTCAATCGTTTGTTCGTTCCCTCCTTCATTTATTTATTCAGTTAATCAGTTAGATAGTTATTTGATTAAATAGTTACTTGGATGATTCGTTAGCGAGCTAGCTAGCTAGTTAAGTAGCTAGTTAGTCGGTTAATTTATTTTAGCGTGCCACTTTTTCTGCGTCTAGACATCCCCCAGTAAGCCCCGCGTGGCCAGCTGGCATTTCAGAGTTAAATCCACGAACTGAACGACCATAGCCAGCCCATAGTGTTCAGCATGAGCCAGTCTCCAGCCCTCCACAGCTTCATCTCCAAAGCCAGCCTATAGTGTTCAGTACGAGCCAGTCTCCAGCCCTCCACGGATCCATCTCAATAGCCAGCCTATAGTGTTCAGTATGAGCCAGTCTCCAGCCCTCCACGGCTTCATCTCCACAGCCAGCCTATAGTGTCCAGAGCCAGTCTCCAGCCCTCCACGGTTCCATCTCCATAGCCAGCCTATAGTGTCCAGAACCAGTCTCCAGCCCTCCACAACTCCATCTCCACAGCCAGCCTATAGTGTCCAGAGCCAGTCTCCAGCACTGCATGGCTCCATCGGTCCACAAACACCAGACACCAACGCACCCCACCGCTTCTACGACCAGGTTCTGACCTACGGAATTATCAAACACGACACTTCATAGAGAGGGGATTCGTTGACAGGTCCGAGCTTCACTACCCCTCTCTCCCCCAACCCACACTACGTAAACGGAGATGACTACAGCCTGACACAAAGGACAGCGCGGATACAAAGGACAGCGGGGATACAAAGCACAGCGGGGACACAAAGGACAGCAAGGCCACAAAGGACAGCGGGGACACAAAGGACAGCGAGGACACAAAGGACAGCATGGACACAAAGGATATTAGACACACAGGTGACGCCAGAGACAAGGAAAGGCAGGGCACAAAGAACAGCAGGAACACAAAGGACGGCAAGGACACAAAGGACAGCACAAACACAAACGATAATAGGGAAACAAAGGACAGCAAGGACACAAATGACAGCAAGGACACAAGAGACAACAGGGACACAAATGACAGCAAGGACACAAAGGACAGCAGGGACACAAAGGACAGCGGGGGCACAAAGGATATTAGGCACAGAGGGGATGCCAGAGACAGCAGGAAGGGCAGGGACACAAAGGACGACAGGGGTACAAAAGACACCAAGGATACAAAGGACGGTAGGGAAACAATGGCACAAGGGACAACAGAGGCACAAAATGACAGCAAGGACACAAGGGAACACGCAGCAGAGGCCACAAAAGGACAGCAAGGACACAAGGGGACAGCAAGGCACAAAAGGCACAGCAAGGACACAAAAGGACAGCAGAGGCACAAAAAAGGACAGGCAAGGAACACACAAGGGACAGCAGAGGCACAAAAAGGACAGCAAGGACACAAGGGACAAGCAGAGGCACAAAATGGACAGCAAGGACACAAAGGGGACAAACAGAAGGCACAAAAGGACAGCAAGGACACAAGGGACAGCAGAGGCACAAAAGGACAGCAAGGACACAAGGGACAGCAGAGGCACAAAGGCAGCATGGACACAGAAGAATAGCTGTTTAAAATATCATACATAAATGAAACACCCAGCAACAGGCAAAATAGCTAATCAAAACTCACAAATCGCAAGACACAGAACATACAGAATCAAATAGATTTGTTTATTTTGATATGACATTTCGACGTAATTGTCTGATGTGCTCTGCGATCTTAACAGTTGTATGATGTTTTATTAAAACTTACTAGGATTGTTTATTCGAACAGGAAAGTGTCGTTTACTGTTGGCTTGTGAACCTAAGATTAAGCGCCAAATTATACAGGCTGCTACCTTTCATTGCTTTGTATTTCGCTTTATGTCATCTATTAAGGTGTGTACTTGTGATCATTGTATACAACTTTTCTTCATTTTCGATCTCCTAACTGTTGTTTATCTCGCCTGAAGAAGACCTAAGAGTCAATCGCGTCGTGTTTTGTCTTGTAATTCGTTTGTCCATGATTTCTAGCGGATATGTTTCAAATACCTTTTAAAATTTGCTCTCCCTGGGGCTAATGCTAGGATAAAAGCGACAAAACACGTAACCTGACTCCCAGCCAATTTCTGACCAAAGGAAAATTTCAAAGACTGCATTTCATAGAAAGAGGATTACCTGCCAAGCCTAGGCCTCACAACTGTCCCTCCCCCCCCCCCCCATTCCCATTTCCACCCTGCAGGCGGAGATTACTAAAGCCAGACACAAAAGGACACAGAGACACAAAGGGCAGCAAACACAGAGACACAAAGGACAGCAGACACAGTGGACAGCCATCGACACTCACACAGCACAGGAAATACAGGGGAAGTGTGCAACAACCCTGCAGCTGAAGAGGCAGAGGAGGTGGAGGTGGGGGGGGGGGGGGGAGTTACTGCAGCAGAGTTTGTGGAGGTGGCAGAGGTGGGAGAGTGTGTGTGTGGAGGGGAGGGGGAGGTGGAGGGCTGGTTTATCCTCTATGCCCTGAACCTCATCTGACTAGAGACAGGAAAAAAAAAGACTGTGGCCCGCTTTGTGTTTGGGATCCTATTAGCATCGATCTTAATGGAATGGCGTCATCATAATCGGAGAAGAGAGAGAGAGAGAGAGAAGAGAGAGAGAGAGAGAGAGAGAGAGAGAGTTTCAATATATGCGAGTATCATTCTGCAGCCGTTTGACAAAGGGAATGAATTTATAAACTTAGAACCTGGAACACACTGGTGTTCATAAAAAAAGTGTGGAAGCGCGCGCGCAAACACACACACACACACACACACACACACACACACACACACACACACACACACACACACACACACAGGCGCGCGCGCGCCACACACATACACAGACACAAACAACACACACACACACACACACACACACACACACATATATATATATATATATATATATATATATATATAAGATTTCTTGAGTCTCCGAACTACAACGTTGTTTCAAGCTTCGCTCTCATCAGGTTCTAGAAGTTATTGGATGGCGTAATTTATCAGAGGAAGGAAAAGAGACATCATATGGTTCAACCCACCATTCGAAGGAACCGTCAAAACCAATGTTGGTAAAGAATTCTTCAAGATAGTAGAAGAATCATTCCCCCCAAACCACAAACTACACAAAATCTTCAACCGCAACACCGTAAAGTTGTCCTATTCATGCATGCCAAACATCAAGCAGATCATAGAAAGCAACAACAAGAAAAAACTCCACCAGGAAAAAAGGAGCAGCACAAATCAAGAAAGCAACTGCAACTGCCGGAAAAGAGATGAATGTCCACTTCAAAATAACTGCCAAAGCCAGAACATTGTATACCAAGCAACTGTCACGGAGAAAAACACGCAGAAAACAGAGACCTACATTGGAATGACAGAAACAACATTCAAAACCAGATACGCAAACCATAAACAATCATTCAAACAAGAAAGGTACAAAAACCAGACAGAATTAAGTAAACACATATGGACACTAAAAGAAAACAATATTGACTACGACATTTCCTGGAAGATAGTCCGAAGAGCCAGGTCGTACTACTCCAACAGCAAAAGATGCAACTTGTGCACAACAGAGAAGTACTACATACTCTGCAAACCAGGCATGGCAACTTTGAACTCAAGAGTGGAGATGATCAGCGCATGCCCAAATAGACGAAAGTTCCTCCTAGCAAACGTAACATAAATGACACACAGAAAGACCCTATCAGAACGTCACACATATAAAACGTAGCCAATATATCACGTCATCTGATAAAATATGTCATCTGATAAATTACGCCATCTAATAACTTCTAGAACCTATGAGAGCGAAAGCTTGAAACAACGTTGTAGTTCGGAGACTCAAGAAATCTTATAATATGCTTCTATCCGAATAGGTGAGCACTCTTCAATTCTATGAAAATGAATTAATGTTCATGTTAATGTTAATGTTCATGTCCATGTTTATGGTTTGTGTGTGTGTGTGTTATATATATATATATATATATAATATATGTATAACACACCACACACACATACACACACACACACACACACACACACACACACACACACACACACACACACACACACACACATCACAAATGCACCAACTACTGTGGAAAAGGAAAGGGAGCCGGAATAGCTCAGTGGTAGAGCGCCTGACTCGTAATCTTGGTGATCCTGGGGTTGCGGGTTCGAATCTCCGCCGGGGCGTTTCGGTACAGGTAGAGCGCTTAGAGCTTGGTCTCTAGCCGAGAATAGGCGCTATATAAGTATTCATTATTATTATTATTATATTATTAAGAATGATAAGAGAGTGAATGGGAGAGAGAGAGAGAGAGGAGAGAGAGAGAGAGAGAGAGAGAGAGAGAGAGAGAGACAGACAGACAGACAGACAAGATTGAGACAGATACTGCACACCACACACACACACACACACACACACACACACAACCTATTTATCACTCCTTACATATGGCTTGCATTCTTTATGCAACTTATTTCTTAACAGTACATTCACTCATTTTGCTTTTACTCTTGATAGGGTGCTCTGGAACAACTCTAGCCCCTGGTGGTATTATCACAGAATTTCAGGTGGTTTATCTCCATTTGTTGGCAACAGAGGACAGACACGATTAGACGGGTTCCACTGATGACACAAATTCAGCAGACGAAACTCAACTGTGGACGTAAAAGGTTATGTTCACTGAAGAAATATGATATGAAAGGTTCTGTTCACTGACAAGATGTGATGTGAAAGGTTATGTTCACTGTAGAGATGTGATGTGAAAGGTTATGTTCACTGTAGAGATGTGATGTTAAAGGTTATGTTCACTGTAGAGATGTGATGTGAAAGGTTCTGTCCACTGTAGAGATGTGATGTGAAATGTTCTGTTCACTGTAATGATGTGATGTGAAAAGTTCTGTCACTGTGGAGATGTGATGTG
>CM065729.1:33295459-33297959 GCA_033310375.1 Conus canariensis | reverse complement strand
GATATCAATATTCAGCTGCATCAATCGTGTGTCTGAAAGACGGAAAGAAAGACTGAGAAAGGCATACATGATGGACAAGGGAGAAGTTGGGGGGGGGGGGGGTAGAAGTGGGGCTAAGGGATAGAGAGACAAAGAATAGTTGGGGCGGTGTGGGGGGGGGGGTGAGGGGTGAAGGCGGGCTGAAAGATGCAGAAGGTAAAAAAATGGGGAGAGAGAGATAGTCAAAAACATAGACAGTGAGAGCAGGGGTTGGGTGAGGAGGGGAGGAAGGACCATGGGCTGAAAACAGACAGAGATTCAGACACACAGACTGGCAGACTGAGACAGACAGACAGACAGACAGATAGACAGGAAGACAGACAGGCAGGCAGGCAAGCGGACAGACAGACAGACATGCAGAGAGACACCCAGACACATACACAGAAGGGGTGGGGAGTGACGGGTGAGAAGGAGGCGGCAAGAAAGAAAGGGGAGGGACAGAGATACAGAAAAAAGAGTCAGACAAGGAAGGTAAGGCAGGAAAAAAAAACAAAAGGAAAAAAGACAGTAGGAGACAGGTGCCCACTGCCCCGCACCTTCCATTCTTTTTATCACCAGTACGTCCTCCCACCCCCTTCTACTAGCATCTTGTCAGTATCACCAGTACTTCCTCCCACCCCCTTCTACTAGCATCTTGTCAGTATCACCAGTACTTCCTCCCACCCCCTTCTACTAGCATCTTGTCAGTATCACCAGTACTTCCTCCCACCCCCTTCTACTAGCATCTTGTCGGTATCACCAGTACTTCCTCCCACCCCCTTCTACTAGCATCTTGTCAGTATCACCAGTACTTCCTCTCCCCCCCCCCTTCTACTAGCATCTTGTCAGTATCACCAGTACTTCCTCCAACCCCCTTCTACTAGCATCTTGTCAGTATCACCAGTACTTCCTCCCACCCCTTCTACTAGCATCTTGTCAGTATCACCAGTACTTCCTCCCACCCCTTCTACTAGCATCTTGTCAGTATCACCAGTACTTCCTCCCACCTCCTTCTACTAGCATCTTGTCAGTATCACCAGTACTTCCTCCCCACCTCCTTCTACTAGCATCTTGTCAGTATCACCAGTACGTCCTCCCCCCCCCCCTTCTACTAGCATCTTGTCAGTATCACCAGTACTTCCTCCCACCCCTTCTACTAGCATCTTGTCAGTATCACCAGTACGTCCTCCCACCCCCTTCTACTAGCATCTTGTCAGTATCACCAGTACGTCCTCCCACCCCCTTCTACTAGCATCTTGTCAGTATCACCAGTACTTCCTCCCACCTCCTTCTACTAGCATCTTGTCAGGGCCTTCTTGGGAGAGGACAATTTGGATGACGTAGATCTCACTATCAGATGTATTCATTGCAGTGAAGTTAAACCTGCACCAACTTTTTTCTACTTGTTACAGAGAAAAGTTAAGAAAGACAACTTATAATTCATGCACATCATCCTGACCACAAGCAAGCATTTGTGTGCACGCACGTACGCACACACACAGACACACAGACACACAGACACACACACTCACTCACTCACTCACACGCACGCACGCACACGCACGTACTCACGCAGACAGACAGACAGACAGACACACACACACACACACACACACACACACACACACACACACACACACACACATCACTCACGCACACACGCACTCATGCACGCATGCATGCACGCTCATAGCTGCGCTGCGGCACATGAGTGTGTCCAACCACCAACACATTGGCACGCAATCACATATTCCCTAAAATCCCTTTCCCATCCTCACCCCAAACTCTTGTCTACACCACCCACCTTCCCACCCCATTTTCCGTTCCTCTCTTTTTTTTATTGAACTTTTTTTTTACATTTTCCGTGCATAATCAAAACTGACAGTATAGGAGATTGTACAAACAAAGGCAAACGGAAAAAAAAAAAAAAAAAAACATTATTGAATGGAAAGGGCACTACAAGTAAACATCTAGACAGAAATGAACTGTAGCTTGAATACTAGATGGACAAGAATCTGTAGTTACACTGTAGTATTCTTGGTGACAGGCATGAATATTTATGTCTCATACACATTACAAGTATGGCAAAAAAAAAAAAAAAGTAACGGCACGATGGGTTTGCTACTCGTTTCTTTATCTATTTAAAACGTTTTTTGAAATAAAACCATTCTGCCTGAAAACTGTTATATAATGCTGAAAAATTAAGTAGTGGGGGAAAACAAGTGCAGGCTAACAATTCTTCAGTCAATATAGTAATGACTTGGCAAAGATTTGAACTTTTAGAAGAAAAAAAAATGAAAATGAAGAAATTGGGAGAATATATCATAAATATGAGAAACCCTTCACTAGCTGCCTGAGGGAACCATCGCAATCTCTCTTGAAGGCAGATCTATTTGTATTGCCTGCTCCTAGGCCTTTCGTCCGCTGGATCAGACTCATCAGGGAGACACGGCTGATTGTGTCTGCGCTCCTGGTGTCAAAT
>CM065729.1:33275459-33290459 GCA_033310375.1 Conus canariensis | reverse complement strand
AATGTGTCAATATTTTCAATCAGAAAGTGCAAGTGCCGACCATGGAGAACGATATCGAAATAGCCCATCGAACCGGCCAGCCAAGCAGCTCCAAACCCAGACCGATCATCGTGAGGTTTTTCAATAGAAGAAAAAGAGACAAAATCCTAGCAAATCGTCGAAATCTAAAAAATAAGGGGATTGTGATCGGGGAGGACTTGACGGCAGCAAATTATAAAATTTATCGTGATGCGGTGCAACACTCTGCATGTTCTAGTGCCTGGACATCCAATGGTAGGATATTTGCTAAATTGAAAAATGGACGAACACTGAAACTAGACATACATACTAACGTTGACCCGGCTTTCCGCCGGGTGATGGTGGGACAAAATACCAGTGAAGACATGGATCATGGTGTGTAGTTGATGAATGAGAAATGTGGGACACTGGACATATCAAGTGCATAAAGGCTATTATATTGACCCTAGACTCTCTTCTGTAAGTAAGTGGTATTCTGTGACAACTCATGACCTTTTTTTTCTGATTCCATAGCCTGTCTGAGCCAATACCTCCCTCCATCTACTTATTTATGATTTGACCAACCCACCCCATCTGCTACCCCCTCCATATTTTTTGTTGTTGTTGTTTGTTTTCCTTTTCCAGTAGGGATCTTGATGTTGATTGTTTATGATGATGATGTATGTTGGCGTAGTAGTTTTTTTTTTTTTTTTTTTTTTTGAGTGACCATAACCTGTTTAGTTATTGCTGTGTTGCTATTAATACGACTACAATTAATTTGGTTCGTTTTGTTTTGATGGAATTGTTCACTCGTATCATCTCTTGCCATTATTTGTGATGCTTCATTTCAGAAGGAAACCATCATTGGGTGATTAACCTTAAATGGAAAAAAAAAGGAAAGAGAGAGAGAGAGAGAGAGAGAGGGGGGGGGGGGGGTGGAAGAGGCTACTGTGGATAGGATCAGACTGTTGTTAAAATAATTATTGCGGGGTTATGATGATCTGAACTACTTACCTATGTCGATCTTTACAACTAATATTCTTGCTGACATGGTCTGAGGTAAATTTGTAAACATATATGCTAGTTTTTGATGATGCCGTATTATTAACACAGATAAGATTTTCTTTCGGACCACTACCCCTCCCTTTAATATCCTTTCCTTTGCTTACATCCCGAGTAAGAAGTATGCCTTTTGTCTCTATCATGCATTGTGATGGAATTTGATGTTTATCTCTTTCAGGGGTAAATCATTTTGTCGAGTGTTTTCAGAATGGGATGGAAGTTGGGATTCTTGTTGAGCATATGATGATGGGTCAGTTGTTAAACTGCGATGGTGACTATGCCACAGAGACCCTTATTGAATATATGATGATGGATCAGATATTGTTGAATTACAAGGGTGACTGTCACGAATGTGATTGTGTCTGAGCCAGAATTGTATACATTGTGAATATTATGCATTTGGGGTCATACCCTTGTGTTTTGGTTTTCTCTGACAGGTTTGGCAAAATCAGAATGCATCATAGCTTTTTTTTCTTTTTTCTTTTTTTTTTTCTTTTTTTTTTTTTTACATTTATGTGGACATTGATACATGCACTTTCATGCTGGCATTGTGCGGTGAACTACTTTGACATGCTTGTGCACTTAAAATATCTTGTAGAGTCTAGAAAGGAAAAGAAGAGAAGAGAGAGAGAGAGAGAGAGAGAGAGAGAGAGAGAGAGAGAGAGAGAGAGAGAGAGAGAGAGAGAGAAGGAGAAAGGAAAGGGAGAGAAAGAGATATGGCATGTACTGGCCACTGGTAGTTGAAAGACTAATATTATGTAGTACTCGGTAACAGCCTTTGCTATCCGCTTGGAATTTCAACCCTAGTGTTATATAAATTTATGCGTATGTATCACATTTTGCCATGAGATATGATGGTTAATTTGTAAATGTACAGAATGTTTAAAATACAGTGAATTATAATGCAATAGTTCACCAGCACTGACACTTGGCTGCACTGCCACCCCATGCATAGTGGACTTCTCGAACACTTAATTGGCCCCAAGCCAACCCCTCCCTCCCATACCCCCCCCCCCCCCCCCCCCCCCCCACCACCACACCCCCCCTCCACCCCCCCTCCCCGCCTGTGCCCCTTGTTTCAATACTTTTTCAAAAACTGTTTGAATGATTTGTATTCATTGTATGTATGTTTGTATTTATTTCCTTTTGTCAAGAGAACTTGAGCATTGGGCTTCATATGTGAAACATGTTTATTATTGCTTGCTTGGTTTGTGTGTTGCCATGATGCACTTGAGAAATGTGAAGGTATGTCATTTTGTGACCTTTTTAGTGACCTTTTCAAACCCTGATCCTTTTGTATGTGATGGAATGGAATGGTATTCGGTGAATGGTTATTTTCAAGATAACAGGAAGTTGTTGTTCGGATGGAACATTTGTCATGGATAGATATTACGATGCTTGTCCTGTATGCAGTGATTTATTTTCGTTAAAAACTCTGTTACAAATATGAACAGTCTTATCATCTCTTCCTTGAATTGCCAGGGCCTAGGTTCTTATCAAAAGAGAAGAGATGTCTTTCAACATCTTAGACAAAAACGACACTCTATATATTTCTTACAGGATACGCATTTCACTACAAAGATGGAAAGACAAGTAAGAGCTGAATGGGGTTATGAATGTGTATTTTCGTCAAATAATTCTAGATCAAGAGGAGTAGCCATCTTGTTCAATAATAATTTTGAATTTAAAATTCTGAAAATTGTAAAAGATACCCATGGCAATTATATACTTCTTGCATTAAAAACGATAGACCTAGAAATTCTGTTGGTTAATATATATGGACCTAACAAAGACACTCCTGATTTCTTTGATGAAATTAAGAAACAAATTGATGAGATGGGTATCGCTAATATCATAGTAGGTGGGGACTGGAATTTGGTAATAAACCCTAACTTAGATTATTACAACTACAAGACAGTAAACAATCCAAAAGCACAAGAAACAGTACTTGAGATGATGAATGATCTCGAACTTGTAGATATTTGGAGAGAATTCAATCCGGAAGTCCTGAAATACACATGGAGAAGGCCAACCCCTTTACAGCAGAGTCGACTAGATTTTTTCCTGTTAGCTGATAGCCACATCAACAAGATAAAAGATGTAGATATTCTTTATGGCTATAGAAGTGACCATTCTCTAATAACTATTCACTTCAACTCCAAAGTGGAAAATAAAAAGAAAACGTTTTGGAAATTTAACTCAGCTTTACTAAAGGACAAAAATTATGTAGAATTAATTAAACAAACAATTGAAAACATAAAACTTCAGTATGCAGTGTCCCCATACTCTCGGGAAAACATAAACAAGATTCCGATGGATGAAATTCAGTTCACAGTAAGTTATCAACTGTTTTTGGATGTTTTAATTATGGAAATAAGAGCAAAAACAGTAACTTTCGGTATAAAGAAAAAAAGAGAACTAAGGGAAAAAGAAAAAAAGTTGGAATCAGAAATACAAAACTTGAAGCAGATTTGCTAATTAACAGTAAACCAAGGGAACTTCAGGAGAGAAAAGATGAACTGATACAGTTAAGAAAGGAGAAAATGGAAGGGATCGCCATTCGATCCAAAGCAAGATGGGCATCGGAGGGGGAAAAGATATCTAAATATTTTTGCAATCTTGAGAAACGACGTTTTGTCAGCAAACAAATGTTAAAGTTAGTAACAGACCAAGGAAATATAATAACAGAAACAGACGAAATATTAGATGCAACTAAGACCTATTATGAAAACTTATACAAAGAAAGAAGTACAAAAAACATAGACATTGGCAGATATGCTGGAAATGTACCAAAGCTTGAAGAAGCTGAATCCAAACAACTAGAGGGACTAATAACTAAACAAGAAGCTTCAGAAGCACTGAAAGGAATGCAGAATGACAAAAGCCCTGGTACTGATGGGATGACAGTAAAATTTTTCAAATTTTTCTGGAAGGACATAGGAGACTTTGTAGTTCGATCTTTAAATGAAGGTTTTACAAAAGGAGAGCTGTCCATTACTCAGAGAGAAGGAATTATTACTTGCCTACCAAAAGGAGAAAAGCCAAAAGAATATTTACAAAATTGGAGACCTATATCATTATTAAATGTGTCGTATAAAATAGGATCAACATGTATAGCCAACCGAATAAAGTACACCCTACATAAATTGATAAAAGAAGATCAGACAGGTTTTATTCCAGGAAGGTATATAGGAGACACTTTAAGAACAGTATACGACATCATATATTACTTAGAAAAAAATAACCTTCCAGGTTTATTAGTGTCAATAGACTTCGAGAAAGCGTTCGATTCAATAAATTGGAAATACATGAATGAAGTCCTGAATGTTTTTGGTTTTGGCGATGATATATGTAAATGGATAACCACATTTTATAAAAATATAAAATCGTATATCACGGTAAACGGACATGTATCTGGAAGCTTTGAAGTACAGAGAGGATGTCGTCAAGGAGACCCTATTTCACCCTACCTTTTTGTTTTGTGTTCAGAAATTCTAGCTCACAAAATAAGAGAAGATAAAAGTATAAAAAGTATTACTATCCATGACTCTATTTTTAAAATAAATCAATTCGCAGATGACACGTCATTTACACTGAACGGAGATAGGGAATCATATGAAAATCTGTTCAGAACTCTTGAGGAGTTTGAAGAAATTGCAGGACTAAAACTTCATTATGGAAAAACTGTTAATGTGTGGCTAGGTCAAAAGAAATATTCAGAGAACAAATACTTAAAGAGAAAAAATATGAAATGGAATCCCCCCAAATATAAACTCTTAGGTATATGGTTCATGAATGACTTGTCGAAAATGACTGAAATTAATACAATGGACAAATTAGTAGAAGTGAAAAATCTATTTAAAATTTGGTCCAAACGAATTTGCACACCCCTTGGTAGAATTGCTGTACTTAAGTCTCTCATACTCTCAAAACTTATTTACTTATGGATTCTCCTCCCAAACCCTCCAGAAAAGATAATAACACAGCTACAAAACTTGTGTTTCAAATTCATATGGGATAATAAACCAGATAAGATAAAAAGAAAATATTCAGTTCATCACACTGAAAATGGTGGCCTAGGTGTTCCCGAAATACAAGTGTTTATACAGGCCCTAAAAATGACATGGATGAAAAAGATCCTCACAGGAACATCCAAATGGAAAAAAATACTGTTTACGGATTGCCCTGAGATAGAATCATTGGAACAGTGTGGGCATTTGAGATTACTTAAAAATAATTGTAACAAGTTTTGGAAGGATGTGTTCACAGCTTATGCGAATTTCTGTAAACACGTGTCTGTAAAAGAAGCACAAGAAGTACTAGCAGAACCTTTGTTTGATAACGACAAAAGTTTAGAATTGATAATAGTACTTTTTTCTTTAGAAAATGGACACACAAAAGCATATTCCTAGTAAGAGATGTGGTTGATGAAAAGGGATGCTTTTTAAGCTATAAAGCTTTCTGCGAAAAGTATACTATCAGTGTAAACTATTTAGAACACATGAGTTGTGTTCAATCAGTTAAAAGCTTCCTTGCTGCAAATAATATCAAAATAAAAGATAGCAAATGCAATGAAAGAACAAACGCACAAAAAATAATAGCAAATGCTAAAAAAGGTTCAAAAACTTTCTATGATGTCTTACTAGAGCCAATCGTTATATATGATATAAATGCTTTTGCAAAGTGGGAGCAAACACTAAATATATATGTGGACTGGGATAGAACACTAAAACAAATAAAACAATAAAGGAAATCAGATTAAGGTGGTTCCAAATTAAATTGTGTTATAATATTTTAGTTAACAACAATATTTTGAAGAAAATGAGAATTACAAATTGTGACAAATGCACTTTTTGTAGAAAGGAGAAAGATTCAGCCAGACATTATTTATGGTTCTGTGATGTTTCACAATGTTTTTGGAGGGACCTGGAGAAGATTTTAAGAGAGAAGTGCGAACAATGTCTTCAGTTAAAATTCAACGTAGAACTTGTTTTGTTTGGGAATGATGACCAAACAAAAACAGACGACACTTTTGATCAGATTAATCTATTAGCAAAATACTTTATTTACAAATGCAGGATACATAAGATCAAACCAAATGTAATACACTTTCTGAAAGATTTGAAACACAATTATATGGTTGAAAAATACATCTTTTCAAAAGAAATGAAGCTTGCAGATTTCTTTAAAAAGTGGTACCCTTATCAGTGTATTCTTGATGATGTACAGTGAAAGATAATGATGTAAGGATGTTTGCTTGTATACAAATATGTCACTCCGAGCGTGCATTATTTTTATTTTTTGTTTTTATTTTATTTTATTTATATTTATTTATTTTATTTTATTTTTTCTTAATGAGTGCAATTATGGTAATACCAGGTTAGATCAGTTTGTTTCATGATGCATTGTTCAAAGCTCAGTCTCATTCTGTACAATGTAATATGTGTGTGTGTGTGTGTGTGTGTGTGTGTGCGTGTGTGTGTGTGTGTGTGTGTGTGTGTGTGTGTGTATGTGTGTGAGTGTATATTTATATATGAATATGAGTACATGTATAGATAGATATATTCATATGTGTCTGTGTGTAAGTGTACTTTACAATTATCTTTTGTTCCACTTTTCACAGTAGTAAGAAATATGCAGGTATCATCAGTTTAATGTACGTATGAAAATCTCTGCGCACTGTCCTCTTTCTGTGCATATGTATCTCTTCTGTTACTTGAATAAAATGTATGAGGGAAAAAAAAAAAAATACTGGAAAAAAAAAAAGAAAAAAAAAAGAAATGCTGTCTGTGTGTCTGTCTGTCTGTGTGTCTGTCTGTGTGTCTGTCTGTGTGTCCGTGGTCAAAATGTGTTCCACTCGCTCTAGACAAAACTTCTGGGCCGATCTTTCTGAAAATGTGTAGGTATGTTCATTATGGGTCACGGATGAAGCCCGATGTTTTATTTTACCAGAATAGCCGTTACTAACGGCAATAACGGCCCCAAACGGTTTTTGTTTCTTTATGGACTATTTTAGAAACTACCTGGCCGATTTATTAGCGGTTTGGATGATCTGCTGACAAATCGGAGCCTCTTTCCATATGTAAGTGATGTAAGGCTGAAAATCAACTAAACAACCGTTAAAAACCGTTATTTTGCCGTTATTACTTATATATAAGTGGACTTTAATTAAATTTAGTATAAAGAAAGGCTATCACACACAAATGGCATTTCTATATAGTGTTTCAGAATTTGACCGTTAAAAACCGTTATTCTTGACATATTGTCCGATTTAGATGAAATTTGGTATGTGCACAGGCTTTAGCCCAGTGAGGACTAAAATACCAGTTTGAAAAGTGCGCATCGGTTACATAACCGTTAAAATCGTTATTTTGCCGTTATTTTGTATATATTGGTGGATTTTAATGAAATTTGGTGCATAGAAAAGTTATCATACGCAAATGGAACTTCCGTACAGTGTTTCAAAATTTGACCGTTAAAAACTGTTCTTCTTGACATATTGTCCGATCTGGATGAAATTTGGTACGTACATAGGCTTTAGCCCAGTGAGGACTAAAATACTAGTTTCAAAAGTGTATCTCGGTTAAATAACCGTTAAAACCGTTATTTTGCCGTTATTTCTTATACATTGGTGGGTTTTAATAAAATCTGGTATATAGAAAGGTTATCACACTCAATCTATGCAAGTACTGTATTTGACGGATTATAAAATAGCTGTAGATCTAATAACTGACCGGTAGATCATGGGTATTTTCATAGTAAACATGCTCTTGACATGTACACGCGTATTCAAGATGAACTGGTGGTAGTTTGTATGCTTTGCGTCTTGTTTTTTCTTCTTGTTATTCTTGTTATCATCATCATTATTATTTATATTATTATTATTATTACTATCATCATCATCATCACCATCATCATTATTACTATTATCTATCATCATCATCATCATTATGGTTATTATTACTATTGTCATCATCATTACTACTACTACTACTACAACTATCATTATTATAGTATTATCAGTATTATTATTATTATTGGTGATATATTATTACTGTTACTATCATCATCATCATCATCATCATCTCATTATTATTATTATCATTATTATTTTTTATTATCATTATCATTATTCTTATTCTTATCATTATTGTAATAATATTGATAATAACAATAATGATAGTGACGATTATTATTATCATTATGATGATGATGATGTTGTCGTTGTTGATGATGTTGGTGTTGTTGATGTTGTTGTTGTTACTATTACTATTCCTAATACCTTATTATCAATAGTATAACCATTATCACCATCATTACCATTATCACCCCATCATCATCGCCACTAACACTGTTGCCACTACAACCATGCCGTTCGACTATCCTCTAACGCTTCTCCTTTCTCCCCTTCTGTGTGTATAGTCACTATTTGTACCACGACTACTATTGTCATGTTATCACTAAAATGGTACTGATTCGCTCTTTATCAATTTTTTTTCAATATTTCTATCATATTATTATCATCATTATTGTTATTGCTATCATCATTATCATTATTATTATCATTACTATTTTAACTCGCATCGTCTCCTTCCAAACGGCCTCATTTTCATTCAACGCCCGTCTTGCTGCCGAATTGGAGAAGATAAGGGCAGTCCCTCGTTCTTCGTTTTCATTGTCCTCAATGTTGTCCTGAATGTTGTCCTGAATGCTGTCCTGAATGTTGTCCATCTTGTTTGAAGAAGACTTACGAGGTCGAAACGCGTCGTGTTTTGTCTGTAAGTTGTTTGTCCATGTCAACCGGCGGAAGTATTTAAATTCCTTTAAAAACAAAATGGATTTCAGTGTCAAGCCAATGGCCAGAAGTGCAGTCGATGGAAAGCAGTCACATGTACCGCAAGTGGGGCAAGTGGGAAGATGGAAGAGGATGATGATTGAAGCCTGAAGTGGAGGGGTGGGGGGGGGGGGGGAGGTGGAGACTGAGAAGAGGAGAACTGACAAACAAGAGGAGAATGGGGTAAAGTAAGGCGTAGGGAGACTGGAGAGAGGAGAATGGGGTAAAGTAAGGCGTAAGGAGACTGGAGAGAGGAGAATGGGGTAAAGTAAGGCGTAAGGAGACTGGAGAGAGGAGAATGGGGTAAGGTAAGGCGTAGGGAGACTGGAGAGAGGAGAATGGGGTAAGGTAAGCGTAGGGAGACTGGAGAGAGGAGAATGGGGTAAAGTAAGGCGTAGGGAGACTGGAGAGAGGAGAATGGGGTAAGGTAAGGCGTAGGGAGACTGGAGAGAGGAGAATGGGGTAAAGTAAGGCGTAGGGAGACTGGAGAGAGGAGAATGGGGTAAGGTAAGGCGTAGGGAGACTGGAGAGAGGAGAATGGGGTAAAGTAAGGCGTAGGGAGACTGGAGAGAGGAGAATGGGGTAAGGTAAGGCGTAGGGAGACTGGAGAGAGGAGAATGGGGTAAAGTAAGGCGTAGGGAGACTGGAGAGAGGAGAATGGGGTAAGGTAAGGCGTAGGGAGACTGGAGAGAGGAGAATGGGGTAAGGTAAGGCGTAGGGAGACTGGAGAGAGAAAGGGGATGGGGTGGTAGAGAAGTGGGGAGGGAGGGAGGGAGGGTGGGGAGAAGTGGAGAAGGGCTATTTCAATGGGTAGGAAAACATCGATAATCGGGTTTGTTGCTGCTGCTGTCACACGCCAACTTCCTCATCCATAAATCCTGGCAACTCACCCAAAGCACCACCCGTTTTCCTCTACACATGCAGAAACCATACACCTCCCCCATCCCCCATCTTTTTTTTTTATTCCAGTTTTGCTTTGAGATAAAATGGAGTTTTTGCTTGAAACTCGTGTTTCGTTTATACGGTTTGTTTCTTATATCTTTTCTTATTATTTAGGATGTAAGCGAGAGGAGCAGAGCGGTGATGCCACAGTTGAAGCATGGCTTTGCACTGACCTGCAGGCTGAAGAAGACACACAGTCGGTGTTCGGTAGGGAATGTCTGCCTCTGCGCATGTATACCACTCTCATTCTTCTTCTCCTTTTTCTTTTAATACTCTCTCTCTCTCTCTCTCTCTCTCTCTCTCTGAGTGACTCTCTCTCTCCCCCTCTCTCTGTTTTTGTGTGTGTGTGTGTGTGCGCGTGCGTGCGTGCGTGCGTGCGTGCGCGAGTGCGTGCGTGCGTGCGTATGAGTGCGTGCGTGCGTGTGTGTGTATGTGTGTGTGTGTGTGTGTGTGTGTGTGTGTGTGTGTGTGTGTGTGTGTGTGTCTTACTGGTGAAATTAAATTCTACACTTTCACCTTTCATCCCTGCGCACCCACTGACCCCGTTCTCTCTCTCTCTCTCTCTCTCTCTCTCTCTCTCTCTCTCTCTCTGTGTGTCTTCCCCTTTCTCTCTCTCTTTTTCTCTCTCTTACACTGATAAGATAAAGTTATCTAATATTCCCCTCTCTCTCTCTCTCTCTCTCTCTCTCTCTCTCTCTCTCTCTCTCTCTCTCTCTTTCTCCTTCTCACCCTATCTCTCTGTCTGTCTGTTTCGCTAGCTGGAAAATTTAGAGGTTTATGCCTTTTTCGTGTTTCAAAATCTTAGTTATTGTCCATTCTTGATAAAACACGGAAAAAACAAAGGCATTTTGTCACGTTCCATGTGGATAGGGTTTGAACATGACTTCTATACTGTATCCTGCACGTTTTCTCCAGCATTGTCTGAGAGTACAAGATGGAAAAAAAAGACAGCAAGAACAAGAACAACAACAACAACAACAACAACGAGACATCAACAACAACAACAACAACAACAACAACAACAACAACAACAACAACAACAGCAACAACAACAGCAGCAGCAAAAAACAGCAACAACACCAAATAATCAACACCAGCAGCAGCAACAGCAGCAAAAACAGCAACAACAGCAGCAGCAAGAACAACAACAGAAACAGCAACAACAACAACAACAACAACACCAACAACAACAGCAACAGCAATAACAACAACAATGTCAGCAGCAGCAGCAACAACAACGACAGCAAAAACAACAAAAGCAACACCAACAGCAACAACAGCAATAACTACAACAGCAACAACGAAACAACAACGAAGACGACGGCAGAAACAACAACACCAACAACAATAACAACAGCAACAATAACAACAGCAGCAGCAGCCACCACCACCACCACCAACAACAACATCAATAGCAGCAGCAGCAACAACAATAACAGCAACAACAACAAAAACAACAACAGCAAAACAACAACAACAAAACAGCGCTAACAACAACAGCAGCAGCAACAATAAGAACTGGAACAACAACACCAGCAAGAACAGCAACAGCAGCAGCAGCAGCAACAAGAACAACTACAACAACAACAACAACAACGAGAGAATCAGACAGAGACACGCACAGTGAGCGGAGAACTGGGCACGTGCAGCGTGCGGAAGAAAAGGGACAGACCCGGGTGACCTCAATCCAATTCAGCGCATCCACCAATAGACAAGGGCGGTCCCCCCTTCACCATCAATCTGGGTTTAACCCTTTGGTTCCAGCAATCTTTCACGCTTCCCTTGTTTGGCTGAAAGATGGGGAGCTAGATGGAAGAACGAACGTGGCGTCTAGACTGTTCACTTGTTTCGGAGAAGAGAGAGAGAGAGAGAGCGAGCGAGAGAGAGAGAGAGAGAGAGAGAGAGAGAGAGAGAGAGAGAGAGAGACAGACAGACAGACAGAGACAGAGACAGACAGACGGAGAGAGAGAGAGAGAGAGAGAGAGAGAGAGAGAGAGAGAGAGAGACAGAGACAGAGAAGAGAGAGAGAGAGAGAGAGAGAGAGAGAGAGAGAGACAGAGAATGTGTGAAGATGGAAGGGAGGACAGTACGATTTTCCGCACAGCCAGCAACGTGGAGAGGATGGTCAATTATCACGGCAGTGTCAATACCGCTTCCCGAATCTTCTGAGAGAGAGAGAGAGAGAGAGAGAGAGAGAGAGAGAGAGAAAGAAAAGGTGAAACGCACACACATACAGAGGTGGAACGCACGCACGCACGCACACAGGTTAAACGAACGCACGCACGCACGCACGCACGCACGCACCACGCACACGCACACACCACACACACACACACACACACACACACACACACACACACACACACACACACCACGCACGCACGCACGCGCGCGCGAGTCCTTTCAGGCCATCAGCCACCCATTGTCCACAGTGCCAGCCAATTTGACCTTTTGTGAGGTCGCGCCCAGGAAGATAACTTTCTGTTCTCCAGAAAAGAATCACCATCAGCGGTGCTTCAAGGTTCAACGTCTACCACAGCATTGTCCACGCCCTAAAAAATACACGAGAACTGTGGTAAAGCAAACGAATGTCCCTGACCATGCGGACAACGACTGGGTGGAACTGTTCTGGAGCTAGTTCGGTGTACGTCCCGCCCGCCCTGGTCTTCACCAAGTAATTGTTGCTCTCTTTCTTCGGCTCTCCGCGAGGAGGTGGCAGAGAAGGAGGTGGTGTCGGGTGTAAGGGGGGAGGGGGGAGATGACAGTCTCCTGTGTGAGGGGCAGCGCTGTCCAAATGAGCGCTTATAAATTGCCCCCAAGTAGAGCTGTGTCATCACGGGGCAACTGGCATGCTTTACGCACCAACGATCACTCCAATCACCCCAAGAAAGTGGTACTATGTGGGAGTATGGAACAGTTGTTCCTCGCACTCACAGAGACTGATGCAGCGGGGACGGTGGAGAGAGAGAGAGAGAGAGAGAGAGAGAGAGGAGAGAGAGAGAGAGAGAGGGAGAGAGAAAGAGAGACAGAGAGACAGAGACAGAGACAGAGAGAGATATATGGATAGACAGATAGACAGAAAAGCAGATAGATAGATAGATAGATAGATAATAGATAGATAGATAGATAGATAGATAGATAAAGATAGTGCCAACGCACAAATGTAAAGTCAGTGACTTTGTGAAATAAATTCGTGATACTCTTTTGATGAAATTTAGAGAAAGAATATAGAGATGGGTAAGCACTTTGAAGATTTCATATCCTTTACTCCAGTCACAGATATAGTAGTCTACCAAATCGCTACCTCCGTAAACATAAGCCATAACCGTCACAGTTTTATCTGAAAGTATACACCTACACACTGTTGTTCATACGTGTGTTCATGAATGCTGTCACTCCAGACTATTCCAGCACATCCCATTAAACCTTTAGCGATTACCATGCTACGTAAGCATCAACTGTCAAAAGGCTCATTAGCCATTAATTATTGCTCTTTAACATTTTTATTTAAACACGTACACCGTACACCATACTTACATAATGTTCCTCGGAGCGTGCGCGCGCCCGCGCGCGCGCGCACACACACACACACACGCACGCACGCACGCACGAACGCACGCACGCACGCACACACACACACACACACACATACACACACACACACACGCACGCACGCATGCACGCACTCACACACACATACACACACATACAGACGCACACTCAGACGCACGCGCACACACACACACACACATACACAAAACACACACACGCGCGCGCACGCACGCACGCACACACGCATGCATGCACGCACACACACGCACACACGTCCATGAGGACCATCCCATCCACCATTTACACATACCAAAATATTTACACATACCAAAATATTTACACATACCAAAACATTTGACAGCCAATTGTTCTTTTGATAGCAAAGAATCCTCATGGGTATAGCCTTTGAAGGCATTTCGCCACGGCAACTTTCTTCAGGCTCTGGAAAACGGCGGTTCCCGACTTGCCCTTTCCTGTTTTACTACCTGCACTGTTCTTGTCTTTTCTGTGCCCTTTTTCGTGCAAGTAACGATGAAGGTTCACGGGTAAGGACGGAATGGAACCCTCCGTGGAAAACCATTGTCAACCAATCACCCCCCAACCTAGACTGCTGAGAACCACTGGGCGAAAGCTTCAGAGTGGTGAGTCCGCTACTCCTCCCTGCCTGCTGTATTCCTAGCAATAACTGCTCTCTATCTTTAGTGGGGAAGGCGAAGGGAGACATCAGGCGATTTCAGGAGCTCAGGACCAGCAGTGTTCAAACGAGCCAAAACACAAGCACACACACACACACACACACACACACACACACACACACACACACACACACACACAAATGGGCACGAGCGCGCGCGCGCACACACACACACACACACACACACACGCGCGCGGCGCGCGGCACGCACGCACGCACGCACACACACACTACACACACACACAACACACACACACACACACACACACACACACACACACACACACACACAATGGCTGTAAATTATTTGGCCAACAACGTTCTGACTTGATGACGAGGATCAGAGAAATAGATTTTCCATCACGAACTAACATCAAAAACATTCGAAGCTCATGTTAATGGACTGCTTCCAACCTGTACTTGCCCAGTTTTTTGCTGTTGTTTTACATGTTGTTTTTTCTCTTCGGAGACAGACATGTCAACACACTATGTTCTGTCTTTCTGCTGTTAATGTCATGTTGCAAGACGTGACGATGTTGCAATTAGTTTAACTGAATGTCTTAACCCGATCATCTGCGCCCCACAAAACCTCTATATAGCAATAAAATATGTTCTTTTTGTTGTTGTTCACACACACACACACACACACACACACACACACACACACACACACACACACACACACACACACCTCTGTGAAGGCCTCTCCACCCACAATTCACGTACCAGACATTCTGACCTTTTATGGAGGTCGCACTTTGGTAGACGACTGTCTCTGTGACTGCAGAGAATCATCATAGCAGGACTTTATGGTGGATATATGGGCACAACCAGGCCCTTGAAAACAGAGTAGTTTTTCCGTAACCCCCCCCCCCCCCCCCCCATTCCCTACCAGACTGTGGACAAAGATTGGCTAGAA
>CM065729.1:33252959-33267959 GCA_033310375.1 Conus canariensis | reverse complement strand
TCGTTTTCTGTGCTTTTACATGCACGCCTAGCTGTATGCATGTACTGTCAGCATATTACCTGTGTGTCTCTCTGTGTCTACTTGTCTGTCTGTCTGTCAGAGTGTTTGTCAGTTTGCTCTCTCTCTCTCTCTCTCTCTCTCTCTCTCTCTCTCTCTCTCTCTCTCTCTCTCTCTCTCCTCTTGCTCTCTCATTCTCTCTCTCTCTCTCTCTCTTCTGTCTGTCTGTCTGTCTGTCTGTCTGTCTGTCTGTCTGTCTTCTCTCTCTCTCTCTCTCGAATCTGTGTGTGTGTGTGTGTGTGTGTGTGTGTGTGTGTGTGTGTGTGTGTGTGTGTGTGTGTGCGTGCGCGCGCGCGTGCGAGCATGTGTGTGTCTGTGTATGTGTGCATGCGTGTGTACATGTGTGTACATGTGTGTGCGTGTGAATGTGTGTGTGTGTGGGGGGGGGGGAGGGGGGGCGTTGGTGCGCGTGCGCGCTCGTGTGTCTGTATGTGTGTGTATTTGTGTGTGCACGTGAATGTAGGTGTATGTGTGTGTGCGTGCGTGCCTACGTGTGTATATGTATGTCTTTATGTCCGTGAGTATCGAGTGCATGCACAGGCACGTGTGAGGGCGTGAAGCGAAGGAAAGTGAAATGTAGCGAGGATGTAGTCCCCCTTTATACTCCTCCCTGCTGGTGTGGAAAACGGATTCCTATCGTCCCACCTTGCTAATAGCCATTTCTTTTGGGGCACGCTATACATGGACTTTAAACTCAGTTCTCAAAGGACCGAAATGTGTCTTTGTTTGTGCATTTCGATAGACCTTTTGTTTCCACTGATGGACTGGATAGATCTTTTGTTTCCACTGATGGACTGGATAGATCTTTTGTTTGCACTGATGGACTGGATAGATCTTTTGTTTGCACTGATAGACTGGATAGGTCTTTTGTTTCCACTGATAGACTGGATAGGTCTTTTGTTTCCACTGATGGACTGGATAGATCTTTTGTTTCACTGATGGACTGGATAGATCTTTTGTTTCCACTGATGGACTGGATAGATCTTTTGTTTGCACTGATGGACTAGATAGATCTTTTGTTTCCACTGATTGACTGGATAGGTTTCCACTGATAGACTGGATAGATCTTTTGTTTCCACTGATAGACTGGATAGATCTTTTGTTTCCACTGATGGATTGGATAGATCTTTTGTTTCCACTGATGGACTGGATAGATCTTTTGTTTCCACTGATAGACTGGATAGGTCTTTTGTTTCCACTGATAGACTGGATAGATCTTTTGTTTCCACTGATAGACTGGATAGATCATTTGTTTCCACTGATAGACTGGATAGGTATTTTGTTTCCACTGATGGACTGGATAGATCTTTTGTTTGCACTGATAGACTGGATAGATCATTTGTTTCCACTGATAGACTGGATAGATCTTTTGTTTCCACTGATAGACTGGATAGATCATTTGTTTCCACTGATAGACTGGATAGGTATTTTGTTTCCACTGATGGACTGATAGAATTTTTGTTTCCACTGATAGACTGGATAGATCTTTTGTTTCCACTGATGGACTGTTGTTTCCATTGATAGACTGGATATATTTTTGTTTCCACTGAGAGACTGGATAGATCTTTTGTTTCCACTGATGGACTGGATAGATCTTTTGTTTCCACTGATGGGCTGGACAGATCTTTTGTTTCCACTGATAGACTGGATAGGTCTTTTGTTTCCACTAACACACTGGAAGGTTTTTGTGTTTATTTAGACTGGTGCCTTGCTTCCACTGAATGCCCTTAGGGAGCTGATCGGAGTAGCAGAGGAGAAGTGGGGTGGGGAGGGAAGATACTGACGAGGATCTTCTAGTGGTTCCTCACCAATCTTCCCACAGACTCCCTCTTTGTTCTACTTGTCCACAACAACAAACATGGAAGCACCATAAGCAGCGCAATCCTGGTAGAAAAGTCGCTTGCAGTGATAGCAGGTAGTGTGCATGGATCGAAGTGTATGCAGAAGTTTTACCCAAGGCTTACTGTAGTTCTCTGATGGCCCCAACCCCACTTCTGACACTCCTTGCCCTGTGCCATGGATTCCGTGCCCCAGAGTCAATCGAAGTTCTGTCGGTATATCATCCCGTGCCATCTGAAGCACAAAATGGCTGATGAAGTCAGAGTATTCCTAGACTTCTGTGATATACAAAATACCAAAGTGTGGGTCTATCTCATACATCTAAAGACAAACTCTACTCTAGTCATAAACTTCCATTTAAACGAAGCTTGACGCCACCATGACGTACATAGATCATTCGTTTAATTTGATAAATTCACAGTATTTCAAAACGAATGCCTTCTGATCAATTGAAAACAGAAGATTTAGCGAGCAACTCAGTATATAAAAGCAAACTATCACTAGCAACCAGTTTGAATGAACATGAAGGAATTGTTCCAAATGATACCTCACAAATGTTGCTAAATGATTTGAAAAATTTACAGTATTTCAGAAAAAAAATGCTCTCTGATGAACAAAAAAAGGAGATTCAGCGAGTAACTCAGCATACTGCATTATTGCTGTAGATGTTGCCCATGCTATTGTTGATCTTGCCGCTGCTCGTCAAGGAAGATTTTGTATGACTTCGCTGCCCATGCGAATAATCGATAAGACAGTGAGTCACAGGCCGGTCTGGAGCCCCGCTTGCATGAGCCGGGAATAAATGTGTCACGATCCCTGCTGCACGCAAACGGGGCAGAGCACAGAATGGGCAGAGTGCAGACAGACAGCGTGGCAACAGAATGGGCAGAGTGCAGACAGAGCACAGCACAGAATGGGCAGAGTGCAGACAGAGCACAGCACAGAATGGGCAGAGTGCAGACAGGGCACAGCACAGAATGGGCAGAGTGCAGACAGGGCACAGCACAGAATGGGCAGAGTGCAGACAGAGCACAGCACAGAATGGGCAGAGTGTGCAGACAGGGCACAGCACAGAATGGCAGAGTGCAGACAGGCACAGCACAGAATGGGCAGAGTGCAGACAGGCACAGCACAATGGGCAGAGTGCAGACAGACAGGCACAGAATGGGCAGAGTGCAGACAGGCACAGCACAGAATGGGCAGAGTGCAGACAGAGGCACAGCACAGAATGGGCAGAGTGCAGACAGGCACAGAATGGGCAGAGTGCAGACAGAGCACAGCACAGAATGGGCAGAGTGCAGACAGGGCACAGCACAGAATGGGCAGAGTGCAGACAGGCACAGCACAGAATGGGCAGAGTGCAGACAGGGCACAGCACAGAATGGGCAGAGTGCAGACAGGCACAGCACAGAATGGGCAGAGTGCAGACAGGGCACAGCACAGAATGGGCATAGATGCAGACAGAGCACAGACAGATGGGCAGAGTGCAGACAGGCACAGATGGGCACGAGTGCAACAGGGCAAGTGGCAGAGACAGGGCACAGAATGGGCAGAGTGCAGACAGGGCACAGAATGGGCAGAGTGCAGACAGGGCACAGAATGGGCAGAGTGCAGACAGGGCACAGAATGGGCAGAGTGCAGACAGGGCACAGAATGGGCAGAGTGCAGACAGGGCACAGAAATGGGCAGAGTACAGACAGGGCGCAGAATGGGCAGAGTACAGACAGGGCCAGAATGGGCAGAGTGCAGACAGGGCACAGAATGGGCAAGATCAGACAGGGCACAGAATGGGCAGAGTACAGAGCAGGGCACAGAATGGGCAGAGTGCAGACAGGGCACAGAATGGGCAGAGTGCAGACAGGGAACAGATGGAATGGGCAGGACAGATGGCAAGTACAGCAGGCAAACAGATACAGAATGGGCAATCAGTGAGAGCAGACATGGGAACAGAAGGGCAGAGTGCAGACAGGGAACAGAATGGGCAGAATGCAGACAGGGAACAGAATGGGCCAGAGTGCAGACAGAGGCACAGCAACGAGAGTGGCAGAGATGGCAGAGCAACAGGGCACAGCACAGAAATGGGCATAGTGCAGACAGGGAACAGAATGGGCAGAGTGCAGACAGGGAACAGAATGGGCAGAATGCAGACAGGGAACAGAATGGGCAGAGTGCAGACAGTGCACAGCACAGAATGGGCAGAGTGCAGACAGTGCACAGCACAGAATGGCATGTGCAGATAGGGAACAGACAGGGCAGACAGGACAGAATGGGCAGAGTGCAGACAGGGAACAGAATGGGCAGAGTGCAGACAGTGCACAGCACAGAATGGGCAGAGTGCAGACAGTGGCACAGCACAGAAGGATAGGCGACAGGAGAGGTGCAGACAGGGGGCAACAGCAGTGCACCAGAATGGGCAGAGTAGACAGGACAGCACAGAATGGGCGGAATGCAGACAGGGCACACAATACAGAATGGGCAGAGTACCAGCACAGGGCGAGCAGACAGCACATACAGAATGGGCAGAGTACAGACAGGGCAACAGAATGGCGACAGAGTGCAGTGCAGACAGGGCACAGCACAGAATGGGCAGAGTGCAGACAGGGCACAGCACAGAATGGGCAGAGTACAGACAGGGCACAGCACAGAATGGGCAGAGTGCAGACAGGACACAGCACAGAATGGGCAGAGTGCAGACAGGGCACAGCACAGAATGGGCAGAGTACAGACAGGGCACAGCACAGAATGGGCAGAGTACAGACAGGGCACTGCACAGAATGGGCAGAGTGCAGACAGGGCACAGCACAGAATGGGCAGAGTGCAGACAGGGCGCAGCACAGAATGGGCAGAGTTGAGACAAGGCACAGAATGGGCAGAGTGCAGACAGGGCACAGCACGAAATGGGCAGAGTACAGACAGAGCACAGAATGGGCAGAGGCAGACAGGGCACAGAATGGGCAGAGTGCAGACAGGGCACAGAATGGGCAGAGAGCAGACAGGGCACAGAATGGGCAGAGTGCAGACAGGGCACAGAATGGGCAGAGTACAGACAGGGCACAGAATGGGCAGAGTACAGACAGAGCACAGAATGGGCAGAGTGCAGACAGAGCACAGAATGGACAGACTGCAGACAGGACACAGCACAGAATGGGCAGAGTGCAGACAGGGCACAGCACAGAATGGGCAGAGTGCAGACAGGGCACAGCGCAGAATGGGCAGAGTGCTGACAGGGCACAGCAGAGTGGGCACAGTGCAGAGAGGGCACAGCACAGAATGGGCAGAGTACAGACATGGCACAGCACAGAATGGGCAGAGTGCAGACAGGGCACAGCACAGAATGGGCAGAGTGCAGACAGGGCACAGAATGGGCAGAGTGCAGACAGGGGACAACAGAGTGGGCATAGTGCAGACAAGGCACAGCATAGAATGGGCAGAATACAGACAGGGCACAGCATAGAATGGATAGAGTACAGACAGGGCACAGAATAGGCATAGAGCAGACAGGGCACAGCACAGAATGGGTATAGTGCAGACAGGGCACAGCACAGAGTGGGCATAGTGTAGACAGGGCACAGCACAGAATGGGCAGAGTACAGACAGGGCACAGCACAGAATGGGCAGAGTGCAAACAGGGCACAGCACAGAATGGGCAGAGTACAGACAGGGCACAGCACAGAATGGGCAGAGTGCAGACAGGGCACAGCACATAATAAGCAGAGTGCAGACAGGGCACAGAATGGGCAGAGTACAGACAGGGCACAGCACAGAATGGGCAGAGTGCAGACAGGGCACAGCACAGATAATCTAATGCTTTCACTATCAGAGGCATATATATAAGGATTCAAGAACAAACCGAAATTCTAGGGTGCAAGCATAGATTCATGCACGCAGATATGCGGACACCTACATGCACACATGTACACCCATATAAATATTCTGGCAGTAACATACGCATGTGTAAATGCAGGCAAGCATGCTTGTATGCGCGCAGAAGTACATGCACATAGACAGATACGTACTCTTTCTCTCTCTCTCTCTCTCTCTCTCTCTCTCTCTTCTCTGTCTCTGTCTCTGTCTGTCTGTCTCTCTCTCTCTCTGTCTCTGTCTGTCTGTCTGTCTGTCTGTCTCTCTCTCTCTCTCTCTCTGTGCCTCTGTTTGTTTGCCTGTCTGTTTCTCTCTGCCTCTATCGGTCTGTCCGTCCGTCTGTCAGTCCTGTCTGTCTGTCTGTCTGTCTGTCTGTCTGTCTCTCTTTCTCTCTCTCTCTACTTCTCTGTGTGTTTGTGTATGTGTGTGTGTGTGTGTGTGTGTGTGTGGTGAGAGAGAGAGAGAGAGAGAGAGAGAGAGAGACAGACAGACAGACAGACAGACAGACAGACGGACAGACAGACAGACAGACAGATACTGAGTCATAGACAGAGACAGAAACAGAGAGACACAGTGAGAGATTTTACAAAGAAGACAATGGCCACGCAACCTCACGCTCCTTGCGTCTTCAAAGCATACTATGAAGCGGCCGTATATGACTGTTTCCATGAGCACGCTCGAGGCGCGGACAGATACATCAGGCTATTGACAAAGTCATTAAGGAGAACGTGCACCAGAACTGTAACACAATACAGCAGAGTCACGTTACCGTCTTTGCGTGACACGGTGGGCGATGTATCAGCTGCTAACAAACCCTGTGACTGATGTTCAAGTTTGGAAAGGTCAGACCATGAACACATTTAACAAGTACAGGGAAAAAAAACGAAAAAAAAAATTGTGAACATGCCATTCGCTCGCACGCTCGCGTCAAAATATCCAGAGCACATTACTATTTTCCTGTGAGAGCCTTCGGATAACAGAAAGTTAAACCTACTTCCTAAAAAGCACGGATCGTAATAATCCAATCTTTAGAGGTGAACACAATGGACCAACATCTAGACCAGACCAGGGCAGACTCATCTTCAGAGCAGGGCCTGAGGAATCAAGCTTTACTGCAGAACATCATGCATCAGCCGTTATCAGGAACTGTGCCCAAATTACTGGTTTCAAATCGTGAAAAAGCATATCTCGACGGAAAATTGAGATTGTAGTTTGTAGGACACAAGCTTTTTCGAAAAAGGAAGGACTTTAAAAGGCTTGAGCTTTGGCCCACCTAGTCATACAAATCGTGCAACATTCATGGCGTGTATAAACAGATAGCACAGGGTAATTATTCATGTGCAGTTGAATAAGTGAAAAATCGTGCAGCATGCATGAATGGAGTCATAAATAAATAGCACGGAGCACCTGATTTAGGGGCAGCTGAATCAGAGGAAAATTGGTCGACTGCGCCGTATGGACAGGGTGGCGTTGGCGAGGGCGCATGCTTTCTAGCATTTTTTTTGTTGTTGGTCGTTCAACTGTTTGATTGTTTGGTTGGCTGGTTTTTAATGAATGACTCAGGAGGTGTCAAAAGTGACTATAAAGTGAAGGCCACGACTGGCCTGTTTTAGGCTCGGCAAATCTCCGGGAACTTTTTTCCCTGGATATTATAGGGGCGTGTAGTCTACATTTGTTTTGGAAGGCGTAGGCACATTTCGTGGTTTGTTTGTAATTCAAAGAGAAGTGACACAGATTAAACATAGTTTGTGGCTGGCTGAGGTGGAAACTGGGAAAGAAAACTATTATAGGTCACATACCAGGGAATTGCGTCTGTAACTGTTCTTTTGTGAGTCACTGTTAATGCCAAAACAATTTGAGAAAAAAAAGTAATATAGGTCCATGAAGACTTGTTATTCTAATGAATTTGAAATATGTCTATGTATTTTGGTGAAATCAAAGTAGAAAGAGTTTTATGTACATAATACAAAAGTTTCGTTTTCAAGTTGCAAAACGGAGTGACTGAGGGCGGAAAATGAAGCAACATTTGGAAAGGACACAGACAGAGTACAGCACTAGACACAATGCATTTCGGCCTCTTGGGTCTTCTCCAGGCGAAAACAAATAACATTTAGGACAGTGACAACGAAAAACAAGGAAACACTAAGCTTCTCCTGTTCGCATCACGATCAAAAATGGCCGCCAGACGGAAACAAGGGGATCATGGAGAGGAAGTAGTGAGGGGGTGGGGGGAGGGGGGAGGGAGGGGGGTGGGGTGGAGGCGTGTGAAACGATGGTACATAAAATAAAGAAAACAATTTTTTTTAATAACAATAGAAATAAATAAATAAATAAAAATAAATACATAAATAAATAGAATAAAATAAAATAAACAAAAATAAAAACAGAATAAAATAAAACAAAATAAGCCGCAACATTGTATACGCTATCCACTGCCAGCTGTGTGGCAAGATCTATATAGGTGAAACATCCCGCACACTGGAGACACGCATCTCTGAACACCTGGCTGACATCCGCCACCATCGACCCAAACCCGTTGCCCTACACTTCAACCACCCTTAACACAACATCAACCATGTGAAAGTCTTGGCACTCTGGCAATAACAGAGTGACAGCTTTGAACCTACATCACGAGAGACCTATCTCATTGCCAAACTCGGTACGCTACAGCCCCAAGGCATCAACATCCAACAGTTACACAAACACACATACTCACCACTTCCACACCAATCATCCACCAACACACACAGCACACACACACACACACCCCCGCGCGCGCGCGCCCGCACACACACACACACACAAACATACACACCACCACCATAGCCCCCGCTACCCACTGCACACAGAATTTGCAGCCACCCTCCCTATATTTTATTTTATTTCATTTTATTTTGTTGTTATTTTTGTTTATTTTATTTTGTTTATTTATCTATTTATATTCATTTATTTATTATTCATTTTTTATTATTTTTCATTTATTATTTTTCATTTTAATATTTTCAAATTTATCTATTTATTTCATTTTATTTATTTATTTATTTATTTTATTTTAATAGATATATTTACTTTATTTTAATTACCATCGTTTCACTCGCCCTCCCCTTCTTTCTTCCTTTCACCCCCCTCCCTCCCCCCCTCCCCCCCCCCCCCCCCCCCACCCACCCAACTACTTCCTCTCCCATGATCCCCTCGTTTCCGCCTGGCGGCCATTTTTGATCGTGAGGCGAACAGCAGAAACTAAGTGGTTCCTTGCTTTTCGTTGTCACTGTCCTAAATGTTATTTGTTTTCGAATGAAGAAGACCCGAGAGGTCGAAATGCAGTGTGCCTAGTCCTGTACTCTGTTTGTCTGTGTTCCTGGCGGTAACTAACCCCCTCTCTTTCCAAATTTCGTTTTTAGTTAGAAGCGGGAATTCTTTTCTGTGTTGTCTGTCTGGATGTTTTTCGGCGTTGCCTGAGGGATAGTCTGACAGCCTTCACTGCGGACTCTAGAGCACTGCATGATAAACCACACTCCACAGCAAATCGTGATAAACCACACTCCGCGCCACAGCATGATAAACCACACTCCACAGCACAGCATAATAAACCACACTCCACACACAGTGTGATAAACCACACTCCACAGCACAGCATGATAAACCACACTCCACAGCACAGCACGATAAACAACACTCCACAGCTTAGCATGATAAACCACACTCCACAGCACAGCATGATAAACCACACTCCACAGCACAGCATGATAAACCACACTCCACAACACAGCATGATAAACCACACTCCACAGCACAGCATGATACGCCACACTCCACAACACAGCATGACAAACCACACTCCACAACACAGCATGATAAACCACACTCCACAACACAGCATGACAAACCACACTCCACAGCACAGCATGATACGCCACACTCCACAACACAGCATGACAACAACACTCCACAACACAGCATGATAAACCACACTCCACAGCACAGCATGATAAGCCACACTCCACAACACAGCATGATAAACCACACTCCACAACACAGCATGATAAACCACACTCCACAGCACAGCATGATAAACCACACTCCACAACACAGCATGATAAACCACACTCCACAGCACAGCATGATACGCCACACTCCACAACACAGCATGACAAACCACACTCCACAACACAGCATGATAAACCACACTCCACAACACAGCATGACAAACCACACTCCACAGCACAGCATGATACGCCACACTCCACAACACAGCATGACAAACAACACTCCACAACACAGCATGATAAACCACACTCCACAGCACAGCATGATAAGCCACACTCCACAACACAGCATGATAAACCACACTCCACACACACAGCATGATAAACCACACTCCACAACACAGCATGATAAGCCACACTCCACAAAACAGCATGACAAACCACACTCCACAACACAGCATGATAAACCACACTCCACAACACAGCATGATAAGCCACACTCCACAAAACAGCATAACAAACCACACTCCACAGCACAGCATGATAAACCACACTCCACAGCACAGCACGATAAGCCACACTCCACAACACAGCACGACAAACCACACTCCACAACACAGCATGATAAGCCACACTCCACAACACAGCATGACAAACCACACTCCACAGCACAGCTTGACAAACAACATTCCACAGCGCAGCATGACAAACCACACTCCACAGCACAGCACGACAAACCACACTCCACAGCACAACATGATAAACCACACTCCACAGCACAACATGATAAACCACACTCCACAGCACAACATGATAAACCACACTCCACAGCACAGCATGATAAACCATCCTGTAGAGCAGAATATGGTAAGCCAACCTTCACAGCAGAACACAATAAACCAGCCCTCAGAGCAGAACACAAACAGCAGAACACAATTCACAGCAGAAGACAAAAAAACGGTCTTAGAGCAGAACGTAATAAACCAATCTTCACAGCAGAACACAATAAACCAACCTTCACAGCAGAAACAATAAACCAACCTTCACAGCAGAAAACAATAAACCAACCTTCACAGCAGAAAACAATAAACCAATCTTCACAGCAGAACACAATAAACCAGCCCTCACAGCCGAAAACAATAAACCAGCCCTCACAGCAGAAAACAATAAACCAGCCCTCACAGCAGAACACAATAAACCAACCTTCACAGCAGAAAACAATAAACCGGTCCTCACAGCAGAAAACAATTAACCAGCCCTCACAGCAGAACACAATAAACCAACCTTCACAGCAGAACACAATAAACCAACCTTCACAGCAGAACAAAATAAACCCAAACTGCACAGCAGAACAAATAAACCAACCTTCACAGCAGAACACAATAAACCAACCTTCACAGCAGAACACAATAAACCAACCTTCAGAGCAGAACACAATAAACCAGCCCTCACAGCAGAAAACAATAAACCAGCCCTCACAGCAGAACACAATAAACCAGCCCTCACAGCCGAAAACAATAAACCAGCCCTCACAGCAGAACACAATAAACCAACCTTCACAGCAGAACACAATAAACCAACCTTCACAGCAGAACACAATAAACCAACCTTCACAGCAGAAAACAATAAACCAACCCTCACAGCAGAACACAATAAACCAACCTTCACAGCAGAACACAATAAACCAACCTTCAGAGCAGAACACAATAAACCAGCCCTCACAGCAGATTACAATAAACCAGCCCTCACAGCAGAACACAATAAACCAACCTTCACAGGAGATTACAATAAACCAACCTTCACAGCAGAACACAATAAACCAACCTTCAGAGGAAACACTAAAGCAGCCCTCAGAGCTGAGTACAATAAACCAGCTCTCAGAGCAGAACACAATAAACCTACATTCACAGCAGAACACAATAAACCTACCTTCACAGCAGAACACAATAAACCAGCCCTCACACAAGGACACAATAAACCAGGCTTCATTCCTTTCTTTTTTCCTAGCCTAGGACTTAGAGGTTTTTCACTGGTGAAATATTTGCACATAACACCTGTTTCTTTTCAACTGTAAATAAGGTAGCTACATTTTGTGTTGAGTCTCTGTGAATTCAACAGCAGCGCGCCTGTCTTATCCGTTCCACCAGCACACAATGGAGTGGAGCATGCCTCTGCTCCCTCGCTCCACTGTTCCCCGTATACACGCACACAGACAGAGAGACATATAGACACACACACACACACACACACACGCACGCACGCACGCGCACACACACACACACACATACCACGCACGCACGCACACACACACACACACACACACACACACACACACACACACACACACACAACACACACACACTAACCTGATCAAACTTCACACTTTTGACTCTTTCTCTAATCCAAACCGTAAGTAAACCTAACCTAACCAACTTTAACCCTAACCTTACGGTAGACACAAGTTGGCGGGCTGGTGAGCCACTAGATGTCCCCTGTCAGTGTTGGCCATGAGGCAGAGCAGTACGGGGCGGAACGGCCAGACTGGGGAATGGAGACACGGCCCGCAATGGAGTACTCCCCTTCCAAGGATCAAATGGTTCAGTTCAGTTCAGTGGTTATTTTATCGTCTGTTCATCATCAATAATATTAGACGATATCAAAAGGCATCAGAGATCACCGAACATGTCAGACCTACTGTCTGTGGTCATTTGATCTCTCCTCTGTCCTTCACATGTTAGAATCTAGACTCTCCACTCAAAATACTGCAGAAATTACTTTACGAAATGAATGGAAAATAGCTTCAAAGTGCGGTGACTGAAGGGGAATTGAAATAAATGTTAAAAAGAGTTGTTAGTGATTCCACACAATATGGACAAACAAATTACAAGAAAAAAACACCTGTAATCTGTTTGTCCATAGGGTCTTGCGGAATGACTAACAGTTCATATCAAAATTTAATAAATAAAAAATTCACAACAATCAGGCCAGCTCTGACTGTGCAATAACGTGTGCGATGTCTGTAATACAAGTGTCATTAAAATATGGACAATGCTTTCAATATATGCAGTATCAATTTGTATCTACCTGTTTAAATTGGGCAGTCTAGCAGTATACTAACAGAAAATGTTCCCTCACATACACATCAGGAGAGAATTTTGTGTTCCATGTGTTTAATCAAAGTTTATTGATTATCTGTGCTATGTATCTTGGGCAGGAAGGCAATTCCTGTGACTTCTTAGGATAACATGGGATTTCACGTCCGTGCACGTTCTGTTTTCTGTAGCACTCAGACGCGCTACCTCAGTTTAATGTGCTCCTCCCACCCTCCATCCCCACCACCTCCCACAACCCCCATCCCCACTCCTCACCCCCGAAGGAATCGGGAGGATGACACAACACAACGTCACCAGAACTACCGCATGCGTGAAGGCGTGGTGACAATGCCGCTTACATCTTTATGTTTGACGCCAGCAGGATTTGAACTCGCGATGTCTGACTAAGAGCTGGGTACTGTTCAACTGGGCTGATCAGCCTTGTATGGGTGGAAAGGTCCGATCTTATTTCATGGAGAGACAGAGGAATGCATTGAACACCGTGCATATGTCACCACGGTTTAACAATGGTGTGTGTGTGTGTGTGTGTGTGTGTGTGTGTGTGGACACATATACACATGTACACTCATAAACAGAGCCAGATGGGCAGATATCTATATACATGGCAGTATTTCCACAGTCTCTGTTCTCCCCCCTCTGCGTTTTGTTCCCACTGGCTAACATCTCAGTCTCTGTTCTCCCCCCTCTGCGTTTTGTTCCCACTGGCTGACATCTCAGTCTCTGTTCTCCCCCCTCTGCGTTTTGTTCCCACTGGCTGACATCTCCCGGCCAGCCTGCAACACATCAACGTGGCGCTGTCATCTTGTTTACACCACCGCAAGGCACGTGCACCTCGTGCCCTCTCTTACCAGCCTTCACCTGTCCATCACATCTCTTTAGCTCTATCACATGTTCCCTCAAGGTCCTCTCTCTCTCTCTCTCTCTCTCTCTCTCTCTCTCTCTCTCTCTCTCTAGCCCGTTTTCGACCTTCCGATGATGCGTCGAAAGGCTCACTGGAAGGCGGACGTAAGGCGTTTGTTTGCTTGTTTGTTTACGTTCCTGAGTGTGTGTGCCTTTGTGTGTGTGTGTGTGTGTGCGCGTGCGTGCGTGCGTGCGTGCGTGCGTGTGTGTGTGTGTGTGTGTGTGTGTGTGTGTGTGTGTGTGTGTGTGTCCCTAACCTCACAGTGTGTGATTTTAGAATAAACAGAAACTCTGACGATGCACCCTTATGGCTGCCTTAATGGCGGGATAAAAAACGGTCATACACACAAAACTCCTCTCCCTTTAGAGGGTAGATGGGATTAATACTTGCCTGTCCATATTGGGAGTGTCCGCAGGAGTATCAACCTGCGTACGCAGAAGAAGAAGAAGAAAATACACCCTCAGCCAGGAAGATGTCTCTTCGTGTTCACCTACTCCAAAATTTATTTCCGTTATTCACTGATGTCTGTACAGTCAGAATCTACTGATGTCTGTACAGTCAGAATCTACTGATGTCTGTACAGTCAGAATCTACAACCCGCTTACAAGTTTCCCTCCCCTACTACTTTCCATCCTGTCCCTAACCTCACCCCCGCCCTTTCTGTCCCTAACCTCACCCCCGCCCTTTCTGTCCCTAACCTCACCCCGCCCTTTTGTCCCTAACCTCACCCCCGCCCTTTCTGTCCCTAACCTCACCCCCGCCCTTTCTGTCCCTAACCTCACCCCCGCCCTTCCCGCCCTTTCTGTCCCTAACCTCACCCCCGCCCTTTCTGTCCCTAACCTCACCCCCGCCATTTCTGTCCCTAACCTCACCCCCGCCCTTTCTGTCCCTAACCTCACCCCCGCCCTTTCTGTCCCTAACCTCACCCCTGCCCTTCCCGCCCTTTCTGTCCCTAACCTCACCCCCGCCCTTTCTGTCCCTAACCTCACCCCGCCCTTTCTGTCCCTAACCTCACCCCCGCCCTTTCTTGATGACGAAACAGGGTGTATGCAAATTGACAATTCTTGAAGAAAAAAAATGTCCTTCGCAGATTAAAGAACAAGAAGACGAACCCGTATTGTTAACTACACTTAACCTTTCTTTGGGAATTTTAGAAAAAAAAGAAGAAAAGAATAAGAAGATCGTCACTTGTGTGTCAAGACCTTTAGGCCCTTCAGGACCAGTAGATGACACCATCCTGACC
>CM065729.1:33240459-33242959 GCA_033310375.1 Conus canariensis | reverse complement strand
CCGTCCCCTATGGTCCATCAGGGTAGTGATAGTTTTGCTGTCAGCCTTCTCCCCCGTCCCCTATGGTCCATCAGGGTAGTGATAGTTTTGCTGTCACCCTTCTCCCCCCCGTCCCCTATGGTCCATCAGGGTAGTGATAGTTTTGCTGTCAGCCTTCTCCCCCTCCGTCCCCTATGGTCCATCAGGGTAGTGATAGTTTTGCTGTCACCTTCTCCCCCCCGTCCCCTATGGTCCATCAGGGTAGTGATAGTTTTGCTGTCACCCTTCTCCCCCCTCCGTCCCCTATGGTCCATCTGGGTAGTGATAGTTTTGCTGTCACCTTCTCCCCCCTCCCCGCTCGTCCCCTATGGTCCATCTGGGTAGTGATAGTTTTGCTGTCAGCCTTCTCCCCCCTCCGTCCCCTATGGTCCATCAGGGTAGTGATAGTTTTGCTGTCAGCCTTCTCCCCCTCCGTCCCCTATGGTCCATCAGGGTAGTGATAGTTTTGCTGTCACCCTTCTCCCCTCTCCGTCCCCTATGGTCCATCAGGGTAGTGATAGTTTTGCTGTCACCCTTCTCCCCCCTCCGTCCCCTATGGTCCATCAGGGTAGTGATAGTTTTGCTGTCAGCCTTCTCCCCCGTCCCCTATGGTCCATCTGGGTAGTGATAGTTTTGCTGTCAGCCTTCTCCCCCGTCCCCTATGGTCCATCAGGGTAGTGATAGTTTTGCTGTCACCCTTCTCCCCCCTCCGTCCCCTATGGTCCATCTGGGTAGTGATAGTTTTGCTGTCACCCTTCTACCCCCTCCGTCCCCTATGGTCCATCAGGGTAGTGATAGTTTTGCTGTCACCCTTCTCCCCCCTCCGTCCCCTATGGTCCATCTGGGTAGTGATAGTTTTGCTGTCACCCTTCTCCCCCGTCCCCTATGGTCCATCAGGGTAGTGATAGTTTTGCTGACACCCTTCTCCCCCTCCGTCCCCTATGGTCCATCAGGGTAGTGATAGTTTTGTTGTCAGCCTTCTCCCCCCTCCGTCCCCTATGGTCCATCTGGGTAGTGATAGTTTTGCTGTCACCCTTCTCCCCCGTCCCCTATGGTCCATCTGGGTTGTGATAGTTTTGCTGTGAATACGATTCCTGAATATTCATAAATAAGCCAGCCTTCAAATCTTTATAACCATACAGCCATCCTTCTTTCATGAACAGACATGCATCTACCACTGCAAAAAAATGATTATTTTATCAAGGGTAGAGACAAACATAATCGGCCAGCTTCTTTCCTTACATTTCACTGATTTTGTATGCTGAAACTGTGCTACACACACACACACACACACACACACACACACACACACACACACACACACACACACACACACAGATTTGAATGCAAATCTCTCTCTCTTTCTTCATGGTGTTAAATCTCCTCTCTCTCTCTCTCTCTCTCTCTCTCTCTCTCTCTCTCTCTCTCTCTCTCTCTCTCAGATGAACAAGACACACGCCACAGTGTGATTAGTTAGCTTACTATTTATCTTCATTAGCGTCAGCAACGTACATACGCACAACAGTGCGCGCGCGCGCGCGCGCGCGCGCGCGCGCGTGTGTGTGTGTGTGTGTGTAAGTTTACTCTTGTGTGTTCAAAACGTTGCTCTCGCTTGTGATTGTTCAGTTTTTTTGGAGATACTGGAGTAAAAAAAAAAAACAACCGAAGAGTAACGAATCTTTCATATCTAGGGTTGTCTAGGATTGGTTTTAGGCTGGGGAGGGGTTTAGTCGGACTCCCTTTAAAAAATCTTTTTTTCTCTCTCTCTTTTTTCTCTTCGTCTTGCGTCCCTGTTGGGTAGTCCAGCAGAGGGGAACTTTCTCCTCTTTCCTTTCTCTCAAATACTTGTATTTTGCTGGCATCTGTCTTTCTTTTCTTCTGTATGGCCTTATCCCCCTTAGTGTGTGAATGTTAATACATGATTTTATGTCGTTCGATTAAAGTGGCGTCCTTGTTTGTACTTTTCCTGCCTGCGTGTGTTTGTTGGTGAGTGTGTGGCGACGGTTGGATACTTGCCCTCCTCAGAACCCTGTCCTTTTTTGTGACAAAGTTGTTGTTGTTGTTGTTGTTGTTGTTGTTGTTGTTGTTGTTGTTGTTGTTGTGTGTGTGTGTGTGTGTGTGTGTGTGTGTGTGTGTGTGTGTGTGTGTGTGTGTGTGTGTGTGTGCAAATAGCATGAAACGGTCAGAATATTAATTACACAAATTCCTAAATCATACTTGAGGTTGTAAATGGCAGTCTATATAAAGTCACTGCCATCTCAGCGAAGAGGTGGGGCCGGCATACTTCGGTTGCTACAGCGCCAGAATCGTGAACCTCGTGATCCTGGTGTTGAGGGTTCGAATCTCCACTGGACCGAGAGACATTACATGTAACCACCTCGTTTCTGACTCAGTTTCCCTCCTGTTATCTTCTTCCATACAAACAAGATACGTGTTCTTTTCTGGCCTAGAGGCCGGAGGGGAAATGTGTGTCATTCTGCAC
>CM065729.1:33215459-33220459 GCA_033310375.1 Conus canariensis | reverse complement strand
GATCATCAGTGGTGAGGAGAGTGTAGCTTTCCTTCCAATACAGTAGAGTGTGCATCTTAGTAGTGAGGAGAGTGTAGCTTTCCTCTCCATCAGTCATCAGTGTGAGGAGAGTGTAGCTTTCCCTCCATCAGTCACTCAGTGGTGAGGAGAGTGTAGCTTTCCTCTCCATCAGTCAGACATCAGTGTGAGGAGAGTGTAGCTTTCCTCTCCATCAGTCAGACATAGTGTGAGGAGAGTGTAGCTTTCCTCTCATCACAGTCATCAGGTGAGGAGAGTGTAGCTTTCCTCTTCACCCATCAGACATCAGTGTGAGGAGATGTGTAGCTTTCCTCTCCATCAGTCGATCAGTGTGAGGAGAGTGTAGCTTTCCTCTCCATCAGTCAGATCAGTGTGAGGAGAGTGTAGCTTTCCTCTCCTCAGTCATCAGGTGAGGAGAGTGTAGCTTTCCTCTCCATCAGCATCAGTGTGAGGAGAGTGTAGCTTTCCTCTCCATCAGTCAGACATCAGTGTGAGGAGAGTGTAGCTTTCCTCTCCATCAGTCAGACATCAGTGTGAGGAGAGTGTAGCTTTCCTCTCCATCGAGTCATCAGTGTGAGGAGAGTGTAGCTTTCCTCTCCATCAGTCAGACATGTGGTGAGGAGAGTGTAGCTTTCCTCTCCATCAGTCATCAGTGTGAGGAGAGTGTAGCTTTCCTCTCCATCAGCATCAGTGTGAGGAGAGTGTAGCTTTCCTCTCCATCAGTCAGATCAGTGTGAGGAGAGTGTAGCTTTCCTCTCCATCAGTCATCAGGGTGAGGAGAGTGTAGCTTTCCTCTCCATCAGTCAGACATCAGGGTGTGAGGAGAGTGTAGCTTTCCTCTCCATCAGTCATCAGTGTGAGGAGAGTGTAGCTTTCCTCTCCATCAGTCAGACATCAGGGTGAGGAGAGTGTAGGAGAGTGTAGCTTTCCTCTCCATCAGTCAGACATCAGGGTGAGGATGAGTGTAGCTTTCCTCTCCATCAGTCATCAGTGAGAGGAGGTGTAGCTTTCCTTCTCATCAGTCAGTCATCAGTGTGAGGAGAGTGTAGCTTTCCTCTCCATCAGCATCAGTGTGAGGAGAGTGTAGCTTTCCTCTCCATCAGCATCAGTGTGAGGAGGTGTAGCTTTCCTCTCCATCAGTCATCAGTGTGAGGAGAGTGTAGCTTTCCTCTCCATCATCAGCATCAGGGTGAGGAGAGTGTAGCTTTCCTCTCCATCAGTCAGACATCAGGGTGAGGAGAGGGCTTTCCTCTCCATCAGTCATCAGGGTGAGGAGAGTGTAGCCTTCCTCTCCATCAGTCAGATCAGGTGAGGAGAGTGTACTTTCCTCTCCTTCAGACATGTGTGAGGAGGTGTAGCTTTCTCTCATCAGTACATCAGGTAGGAGAGTGTAGCTTTCCTCTCCATCAGTCAGCATCAGTGTGAGGAGAGTGTAGCTTTCCTCTCATCAGTCAGCATCAGGGTGAGGAGAGTGTAGCTTTCCTCTCCATCAGCATCAGGGTGAGGAGAGTGTAGCTTTCCTCTCCATCAGTCAGCATCAGGTGAGGAGAGTGTAGCTTTCCTCTCCATCAGTCAGACATCAGGTGAGGAGAGTGTAGCTTTCCTCTCCATCAGTCAGCATCAGGGTGAGAGAGTGTAGCTTTCCTCTCCATCAGTCATCAGGTGAGGAGAGTGTAGCTTTCCTCTCCATCAGTCAGTCATCAGTGTGAGGAGAGTGTAGCTTTCCTCTCCATCAGTCAGACATCAGGGTGAGGAGAGTGTAGCTTTCCTCTCCATCAGTCATCAGGGTGAGGAGAGTGTAGCTTTCCTATCCATCAGTCAGACATCAGGGTGAGGAGAGTGTAGCTTTCCTCTCCATCAGACATCAGTGTGAGGAGAGTGTAGCTTTTCTCTCCATCAGTCAGACATCAGTGTGAGGAGAGTGTAGCTTTCCTCTCCATCAGTCAGACATCAGGGTGAGGAGAGTGTAGCTTTCCTCTCCATCAGACATCACGGTGAGAAGAGTGTAGCTTTCCTCTCCATCAGTCATCAGTGTGAGGAGAGTGTAGCTTTCCTCTCCATCAGTCAGACATCAGTGTGAGGAGAGTGTAGCTTTCCTCTCCATCAGTCATCAGTGTGAGGAGAGTGTAGCTTTCCTATCCATCAGTCAGTCATCAGTGTGAGGAGAGTGTAGCTTTCCTCTCCATCAGACATCAGGGTGAGGAAAGTGTAGCTTTCCTCTCTATCAGTCATCAGTGTGAGGAGTGTGTAGCCTTCCTCTCCATCAGTCAGTCATCAGGGTGAGGAGAGTGTAGCTTTCCTCTCCTTCAGACATCAGTGTGAGGAGAGTGTAGCTTTCCTCTCCATCAGTCAGACATCAGGGTGAGGAGAGTGTAGCTTTCCTCTCGATCAGTCAGTCATCAGGGTGAGGAGAGTGTAGCCTTCCTCTCCATCAGTCAGTCATCAGGGTGAGGAGAGTGTAGCTTTCCTCTCCTTCAGACATCAGTGTGAGGAGAGTGTAGCTTTCCTCTCCATCAGTCAGACATCAGGGTGAGGACAGTGCAGTAGCCTTTTATAACGGAGAGAAGCTACAAGGTCATTTTGTTTTGTAGTTTCTTTCGTTTCGGTGGAAGGGGTGAGGGGGCATTTTTGTCAGTCATTATCATTTTGTATTATTTACCTAGTTGGTTGGTTGGCTGGTTGGTTGGTTGGGTTTGTGGCTGTTGGATTTAGCTTTGACGTAAGCAAAAAGAATGTATAATTTGGAAAAGTGGTCTGGTGGGTAACGTACTCGCGTAGGAAATGCAATAGCCTATGGTCCATGGTTCTAGCCCGAAAGGCTTTTTTTTCTCTTTCTTTTATTTGTAATTGTTATCTACCCCCGCCTCTTTTTTTCTTTTTCCGTCTTCTCTTCCCTGCTGCCGTGATGACATTCGCCCCACCCTGCTGGTGCCGGCTCCACGATCTATATACAATAGTGAGTCTCTCTTCTCAGAAGAGGAGTGGGGGAGGGGGTACAGATTTCCCATAGGTAAAAATGTTGTGACAGTTATTCAATGTAGTGCCATGCGACACGGTATGATTCAATGATCGAGCTGTTGTACTACACCAATACATTCTGAAAATAGTTCTGGGAACTTGGGGGAAAAAATTTATACGTGTGGGCGTGGGTGTGGGTGTGGGTGGGTGGATGGATGGGTGGAGAGAGACGGACAGAGAGAGAGACAGACACGGACACAGAGAGAGAGAGAGAGAGAGAGAGAGAGAGAGAAGAGGAGAGAGAGAGAGAGAGAGAGAGCGAGTGACTCAAGACTCAATTGTTTTATTCATAAAGGCCATAGCCCCTTAGAATGGGAAAATACACTATAAATCATGTCGCAAACTGATCTTGGTATTCTTTATGAAGAGAGAGAGAGAGAGAGAGAGAGAGAGAGAGAGAGAGGAGAGGAAAGAGAGAAGGGGGGCGGGGAGGAAAATGAAGATGCGAGTGTACTTGATCTGTTTTCTTCAACCTGGCAACAGGGCCAGTTAAACTGAGTGTTCCAGGCTCTCAATGAGCATCACGAACCGGTTTTGTATGGCGGTAATTCAAGCAATGAGAATGAGAAGTGTTCGTGCGAGCAAGCAAAATAGTTTAGCATCTCCATTTTGCCCTTTTCTAAATCAGAACCTACTGACCGATTCGTGAAATGATTTATATGTACGTTACGATTTCCGCTTTGAAAATTTATGAAAAGTTTGATAACGATAACAACAACAACAACAACAACAACAATACTACTACTACTACCAATAATGATGATGATGATAATAATACCAATACTAATAATAATACAACTATTACTACGACTAGTACTACTACTACTACTACTACCGCTACTACTACTTAAAAAGCAACAATAGTAATAACAATAATGATCATTTTATTCATTATCATACATGCATAATCATCGTTTTTGCAGTACTTTTGTGCGTTAAACAAAAGCTCTTCCTGCTACTACTGCTACTACTACTACTACTACCAAATCATACAACTTTCATGAAAATAATTAAAATAGCAATAACAAGCAGAAGAAGAAGCAAAATGATAGCAACAACAACAACAATAATAATAATAATAATAATGATAATACATGGCCCATAATTATATGTTTGTCGTAGTTTTGTGCCTTAAAGTAAACAAGCAAACGAACAAGCACTCAAACAAAACAGGTTTTACATCAATTCACACACACACACATACACACACTCACGCGCGCGCGCGCGCGCGCGCGCACGCACGCACACAGAGACAAGCAAGTACCCACCCTATGGCATGTCATGGAGGTCAGTGGGTTGGAATGTCCCTTTCACTGGCGTCCGTCATCAACAGTGCCACGCTCACTGCCCATGGTCACGTACTGGCCTTCTGCTGCTGTCAGTGTCACGTTACCTAGGTCATTGTCCATGGTCACATACTGGCCTTCTGCGGCTGTCAGTGTCACGTTACCTGCTCACTGCCTTTGTGTTGTAACTGTCACGCTACCCATGGTCACGTACTGGCCTTCTGCTGCTGTCAGTGTCACGTTACCTGGGTCATTGTCCATGGTCACGTACTGGCCTTCTGCTGCTGTCAGTGTCACGTTACCTGCTCACTGCCCATGGTCACGCACTCGCCTTTGTGCTGTCAGTGTCACTTACCTAGGCCATTGCCTGTGGTACGTACTGGCCTTCTGCTGCTGTCAGTTTCACGTTACCTAGGTCATCGTCCATGGTCACGCACTCGCCTTTGTGCTGTCAGTGTCACGCTACCCATGGTCACATCTGGCCTTCTGCTGCTGTCAGTGTCACGTTACCTGGGTCATTTCCACCCAAGTATCTTCTGGTGAGTATTCATATTAGCCCTAAATATAGCAGCCGTCCTCGACCACATTGCAACAACATGAATCATTAGATAGATAGATAAAACATGTGAAGAGAGAGAGAGAGAGAGAGAGAGAGACAGACAGACAGACCTCTTTCTC
>CM065729.1:33202959-33205459 GCA_033310375.1 Conus canariensis | reverse complement strand
GCCAAACATCTTAAAAGTTTTTACGAAGTTGTGGCAACAAACTATTACAATGGAATACTCCTTCATCATTTTGCTAGATGTCACCAAGTATTGGCTTAAAGTTATACTGTTAAACCACATGGCATACATACAATCAGTGCATAGTCTCAAACTCTAGAAACATAGTTTCAACTTACATTTCTTCTGGGTGATCAGTGAATCTTAGACATAGAAGATTCAGAGGATGTGGAGATGATGATTCCCTTCTCTGATTTACCCCTGTTGTGTTTGTGTTTTCACTGTAGCACTCAGTCTTACATCTGTCGGTGGAAGCAGTGAGTTTCCCCTTTTTATAGGCTAAGCTATCTAGTCCGTTTCCTGTTCCTGATGGCTTTGTGTCACTAAAGGCAAAGAAAAAGGGAGGTAAGGGGTTGGTTATCCCCCACCGCTTACAGTGGGAGGCGGGTATAGAAGATTCAAGAAAGCTCTTTCTAAGCAGTTGGGGTTGTTGTTATTGCGCCTACATCAGTATATGCCAACGGACAAAGGGTTAACACAATTACGTCACGTACGCACGGTTGCCGGAGAGGAAGAGGAAGGGAAAGTGCGAGGGAGGTGGTGGTGGAAGGAGAGGAAGAGAGACAGGGCCTTAGCAGCTCTCACATCTATCAGACATGGAGGGAAGAGAGACAGGGCCTTAGCAGCTCTCACATCTATAGACATGGAGGGAAGAGAGACAGGGCCTTAGCAGCTCTCACATCTATCAGACATGGAGGGAAGAGAGACAGGGCCTTAGCAGCTCTCACATCTATCAGACATGGAGGGAAGAGAGACAGGGCCTTAGCAGCTCTCACATCTATCAGACATGGAGGGAAGAGAGACAGGGCCTTAGCAGCTCTCACATCTATCAGACATGGAGGGAAGAGAGACAGGGCCTTAGCAGCTCTCACATCTATCAGACATGGAGGGAAGAGAAGGAAATGTCGTACAGTAAAGTGACGTCACCTTACTCCTGTCATTGTTGCCACAGCTGAGCTGTCGGCGACTTCAACCAGACTGCAGGAAGAGTGAGTGGGGTGAGGGTTTGAGAGGGGAAGGAAGGGGGGGGGGGGGGATGGCAGTGAAACGCTTTATTCCTTTTGTGAGACAAAGGGAGAGAGAAGGGGAAGGGTGTGGTTGTGTGGATGTGTGGTGTGGTGTGTGTGTGTGTGTGTGTGTGTGGTGTGTGTTGTGTGTGTGTGTGTGTGTGTGTGTGTGTGTGTACAGTTTGTGGGTTTAGGAGTGGATGGTGTGGTTGACAATTCGTCACAGCACGTGAGAGAGAGAGAGAGGAGAGGAGAGGAGAGGAAGACAGAGACAGAGACAGACACACAGACAGACAAACAGACAGACAGACAGACAGTGAGGGGTTGGGGGGGGGGGGTCTTCATTCATGTGTGGGTCTGTCTGTGTAAATTTGTTTAAATGTATATCTATCTAATCTATTAATCAATTTCACACAGAGGGTGCTCAGGGAGTGAGGATTTAGGAAAGCATGCATGCATGGATGTTTGTTTATAGTTTTGACTCTCTCTCTCTCTCTCTCTCTCTCTCTCTCTCTCTCTCTCTCTCTCTCTCTCTGTATTTCTCTCATTCTCTCTCTCTCTCTCTCTCTCTCTCTCTCTCTCTCTCTCACACACACACACACACACACACACATGCAGAGACAGTCAGATGGACACAGACACTGACCCAGACACTGACAGACACAGACACAGACACACAGAACAGACAGACAGACACACAGACAGACACACACACACACACACACACACACACACACACACACACACACACTCTATCTCTCTCTCTCTCTCTCTTTCTCTCTCTGTCTCTGTCTCTCTCACTCAGAATCCTACAGACAGACAGACAGACAGACAGACAACAGGCACACACACCACACACACACACACACACACACACACACACACACACACACACACACGCACGCACGCACGCACGCACACATACACACTGACCCAGAATCATCAGTCACAGAGGACGTGCTTTTACAGATCATAGCACTCACATGGATTTTACCACACCAACACCAGTGCCCCACGCCCGTCTCAGACTGCTCCCCCTCCCTCTCTCTATCATCTTCTCCACCCGTCACTGCCGCTCCCACTACACTCTATGGCATGGCTTGGTAGTGGGGAAATCTTCAGCAGTCTGCCCCAGACCGTGCTCGTAGAAATACATTCTACCTGACATTTCTCACGTCACTGCAACGCCATTTTCGTCTCATCTCAGTCGAGGAGTTTCCGTTATCACGAGTTGTTAGTTCCTCTGCCCGTTAATAAACAAGTTCCTGCCAATGAGCCAGCTGTCGTAGTACAGTGGGTAGTGCCCTGGATTCCCAGCTGCGAGGTCATGCATTCAATCCCTTCACAATCATTTGTCTGTGGGACTTTTGTATGTCCCGATCGGCCTGTACCCAGTTTTGGGTATACTATGGGCTCAGGTGATGACGCTAAAACCA
>CM065729.1:33195459-33197959 GCA_033310375.1 Conus canariensis | reverse complement strand
TGCAGATTGTACAGGGGCTGCAGCAGCGCTGACTTCCCACACTTGATCACTTCAGGTGGAATGCCGTCACTTCCTGGTACTTTTCCACTGGGGAGCATGGTGATGGCTTTGCCAAGTTCCTCAAGCGTGGGCACCTGGTCCAGTTCTTCCATCACAGGCAAGTCATCTATGGCATCAAGGGCAGTGTCAGTGACTACTGTTTCCCTGGATAAGAGCTCTGAGTTGTGTTCGACCCATTGCTTCTTCTATTGATCATGGTCAGTGATTGTCGCGCCTGTTGAAGACTTCAGAGGAGCAGTTTTTCTTCACTTCTGGTCCAACTGCCTTCTTGATCCCATCAAACATACCACAAACATTTCCGCAGTCGGCTGAACGCTGGATGTCCTCGCACAGTTGCAGCCAGTGGTCAGTGGCACATTGTCTTGCGACCCTCTGTACGTTGCTCTGCGCAGTTCTTCATGCTGCGAGCATCTTCTCACTGGGGGATTTCTTGTATGCCAGAAGAGCGGTATGCTTGGCTTCGATGACCGGCTCCCTCCCCCTCTCACTCCTGGTGTTTGACTGACACCTTGTAAGCCAGATCAGAAACCTGATTTGGCAGTTTAGAATACATATACCAGACACATAGAGTCGCAACTTCACTGACCCCTCAAGACTGCCTGTAGATCAGAACAGTGAAAGACGAAGGGATGACCAGAGAGAATGCCTGGTAACCTACTTCTTGATCTCAAGTCATTCACTGGTTCATCCCAGGAAAAGTGAATTGAAACTATGTTTTACATTTTCGAATCTATGTATTGATTTTATGTATGCCGTGTGGGTTAACATTGTAACTTTGTACAAATACTTAGTGACATTTATCAAACTGAATGATTATTCTGTGTAGTAGTTTGCTTGCCATCATATGGCCAAAGCTCTCTCTCCATGTGGTTATGATTCTTTGTTAACAATCTGACCACTATTCTTTGTGTTCACCCTGACTTTTGCCAGTATGCAATTCTATCTGCTAAGATGATAATTCAATGATAAATTTTGATCAGAAAAGCAGTATGCCTGTGCTAGGTTAAAAACTGCTAAGCTGATTTTGTAAAGACTGGTGATTGTTGGAAAGATTTGTAGTGTATGACTTTAAGTCTACACCACATGTGTACTTGGACTAAGTGTAGCCCAAGTCAATGTGATTTAATTCATAAGAAACATGGAAGAGTTGTCTGACTGAAACTGTGTAGCATTGTATTACTGTCTCCTACCCTTTTGTAAGCTTAACACAGCCTTTAAACAAAAGTGGAGATTGATAGTTGTATTAGAAACTCTACCATAGAGAAAACTTTGCTGGCTGAGTCTCACACCTCTTCTGAAAGATAAAAGGGTAAATGTGTGAACTTGACAAACCAGCCATCAGCTTCTCACCTACAGACCAAGTTCTCTTTATCGCAGAACTGGGATCCTGGTCATGCTACACATTGTGGCTAAACCATACTCTGGGGCTATGCCAGAAACTGGGGGAACGCCAGACACCATGGCTACACTTTAAACTGGGGCAACACCAGACAACCAATCTACATGGGAGGGGCAGTCACCAGCCACAGGAGAGATCAACTACCCTCTCCAATATAAGTTAAACTATTGATTCCCCTGAACTCCAACCTATCAGACCTTACCCTCACTTTATGATGAAACAGTGAGAACCTGTCTATGAGTACCACTTTGGCTACTACACTGGGTGTACGCAAGCAAAGTGGATGTATAATAAAACCATGCATTCAGAGTGACTTAGACAGGCCCACTGTATTCCAACTTAAGCAGCTGCACGGAGTGTAAGCAAGTAAAGTAGGAGTGAGGAAGGGCCCCTCATGGTTGTCGTTCAATGAGAACTAAAATCTTGCCTATTGAACCGACATGTAAATACTTACCTGTGTGTAAGCAAGTAAAGTTGATGTGTGAAACTGCACTTAACTTGTGTCAGTTCTCTGTTGTTCAATCAAATGTTGAATGTTTGAACTTCTCTCTTCAATTCTGTCTCTCGGAGCTACAAGTACTTCTAAGAGTACAAGCCTAAGGAAACTTATCTCAGAGCCACTCTTAGGTATTTTAACAAGACCCGGAACAAATAAATATTTCTTTCGATGACTAGTACCGGAAAGTTGCTCCTTCCACCACTAGTAAGAGAGAGGGTGTAGGTGAAATGTTAAGATAATTCTTATCGAGAAATTAGTCCAAGTCCTTCCCCTAGAGGACCCCCCTACCACTCATCTACCTCTCGTCACAGTCGGCCCTGTTGGTTGTCGGGCCCTGGGGGATAGAATGTTTATTCAAGAGCAGCCCAACGAAGCCAGATCTTAGGCACTTTAGGCGCTTCTAGTGTTCCATCATGACTCAGGCCACAAAAGACTTTCTCGAAAGATCTCGTTCAAAGGGGGTGGAAGGCCTATATACTCCCAGCATTCTGGCTCTTAGATCATATCTTCACTGAGCAGAGTGTGGTGAAGGCTGTGACGCT
>CM065729.1:33172959-33185459 GCA_033310375.1 Conus canariensis | reverse complement strand
AATTGATTTCTCCTGCCCACTCAATGTCTTGTGTTATTTATTGTATGCTCCCTGCAGTCTTGTTTTGTTTGTTGTATGCTCCCTGCAGTATTGCGTTGTTTATTGTATGCTCCCTGCAGTCTTGCGTTGTTTGTTGTATGCTCCTTGCAGTCTTGTGTTGTTGTATGCTCACCACAGTCGCTGAACCCTGTGAAGTGATCTGAAGCGATTAAAGCTAAGTGAATTTTCGTTGTTTTATTCGTTTATGTCTCACCTGATGAAGACCTAAGAGGTCGAAGCGCGTTGTGTTTCGTCTTGTGACTCGTTTGTCCACGTTCTCTGGGCGGTTCGCTAACATTTATTTAAGACCTGCAATGTGCTCGCACGCGAATTGCCAGTAGCTCCGATGACTTAGCCGGACATGTACTAAATATTGTTTTGGTTTGTACGTTCTTCATGCTTAACTACGATCGAGTAATTAACTTCTCCAAACATGTAGGACTGCCCTGTCTGATGTTTACCTTCAAATGATCGCAGTCCAAGCAGCATTTTAACAGACAGCGGACACAGCCCCAAAGCACTTTAATAGACAGCTGACAAAGTGCCAGAGCTTTTTAACAGATAGCTGATACAGTGCCGGAGCATTTTAATTGGCAGCTGACAGGAACTTTCTTCCATCGCCATGGCAGGGAGCACAGTGTGCGAAGATGAGTGCTCAGACACTCAGTGGAATTTTTTGCTTGAGGTCATACGGCAGCTTGCTCAAGAAGTGGATGTGAAGCGTGAATGTTGATTCCAAACTCTGAGTGAGTTAGATAAGATAAAATACATGAATAAATAAATAAATGAATGAATAAATAAATAATGAATAAATAAATAAATAAATAAATGAACAACTAACTAACTAACCACATTAAAAAAATTGAAGGCAAGATAGGTACGGAGTCTGACTTGCAAAGACCGCCTCAGCCTAGAAGTTTGAAAGAAGAAAGAAAGACGCAGGATGTCAGGTGATGAAGTGACATTAAACAGGTACCCCACACAGAAGGCCAGTGGGTTGATGACAGACTGATCAGCCGAAAATGACAAGCCAGACGTTTCTGTCATGCTGAAGAAGAATATGAAGAGGCTGAAAGTTCCATGGCCAATGCGCGAGATGACCCAGCTGAGGTCATTCACAGCCGTTTCCACACCAAACTTACATTGAAGAATGTTCAGTGCACATGCCTGACTGGAACATTGCGATGCGTCGACTGTCCCCTCAGATAATGCAGGCAGTTGGTTCTACCTACTAGCTCAGGCAAGTACAGCTAACTTGAAACATGCACAGGTTCAGCACTGCTTCATCATACCAGCAGAAGCCATTATCAGAATCACACGAATTTATGCTAAACACAGTGCATTCAGTGAACACATGAAGAGATAGTGTACATATGCAATGGCCGTGCTTGGATATGCCGCTCAAAAGTGTCAACGCACGGATGTGTGGACATCGAACCGCATGCCAGAAATGCACTGCACAGCATCTGTGATGGCATGGAAACTGTGCCAGTCGGAGAGTATTTGGCAATGACCTCACTGCTTCACTGAAAGACGTAAAAGAGCTAGAATGACTGAGTGTTAGCATCTGTCCTAATGACAGAAGAACAGATCGGCACTGACAGGACGACTGCTACGAGTACTTTAGGGAACACGCCTCAACATTACAGAGCCAAGGCTCACACAGAGGTCAAAGGTCACATAGAGGGCTACAGCCACGCATGCAGGACCACTTCTACATACACAAAGAAGGTCCACATAGCCGGATGAACCAGCATGTCAGGACATCACTGAGGTGAGTGAATGTGTGGTTTACTGTCGAGCGTTATTGATTTTCTGATGAAAACAAAAGTCTTTTGAACCTAATGGGTTCCGAATATATACAGAGTCCTGGAAACAGCTAACACTTACTTACTTAGATGCTCCCGCGTCTTACGACGCATGAGGCAGTCAAGGCGCTATACTCCATTGTGCACGATCCTCAGCCAGTTTGCTAGTGTCACTCCATCCTCTGTCAGCGAGTCTGAGGTCTCTCTCCACTGTCTGTCGCCAGCTCATCCTGGGTCGTCCTCTTTTTCTCTGGCCTGCTGGGGTCCATTTAATGGCCTGGTTTGCAGGTCTTGATGAGGGTAATCTCAAGACATGACCCAGCCAGTGGGGGCGTCAACTGCAGACGATGGTTGACACGGGGAGCTGTTTGGACCTCTCCCTGACGTCTTCATTTGGTGTAAAGTCTGACCATTTGATGCCCAAGATCTTACGTAGGCACTTAGTATCAAAAGCGTCGAGTTTCTTCTCCTGGGTGGTCTTCAGTTGTCAGGTTTCACAGCCATATAGCAGCGTTGAAATCACACTGGAGTTATAAAATTTCAGTTTGATTCCAAGGGAGAATTTCTTGCTGTTCCATATTTAGTTCAGCTGATTGAATGCTGATGTAGCCTTCTCAATATGACACTTCAGTTCGTGGTCGAGATCATTGGCGTTGTTGATGGAGCTGCCTAGGTATGTGAAGTTCTCTACTTCTTCCGCCTGCTTTTGGTCAATGAAAACGTCTGTTGGCCCTTGGTGTTTACCGGTAAGCATGTTTTTAGTCTTTGTGGCTCTGATAGTGAAGCCAATGTTGCCTGCAGCTGACAGCAGACCCTGAATCCTCAGTACGACCGGGGACCCAAGGATTGAATTTCATTTTTCAATGCATTGCTTTTCTACACTGTCATGCCATCAGTCAGAACTGTCCGGCACTGAGAGTGCTATCCTGGGTAGTAAAATAGAAGCATTGTTACAGAGGGGAGTGGTATCAATACGTCCGCGCATGTAAAGGGAGGAGTTCCTTCATCTGTGTCTACCAATATCAAGAAATCCACATAGACTGGTTTTAGACTTGAAAAAAAGGACAGTTTCAAAGTAAAAATCTGTACACTACTTATTTAGATGGGTTTTAACATGACATCAACAGAGCCGAAGGATGGGTATTACTCAGACTCAATCCATAAACACTTCAGACAATTTCTCCGATTTCAGTGTAATGTAAAGAACATTATTTTAAACATAACATCTTTTTTTTAAAATGGGCTGGCTTTAGCACCACGACAATTCACAAAACCCATGAACCCCATCTCCATGGATGCAGGGATACACCTCACCATGTTTTCTTCATGATTCATATCGGGATTCGGGATGAGAAAACCGAAATGCATGTAACATCAGAGACAACCCACTGTAAAACACAGGCTTTCTTGTTCATTCAGATACATCTGTCCTGGAATCAATACAGAACTTCTGGAATCTTGTCCAGAATTCTGTGAACTCAGGATCTGCAACAGGAATTCTCACTGCAGTTAGAGCCAACAGTCCTGTTAAAACTGTTAAAAGCACGTAACACCACACTCAGCAGCAAAGGTTATTGGAAAAATCGTGGCATGCTTATGTGCAGTCAACTGTGGTCCGTTGCACACTGCAATTTACAGAATGAGAAAAAAAAGGTTTCTATAGCCAGTTATGGACATTATGATCAGCCAATGACAACCACTGTGAGCAAGCACACAGATGATGGCGTGACAGTGGGCATGATGCACACAGTGGCATTGGCGGCAGTGAACCTGATCCTGTGATCACATCTGGCGTCAGCTGGCCAGGGTAACAGTGTGTGAGAGAGAATCCGAAATCTGAAGGCCAGTGGCAACCCCATGAGAAACAAGTTCACAATAATTATTTTGAGCTGAAGACTTCTTCTTACACATTTATTGTGCGCTTCTGTACATCAGACCAACTGACTAAATGTTGAACCACAATATCTACATTTCAACAATTTTGTTGTTAAGGACATGGACAGAGAGATAGACAAAAGAAAGAAATAGAAAACTCAAACTGGCAATACATGTTATAAAGAAATGTTCCACCTTGTCACCTTAATGTTCTTTTGCTTCTTGTTTCTATTTCATCCTGTATTAACATGCATCTTTGATGGAAAAAAGGGAATAAAATATAGTACAAGTCATTCAACGCTCATATTGCGCCGAATTCCAGAAGATTGATTCAACGCCCATCCTGCGCCAGATTCCAGAAGATAAGTGATTCAGCGCCCATTCTGCGCCGGATTCCAGAAGATAAGTGATTCAGCACCCATCCTGCGCCGGATTCCAGAAGATAAGTGATTCAGCGCCCATCCTGCGCCGGATTCCAGAAGATAAGTGATTCAGCGCCCAATCTGCGCCGGATTCCAGAAGATAAGTGATTCAGCACCCATCCTGCGCCGGATTCCAGAAGATAAGTGATTCAGCGCCCATCCTGGGCCGGATTCCAGAAGATAAGTGATTCAGCGCCCATTCTGCGCCGGATTCCAGAAGATAAGTGATTCAGCACCCATTCTGCGCCGGATTCCAGAAGATAAGTGATTCAGCGCCCATCCTGCGCCGGATTCCAGAAGATAAGTGGTTCAGCGCCTATCTTGCGCCTAAGTGGAGAAGATGAGTGACTGCTCGTTCTTTGTTTTCACTGTCCTGAATGTTGTTTATCTTGCCTGAAGAAGACCTAAGAGTTCAAAACGCGTCGTGTTTTGTCTTGTAACTTGTTTGTCCATGTTAACCGGCAGAGTCACTTAAAACTACTTTTACATTTGTTTCAATTTCCGCTTGCAGACACCTCACCTTGAAACCAACAAGGCCCACCTTAACATACATCCTCAGTAGTAAAGGCCCTTTGTTTAAAAACAACAGTGTACTGGCACATTCACGAGGGGCAGGGCGGGGATAGTGGGGGTGGTGATATGACACCGAAACATCCATGAATGAACAGTCTCGCCTGAGTGGAGCAGTTTACGACTCTTTGGCATGAGTCGTTCCGAGATGGCCACAGCCCAGCCAGCCAAGGATGGAAGAGGATGGCACGGGTCACTTCACGACGCGTGCAGTGCACGGGTCACATGATGATTGATAGAGATGGGATGCAGGATCTATAATCACTTTGGGAGAGTCATATATGACCATCATGCCGCCTCTCCCAACCTCCCCCCTAAAAAAACAACAACAAAAAAAAAAACCTATCAAAACACACCACAACTGTCCAGAACTGCTTGCTGAGAGAGAGAGAGAGAGAGAGAGAGAGAGAGAGAGAGAGAGAGACAGACAGAGACAGAGACAGAGACAGAGAGTACCTGACTGATGGACTGATCTTTAATACGCAAGGATGAACATTTTAGGCCAAGGCCTAGTCCTATCATCTGTCTTTGTCATGCATGCTTTGTTTCAACACATATCATTCATACTGACAATTTAACATAGCAACACCGTAAAGTAGTTATACAACGCCAAGCAGACTATTCACAAACGTAATAATGAAATGGTGGGTAGTCACACAAAAGGTACCAAGAAAACAAACACACAATAACAGAGAGAGAGAGAGAGAGAGAAGAGAGAGAGAGAGAGAGAGAAATCCTACCAACCGGCAGCCGATAGCTTACTTTTCTAAGATGGAATGATATATCCTGTGTGTGTATACTCGGTTTTGTTTTATTTTGTCTTGTTTTTCTTATTGACTTGTTTTGTAATTTTTTTTAACGTACGTCTTTCTTTCCGCATGTGCTCGCTCTCGGAACCTGGATTTAAATTCACACATCCGAAGTAAGTCGGTGGATGGCAATCCACACAGCAACAGTCTCCAGAGACAGACTATCCGCTATCCTTCCTGACTCAAGTGCCAGTTGAACCTTGGACCCTTGGGTCGATAGGACACTCCTCTGTCCGCCACATCAGCTAGGCCTGAGTGGTGTACACTGAAAAAGAGACCCAAAGTGGAGCGCCTGATCAGATCATAAATCATGGAGACAGGTGAGGGAGGGGGGGGGGGGGGCACTTCTTACTCTCTGGCCAGATATGGCTGCACGCCAAAAAATAATGCGCCAGGCCCTTGCTTAAAGTGTCGAGTATTTATAGACTGGCGCAATTAGATTAAGAGAAATGTTAATTGTGTCTGAAAGTTGGTTTTCCTCCTTTTCTTTCATATGGCCATCAAGGTACAAACCAGGTGGTTCCAAGCAGACAGCTTTCATACGGCCATCAAGGTACAAACCAGGTGGTTCCAAGCAGACAGCTTTCATATGGCCATCAAGGTACAAACCAGGTGGTTCCAAGCAGACAGCTTTCATATGGCCATCAAGGTACAAACCAGGTGGTTCCAAGCAGACAGCTTTCATACGGCCATCAAGGTACAAACCAGGTGGTTCCAAGCAGACAGCTTTCATACGGCCATCAAGGTACAAACCAGGTGGTTCCAAGCAGACAGCTTTCATATGGCCATCAAGGTACAAACCAGGTGGTTCCAAGCAGACAGATTAAAATCAAAAGAAGGGGACTGTTCGAGAAGGACCACCTGGCGCAACGACAGGGATCACGGGTGGATGCGAAGGCAAAAACAAAATAAACAAACCACAAATAAGAAACGAACAGAAAGCGAAATGAGTGGTGGGAGTTGTTCTTTTTATCATTTTGTTTTCGTATCAAAATAAGAATACGCGATTCTTTCTTTTCCTTAGAGAGTTTGGTATTCCAGGGGCTGATATTCATCCAGCATGTACATTATGGACAATAAGTCTGTGCATTCTGGAAAGAGGTGTGTGCATGTGTGTGCGTGCGTTTCCTCTTCTCCATCTCATTCTCATCTTCTTGCCCCTTCCCACCCCTTCCCCATGGACACACACACACACACACACACACACACACACACACACACACACACACACACACACACACACACTCACTCACTCACTCACTCACTCACTCACACACACACTCACACACACACGCACACTGTTCTCTCCTCCAGTCTTCCCACACACATAACACACAGAAATTTCTTTCCCTCTCACGTTCTTGAATATGTTATGGACTTTTTAGCAGCCCAGCTAAAATAATTGGTAGAAATAACAGTAACTTATAGGTCAGGGTGGAATGGTGTGGGTGTGTGGGTAGAAGGGGGATGGGGTGTTCTGTTTAACGTGTTATTCTCTATATGATTCAGAATAACATGCTTGTATGTTTCTAAAAAGGTCAACTTATGTATGATATCTGTGTGTGTACAGATGATCAGAAAGCTGCAAAGAAGTCTTCAGCTCAAGACATGTTCAAATTAGAGCGCGCGAGCATACACGCACGCGCGCGGGTGTGTGTGTGTGTGTGTGTGTGTGTGGGGGGGGGGGGGGGGGTCTGTGTGTGTGTGTTTATGTGTGTGTGCGTGCGTGCGTGCGTGCGCGTATGCGTGTGTGCGTGCGTGTGTTGTAGTGGTGGCAGCGACACACACACACACACACACACACACACACACACACACACACACACACACATTATATATATATATATATATATATATATATATAATGCTGAACAATTAAGTAGTGGGGGAAAACAAGTGCAGGTTAACAATTCTTCCATCATTATAGTAATGACTTGGCAAAGATTTGAAATTTAAAAAAAATTGAAGATGAAGAAAATGGGAACATGTATATTGTAAATAGGAAAACCCTTCGCTAGCTGCATGAGGGAACCATCGCAATTCCTCTCAAAGGCAGATCTATATGTGCCGCCTGCTCCTAGGCCTTTCGTCCGTGTGTGTGTGTGTGTGTGTGTGTGTGTGTGTGTGTGTGTGTGTGTGTGTGTGTGTGTGTGTGTGTTGTGTGTGTGTGTGTGTGTTTATGTAGTTCATATAATATATGCACATAAAATGAAGATAAAAACAACAGACTCATAAATTTTTTCCCAATATTTCGACCAAACCGTCCGGGATATATATATATATATATATATATATAAATTAATATAAAATATATAATATATTATATATATATAATATAGCTGAACAATTAATAGTGGGAAAACAATGCAGGTAACAATTCTTCATCATATAGTAATGACTGGCAAATGATTTGAAAAAAAAACAAAAAACAATGAAGATGAAGAAAATGGGAAATACACTATAAATATGAAAACCTTCACTAGCTGCATGAGGGAACCATCGTAATCCTCTCGAAGACAGATCTATATGTATGCCTGCTCCGAGGCCTTTCGTCCGCTGGATCGGACTCATCAGGGAGACACGGCTGATTGTGTCTGTGCTCTTGGCGTCAAATAGAGACACACCACAGTCCATAATTCTGTGGTGTTCTCAGCACCAAGGGTTCAAAAAAGAATCCAACAGCACCCCCAAAGCAGCCAGCGAAAGGTATTACATATAAGAAAACGAAAGTGTGGAGAGGAAAAAAAGTTACTGAAAAACTAAAAACATGCAAACAGTATAAAATGTAGGGGACATCTTCGAGCCTATGCTTGAGGATCCATTTAAGGATGCAATGGAGATCAAAAGATATGGAACAGTCTGAGTGGTCAGCTCTGCTGTTCTATAACCCAAGCATTGTCAGCGGCTAAGAATTGTGCAGAACAACCTTTACTTGGATCTCCTAAGAGATGCAATCGCCCACTGATTGACCAAACAATATAATGCTGAACAATTAAGTAGTGGGGGAAAACAAGTGCAGGTTAACAATTCTTCAGTCATTATAGTAATGACTTGGCAAAGATTTGAAAAAAAAATTGAAGATGAAGAAAATGGGAAAATATATATTATAAATATGAAAACCCTTCGCTAGCTGCATGAGGGAACCATCGTAATCCCTCTAGAAGACAGATCTATATATATTGCCTGCTCCGAGGCCTTTCGTCCGCTGGATCGGACTCATCATCATGTATGTATGTATGTGTGTATACACACGTACATGTATGTGTACACACACACACACACACACACACACACACACACACACACACACACACACATATATATATATATATATTGTGTGTGTGTGTGTGTGTGTGTGTGTGTGTGTGTGTGTGTGTGTGTGTGTTTCCCTATTTCTCTCCTCCCTCGTCAAACATCGCAATGTACGTTTCTTCCCACTTCTCATTCAGTCCCTCCACCCCCTTCCCACCACACCCTCCACCCTGCTGTCCCCTCGTTTCTTCTTTTTTCTTTCCCATGAACAACTCCCCTGCAGTCCTTCGACTGTTTTGAAATGCAAAATTGCTATTCAACATAGACACACACATGGACTGGCTTAGGCTGTATTCAGCAAAGAATGATTTTTACATTACCATTGCTATAAGATCAAATTTATACCTGATTGAGACTATTAAACTGGTCATAAATTGTCCTATGTGGAGAAAATGATAATTCTTTTATCTCCTGTCACAGAAATCATGTCTTAGAGGAGGTGGGTTTTAAAAAAAAATTAACAAAAAAATCATATCTGAAATACATGGGTGTCCATCTTTTATGAAGTGATACGCCTGTTTAATTTTCAGTTGTAGTTCAGATACCTGTGGATCTTTGACTTTTCGCTTTAGGCATTTGCAGTACCCTAGCTGTTTATGTAACACGTGAAAACATTGTCACCTTGACGTCGATTTCTTTTTGGCGAGTTGGTGTTTTTCTGCTGTCAGTTCTTGGTTAGCTTCGTTAGCAAGAAGTTCTCTTGCTGTTAAGCTGTATATTACTCTGCCCTAAATGCTTCCGTGCAGCCGGTGGCTGTTACATTTAACTACTGTTTCGTCTTGCTGGTGTAATGGCTAAATGTTAATGTTTTTGTATGCTGTTATTGTCTTTCATTCTTTTTTGGGTACGGTAAATTCATTGTCTCAAGTTAACTGGGGATAAAGTTTGGTTCCAAGTGATTTGATAAGTAATATTTGATAACTGATGTGAAAGTTATGGCATCATCATATATAACAACGCAAATGAGATGAGGCAATAAGTAAATAGGTTCTGTTCATCTGGTGTGAATGTTGAGCAGAGCGTGTGGTCTGAATAGGACGTACAAGTAAATCATTTAGAGGACAAGACAGCAAGGGGAACAGTGAAGAGAACAAGACACGGAAATATTTCGCTTTATACCGGGGGCGGGAGGGGGGGGGACAGACTTAATGAGCAAGAACTTAAGACTGTGTATTTTGTTCAGGATTCTTTTCCTGTGGAAGTCGGCCAGGAGCTGGGCCGCTCTGGGACTGGAGCAGCGTTCTACATGGAATGATGTGGACAAGAAGTGTTCCAGGAGTTACCGTCAACAAATCTGACAGGATGTGGACATCACTGGAGGCGTGATGGTTGCTGCTACGCAAACTGAAATTCTTCAATGCTTCAAAGTGGACATGGTTCAGCGTGGCAGGTTCTCTGTTTTCAGGTGTTTGTGAGACAACAGAAATTGTAAGTCTGTTCCCCTTTGAACTGTCCTCTGTCTTCAGAACTGAGACTGATTTACTCAAAGACACCTTGTGTGTGTGTGTGTGTGTGTGTGTGTGTGTGTGTGTGTGTGTGTGTGTGTGTGTGTGTGTGTGACAGACAGACAGACAGACAGACAAAAAGACAAACAGACTGACAGAGACAGTGAGAGAGAGAGAGCTGTGTGAGATATTTTCTTTATGTTTTAGACCAATCAAATTTATTGGGCATTGTAATGTTATATTGGCTCTGAGGAAATTTCCCGGTTTATTTTTTTTTTCTTATGATTGAAGAGTGAGACAGAGAATGGAAGGTGTGTGAACTCGCGTGTTTGTTCTGAACTTAGTCTGTCTTTACCTCAGTTCGCAACACCATCCCATACAAATACTGATTTTCAGGAATAAGTTTTAGTTGTCTGAATTGCCGGAAGGAAGACAACTAACTATCTGTGAAGTGGCTTTATTGTACTCCCACTAACCATGCACAAACTGCTTGTAATGATCAAACTGAGCAGGTTATAGTGTATACAAGTGGTGAGACTCTTGTCCTGTCTTTTTTCGTTCACTGGGGGGATGAATCGAAGAATTATCAGTGCTTCGAACTGACTTATCATCATGAAAAAGTGACTTTTCAGGGGGTACTTCAAATTAAAATTAAAAAAAATAAAATAAAAGTAGTTACTGCACTCTGAATACACTCTTTCCAGCCTGTACTTATCATGATCATACTGTGTTTAGAAATGTCAGTGAAAAGTTGTTGGCAAGTGAAGCAGCCAGTGTAATTTGAATATAGGCAAACATTGCAAATGGACTGTTACATGCTATCACAGAGCTAATAGTAGATGCTTTCAAAGAACTCACAGACTCAACCTAAGTGTGTAGATGCCGTGTAAACTACCCAGTTGAGCTGGAAAGTGATCGTAGTTTTTCACATGGGCATTATTTCTTCAAAAGAGTCAGAAAAAAAATTGTACAGGCTGCACAACAAACATTATTGCGCCAAGGCCTTGCTTAAGGAGTCGAGTATTTCGAGAGTTGACTGCCAGAACCCAGTATCTCTCTTATATATATATATATATATATATATATATATATATATATATAGAGAGAGAGAGAGAGAGAGAGAGAGAGAGAGAGAGAGAGATGTATATGTATATGAGATACTGGATTCTGGCAGTCAACCCTCGATTTATAGACCGGCGCAATCAGATTGTTTTGATAATTTAAATCGCGCGTAACAGTTGATTCCCATGGTTTTCTTTCATATGGCCATCGAGGCACAAGCCAAATGGTTCCAAGCAGACAGATGAAAATCAAAAGACTGGGACTATTTGCGGGAGACCACCTGGCGCAAACATAGGGTCAAGGGTGAATGCGAAGGCCTAAAATATGATGCCAGCTATGGTGAAGGTTATGTATTTGAAGATTCTGAGTGATGTCATCGGTGGAAAGCGCCCCCCCCCCCCCCCCCCCTCCCCCCCCCCCCAAGAAAAAAGTGAAATGATTGGAGAGAGTTGTTCTTTTGATCAGTTACCAGTCCAATATCAAAGCTGGGTTAAACGTATGCTGGGCCTCAAACGCTTACATGGATTGTATAGTGACTTGGTGCAAGATCTTCTTCGAGGCGTGTGGCCTGTACGCAGGGTTTCAGACAGTCAGCACGCCTGCGATATTTTTGAGTAAAATTTATAAATGGCTCGTGAGTTATTAATCTCGTACGCCGGACACGCCTGTCCTGATAAAGCCGAGGTGAGAATGGTTCATCTTAATCACGATCTTGTGAGCATCAGATCGCGAGCGAGAATGTCTATAATTCACCGATCTGTGGAGCATCAGATTCGCCGAGGTAAGAATGTGTTCATCTTAATCTCAACCGATCTTGTGGAGCATCAGATTCGAAAATCCGTGCCTCAGCACGCAACCCCAGTTCCTTCTGAAATGCGGATGATCAAGTTTTGATCGATTTGAAATCAAAACCAGCCACAAGAGTTCAGTATTCGAAGAAGAATCGAGTAGCTTCCCCTTGCAAGTGTCGGCTCAAGACAGGTTGCGTTAATTATGCCGTTCAATGGGCAGTGACAAAAATCCCAGCAAAAGCAATTCGGAGACTGGCAGTGTTACAGAATGGTAAAGAGAGCAAGAAGAAGGAATCTTTTTTTTTCAGATCAAATGCTACCCTTTACAACTGTGATAACACTCTTCTCTCACGAAGCGACACAGGAC
>CM065729.1:33150459-33162959 GCA_033310375.1 Conus canariensis | reverse complement strand
AGGTTCAACGACGGGCGGGTTCGCGTCTGGCGACGTCCTGGAGAACGCTACGTTGACGCTGCCGTCAGGGAGCATGACCGCTATGGAGGTGGGTCCGTGATGGTGTGGGGTGGGTTCAGCCTACGTCACAGGACCCCCCTACACCGTGTTGAAGGCCGCCTGACCGGTGCCACCTACCGCGACACCATCATCCGCCCCCTTGTGATGCCCGCCCTGAGGGCAGTTGGCCAGGGCGCCCAGTTCCAGGACGACAACGCGCCGTGCCACCGCGCCGCCATCGTGAATCAGCAGGGCAGCAGGGCAGCAGGTGACAAGAATGGACTGGCCTGCCAGGTCACCAGATTTGAACCCCATAGAGCATCTGTGGGACGTGCTGGGGAGGCGAGTGCGGGCCCACAACTCTCCAGCAGACACCGTGGACCAGCTGTTTCAGTTGCTGGAGCAGGAGTGGCAGGCGATCCCCCAGGACACTCTCCGCCGCCTGGTGCACTCCATGAGACGTCGATGTGATGCTTGTTTGAACGCGAACGGTGGTCATACCCGTTATTAACATCATGACATCTACCATAGACTCTTGTTACTTTTCATTTTGGGGGTATGCCTCTTTAATCAAGTGTAAAACAAAGATAATTTTTTGTCACGGTGTTTGAATAAATTTGAATGGATTGAGGAATAATATAAATAAAATATTCAATCATTAAATTATGTTCAGCTTTGTTTTCTTTCGAATGACAGCAGTTTTCCTAAGTGGTACTTCAATTGTTTTGAGTAGTGTATCTGTGAATGCTTGTGTATGTGCATTTGTTTGTACATAGTGTATGTGTGTGTGTGTGTGTGTGTGTGTGTGTGTGTGTGTGTGTGTGTGTGTGTGTGTGTAAACACCACGCAAGTACCCGGGCCAGTATCTCCCATAGTAGTGTCTCTTAACGGATCATTTCGTTTTATATTCTACAATTTCAGGAGAGAATGTCATGCTTTTTTAGTTATTGCGTGAAAAAAAAAATCAATCATCTCGCCATTTTGCCGTTTCTGTTACAGTCGTACCATTTTCTGGCCACGGTGGCTTCTCCATGGATTCTGAACTGATTGATGCAAACATCTGTACCTTTAAAATTGTACTAGTTATACTGCCTTTAATTTCAACATTGACTTACTATACAAAGAATACAAATAACTATGCCTAGATCTAAATTTCTATTAATGCTAAGCGATTCTATCCAAATTCAGTACGTTTGTTCGACTGCAAATACAATGATGTTTAACATATAAAATGTTACCTTCATGTAGCATAATACCCAGTTCCATCACGACCTTTGGGGTCTCAGTTTTTGAAAGGCCTAGGCTCAGTGAGATATATTTCGTTCAGCAATAAAGCGTCTTATTAATGGAATATTGTCAGCTGATCAACACATCTCTGGTACATCTCTGATTACTTCGTTTCCATCGATCAGACTGAATATTAATGAAACCATTCCGTTTTTTTTTCTCTCTAAAACACAGCTTGTTATTCATTGATTAAAAAAAAAACTGGACTGTGAAACTTCGTCATTAAATACAGGCTTTTGATGTATGTAGAGGCGTTTTGGGCCTCTATTTCACTTGTTGGATTTTGAAGTAACGTCAAATAATCTATATTTTCTACGTTTTCATCACCCTCGAATTTTCTACCATGTTTGTATACATGTTTACCTATGACGATTAAAAGATTTTTAAAATCAAGGAATTGTCATTAACTGTTCACAAAGTAGGAAACTGCATCTAAGTTGGTTCATCCATCTTGTTCTTATTTCCTAATTGCCTCAGAATGAGTGACTTAAGCTGACAAATTTATGAGAAGCACCGAGGCGTAAATAAAGAATACTGTGGGTGTGGTGGTGAGTGGAGAGATGTGAGGGTGTGTCCGACCAGGTTTTATTGATGGTGTTGACTCATAAAGGCAGTCAAAAGTCTTCTAGAGCCAGTGTTTCTGCGAGAGTTAGAAATCACAGGCGTTGGTGACAGGTGTTGATTACACGGGCAATTAGACGCTGTTCCGCGTGAGTGAGTAGAGCGTTGGTTTATTGCATTTTCATGGTCCGGTAGATATTGCATTCGCTGGACTAGCCGTCGTTATTGGGATTGATTAATGAATACGTTAGTATACTTTTTTTTACTCTTTTCCTTTACATCGCGAAATGGCATTAAAAAAGAATATTTCTCCCTATATTTCAGTGCGAGAATGGAATGTGTACTCCAGCGTGTAAGTGCGGACGTGCGTCCGCTTATCTGTGTGTGTGTGTGTGTGTGTGTGTGTGTGTGTGTGTGTGTGTGTGTGTGTGTGTGTGTGTGTGTGTGCATGCATGCCTGTGTGCGTGTACACTCGTGTGTCTGCGTGATGTGTATGTGTGTGCATGTCTCTCTCTCTCTCTCTCTCCTCTCTCTCTCTCTCTCTCTCTCTCTCTCTCTCTCTCAGAGTGTATGCGTGTGTGCGTGTGTGCGTCGGTGAGTGCGTGCGTGCGTGTGTGCATGTGTGTATGCGCGCGCGCGCGCGCGCGCGCACGCGTGTGTGTGTGTGTGTGTGTGTGTGTGTGTGTGTGTGTGTGTGTGTGTGTGCGTGCGTGCGTGTGCGTGCACGTGTGTGTATGTGTATGTGTGTGTGTGTGTGTGTGCGTGTGTGCGTGGGAGCATACACTCGCGCGCGCGCGCGTATGTACGAGACAGTGACAAAACGTCGTGGTGGCATACCCTTGTGTGTTTGATTGGAGAAATAAACGATCCCAAACCACTTTTTGCTTTGTTTTGGTGTATTTTTGTAGCTTGTATTGTAACGAGATAATTGCCACAAGATCAGGGAGATGTACTGGTTCGTATGGATACAACTTACTTTTATTCAAAGAAAACAGCCGAAATCGGCCATGCCAAAATGGGACATCCACCGACATACCGCAAAGAACATGTCCATAACAGTCATTACAGAATCGCAAGGAAAACCTGAACACATGAAAATGATAAAACTAAATTTTCATGAACGTTTTTGTCCCCAAACCACTCACACTTGCTCCTTGGTGAAGTTTGAGTCAAATCCAAAAGAATACTTGGTCGGATGTTGGATCGTCATGTCTTGAAGACATGCCCTTTAACTTGTCACTACTGCTTTCTGTTTTACCGGGAACGATCCAACGTCTTGTATTCTGAAAACTGAAGTGTGTCACTGACACAATAAATCTACTGATTTGGAAATTTGGTCAGCATAGTTTTCAAAAACCGAACAAATTTACCATGCACTGGGCTCATGTCCGATCGACACCCCGAACTTTTGGGGAAAACTATTTATCGCGCTGCTCGTTTCAGGTATTTGCAATTCGTATCCCTCCGCCAGGTCACGTGTTTTTCCACAGAAACGAAACCAGGAGCAGACGATGTCAGAAAGGAGAGGAATAGGTAAGTGTTTACTCATGCCCACCGCTGTTTACATCGTCACAACTGACTCTTAGAATCACACATGAGCAAAATGTAATGAAAAACATTTCCGATTGGCCTCGAGTGAACAATAATTGCCTTTAAGACATGTGCGAAACACTGCTGAACACGAAAGTGCCAACCGTCACGTAGGCACATAGCAGAGATGCTGGTACGGCTTCGTTTCCTACCACTTCTGTGGAATTTCCGTCGATTCCGTTGTCACCACTGACCCCACCGAGGAAATGTCCGAAATCGCATCTGACACTTTCATTTTACGTGAAAGAAAGTAAAACCGATCCTAAGCGATACAAATTGGATTTGCTTATTCTTATGCTTTATGACGCTGCGGACCGTGATAGAGGGTGCGTCTCAATGGTCAGTTACTTCGATAACTGTAAACTCAGCAGCAATGTATGCTCACTGCCAGACACTACACTCTGGCGCCATCCTCCGATGATCCAGTCAGTTGCTGCCACACAAGATCTTTCAGGCTGGTTGCAGAAAAGGACATCAACAAGTTCATTTCCTCTGCATCACTCACAACTTAACCTGGCACTCTTCGGCTACATGGGGTGAGAAAAGTTGATCGCAGTGTCATGGAAGTCCGCAAACTGGACTGTTTCTGTCCTGCTTGCCTGCAGGACGACCAAGACAACTGCATCAACAAAGGCTGTTTGAAGTCTTGGCAGACCATTCCACTCAGGGCTCCAAATGAATTGTGCACTTCCATCACTGAGGATATTCCAAGGGAAGATAAGAATAAAACCCAAGGATGGAAAATGTGCCAAGAACAATCTATTTTGACTGCCTACACGAAGCCTTTGAAGAGTGCAACCTGTACGAGCCGTTAGAAGCCCTGGTTGCCACAACCAGCTTTGATGGTTATGAGCTGCCAACTGAGTTCCCTACGACCATTGTTGATGTTGCAGCCATGGTGGACAGGACAGTTCTGTCACAAAAAAGCCCACTGCTCCAGCCAGTCTCTACCCCCTGGTAACAACTGCAGATGGCAACTGCTTACCGAGGACACTGAGCGACATGAGGGGTGCCATACAGAACTTCGCTGCAGAATTGTAGTGGAAATGGTGAAACACTTCCACAACTATGTGCATGGGTATGGAATGAGTGACACTGAGGCAGAGGGACAGAAAGCGGCTGCCTTTGCTGCTGTTGTAGCAGAGGGCTCAGGTCTGTCAGCTGACACAGTTTCTGTTCATGAAATTGAAGTCATTCTCAGACTTAAAACCCTCCACATCATACGGAAAAACATATTCATGGGCATCTGGCAGCTTCCTGCTGCTGCCAATGTTTTGGCAAGCCCAGTGCGCTCAGATGGGCTGGGAGATTGTTCAACACATGAACAACAGAACCCTCACTCCTATTCAGCTAACTCCAGGAACTCCTGTCCACATCCTCTGGACCAGCGATAGGGATGACATCCTCCCCAATCACTGCACCTCAAGTCACTTTACCCCGTTGATGCCCATGACATATTCAAGCAGAGAAGTGTGTGTCAGTGAGGGTGAGAGTGAGTTTGCCTCAGACTGTGAATGCCTCACTTCTTCAGAGCATGACAACATGGGGCTGTTTGGCAGTTTCAGCTCTGCTTCTCTCAGTCTGGAAGACATAGAGATTGGAGAGTTCTATGTTGTTGACTGGCATGGGAAAGAGTATGTGACCAAGATTGAGTACACAAGTGTTGATGCTGCCACTACTGACATGGTGTGGCTAAACTTCATGGCTAAAACCAATAACAGTGGGCACTACTTCTGGCCACAAAGGAAGACACTTCCTGTGAGCCTATCTCATCAGTGAAGAGAAAAGTGTCCATTGAATTAGACCTGTGCAACAGCATACAGAGAAAACAATCTACTACATTAAATGAATAATATAATACAGGTGTTTTCTCCGTGTGTTGGAAAAGAATGATGCTGAACGAGGATGGATGGATGGAAGTTAGTCTAATGTCCCGTCACACAAACTGTTGATTGAAGACATTTGAATAAGATCTTTATTCATGAGATATCATTAAGAGAGAGAGAGAGAGAGAGAGAGAGAGAGAGAGAGAGAGAGAGAGAGAGAGAGAGAGAGATCACCTAGTGTCATAAAAAAAATGGAGTGAATCCACAAAGGGGGATGGGAAGAGAATTAAACGATATTAGGAGAAAGCAAAAACGAAACAAAAATATGGCCTAACTGGATGATCTGTAGCGCTTAAAGATAAAAAAGAAAAAAATAACAATCAATTAATTATGCTTCATGATATGTTTGACCACATACGTACACTACACTACAGTTCGTGTGAAGCTGTCTTTTCCGATTTGCTTTCAAAGGTATGATCTCTGATAAAACCTTGTGAACTTTTGTATCAGTTAGACCACATCATTGTGCAAAGCTTTCTTGATTAATTTTTTAAGTGATCTGTTTAAAATTCAATATCAAGTTGTTCTAGTGAGCACTTATGAATGGTTTTCCGCAAACATGTGGACTGCAATGGCTCATTATACCAAAGCAACTATGTAAGGGATTTTCCTTTCTATTTTTCAAATTTGATTGACTTAAAAATGAACAACTAAGTATGACTTGAGGATCCTGTTTGCTTTTGAAACTGATTTCATTTATCTTTTTACTGCATTTATGTCTACTGTTGTGAAAAAAAAACCCAAAAAAACAATGCACTGTCCATACTGAAAAGTGTCACAACTAACACTTGTCTATTGTTTCAAGAATTAAAGTGAACCAAAAACAAACTGACTGCTTGTGAATGCTTATTTTTTCTTTGAAATGAGCAGGCTGACTTATTTATCTTCCTTAGCAGCTAAAGTGGATATTTACATGATACCTCAGAATGTACAAACATGAGCTGGTGTCAGACGCGATGACGGACATGAAAACGCTACCTCTTACACACTGACAGAACTACTTAGTTTAAACATATCTTTGTAACATCACCCAGCATTCAAGAAGGTCCCTGTTTCACAACCCTTGCTCTGCTTTTACTGTGCTGTTGTAGACATTTTCATGTCTAGGATCACAATTGACTTTTCACCAGGTAATCTGACATTTTTCGAGTCATCGGAAAAAAATATAATACAAGTTGTTATCTTTTCATTCTATTTTCATGCATGTGAAAGGTGCAACTTTCAAGAATGACAGAATTGGTTTTTTTTTCTTTTTCTTTTTTTTTTTAATTACCTGTTTCCAGTTTTGAAATTCTGTGACCTGAGTCCCATATTTTTGCGCGACCTTTTGTCACTGTCTCATATATATATACTAAATTACAATAAACAAATAAATTCCAAGGATAAGTACCGAGCACCATTCCAGCAACTTACAGAGCAGTTGGTGTTGCAATGACTGCAAGAAATATTCAATTATAAACAAAGCTTGCTCTTATGTCTTAGATTGAAAAAATAGGGGGAGATAAGCATTCATATCTGCAGTGGTAGATAATTCTGCCTAACTAACAGTATGTGCTTGAGTGGGTGAATGGGGAAAAATAAAATAAATGTTTCTCAAAATGAGCCTTCAGCAAGCTTATAGTCTCCAAGGGGGAGAAAATCTCCAATGGGGAGATCAAAGACATAAGAGCAAGCTTTGTTTATAACTATTTCTTACAGTCATTGCAACACCAAGCTGGTCTGTAAGTTGCTGGAATGGTGCTCGGTACTTATCCTTGGAATTTATTTGTTTATTGTAATTTAGTCCCTTGTGGATTCATTCCAAGAACTGGCCCTCAGCACTTGTGTCTTAAGAGGTTATTTGTTTATATTTTCTACTTTTCACAAGAAAATGTAGCTTGTTTTGCTCTTTCATGATTTTCTTTTGCTTCTTAGGTGGCACCTTTGGTTGGTTTTTTGAAAACTCAACACACATACTACGGTATTGCACACCAGCCTTTTTCTGCAATAGCATTCTTCTTAAAACCGAAAAGGCAGAGGAGTCAAGTTACTACTTTCCGCGGTCATTTGAGGAGAAACAATCAGGTTTCGAAATATCGGTATCTGACAAGGAGTTATATGTTAGTGAGTTTCCTCCCCATTGGAGATTGTACCCCCCCCCCCCCCCCCCCCCCCCCCGGAGACTATAAGCTTGCTGAAGGCTCATTTTGAGAAGCATTTATTTTATTTTTCCCCATTCACTCACTCAAGCACATACTGTTAGGCAGAATTATCTACTACTGCAGATATGAATGCTTATCTCCCCCTATTTTTTCAATCTAAGACATAAGAGCAAGCTTTCTTTATAATTGTATATATATATATATATATATGTGTGTGTGTGTGTGTGTGTGTGTGTCTGTCCGTGTGCGTTGGGGGTGCGCGCGCGTGTGTGTTTGGGCGTGTGTATGCATGCATGGGTGCGTGCGTGGGCATGTGCGCGCGCGTGCGCCTGTGTATGTGTGTGTCCTCTCTCTTTCCCACCACCACTCTCTCTCTTTCAATCTGTCTCTCTCTCTCTCTCTCTGTCTCTTAGCAGCTAAAGTGGATATTTACATGATACCTCAGAATGTTAATCAAATGTAATGCTAAAAGTGTCACAACTGACACTTGCCTATTGTTTCAAGAATTAATTGAACAAAAAACAAACTGACTGCTTGTGAATTACATTTGATTAACAACGGAATGCTGGGTGATATTACAAAGACATGTTTAAACTAAGTAGTTCTGCCAGTGTGTAAGAGGTAGCGTTTTCATGTCCGTCATCGCGTCTGACACCAGCTCATGTTTGTACATTCTGAGGTATCATGTAAATATCCACTTTAGCTGCTAAGGAAGATAAAACAAGTCAGCCTGCTCATTTCAAAGAAAAAATAAGCATTCACAAGCAGTCAATTTGTTTTTGGTTCATTTAATTCTTGAAACAATAGACAAGTGTCAGTTGTGACACTTTTAGATTTACATGTGATTTAACATTCTGAGGTATCATGTAAATATCCACTTAAGCTGCTAAGAGAGAGAGAGAGAGAGAGAGAGAGAGAGAGAGAGAGAGAGAAGAGAGAGAGATTAGCATTACATGTGATTAACAACGGAAAACATGGCGCTGTGCTCTCACGTACTGCATTTGAGTTGTTTATTCTTCTATTGGCAGATGATGTTGTTTTATTGTCAGAGACGGTTATAAGGCTGCAGACACAGCTAAATAACTTGCAACATGCTGCTTCTTCGCTTCAATTGAAAATCAACATGAACAAAAGCAACATAATTGTATTTCGGAAGGGAGGTTATCTAAGTGTAAGAGAACGATGGCTATATGATGGCGTGGTAATGCCTGTAGTTAATGTTTACAAGTATTTGGGAATATTTATCTCCACTCGTCTGAGTTTCACTGCTGCTTGTAAAGATCTTGCCAGTCGAGCGAAAAATGTACTGTTGTGTATAGTTAAGAAGCTATATGCTCTAAATAACAATTCCTTTGAACTGTTTATAAAACTTTTTGATACGCGTGTCCAGCCAGTACTGCTATACGGATCAGAAATATGGGGATTAGACCAAGCCGCTGTTCATTGTGAGTCAGTTCATTTATTTGCTCTTAAAAAGTATTTAGGCGTAGATCTGCGTACTCCCAACGATTTAGTATATGGTGAAACAAACAGATTTCCCACGTATGTTAATGCTGCGGTTAACTGCCTTCCATATTGGTTTAAGCTATTATATATGGATGAACATAGGTTACCTAATATAGCGTATAAAATGCTGTATGATTTAGATGCTAGGGGAAAGAAGAACTCGGTTTCAAATGTGCGTGTTTGTTTATATAGTAATGGTTTTGGTGACGTGTGGTTAAATCAAAGTGTGGGAAATGAAAATCATTTTATAGCAATGTTTCGTCAGCGTTTGATTGCCTGTAGATGGCAAAATTGGAATAACCACATTTACACTAGTAAAAGATTTCATTTGTATAGAACGTTTTGTAATACCCATGACTTGAAGCAATATTTGAAAGCAAATATGGACCGAAAACTGAAGCATATAATGACTAGGTTTAGACTAGGTATATCTGACTTGAATGTGCATCGTTTTAGATACAAATGTTGTAATGATTGCGATCTGATGTGTCCATTATGCCAGATGTCTAAAGAAGATGAGATACACTTCGTTCTTTGTTGTCAAAGGTTGAAAGAAATAAGAGAAAAGTTTTTGGAGCCTAAATATTATCGACAACCTTGTTTATTTAAACTAAGTCTACTCATGGCATGCACTAAACCTGATGTTGTACGAAATTTATCGTTGTTTTTGTACAAGGCTTTTAAATATAGAGAAATAGCTACTTCATAGTTTTGCATGATGTGCCTGCCATAACCGTAGCCTTTTGTATTGCATGATGAAAATCGTATATCTGTACGTTTACCCCTTCATGAGGGGCCGGGGCCTATATGAATAAACATTCATTCATTCCTCTCTCTCTCCTCTCCTCTCTCTCTCTCTCTCTCCTCTCTCTCTCTCTCTCTCTCTCTTGTCCGCCCCCCACTCCTCTCTCTCTTTCGATTTTGTGATCAGTTCATTTGTTCTTGCTTGTTGTTTCAATGTTTATATCTAAATTCATGTATTGAGAAACCATTCATCCATATATTTTAAATATTTTCGAAGGTATGTATGTTTGTGAAACCTTTTGCGAGTTATAGTCGCTAGCCATGTTAACTTAGTTGCTTGTCACGCTTTGTCCCTTAGCGTTGTAAGGACCGGATGAAAAAAGTGTATATTTGCTTCTATGTTACTTTGGAAATAAAGGTTATCAAAGATTATTAATCTCTGTCTCTCTCTCTCTCTCTTCTCTCTCTCTCTCTCTCTCTCTCTCTCTCTCTCTCTCTCTCTGATCTCGGATAGATCGTTTTTGCTCTTTGTTGTGATGACGCTGAAAGGAACTCGAATAGTCTACTGGACGATGATGATATTGACACGGAGACTGGGGAAGGGGGGGGGGGGGGACTCCGTTGAACGCGGTTGGTAGACTGGGCAGACACTGTACCCGTCCGCTTTGTGGACTACCCCTTCTCATTAGAATATTGATGAATGAAGCAGTTGAGCAAGGTTTGATTAAGTTACCCAGAATTCTTCCTTGTTTTTGACCGCCATTGGCGATTCCATTCTCATCACGAAAAATCTGTCGACTGCTCTAGAAGGGAGTTTATTCCCATTATGAAGTAATGTCAATGATATTCATTTCAAAGCCTACAATGGAAGGGCCAAGACACGTAATCGGTGTTATACATCGAATGAGACCTGATGCACGGAAAACAAAATGTTCCCCAAATATATTATGATTCTGCGAACAAAATATTTCCATAAGAGATATTTGTTTTTTGTGTGCATTGCCGAACATTTCCTTAGATGATCACCTTCATGTCGATGCAGATCATATTTCAACCACGGAGGGCATTTTGTATAATAAAAGGACGATCTTTTTTCCCGTTGGACGCATCATTGATATCAGCCCTGTGGCTGTATGATAGAGCTTCCTCCCGCCACACTGGTTCTTCCCTCCTTATCCATACACTAGCGCTCCCTCTCTCAGCCTATCTGGGGCCGAGTTTTACACGATTGCATATTGATGCGGACGCATTTCATGGGCACGATTTTTCAAATGTATTTGTATTTATGTGTGTATGCGTGTATGTACTTCATATATTTATATATGAATTTATTTACCTATTTATACATTTATGTATTTTTTCATTTATTGATTATTCCTTTATTTATCTCCTTATTTACTTATGCAATTATCTACCTATTTATCTGTTCATTTATTCATTATTTATTAATTCATTCATTTATTAATTCATTCATTTTTTTCAGCAACCAATGCCTTTACCATCTTTACGTACTTGCTTTCTTTGTTCGTATAATATCACAAATGTGTGAACGCAGGTTGAATAAAAGATTCATTCTTATTTCAAAGGCTACACCAGTTTAAAAAGGTACAGGAAATATGGATGGCTTTGCACTGTAGTGATACTCTTAGCGCAGAAAGGGAACCCAAATTTTAGACCAAAAAATGACAAACATTTTAAACACGTAAGGTAAAAAAGGAAAACATCGCTAACAAAACAACAACAACAGCAACAATTACAACAAAGACAACAACAAACAATAACATTAGCAGAAGCAGCAGCAGTAGCAGCAGAGACAGCAACACAACAACAACAAAATATGACAACAACAACAACAAAAACAATAACAACAGCAACGTTGGCAAATACTCTTACATGCTTGCCGTTTTCAAGAGAACCTTTTCCCCACCTGCTCCTTTAAATAGCTTGACCTGTCTGCTCCTTTAAATAGCTTGACCTATCCCCATCTGCTCCTTTAAATAGCTTGACCTATCCCCATCTGCTCCTTTAAATAGCTTGACCTGTCTATCAACATTATGAGATGGCTCCCCATCTGCTCCTTTAAATAGCTTGACCTATCCCCATCTGCTCCTTTAAATAGCTTGACCTGTCTGCTTCTCTAAATAGCTTGACCTACTCTCAACATTATGAGCTGGCTGGAAATCGTTCGGCATATTATGCCAATCCTCCCACAGCGACATTTATAGTCTTCAGAGTGCTTTGCAAGCTACCAATCCTCCCACAGCGACATTTATAGTCTTCAGAGTGCTTTGCAAGCTACCAATCCTCCCACAGCGACATTTATAGTCTTCAGAGTGCTTTAACAGCTACCAATCCTCCACAGCGACATTTATAGTCTTCAGAGTGCTTTGCAAGCTACCAATCCTTCCACAGCGACATTTATAGTCTTCAGAGTGCTTTGCAAGCTACCAATCCTACCACAGCGACATTTATAGTCTTCAGAGTGCTTTGCAAGCTACAGAGTCAGAACAAATAGCTCTACTGATCTACAACATACTCCACGTTGAGTATCCTCGCCTCAGTTGTGCGTTGGATTGAAGCGTTAAAAAACGTATCTTGTAACATGGACTACTGTTAAGTAACAGCATGCCTAATATGTACAAGTGAATGAAAACTTAGTGAAAAAGAACAATTCTTACCGCTCCTCGTCCTTACTGTTCTTGGCCATTTTGTGTGGTGCGATGACGCTGTAAGAAAGCCTCGTTTC
>CM065729.1:33137959-33145459 GCA_033310375.1 Conus canariensis | reverse complement strand
TAATTGAGACAGTGCACGGAAACCGGATCACTTAGGGTGGAATTTCATCACGCATGACCACAAACTCACGCACGCACGTAAACACGCATTCGCGCAGGAGGGCGAGCGCGCGCGCGGGCACACACACACACACACACACACACACACACACACACACACACACACACGCACACACACACACACACACACACACACACACACACACACACACACACAACTCTCCTTTGAAACTCACGAGCTGTGTCTATCTATCTATCTATCTATTCTATCTATCTATCTATCTATCTATATATCTATAATTATTATGTGGTAAATCTATTCTATTCTATCATAAAAATAACTTATTTATTATAAATATTTATATATATTTAATTTTTATATTTATATATATATATATATATATACATGTCTATCCTTGTACAGTATATAACAAGAAACTTTCCACAAACAAACTGGCAAGAGGTAGACATAGAAAGTGTTTATCGTCTGGGTTCCATGTCCCGTTTGTCCAACCGCCCACGCCCCATCCTTGTCAAGTTCAGCAGATGGAGAGATGCCATGACCATCGTGAGGGATAGGGACGGTAGGGACAGAATGCAGAGACGGGAGGGACTTCGTGTTGGGGCTGATCTGACCAGGATACAGAGGGACACCGTGCTGTATCTCAAGAAGCAGGGAAAGCATGCATACTATATGAATGGAAGACTTATAGTGAAAGATTCCCATGCCATCCCCCCGCATTTTTCCGACAGGATATCGAACCAGCCACCCAGTCACTCTCTACCACCCACTAGTGGTACTGCTGCATCCTACTCGGAAGCAACAACAGCATCTCTATGCCATAGGAACTCGGCCGGATCCGGCCGACACGTCACCCTCAGGAAAAGTGATGACACCAGTCAGCACCAGAACACCAGTCACAGTGCCAGCCTCGGCCAGCCTCTGCGTGAAGTCACCTTCAAACAGCCCCAGCAGGACATCACCCTAAATCAGTGTCCATGTGATGTCATCTCCAGTCAGTCCCCTCACGATGTTGCCGGTCAGCCTCTTCATGGTGTTGTCACTGGTCGGCCCGAGTCTTTTTTTTTAACATTCAGTCCTCAGCAGAAGTCACCCAGAGCCAGTCCTTTAATGACGTCAATCTGAGCCAGATCCTCCACGATGTCATCCCCAGTCATCCTCTGCATGAACCCAGCTCCAGAAGACCCCTTCATGACGTCACTCCTGGTCATCTGCATATTGATGTCAACCAGATCTTACATCATGTCGACGCCTGTCAGCTTCAGGCTGGTGTTGGCCTTGGTGCCGATGCTGACACCTCAGCCTCAGCTCCAGACGAGGGTGCCAAGCGTGACCCTCCCGCTTCATCACCTGCTGTCACCAGTTTCTGGCGCCGTTCCCCTCGGGGTTATAGAAGAGGTTCTCCCCTACCAGGTACCCCACATCAAGACACTCCATCGAAAAATGTAGGTGTGTGTGGGAAGGGAAGGGAAAGGGAAGACTGTGGGTTCACGTCAACCCAAACCTAAAACAGTTCATGGCAGTCAGCCGTCACCAGTGTTGACCAGGAGCCAGTCTAGCAGTGGGCAAACCTCTTCCTGTCCAAAGCAGCAAAAGCTCCCCAGTGACTGGCGCTGTAATCAATCCACAACTGATAATGCTGATAAATGTGGCAAATGAAGGTCGAAGCCCTTTAAACATTAATTTTAACAAAGTTCATGTTGCCAACGTTGGAACCAGTCAATCGTTGAAATATAGACCATTTGACAGATCAAAACATGTTGGTGATAAAAAGTCACTTTCATTTGCGGTCTTTGATATTGAAGGATTTTGGAGTGTTACTCAAGGGTTGGATTTGTCTTTTTTGTAAATAGCTATAATATTATTTTTTGGGGGTGGAAACCTTTATTGTAGCTGTACCAGAATCCTTTTCCCTTCCCATAATATATTTATTTCCCCTGGTGTAAAGGTTTCAGACAGTGCCCATGGTCGTCTGTCTGGTGGTATTATTATCCTCGTGAGAAACGAACTTGTTAAATGTATTGAAAGACTGAATATCGAATACGACAACATGATTGCTCTGAAGTTGTCTCATAAATCATAAGGTACAAACACTGATTGTTTATTGTTAGGAGTTTACTTGCCACCTGAAAATTCTGTGTATTGTGCTGAAACAAATATAGATAATGGAGTTTCTATGCTGGAAGACTGCCTCATTGCACTCATAAGAGTAAATGGTGATTTGCCACTGATTGTATTTGGCGACCTAAATTCCAGAACTGCTCTGTTTATGCCAGTAGTTCTGACCCTGTGGACGAAATGTGTGATACGGTATCCCATGTTGACTTCCAGTGTTCACAAAGTTCGGATGAAAGTATAACTAGGGAATCAAGAGATACTACTATGAACCCTTTTGGTCGTTATTTGATCACTGTGTGTGAAATGTTTGGTTTGTCTATTGTAAATGGCTTGCGAGCATTAAAATTTTCAGGCGATTTTACGTATATTTCCCCAACCTGTAATAGTGTTCTAGATTACTTCATTGTTTCACATGGGTTACTTTCTCGATGCCCTCTTTAACATAGTTTATAAAGTTGAATCTAAACATGCAGTGGTGATTTTAGCACTTACTAGTGACAGTAATGGAAGTGTTGTAGAAAGAAAAGAAATTAACTGGACTACTATTTCGAAGTATAAATGGGAGGACCAAAAACATGCTACGTTTTCCGCTTTGATGCAAACCGAGTATGTCCAAGGTCTGTTGAACGAGGCAACATTTGTAATTGAGTCTGATGTAAACCTTGCCCTCTGCAGACTTCATGAGTGCTTCAGATATGCTGGGAAATGTATGAAAAAAAACGATATTCCTTGGAATCGAGAAAAAAAATGGGGTCTGGTTTGACCTTGAGTGCAAACAAAGCAGAAAATTATTAAGAATAGATTTACACAGGAGCTCAAGGTCCCATAATGATCAGGATAGGGCAGTATATTATGTAAACAGAACAGCCTATAAGAGTAAGGCAAAAGAAAAAAAATCCTTTGAAGACTGGTATAATCACTTTAATCATGTATTTAATAGTGTTGTAAACGAAAATACTCTGGGCAATGTTGGTTTGTAGCGATCGATTTGAATGTGTCTCCGACGCTGACTTTGATATTAATACTGACCCTCTAAACGAGAAAATATCTGACAATGAAACAAAAGTGCAATCAAAGCATTAAAGAGACAAAAAGCAACTGGACCGGATGGTATGCCAGGAGAATTTTACAAATACAGTGTTGATATTATTGTACCTTTTTTAAATTAGATTTTTCAACCATATTTTTGACAATGGCCTGTATCCGGATGAATGGTCCTTGTCAATCTTACACCCTGTATTTAAAAAAGGGGATATCAATGTGCCTGACAACTACAGGGGAATCTCACTGCTGAATGTATGTAGCAAATTGTATAGTTTTGTGATAAATAAAAGAAATACCAAATGGATCGATGCTAACAAATATTCGGTGAAGAACAAGCTGGATTTAGAGCAAAGCATAGTACCTCTGATCATGTTTTTACGCTCATGGCACTGATTCAGAAACAGCTTGTAAGACATCGGAAATTGTATGTTGCTTTTATCGATTTCCGTAAAGCATTTGATACAGTTCATAGAGAGAAACTATGGAAAACTTTAAGCAACAATGGTATTAAAGGAAAAATTGCCTGGGCAATTGAAAGCATGTGCGCTGTTGTTAAGACTCGTGTTCGGGCATGTGGTGATCTATCTGAAATTTTCTTCTGCGCGCATGACCTTAAGCAAGGTGAAGTATGCTCGCCTGTGCTGTTTCCCTTCTTCATTAATGAACTAACTAAAGATGTCATCAGTAATGGTAGACCTGGAATTCAGCTGTATCCTGATATTGTAGATCTGTTTATTCTGCTCTTCGCTGACGATGTAGCCCTATTTTCGGATAGTGTCGTAGGTCTGCAGACACAACAAAGTTTATTTTACAACACGTCTAAGCGCCTAGATCTCATAGTTAACCTGGAGAAATCTAATATTGTTATGATATGATATATGGTATGAATACTTTATTGTCTCAAAAGATGAGAACTTAAAATAACTTAAATTGTTGTTTACAGAAACGGTGGCTATCTTTCCATGAATGAAGAATTTGGAGAAGAAAACTTAAAAATTGTGAGCATGTACAGATATCTAGGAATGTACCTAACAACAAAGCTATCTTTTCAGCCTACATTACGAGATCTTGCAGATCGCGCTAAAAAGGGTATTTGTGTTATTATGAAACTTCTATGGTCCATTGGAGAACATTCTCCAAAAATATTCTTGAAAATGTTTGATTGTCAGTTTCAGCCAATTTTGACGTAGGGCTCAGAAATTTGGGGACTTACAAAGGACCAAGAGTGCATTGAAAGAGTGCATCTGTCTGCATTGAAAAGGTTTATGGGTGTTCATCCAAAGTCTCCAAGACATTTAGTATATGGAGAAATTGGTACGTTTCCCATTTTTGTCAACACATATTGTAGGTGTGTTAAATTTTGTCTGCGGGCAGTATGTATGAATGATGATAGGTATCCACAAAGGCGTATACAATGCTTTTGTCCCTGCAGAGGCAAAAGTATCCCATCTGGGCCTGAAAAATTCGTAATATTTTATATGAATTTGGTTTTGGTGTCGTTTTGGAGGGACAGAGTGTTCGTAGCATTAATTTGTTTATGAGAGAATTCAAACATAGATTGATCGATTGTTATAAACAGAATCGGCATGCTTCCTTACAGTCTCACGAATTTTACAGTGTTTATTTGCAATTCAAGAGCACATTCATTCTCAGCCCTTATATGTATCTTGTTAAGATTTCGAATTGGAATGTTTCCTCCGAATTCACATTTCTTACAGTATATAGAGAACAGTGATAATGATAAATTGTGTCCGTTCTGCAGAAACACACCAGAAACTGAATTACATTTTGTTCTTGTGTGTCCGATGTACCATGAAATAAGAAACGAATTTATGCAGCCCAAGTACTTTCATAAGCCATGTATGTTTAAATTCCACCTACTTATGTCAAGTGAAAACGAAGGTATTGTTTTACGGTTATCTAATTTTGTTTACAAAGCGTTAAACTTAAGGATGCAGTTTATTCAATCTAAATAATTCTTGTTGTGCTATTACTCACATGTTATGGGCCGGAGGCCTGATATTAAAACATTTTTGACTCTCTCTCTCTCTCTCTCTCTCTCTCTCTCTCTCTTTCTCTCTTTCGCGCGCGCGCGCGCGCGCGCACCGAACACGACTGCACTGTAGCTTTTTTTTCAACCTTTCAAGCTACACTTGATCAATCGAACACGTAAACACATGGCATCGCTTTCCTAGTCTAAAACTAAGGCTGTTTTGTGATTCTGCTTGTTTTGCTTGGCTTCAGTGATTTAAAATACATGTGCCTTGAAAACTATTTGAGCTGCACAGACTATGAAATTGGTGGCGAACCTTTTCCGTTCACCTCATCCTGCATGTGATCATTTCCGATTCCTTTTGGTTCACTTCATGCCGAGCAGTCAAGAATAGCACGTGGTGACCTGCATGCCTCGTACATCTTGCTGATGTTGGCAGCATCACAAGTATTGAAAAACTGCTATTAGCTATTGCGCGTTTGGAATGACGTCAAACAAGCTATGTATGGTGTATGGCTGCACACCAAAAATTAATGCGCGATAGCCTTGCTTAAGGAGTCGAGTATTTAAAGATGGGCACAGTTGGATTGTTTTGGAAATTTGTGTGTGTGTGTGTGTCTGAAAGTTGATTCTCCTCGTTGTCTTTAATATAGCCATCAAAGAACAGGCCAGGTAGTTCCAGGCAGACAGATTAAAACCAAAGGAATGGGACTATATAGCGAGCGCAAAGATAAGGTCACGGGTGAGTGCAAAGGCCTGAAATGTGCGTCAAGTAAGGGGAAGGTCATGTATTTGAAGAGTGTTTGTGATTTCATTGGTGAAAACCCTTCAGCCCCCAAGCAATGGAAATAACTGGTGGGAAGTTGTTCTTTTGATCTGTTATCAGTTTAACAATTAAATGCTCGCTAAACATATGGTAGGCCTCAAAAGCTTACATGAATTATATAGTGTTGTTGAGCAAAATCCTAACTGTGGCGTGTGGCCTGCATGTACAGTGATAATACATTCCAGTCAAACCTGTAATGTCTTCGGGCACCCTGCCAAAAGAATTTGGACCTAACACATCAAAGAGTAGTGAGCAGGAGAGAGATAAAGCCTCCATATAGACATTTGCAAGCTGTGACGCGGAAAGTCTGGAAAGTTCCAGAAGGCACGTATGGACGGATATGGAAGTCACAGAATGTCATCCCATGCAACAGACACAACACAGAGACACACTGAAAGAGACAGGGACATAGGGTACCAACAGCTGAGGAGACGGACAGAGAGAAGAAACTGAGAATCTGAATAGCCAGACCACCCAGACGCTTAGAATGTCAAGCTCCATTGCAGGCGAATGCACATGCAAGTCATAAACCAAGTTTTTCTGCAGCCCACATCACAACTGGATGTGATTTATGTAAGACGATTTCATCCTCTCTCTCTCTCTCTCTCTCTCTCCTCTCTCTCTCTCCTTCTCTCTCTCCTCCGCTCGCTCGCTCGCTTGCTCGCTTCCTCACACACACACACTCATACACACACACACGCACGCACGCACGCACGCACGCACGCACGCACGCACACACACACACACACACACACACACACACACACACACACACCACACACACACACACACACACAAACACACGGTGTGAAAGTGGGGGCGGAGGGAGGTCGTGGATAATCTGCCCATTTGGAAAATCATAAACTGCAATGTTAGTCAGGAAGTGCCCCATCACCCGTGGCTACAGCGCCTGTGTGTCATAAACATGAACTTGCGGGTCATAAACATAAACCTGTGTGTCATAAACATAAACATGTTTCATAAACATAAACATTGTGTCATTAACATAAACCTGTGTGTCATAAACATAAACTAGAATGTTATTTACATAAACCTGCGTCTCATGAACAATGTCGCACCCCTGCCTGCACCACACCCACACTTTCTGGACTGACGTATCCTCCTGTTATAAAGATTTTTTTAAAACTTATAACTTGGAATGTCTGCAGTGAAACTAAATAGGACTGAAACTTCTACGTCCCGTACTCTCATTTATCTTCTGAGTTAAAATTCAAATATCAATGTTTCAAACGAAAATAGACTACTTGATTTGATATAGTACCAAAGAAAATCTTAGATAAAGTAGGGTAGCTCTTGCTCCACTGATAAGATAAATAGACGCCCATAACTCTTAACGAATGTTGCTTACAACAACCAATCCCAAAGCAGAAATGACAACACAGAGCCGGTACAAACAAGGAGACTGGTTGTCGTAAGCAGCATTTATTTGGAGTTATGGGTGTCTCTTGATTTCATCAGGTGACAAGAGTTACCCTAC
>CM065729.1:33125459-33130459 GCA_033310375.1 Conus canariensis | reverse complement strand
ATTTTCTTTCCTTCATGTATCGACGGCACTGTGAGAAAGGCAGAATATCTCTGTCGAACATTGAAAATTGGAAGAAGTACGGCGGTGTTGCAACAGGTTTGCTCTTCTCTATGTTTTTCCATGAACTATTACTGCAAGGATGTGGTGCCATTGAACTGAATCCTGGACCTACTCCCTGCACCAAGGCAGACACTCTGCGACAAACTAGGCTGAAGAATGCCAGCGAGACATCAGCCTCTTCCAACCAACCCCTCCTCTACTCGTACCTGAGCTGAACCAACTCTTAAAGATTTGATGTCATGTATGCAAGATCTGACCTGAAAGTTCAATGGATTAAAAAACTGATTCTGATGGAATGAAAGAGGATATGAAAGAACTGAAAGGGACGTGTCCAGATCTGCATGAGCATCAAACGAGAAAAAAAACATGACAGAGTGAGTGAGAAGGATTTAACTTAAATACTAAAGACTGATGATTTAGCAGGACAGTCAAAGAGGAACACATATCAAAATTCATGGCATACCTAGAAAGGAAAATGAGACTAGGCAGGACTGTGAGGGGCTGGTTCAGGATCTCATCACTGACAAACTCGAGCTGGCTAATGACATTCAGTTTGACAGGCTTCACTGGATGAACAGAAAACCAGACTCCCCCATCAATGGCCGCTGTACCTTCTGCAAGGAGAAAGAGCGACTACTAGGTGCCAGAGTTAAGTTGCATGGATCAAGTGTGTTGGTGAAGACTTTACCCAGCGGGTCAGGGCAATCAGGAAAAATGTTCATTCCTCATTTGAAGGCTGAAAAAATAACGACACCAAAAGGGTATCTATGATTGTGACCATCTTATAACTGTTACGTTGCATGGATCAACTGTGTTGGTGAAGACTTTTACCCAGCGGTTCAGGGCAATCAGGAAAACGTTCATTCCTTAAAAAAACGACACTAAATGGGTGTCTATGATTGTGACCATCTTATAACCGATCGGCAAAAAGCCTACTTAGATCAGACAGACAAACTCAAACACGTCATTTGGGGCATCGGCCGGCCTCATCATAAAAATGTAACTCCGTTGAAAATGCAAAAAATAATGTCGACAAAATTGTAAACATAGGAGAGGGAACTTAAATTACTCCGACACCGCCGTCGTGTAAATTGTTTGAGAGACGTTCATGTACAGGTCGAGCGTTGGCAGGTAACAGAGGTGTCGGGTGGCAGGTGATTGTGGCAATGTTCACGCTGGTAATGCTGGCGTCAGTAAGCACGTGAACAGAACACAGGCAGATGCAATGAGTCCGTTTGATAAACAGGACAATAGTTACATCGCTTGTCATTAAATCAATCTCCGTTCTGACACTGTTTCATGGCCGCTTTGTCTAACAAAGTAAATGTTTCTTTAGTGAACGACAGCTCTTCGCCGTTATTTTTAACTGTTTGTTCCAAAACCTCTGGAAGCAATTCTGATTATCTTTTTATCACCCAGAAAGTGAGAAAGGTCAAGATCGTGTTAAAGGTGATGACAATGTAAACAGTCCAGGTGTGAATGGAAAACCCATCCTGTTTTTACACTGGAACTTTAGTGGTTTGCTTTCAAAACTTGTTGACGAAGATTTTGTGTTCTATGGTTTTGTTCTCGATGTTATACGTTTTGTAGAAAGATTTATGGATGACTTTCAATCTAGGGTGTATAGAAATGATAAACTGTAAAGTAATTTTACTTTTATTTGGAGAAATTTTAAATGTAATTAATAGCGAACCGTCAAGAAAACGTAGACAAACGAATCACAATACAAAATACAACGCGTTTCCACCTCTTAGGTCTTCCTCAGGCAAGATAGAAAACATTCAGGACAACGAAAATGAACGGGCAATCACTTATCTTCATTCACTTCAGCGCAAGATGGGCGTTGAATCTTGCCTGAAGAAGACCTAAGAGGTGGAAACGCGTCGTGTTTTGTCTTGTGATTCGTTTGTCTACGTTTTCTTGGCGGTTGCCTCACTTTGCAACTAGATCTTTTATCTGGAAACCTAAATAGCAGAGGATCTGATATCCAACAAGATCTGACTTCACAGGAAATTGTCAATCATTTTCAATTAAAGCACAGACCAGAGATGAGTAACACATGATCTGAAGATTAGCTGGAAGAGAAATGTTAAGTTGTTGTTAAATATGTATACATCACTGGGTCTATGTACCTTAAACGGTGTATGTAATGATGACTGTCGATATCATTTCACATATATATCAGAAACAGGAAACAGTGTGAATGACTGTTTCGTAGCATCCTGTGATTTGTTTGCTGTTATCCATCTGTTTCGTATATTTCATGTTGCTGAACGAATTGATTGTTACCATTTACCTTTGGAATGTCACACTGGTTCTCTTCAAAGCAATAAAAGCAAGAAATACAAAAACAAGACAAACAATCGCGATTTACTGAAAAATTCCAGTGGCAAGATGGACATGCTGAATTATTTCATGATCAAATGAATAGCAGAGATAAACTGTCATTGACTGGACGGCTATTACTCTTATTGACAAGGATGTTAATACCGTTCTTGGTACTTTTAATGAAGGTATTATGAAACGAGCTAAGTACATGAAAAGACGTATTAGAATGGATGTAAGAATAACGACAATGACTAGTTAGAATGGATGTCAGAATGACGACAATGACTAGTTAGAATGGATGTCAGAATGACGACAATGACTAGTTAGAATGGATGTCAGAATAACGACAATGACTAGTTAGAATGGATGTCAGAATAACGACAATGACTAGTTAGAATGGATGTCAGAATAAGGACAATGACTAGTTAGAATGGATGTAAGAATAAGGACAATGACTAGTTAGAATGGATGTCAGAATGACGACAATGACTAGTTAGAATGGATGTAAGAATAACGACAATGACTAGTTAGAATGGATGTAAGAATAAGGACAATGACTAGTGTGATGAAAAATGCACTGGTCCTAAATGAAGGGCAAGAGGACTTTTGCTGATATACAGAACGCTAGATAAAGAAGGTAACAGGACATGTTCTCTAGCACGAAGAAAATAATAATAATGAAAAAAAGGATCGAGAGAAAGAAAAAAGAAAACAACAGGTTTCGGCTGTATAAACTGGTAAAATTGATAAATGACCAGCAAGAACTTGGAAGTGCTTGCGTAGAATCATCTGTGAAAAGATGCACGCATCCAATATTATAATTATCGACGACTGTGTTTCTCATGTTCATAAGCTTCTTATGACCACCTTGTCTTGCATCGAACATTCAAATCATTTGGGATCTTTGAAAGGTATTTTTTAATTGATATGGACAGACATATTGAATGTTAACAAACTTTACATTCGGGTTCACAGACATAGTAACACACTGGGACCAATATAATTAGGCATCAACTAATTCTGTGACGTGCCATTTGTGCAGAGATGCAAAAGAAGATGAAGAAATTTTGTTTTGCTGTCCTTGTCTCTGTGACTTTCGGCAAGAATACAGTCCACATTATGCAAATCCATGTCTATTCAATGTGGACTTACTGATGGCAAACAGTAACAAAAATATACTGAAGAATGTATGCATGTGTCTATATCAGGCATTTAAAAGGCGCGCGACTGCAGTTAAAGGATGTGAATGTTAATAATAATAATATTTGTTAATATTTAATCATATGCTTGTTGTACGCTGTAGTATTGGAATCAGTCATTAAGTTGATGCATCTTTACTTTTTTTTTCGGCCTTCATGTGTCAGTGTATATACACCCCTCTGTGTGATCAGACACACACACACACACACACACACACACACACACACACACACACACACACACACACACACACACACACACACACACACACACACACACATATGTGATCAATAAATGAGTTAATTATGCTTAAGTATATAGTAAATAGATAAATGTGCGCGCGCGCCACACACACACACACACACACACACACACACACACACACACACACACCACACACACACACACACACACACACACACACACACACACACGCACGCACGCACACGCTCGCACATGTCTACTGTTTACAGTGACTTGTGATGTGAAACTGTAAAGTTGCAAGACTATGTCTAGTATTCCTCAACTATCAGTACGTAGACACGTGCACATGTTTGGAAGATGTGTGGTAGCATGTGGGATAAATATTGTCCTGTGCAAGAAGTGCTCCGAATGCGCTTTCGGGGAAGTTGGCTATATTTACGTCCAAGACATTAGATTCGGTGTGAAAAACTTTGTGAGTTTGTTAGAACCGTCAGATATCTCAGCAATGGAAATGGAAATGTAAAATGTAGAGGAAAAACATCTCGAGGACATGTTTTGGGTGTTGGTAATGATGTTGAACACCTGACACCAGACTGTGAGCGGTTTCTGATAGCAGCATGGTTCACTGGCTGTGAGGGCTGCCAAGACATGACGCGGGAAGAGCACTGAGTCGGAATATTCCCTGGGTCAACAGCGCTGTCTATGTCTGCTCTATGTTGGTTTGGGATGGGCCTTTTGTATAGAAGACAGATTACCACCATCACTAAGAAACTAGTATAAGGCAAAAGAAAAACAAGATAATCTCGTCAGTTAAATTCCTTTGCTTTGTATGGAGAGCTCCTAATAAATCAGTTATTACGAACATTGCTTGACTTTACCCATGATTTATGTATAGAGTACTGCTCAATCTCTTGTTGGTAACTTGATTTAGCTAGTGCAATGGGAGATTGATGGAGATGAACCCGTTACATTTGTATGTTGTTTACTTCGTGATTATTGGTTGTATTGATGGAGATGAACCCTTTACATTTGTATGTTGTTTACTTCGTGATTATTGGTTGTATTGTGGCTTGTGCGAGCGTTACCTTTTGGATGATACAACATTAATGACTTACTTGAAGAAAACATCGCCCGGACATTGATGATGTACACAGAAATAATATATCGCCTGGACATTGATGATGTACATAGAAGTAATATATCACCTG
>CM065729.1:33107959-33115459 GCA_033310375.1 Conus canariensis | reverse complement strand
TTTCACCTCTTTTCAAGCAGTGAAAGTGAACAACAACAACAACAAAAACTGAGAGCCTAAATGTGTGACTGTTCTCCCAGCTGTCCCTGTGTATTGTTATCTTTAATCTGATCTGAATGATACGTGTGACAGATGGTCGGGACGAAGAGTATTGGTACATGATGGAGGGATAGAAAAAGGGAGAGAAAGAGTGATGTTGGAAATGGGGAAAATGGGGAAGAGGGAGTGAGGGTGAGGTGTCAGTATCAGACCGTAGACAAAGATGGAAAAGTGAGTGGAGAACTATATGGGATTCTATCTGAAACGATCAGAACACAACGTTATCAAGATTCTATGCGTATTGCATTTTTCTCAGCCAATCCTTCGTGTTTTTTTAAACAAGATTTACGGTGGTTTTTCTTTCTTTCTTTTTTTTTTTTGAAGGTGTGTTTCAAAGGGTTGTGTGAATGAATGACTTGTGAGTTAACTTCAACGTGATGAAAACCCTGATATGGCCCTTTGCGGTCGGCTGGGCTATAAGCAACCTTACCTTACCTTAGCTTCGTGTTTCCACCCACTGGAGGATGGTGTACGTTGAAAAAAGACGTTATTCCAGTGTACCACTGGCTGTTAGCCAACACCGCACACCTTCCTTCCTCCACCACCTCTCCCCCCTCATGCCGCCCCTTCGTTCTCCCTCAGTGCCGCCCCCTTGTCTGTTTCTCTCCCCCTCCAGTGCCGCTCCCTTGTCTGTTTCTCTCCCCCTCCAGTGCCGCCCCCTTGTCTGTTTCTCCCCCCCTCCAGTGCCGCCCCCTTGTCTGTTTCTCCCCCCTCCAGTGCCGCCCCCTTGTCTGTTTCTCTCCCCTCCAGTGCCGCTCCCTTGTCTGTTTCTCTCCCCCTCCAGTGCCGCCCCCTTGTCTGTTTCTCCCCCTCCAGTGCCGCCCCCTTGTCTGTTTCTCTCCCCCTCCAGTGCCGCCCCCTTGTCTGTTTCTCTCCCCCTCCAGTGCCGCCCCCTTGTCTGTTTCTCTCCCCCTCCAGTGCCGCCCCCTTGTCTGTTTCTCTCCCCCCTCCAGTGCCGCCCCCTTGTCTGTTTCTCTCCCCCTCCAGTGCCGCCCCCTTGTCTGTTTCTCTCCCCCTCCAGTGCCGCCCCCTTGTCTGTTTCTCTCCCCCTCCAGTGCCGCCCCCTTGTCTGTTTCTCCCCTCCAGTGCCGCCCTTTCTGTTTCTCTCCCCCTCCAGTGCCGCCCCTTGTCTGTTTCTCCCCCCTCCAGTGCCGCCCCTTGTCTGTTTCTCCCCCCTCCAGTGCCGCCCCCTTGTCTGTTTATTTCGTTCACGTTCAATGGGGCGATGTCCCTGCCACAGAACGGAATTTGCAGTTTACTCCTCATTTCACGCCATGTACTAGGTAGTCACGTATTCCAATTCAGGATCATCGTAGTCAAAGGAAATAGCCGGAACCACACTCTAACAGCCGCGAATTGGTCGTTCTGATTGTCAGCTTCTTAAAAGCCTTTTTTCATGTCTTGAACTGTCAAAACCGTCTGCCATGTGTCATATTGTACAATATAGATGGTTGGTACTTCAGGATGGATTTCAATGATCCCCGTGCTTTGCTTATAAAGGATTTTCTATTTATAATATATTTGTCAGCAGACAAAAGCGCCTTGGGCAGGCAACATGAAAGGTTCATTGCCATATTCGTTCTCTCACAATCGTTCCTTATCTCCTCCCCAAATTGTGTTTTCTGTTGAATCTTTATTAAGTCACTAAAACCAAGACAGATGCATCGTTAGTCTGCTCTTGATTCATTCCAGTGTGTGTGTGTGTGTGTGTGTGTGTGTGTGTGTGTGTGTGTGTGTGCGTGCGTGCGTGCGTGCGTGCGTGCGTGGCGCGTGTGGTGTGTGTGTGTGTGTGTGTGTGTGTGTGTGTGTGTGTGGTTGTGTGTGTGGTGTGTGTGGTGTGTGTGTGTGTGTGTGTGTGTGTTGTGTGATGCTGTCCCTTGTTGAACAATTAAGTAGTGGGGGAAAACAAGTGCAGGCTAACAATCCTACAGTTCTTCCGTGTAACGACTTGGTAAAGATTAGACTTTAAAACGATGAATTTTCTGAAATAAAATGTCCCTTTTTCCACCGACATTTCTGTCCACAAACCGGGCCCAACTCTTTTAGTCTTGGATCATCACACATTCCAACCACATCTTCTCCACACAGCCGGGTCCTGAGTTCAGTGTGGTTGTAATTCACACTCTCTGATGTGATTTATTCACCGTCAAAGGACCTGCCTTTGATGTCGTCCGGAATAATGCAGTATTGTGTTGTAGTACATTGTGTGTCTTGATCGTCTTTACAGATTGTCTTAGGGTTAATGTGGCTGCTATAGACAGAACAATTTGGGTGAGATATGCCGTACACTTGACAAAACATCCTAGTACACCTGGCTGACATCCACCACCACTGACACAGAGCATCCTAGTACACCTGGCTGACATCCACCACCACTGACACAGAGCATCCTAGTACACCTGGCTGACATCCTAGTACACCTGGCTGACATCCACCACCACTGACACAGAGCACCCTAGTACACCTGGCTGACATCCACCACCACTGACACAGAGCACCCTAGTACACCTGGCTGACATCCACCACCACTGACACAGAGCATCCTAGTACACCTGGCTGACATCCACCACCACTGACACAGAGCATCCTAGTACACCTGGCTGGACATCCACCACCACTGACACAGAGCATCCTAGTACACCTGGCTGACATCCACCACCACTGACACAGAGCATCCTAGTACACCTGGCTGACATCCACCACCACTGACACAGAGCATCCTAGTACACCTGGCTGACATCCACCACCACTGACACAGAGCATCCTAGTACACCTGGCTGACATCCACCACCACTGACACAGAGCAGTCACTCTGTTATTTCAATCATCCCACAAGCATTATCCGTTACTCATGTCCAAGAATTGACCTTGTGGTATTGCGGCATGAAGTTTTAATGTAAACTCACCGATCTTTTCTCAATGCTAGCCCAGGTACCCAGCAACTAGCGTCTAGAATAAAAATCTAAAACTTATATTCTGGCAACGAGGAAACACTTTTCCAAACTATTTTATTTCCTAACTTCGTGTTTGTGTGTGTGGAAAACTTCAATGTGCTTTGTGTCCATAACAGTCTGGCATCGTCAAATTACAAATGATTTTTTACTGCTCGTTTAACAAAATGAATAACGAAAGAAACAAAAAGTGGTTGTCCATCCTTCTCTCTCTCTCTCTCTCTCTCTCTCTCTCTCTCTCTCTCTCTCTTTCTCTCTCTCACACACACACACACACACACACACACACACACACACACACACACACACACACACACACACATACACACACACACACACACACACACGAAATTCGATTAATGACGAGGAAGGGATGCACTATGGCAAACACCTCTACTCACGTGTCCGCTCCAGGGTTGTTGAATAATCACAGAATTCTACTCTGGCATTTGAGAATTCTCTTTCGTCAATATCGATTTCAACAAACACAGTACTTGTTCTTGAGTGGAAAATGATCACACACACACACACACACACACACACACACACACACACACACACACACACACGAAAGCGGGCGCGGCGCGCGCGCGCACGCACACACACACACACACACACACACACACAACACACACACACACACACACACACACACACACACACACACACGCATGCGCGTACACACACATACACACATTCTCACTCTCTTTCTCTCTCTCTCTCTCTTTCTCTCTCTCTCTCTCTTCACCACCACACACACACACACACACACACACACACACACACACACACACACACACACACACACACATTCTGTCTCTCTCTGTGTCTCTCGGTCTGTCTAAGTCTCTGTCTCTCTCTTTCTTTTCACACACACACACACACACACACACACACACACACACACACACACACACACACACACACACTTCAAATACACACGCACAAACACACACAATTAGAGAGAGTAGAGAGATAGGTAGACAAACATACAGACAGAGACCGACAGACAGACAGAAAATTAGACAGACAGACAGACAAACAGATAGACAGACAGATAGTTTGAGAGACAAACAAGAGAGAGAGAGAGAGAGAGAGAGAGAGAGAGAGAGAGAGAGAGAGAGAGAGAGAGAGAGAGAGAGAGAGAGAATCCGAGTCCGAGTCCGAGTGTTTAGTGCACATCAGCCATAGGCCATAATACAAAGACAAAAAGAGGGGTGGCGGGGAGATGGACAAGGAAATGGAGCGTGGGGAGCAGGGATGATCAAAAACAAAAATCAAGCAAAAACTACTACTCCAAGAGTAACAAAATATACACACATTCATTCATTATCGTTTATGTTGGTCAACTTCGAGATAGCGTTTTCGCATATTAATAGCATGGAAAATATACTTGGTTAGGTATTGCAATCTGTCCTTCTCTCTGCTCGGAGTAACGATTGCAAAGGCGTTGCTGAGATTTGTTGTAAGACCTTCTTTCTGAGTTCAGCGTATAAAGGACATTCAAATATGAAGTCATTTTCATTCTCAATTTTGAAGCACATACACACAGTTTCGGTCAGAAGGACAGTTGCTAAATCTATGGAAATTATTATTTAGAGGAAGTGTCCCGAATTGAATTTGTGACATAGCTACACTAAAACAATACGTGTCGACAAACGAAACGTATATGCTCTTTTTCGAAGATAGTTTTGAAAGACCTGTACGATTCATACCTGTCTTTATAGTACCTGACCATTCTTAGATGAACATATCAATGAGTCTTTGTTCAATATTTTTACAAATGCATCGGCGTTACCAACCGACTGGCAAAGCCATACATAAGAGAATTCTGTTTCACATAAAATGTGTCTTACTTACTCACCCAACAGTCTTTTCCCTCTGTATCTACAGAAAGAAGCATTCAGTAAGCTTGGTTGGGAATTCTGTATTGTTCCTTATCCAGCAGTCGTATCCAGTATTCCACACAGTTAACACAGGAAGTAACAATGTAGGATATCTACCTAAGTCTCCATATACCATCTTGTTTGGTGTTCGACTAGGGACCCCTAAAATCTTTTACATGCCATCAGGTGGACCTTTTCTAAGCTATCGAGTCTCTGATATCCCCATATTTCAGACGAATACAATAACATTGATTTTATTTTTGCATCAAATATTGTAAAACATGTTTTGGCAGTCATTTCCTTGTATTTGTTGAAAGCTCTGTTCAGAAAGAAAACTGCTTTTTTCCCCTTGGTTGCTAAATGGTCTTTTTGTGACTCAGTTTTGTAGAAAAATTGTAACCCAGATAAGCAGTAACTGTTTACAACTTCTAGTTGTGCTCCATCATAAAACCACTGCTCGTGTTTTGCAAAAAACCAACCTTTTCTAAATACCATTATTTTTGTTTTGTCTTTATTTACATTGAGTACCATATGCCATATGTCACAGCATGATTTTAAACAGTTCGATAGATTTTGTAAACCTACAGGTGTCGTTGAAATCAAAACCGCATCGTCTGCAAAAAGTAGAATAAACAGTTCCATAATATCTGGCATCAAATGAACTCCATGTCTTCCTCTTTCAGACATGTACTCTGCTAACTGATTTATGAAAACTGAAAATAAGGTAGGGCTTAATACACAACCTTGTCGGACACCAATTGGACATTAAAAAAACTCAAAATAATCAAAGTTAGCTCTGACACACAATAGCAGGGAAGACTACATGACATGTAACGAACTAAAATCTTTCCTCTGATACCTTGATTCCTCAAACATTCAAGAAGCTTGTCGTGTCGCACAGAATCAGAGGCCTTTTGAAAGTCGACATAAACAACATATAATGTCTGGCCTTTTTTTGCTCATACATTTCTGAACATTGAATGAAGACTGAAAATCTGATCCACAGTAGAGTAATTCTTACGAAATCCATCAATCCCTCATGATTTACCTGGCTTCAGTTTAGTAATGGCTCTCTCTCCTCTCTGATATCATTAAAAATATGATCAGAATCCTCTGTGATATCTAGCTCGATAACATAACTTTGATAAGACTCAGTTTATGACTTTTAAACACATTTTTAAAGTGACTACACCATTCATTAATATCAATGTTATCGCTTTTAATATTTCTTTGCTCTCCGTGGCCCATGTTTCTTAACTCTTCCCAAACGTTGTTTTTCAAACTGTTCAGTCTTTTCGCGATTAAAAGCTCTTGCCTGTCTTTTTAGCATGGTTTGTATTTCTTTCTTGATCATACGTATTCCTTCCTTTCTTCTATTTTCCGTGTTGATCTAAATATCTTGAGCTTTGACGAGTTTCTTTTTTTTTAGCTTGAGCACATTCCTCATCAAACTATCTATTGGCCTTCACGTTTGTGTGAATATATCATTTTTTATACATACAGTAACTTGCAGACTTCAAACACTCTACAAAAGCAGCGAGAGTATTATCTACATTACATTCTATTTCAGCTGTTACCTCTTGTAATTTTCTTTAAATTTCACAACTATTTAACTCTTTTATGTATTCATTCTTTGTCCTTCCCCACTCATATTTATCAAAGAATTTACTGTGTTTCTGTTTCCTTGTGCTGGCATCATTTTCAGTTGAGGAATCATCGATGGTAACGTTCAGTGTAACAGGCAAATGATCTGATTCGATCACATTTTCAACAGTAAGATAGCATTTACATTCAGACACAAACATGTCACACGACATGATGAAATAATCTACCACACTGGCTCCGGAGCTAGAGATATACTTGAAACTATTATCAAAAGAGCCTTCAAATGATCCACTGATAATAATACAATAATATACATTGCACATGTCAATCAATTGTTCTCCAAAGATGTTAACAACATCATCTTGTGACTTTCTTGCAAACTCAGAGGGTACGCTTACAGACATATCTTTGAATTCGCCTGCAAATTGGGAGTAATTCTGACAAGCACTTCTGGAAGACAAGTCACCATCAGTAAAACAAAGAAATCATCGAACTCATTGTGCAAGTATGACAAGGGTCCTTCCAAACACTCTATACCATATCCAGTTTGGGAAGTTTGCCAGAATGCTGAATCGATCGGAGGAATGTAACTAGATATGTACATCATATCTTTAGAAGTTCTAAAAAGTGATTTGTTTATTTTTACCGCAATCATGTTTTGAGTATTAAGGATTATTTGCTCAACTTATGTCTCGTATTTTTTATGAACCAATACCATTACACCTCCGGAGTACCTGCCATGATGGGATCATTTCTTTGCCTTTGACACAAATATACAGTAATCACGAAAGATGTTTGTACCTTCCATTGGTTAGCATTGCTTTGCATGAGGTCAGGGCATGTTCCACTGCGACAGAGAGTTTTCCGATTTCCCCTCGTTCACTTGATTACAGTACAGCAATATGACGTCATATATACACTACTATTGACAATCGTCATTTCAAAATCAACCCAAAGCC
>CM065729.1:33100459-33102959 GCA_033310375.1 Conus canariensis | reverse complement strand
TATGTGATGCCGAGAAGTCTCCTCACTCCACCCACATCATCGTATATCTGTCTGTCTGTCTATCTGTCTGAGTGTCTGTCTGTCTGTCACTCTCTCTCTGCCTCTACTGGCTGTAATATAAGGTGCCTGGTCCGTGTGTGGGCGCGCGCGCGCGCGCGCGCGCGCGTGTGTGTGTGTGTGTGTGTGTGTGTGTGTGTGTGTGTGTGTGTGTGTGTGTGTTGTGTGTGTCTGTGTGTGTGAGACAGACAGACAGACAGACAGATAGGCAGACAGAAAACCAGAGAGAGAGAGAGAGAGAGAGAGATACAGAGACAGAGAGACAGAGACAGACGGACAGACAGACAGACAGGCGGACAGACAGACAGAGACAGAAATGGAATAGAATAGATGGGGGAAAGAATGCTTTCTCATTAAATCTTCCTGATTACTATCCTTTCGCACTCCATTCTCTCGTCTGGCATCTTTGAATTTCCCTTTGTTCAACTACAATAAAGGCTTTTTTGTTGCTGTCTCATTTCCGATTGCCCTCACCGATCATCCTGTACACGCAACTTGCTCCTGCACTGCTCTGTTCAACCACCCCGAGTTCTGCTCAGTCCCAGCCGAACCCTGCAGTTCACACGGAGCGCTCAGCATCAGGCCACCACAGCGCAACCCACCAGAGAACGCCCTGCACCACCGGGGAATCACTTGGCTGGAGATTCATTGTTGCCTGTTGTGCACAGCATACATAAGACAGCACAGAGAACACACTGCACCACCGGGGAATCACTTGGCTGGAGATTCATTGTTGCCTGTTGTGCACAACATACATAAAGACAGCACAGAGAACACACTGAACACACCGGGAATCACTTGGCTGGAGATCATTGTTGCCTGTTGTGCACAGCATACATGAGACAGAGCACACTGTCCCGAATCACTCTGAGTTTTTGCCTGTTGTGCACAGCATACATACATGAGAACGGAGTTCACCTTACAGACAGTCGCCCAACTGACAACCAGACAGTTTTTTTGTTTTCTATGTTGGGAAGTGTTCTATTACAATGACGGGTTTTCAGGACAGCGCTGAGGGAACTTGCATTACATCTCTCTCCTGCAAGTAGGCGTAGTCAGCAGATGTCAAGCGTTTGCTTTCAGATATTCTTGATAACAAAAATGTACTGGAACAGGACTGGTATCTAAAACCACAGACATTCAAGAATTTGATTCTGTAAAGACTGCTTTCTATGATACAGCTAGTTAGTGTTATGAAATCTCACAACCTGGTATGTAAAAGACAGTCTGTTGTGTTTGACATGCGTTTCAAGAAAGTGCATGTTAAAAAGCTGAGATCGCCTAAACATGAGACTGTTCTTCCATCTAGCCTTGTGCTTTTCAAAACTTCTAACCTGGATAGTGAGTGTTATAGCTGGGTGATTAGCGACGGATAAAAAGGAGGATGGGGGTGTGAGAGAAGGACGGAAGAAGGGAGAGAATGAGTCATGTAGGGAACATGAGGAAAATGGGGGGAAGAGGGAGTGACTGAGAGGCACCAGTGTCAGAAATGGACAGAAACACAAAGATGGAGATATTAAAACTGACTTGAGAACTACATGAGACTTACATTATTACATTATTAGAATATGGCATTATATGATTCCAGTGCTTATTGCATTTCCCCTTTCAACTAACCCTGCGTGCTTCTACCCACTGGAAATAGCCTACACTGTTGAAAACAAAAGGTTGTTCCATTGCACTATTGACTGTCGCAAATGAAGAGGGACAAGAAGACGGCAGAAATTGATAGAAAGCGGCAGAAAGAGGCCCAGGTGAGAAATTCATAGAAAAGCGGCAGAAAGAGGCAGGTGAGAAATTATCCTCCGCCAACCGGCTTGTTCTTATCCACCCACCAAATTTTTTCTACAAATATTGGCTAGAGAGAGAGAGAGGGAGAGAGAGAGAGAGAGAGAGAGAGAGAGGGGAGAGAGAGAGAGAGAGAGAGAGAGAGAGAAGAGAGAGACAGACAGACAGACAGACAGACAGACAGACAGACAGAGACAGACAGACAGACAGAGACGGAGAGACAGAGAGACAGCGACAGAGAGAGACGGAGCAACAGAGAGAAAGACAGACAGACAGACAGAAAGTCAGACAGAGAGAGAGAGAGAGAGAGAGAGAGAGAGAGAGAGAGAGAAAGAGACAGAGACAGAGACAGAGACAGAGACAGAGAGAGAGAGAGAGAGACAGTGACAAGGCAGACAGACAGACAGACAGACAAACATACAGGCAGACAGAGAGTCAGACAAAATGACTCAAGGAGATGCAGAGGCAGACTGAAACGGAGAACAGAAACAAAGCGAATCAATCGTTTGACACACACACACACACACACACACCACACACACACACACACACACACACACACACACACACACACACACACACACACACACACACACACACACACTTTCTCAAACCCTTCCTTTTCTCATTTTTTATGTTCTTCGGGATTCTTTCT
>CM065729.1:33085459-33095459 GCA_033310375.1 Conus canariensis | reverse complement strand
TAATTCAGTTCGAAAGACGTAATGCAAACTTCCTCTACAGCTGCCTCCAAGCCCATTACTCCGAGAGAATGCTTTCACTATAGAGCATCAAGGGGGAAAAACCTATCCGCTAATAGGAGGCTAGATAATCGATGTCTTGCATATAATTGAACAGAACACACTAAACTCTCCAGTAAAGTGAACAGCAGCAGTCCATTGTCTCAACTGGTGGCTGCATCTTGATAATATCCTGTTAGTGACATCATCTTAATGACATCACGTTAGTGACATCATCTTAATGACATCACGTTAGTGACATCATCTTAATGAATCACGTTGCGACATCATCTTATGGCATCATGCTAGTGACATCATCTTAATAACATCATGCTAGTGACATCATCTTAATGACATCATGTTAGTGACATCATCTTCATGACATCATGTTAATCGTTCCCGGTGGACTACAGTGCTGGGCCACAACAGCACAGGGTATAGTTGTGTGCGTTGGAGGAGGACGACAAGACAGAAAAAAAATCAATACACAAGCAAATAAATAAAAAATAAATAAGCACAAAAATATGAATAAGCAAATAAACAGTAAATAAATAGATAGATAAATGAATAAGAAAATAAAATAAAAAAAGAAAAAATGAAATAAAAAAAATTAGGATACCATTGCATTTAGGTCGATTCTACATCTGTGAACGCTTGGTGCAGTCATAAACTACAAAACTGTAATGACTGAAAGGAGTTTCAACGAAAATTTAATGACACAAAAATTACTCAAGTGTATTTTTAAGGCTCTGGGTTAATTCAATGAGAAATAACAAATTGCAGGAGGCATGTACATGTGACCAGATATTGTGAAAGATGGGAAGTCAGATTACTGCACCCTACCACAGACACAGTGGAACATAGCCTGACCTCATGTGAAGCCAAGGAAGGAACATATAGAAGCACAACTAAGTGCTCCGAAAGTTTCTGCATTTGAAAAGTACTGACAGATCTTCCAGAATGAAACAATCGAATTACTCCCGCTGCTGTTGATGTCGCTGCTGCTAATACTACTAATATCACTACTACTACTACCGCTGCTACTGCGGCTCCTACTACTACTGATATTACTACTACCACTACTACTACGACGACGATGACGACAATGACGATGACGACTACTACTACTTCTACTACTACTACTACTACTTACTACTACTACTACTTCTAAAATGTCAATGGTAGCTCAGTCATGAAAGACGAGAAGGGGAAGGGGAACAGACCTGAGCAACATATGACGAAACCCATCACTCATACACATTGCTGACGGCCAGGGAGTGTTGCTGATAAACCTGCCATTGCATAACGCACCGATGTCTTTTAACAGAACTTATGGCTGTTCCAGCAAACATTTCACCGAAAAACCCCTGACTATCAGATGTGACAATTTGAAATGATAATGATACTAACAACACTCCTACTACAAATATCCTCCTTTAAGAAACTATGAATAAAGGTCCTAAAGGTAAGTGTGGGATGAAGTAGAGCTCAGAAAGCAAATACCAAGCTATTTAGATAAATGATTAAACTTAACAGAAAGAGAAGAAACGGTCCTAAAGGTAAGTGTGGGATGAAGTAGAGCTCAGAAAGCAAATACCAAGCTATTTAGATAAATGATTAAACTGAACAGAAAGAGAAGGGTGGCAGGGAAGGGTAGGAGTGGAGGGGGGAGGGATGGAGTGAGGTTGGTGTTTGCGTGTAATGAAGTTTGTGGAACACAGGGAGACGTTAAGATGGTAACAACGTGGTGCACTGGTGGAAAGTGGTGTGTGTGTGTGTGTGTGTGTGTGTGTGTGTGTGTGTGTGTGTGTGTGTGTGTGTGTGTGTTTGTCTGAGTACTGCCCGAATGGGCAAGCAGGCTAGATATGCGTGCCCGTAAGGTACCCAGTCTGGCGATGAGATAAGATATGTGTATGGTGCGTTCAAGTTTCGTGCGGCGATGCCAAAGAGCCATGACTTTGACATGGTTGATGGTTTAAATGTGGGATGATTGAAACTGCAGAGCTGCTGGGCTGGCTCTGTGTGAAGGATGTCTGCGAGATGTTCTGTGATGCGCGTGGCATGTACGTAGGTTGTTGCACCTATACCGTTCCACAAAGTACAGCTGAATTTAGCATCCAGAAATCCGTAAGGACGATCATGTCATGCAGAATGATACAACAATACAAAGTGATACTGCCTCATTCCAGCCAAGACTGAGTTCAAGTGAGGGTAAGTTACTCACATCAGTGAAGGTGAGTTAAGACCTAGCCGAACTCAGGACTCCACCATGGTGCGTGGCCAACACCTGGTTGGAACTGTGTGATGCTTCGAGACTAAAATGTGTGGCCTGCTTCAAGGAAAGATTATGGGAGGTTTTTCTTTGTTTGAAAATGCTTTCAACCCACAAAGGAAAGCAGTGCGATTACCCCCCCCCCCCCTCCTCCCCCGCCCCTCCTCAACATCATGACTCTCTCTTTTCATCTTAAACAAAGTTGAAATCTTTTTATACAGGGACAGATCAATTAGAAAAAAATTCAAGGTTTCACCACAAGAGCTTACTCAAGAAGATAGATAGATAGATAGATAGATAGATAGATAGATAGATAGATAGGTAGGTAGGTAGGTAGGTAGGTAGGTAGATAGATACACACAGAGAGATAGAGAGAGGTAGACAGCCAGACTGACAGATGTATACAGAGACAATCAGACAGACTGATAGATAGATGATAGATAGATAGATAGATAGATAGATAGATAGATAGAAGATAGATAAACAGATAGATAGATAGAAAGAAAGAAAAAAGAAAGGAGAGAGAGAGAGACAGAGAGACAGAGATTAAAAGACACACCGAAATTTAGACAGAAAGAAAAATAGACAGATGAATAGATAGATAGATATATGGATAGATAGATAGATAGATACACATACACATAGATAGATACATAGATAGAAAGAGATTAACAGACATAAAGATACATAGATAGATAGATAGATAGATAGATAGATAGATAGATAGATAGATAGATAGATAGACAGACAGACAGACAGATAGATAGATGGATATAAAGATAGATGTATAGAAAGAGAGAGAGATATATAGATGAATGGATGGATAGATAGATGGATAGATAGATAGATAGATAGATAGATAGATAGATAGATAGATAGATAGATAGATAGATGGATGGATGGATGGAACTGAGAACTTGGAACTCAGAAATCTTTAATTTGATCAAGGATGGATGGATGGCTGGATAGATAGATATAGACAGACAGACAGATAGATAGATATAGACAGACAGACAGATAGATAGATATAGACAGACAGACAGATAGATAGATAGATAGATAGATAGTTATATGTATTCATTAAAGCTGCCACTCCAAGATGTCTTAGTATTAGACAGAACAATAATGTCAAGTACAAGACGGCAGAAAATCCCAGTGTGACATAATTATACAATGTTAACATTCTTTCCTTAACCTGTATTCGTTTCCCATTACAGTATTTAACAACATAAGGTAACAAGAATGTTAAGGAGCTTACAGTTCGCGGTATGTTAGGGTGTCATTCCGGCAAATTACCCTCGAATACGATGATCCTGAATCGAGCACTTGAGTACTGATCACATAGCATGGGAAGAGGGCTAAACTGTAGATTCTCTGCCGTGCCGGGGACATCGCCTCATTGAGCGTGAACAAAATAAACAGACACTGGAGCTAAGCGGGAAAGGGAAAGAGAGGGGTGGTGGTAAGAGGGAAAATGTACGGCGTTGGCTTGCTACCATCACTGTTCTGGAATAACGTCTCTGTAGACTATCATAAGAAGCGTAGAAAGACGAAGGATTTGTTAGGGAAAATGCAGTGTGTTTGGATCTCTATAACGTCCTATTGCTGATGATGTTAAGACAGAAAGAATCGCATATAGGTGTCATCTCAATGTTGTTTTTTGTATTTCCATGTTTGTGTTTATCTCCATTTCTCATACTGCCCCCCCCCCCCCCCCTTTCCTCCCCATTCTTTCTATTCATACTTGACTCATTCTCTCCCTTCTTCCATTACTCCTATCATTCTCCCGTCCTCTCTGTTCGAATCAGTAACTAGTCACCTAGCTGTGATATTTATTATCCCGATCAGATCACAGAACATGCAGGAACAATTGGTACAACAGTCTCATGTGTAGATGTTCTTAGTTTTCAAAGTTCACTGTCTTGAAAAGTATGCCAGACAAAACAGAGTGTGATGTACATGCGAGACAGTGAGATATCATAATACTAAGGGCTCTAACATGGAAGGCGGACTACACAGCATCAAATTTCCAGGACCTGTTGTTTTAGATAATAGTGCCTTGTTCCAGTAAATTCGTTCTTGTTATGAATATCTTAAAGCACATACTCAGCATCCACTGCACATGCCAAATTGTATTAAAGAGGTGGAATGCGATCACCTTCAGCAATGCCTCCAATTTCCATCACAATGTAGTACGCTTCATAAAATAATGATAACAATAATAATGTTAATTACGATAATAACAGCAATAGTAATATTACAAATGACAATAATGATAATAATAATAACAATGATAGTAATAATAATGACCATGACCATGATTATAATGATAATGATAATAATGATACTACTAATAATAATGATGATAATGATAACCGTTCCAAAAGCTACGGGACGCGACGGAAGTCGTCCTGCGAGCTGGAACAATAGCAACTTAAGTCAGAATGATGACTCAGGGGGCTCGGAAGATGCGCGAGTATCAACAACAGCAAAACTACTGTAACTGTACCAAGGAAAATTGACATGTCAAATGTTGGGAAATCATGTCTTCTTGTTGAAAAGGACGTTGCTCAGCAAAGCTTAAGTAGAGAGCTACCCCCCCCCCCGCCCTCTCTCTCTCTCTCTCTCTCTCTCTCTCTCTCTCTCTCTCTCTCTCTCTCTCTCTCAGACACAGACAGACACAGACAGACAGACACATACACGCTCGCGCACGCCCACGAATATGTATTCAAACTCGCTCACAGCAAACACATTGAATCACAGTGAGTGGGAAGGCACACAACTTGTGCCCTTTACTTTAAAGTTTGTTTACAGTCTTACTCGTGTCTTCCTTTACAATAGTCACAACAAGACAGGCCAGTGTATGTCATGTCACGTACGAATGGACGTCAGTAACGAGGTTTAGACATGACGTTGGACTTCTGACGTCAGTAACGAGGTTTAGACCTGACGTTGGACTTCTGACGTCAGTAACGAGGTTTAGACCTGACGTTGGACTTCTGACGTCAGTAACGAGGTTTAGACATGACGTTGGACTTCTGACGTCAGTAACGAGGTTTAGACCTGACGTTGGGCTTCTGACGTCAGTAACGAGGTTTAGACCTGACGTTGGACTTCTGACGTCAGTAACGAGGTTTAGACCTGACGTTGGGCTTCTGACGTCAGTAACGAGGTTTAGACCTGACGTTGGACTTCTGAGGTGCCGTTTGCGTTATAGCCTAGTTCCTGTTCCTAGTTCCTTTTAAGCTTCTGTAGCCAAAGTGGTCTGACAGCAAGCACTTTCTCATTTACTTCCTCTCTCTCCTCCGATCAGCACCTAATTGTCTAAGTATTATGCTCTTCTTTGAATCAGGACACATGGAATGCAGGAACGAATAGGAAAGCATGCTTGCGTCAGCGAGTTCTCAGTCTGAGCGCTTGCTATCTTGAAAGTATGGTGAATCACACTGTCTGTCATTTACATGCCCGACTCGAAGGTTACGTAATACTTAACGAGCCCTATTATAGAAGGCGCACATCACAGCAAGGCTTTTCCACAATGACATCATACTAGTTACTCATGGTGGACTACAATGCTGGGTCTGCTTTAGAACAGCACTGGGTGTAGCTGTGTGTGACGGGGCAGGGGTAAGCAGCGTAGGAAAGATGACACTAAGGCGTTTCAGATGACGAGACAGTAAAAAATGAAAAAAAAAACCCAAAAAACCCCATAAACATAAACATAAATCAACAAATAAATACATGAATAAAAAATATGATAAGTAAATGAATAAATTAAAGACAAAGAAATAGAAAGATAAACAATTAAAATAGAGAGATCGGTAGATGGATGGATGGATGGATGCATAGCCACACAGACAGACAGACAGACAGACAGACAGATAGATACATCCATACATACATACATACATACATACGTACATACATACATATATAGGTTGAAAGATAGATAGATAGATAGACAGATAGACAGATAGGTAGATAGATAGATAGATAGATAGATAGATAGATAGATAGATAGATAGACAGATAGATAGATAGACAGATGGATGAACGGATGGATGGAGCGAGGGATGGAGGGATGGAGGGAGGGCACCCTCTTTGTACCATTGCTTGAATTTTCTGTCCTCTTCCAAATACCGTAAAAGGCTTCCAAATCAAATGAAGCGTACAAGAGCTGCAGCACAAACACAGCAAAATAAGAATTAAAACGTCATTAGCCCTGTCAACATACAAGGTTTCGAAAGCCATCTGAGGTTTTTCACACACACACACACACACACACACACACACACACACACACACACACACACACACACACACACACACACACACACACACCACGCACGCACGCACGCACGCACGCACGCACGCACGCACACACACACACACACACACACACAAGGTAACAATGAAGCGCAATACACCCACTAGAGCATTAAACTATACAAAAAAAGTTTACCAAAAGGAATTAGATAAGATCACTAATTTTATGAAAGAAAATGGTTTATCATTATCTTTAGAAAAAACAAACATGGTCCTTTTTAACTCAGGTTATAACCCAGAAAAAAATGCCAATATTCAGCATTAATGGAATTGCCCTTAAGTTTGTGCAAAGTGTTAAGTTTTTAGGTGTTTATCTGTCATCAAAACTTACCTGGAATCAACATATAAATCATATACTTGATAAAGCACGAAAAGCATTAAATTTTCTCAAAATTATAAGTAAACAACGTTGGGGTCAGGATACTAAAGCACTTTTATGTCTTGCAAACTCACTTGTTCGATCTCGTTTAATATATGCCCAAGAAGTTTTCTTTAATGCCCCCAAGCACCTATTATCCAAACTTCAAAGCATAGACTGCAAAGCTGTTAAACTGGCACTTGGGGTACCAATACATGCTTCCAATCTAGGATCCTATAACGAAGCGGGTGTTCTTCCTCTAGATGACAACAGGAAAAAATATTGCGCTAAATTTATAGTAAAGTCTTTTGCTTTTGATACATTTTGTAAGGAAGAAATTAGATTAGACTCCGCGAAAGATTTTGCTAAAAGAGCTAAAACAATACACTCTTTACAATCAATCAATACTTATGCCACCGATATAATCAATTCTGAAGAATTAAAACACAAAGAAATAGCCACTAAGCCACCTGTTTCACCAGTAGCACCCTGGGAGCATATTAAACCTGCTTTTGATATTGATGATACAAATTTAAACAAAAATCAATCTCCAAATATCTTAAAAAATTTAGTAAACATAAGCATTGAAAACAAGTATACTGATTATATCAAGATTTACACAGACGGCTCTGTAATAGAAAATGACAGTGCAGGATCAGCATTTTTTATTCCTTCTTTGAAAACATTAAAACGTTATAATATTGGCAGACATTATTCCATTTTCACTGCTGAATTAATAGCCATTTTAAGGGCGTTACATCACATTAAAGAGTTACCTTTAAATGCATGCAAAATATTATTTTGTGTGGATTCAAAATCAGTATTATATGCCATCAAAGGTCAAAATACCAAGGCACGGGTTGAAATGACACAGGAAATCAAGCACATAATACATGACTTAGCAAGCAAAGATATCAGTGTTACTTTTTATTGGATTCCATCTCACTGTGGAATTGTCTTTAATGAACAGGTAGATCAAGCAGCCAAGAGTGCAGCACGCAATGCTGCAGGGACAATTAAACTTAATGTTAAGCTAGATCTACATGAATATTATAAATACTTTGACAAGTTAGCAAAGGATAATTTTGTTGACAAGTTGAAGACCTTAGATATACAATATTCACATAATTGTGTAAAAGCGTGTGACACACTGCATTCAGATATAATAATTAAGAGTTTAAGTCAAATCAAATCCAGATCAATTACGTCTTTGATGTTTAAGATTCGTCTAAATGCTCTCAAAACAAAATTTTGTAAAGATATTATTTGTGTTTGTGGGAGTCAAATTTCTACGAATCATCTGCTTCTGCACTGTCCTGCCATCAAAGCTCAAATGCTCAAAAATGGAGGCACTGCGCTCAACCATCGAAATCCGATAACATTACAGAAAATAGTTAATGACCTTGATCTTCTTAAGTTGTTTTCAGAAACTTTGCATTCTAGTTCTGTTGGTATTTTTCTTTGATAGTTGCTGGTAATGTTGAGATCATTTGTGTTTGTAGAATTCAAAACTTAAGTATGGCATTGATGTTACATTTACTCAAAAACACTCAACACTTAAAAGATTCTCTCAAATGCATTTATTTATTTATTTATTTATTTAATTTTTTTTTTTTTGTCTAATGTCACTTGAGGGTGAAGAGACGTTAAATTAAACTACTACTACTACTACTACTACTACTACTACTACTACTACTACTACTACTACACACACACCCACACACACACACACACACACACACACACACACACACACACACACACACACACACACACACACACACATACACACTTGTTTGATCTTTCTGGCTTGACATCTGTTGAATAAGTTCTGTCCAAGCAATATTAGAAACGTCTTTCAGATTTCAAAGAATACAAATTCTCGTTCGTTTATCTTATTGAGAAAGCCTTTTTACATTCTCGAATTTCCCTGAAATCGCCCAAAGAATTGTACGGAGTTAATGCTCTGTTATTTTTCACTAAAAGCGTATGAACGAATCTGTCTTTTGACGATGGAAGAGGAGGGAAAGCAGAAGGATAAATGGTGAGCTAGTTATTTTTTCAGTGGGTACAGAGGGGAAGTTTGGTGGAGTGGTAAGCTCATATCTGAGATATCATCTATCTATCTATCTATCTATCTATCTATCTATCTATCTATCTATCTATCTATCTATCTATCTATCTATCCATTCATCCATCCATCCATCTATCTATCTATCTGTCTCTCTATCTAATCTATCTATGTATCTATCTCTCTGTTCATCCATACATCTATTCATCTATTCGTTTATTTATTTTCCATTTATGTGTCCATCTATTATCTAATTATTTGTCTACCTGTCTATTCATGTATTCATTAATTTATTCGTTTTTTTTTAAAATTAATTTTATTTTTATTTTTTTTACTATCTCGTCATCTGAAAAGCCTTAGTGTCATCTTTCCTACGCTGCTCTTCCCAGCCCCATGACACACAGCTACACCCAGTGCTGTTCTGCTGCAGACCCAGCATTGTAGTCCACCAGGAGCAACTAATATGAAGTCATATAAGGAAAGCCAAGAGATGAGACACTGGACTGCTGCATTGTCGCTAAGTGGCGATCTTTAGTAGTTCCTAATCCAGTCAAATATTCACAAGACATCAATTACATGCCTTCCTATGAACAGATAGGCTCTTCCCCTTCGTTTTCTAATAGTGAGAGCATTCTCTTGCGGAAATGAATTCGGAGGCAGCACGCGCCAGAGAAACGAATATTAAAGGTGGTTTTAAGTAACTCCGCCGGTTTACATGACAAACAAAATACAAGTCAAAAGACGACACGTTTCGACCTCTTGGTTCTTCTTCAGTGTTAGTGGCGATGATGATGGGGATAATAACGGTAAAGATGATGATGATGATGATGATGATGATGATGATGATGATGATGATGATGATGACGTAATATCAATAGTAGTAGTAGTAGAAGTAGTAGTAGTAGTAATAGTGGTAGTGATAATAATAATAACAATA
>CM065729.1:33035459-33075459 GCA_033310375.1 Conus canariensis | reverse complement strand
ATGCCCCACAATCTATAGGTATAGAGCTTAAATGTGGTACTAGACTTCCTATGTAGTGTTTTAACTGGAAACTGGAGATTATAGTGCTTCCAATTACCAGACCTGCTGGGACTATTCAACAGTAATCATAAACAGAGTAGAAACAACCATTTCGGCACGTCCATGCTTTGCTATCCAGAGAACCAGACGCACTCAGATAATTCACACAATCAAACCCAGCTATCTAAATACCAACTCGATAAGCAAAGCACATAATGATGTTGTGTAGCCGATCTGATTGAACAGCCTGCAACATACACAACACGTTCACTCCCTGACCAAGGCCATTAACAACAGGAGTGTAAACCAAATATCCCCAATTCAGAATTCCTTCCAGCTACACCCCAATGATGCCAGTGCCAGAGGCACTCACATCCTAAACGAATTTGTTGTAGAGTGGTTTCTGCGCCAGGCGCTGCTCTGTCCTCAACGGGGTTGTTTATAACAGAAAGCTGGCGGCTGTTGCTATTAACAACAAACTGAGATCTCATCAAGGCAGCTAGGGTATGACGTTGGATGTTCTAAGAGAACAAGGGGAAGTAGATGAGAGAGAGAGAGAGAGAGAGAGAGAGAGAGAGAGAGAGAGAGAGAGAGAGGGAGGGAGAGAGAGAGCTGTGATTGCCACGTGATAGTGCCGAAATAAGAGGGTAGTGCATGAGGGGAGACAGAAAGACGAAGCGATGAGTTGAATACTTGGAAAGACAAATGAAAAAAAGAAGAGAAAGAAAAGATGAAAGGAAGGGTTAAAGCCTGTGTGTGTGTGTGTGTGTGTGTGTGTGTGTGGGTGTGGGTGCGTGCGTGCGTGCGTGCGTGCGTGCGTGCATGTGTGTGTGTGTGTGTGTGTGTGTGTGTGTGTGTGTGTGTGTGCTAAATCTGAAAGATTGACGTGCTTTATCTGTCTGTCTGTCGGTAGGTTGGTCGGTCGGTCTGTCTCTCATCTGTTTGTGCCAGTCTGTCTGTCTGTCTGTCAGTCTATCTACCTGTCTGCGTATCTATCTGTCTGTTTGTCTGTCTGTCTGTCTATTTCTCTCACTCTCATCATCATCATTATCTCTCATCATAACCCATCATCATCATCATCATCATCATCATCATCATCATCACATCATCATCATCATCATTATCATCATCATAAGGAGGTACTTTATCATAATCGAATAAGTAAGTGAGAAAGTAAGTATATAAGTAAGTAAGTGTGCGTTGGTTTTATATGTATGTATTGTATTGTATGTATGGATGCATATATGTATGCATCCATATATGGATACACGCGCGCGCGCACGCACGCAAGGACGCACGCACGCATACCGAACCATGAATTAACTAGGAAGGTGTCATCTGACAGACTGTTGTTATAACTAGAAAAATGTTATCATCAAGAGAGGAAGAACATGGCTACCATCAATTATCAACATAAAACACAACATGTAATCGAAGTCAACTCGTGGCTGATATGTTGTGTGTGTGTGTGTGTGTGTGTGGTGGTGTGTGTGTGTTGTGTGTGTGTGTGTGGTGCGTGTGTGTGTGTGTTGTGCTGCGTGTGTGTGTGTGTGTGTTGTGTGCGTGTGTGTGCGTGTTGTGTGTGTGTGTGCGTGCGTGCTGCGTGTGTGTGTGTGTGTGTGTGTGTGTGTGTGTGTGTGTGTGTGTGTGTGCGCGCGCGCGCGCGCGCGCGCGTGTGTGTGTATGTGTGTATGTGTGTGTGTGTGTGTGTGTGTGTGTGTGTGTGTGCTTGTCTGTCTGCTTGTCTGTCTGACGTGTCTGTCTGTTTACACATTTGTGTCTGTATGTGTGAATGATTGTGTATGTGTGTGTATGAGCGGGACGGGGGGTGAGGGGATTGGGGGTACGTGTGCGCGCGTGTGTTCGTGTGTCTGTGTGTGTGTGTTTGCGTGTGCGTGTGCGCGCGCAGAGAGAGAGAGAGAGAGAGAGAGAGAGAGAGAGAGAGAGATAACGATAACGATAACGATAACGACAACGAAAATTTATTCAGAAAGGCCACAGCCCCATTTGAAGGGGGTGAGTAATAAACAACATAGTTAAACAAGGTATTTCATCACAAAAATTTAAACATTCTCAACATATGCAAATTACCTATGTCAAATCACTCCTTCTTTTAAATGATTTGTACAGATATAAAGCAAGGTTTCTTGCAACGTTGTAATTTTTTGACGACAAAAGACAGACTAACTTGAACAGTGCTGGACGTCGATGATATTTTAACGGAATAAGTTTTTGTCGTAGATCTGCCAGAACAGGACATAAGAATACAAAATGAAGTTCATCTTCCCTACCAGATTTACACAATGGACACAACAAATCATTTTCTGTATGGATGTTATATCGTTGACGATGTACAGCAATATCCGATACACCAAACCTGAATTTTGTTAATTCAGACCTGATAAATCTATTCAAGTTCAGAGACAAATAAGCTTCTGCTTCTACTAAATAATTACTTTTCAGCAGTCTAAATAATGAAAATCGTTCGCTGTTTTGAATATGGCTATCCCAGTCTTGTCATCTGCTATCTATTGTTCGTTGCTTGAAACAAGCCAAGAAACTGCTGACACAGCCAACCCCTTGTTCTAACCATACAAACAAAAAAACCATAATTACATAAACATTTACGAATGCCCGATGCCCACGTGGTTTTGCCTCTCATATCCAGGTCAAACAATGTTTTATAAGCTTTGGTTGGTAGTGTATGTTGCCCCATACGTAACAGTTTAAGCCAGTATCTTACACATTTTATATATGAATTCAAATAAATAGGGAATCTACTAAGTTCTCCATAAGTCAAGTCATTTGGGGTACGCCTATCGACATTCAAAAACCGTTTCATAGCAAATAAGTGCAATTTCTCTATGTCGTGTCCTTTCTCCAAACCCCAAATCTCAGCGCCATATAGGACTATAGGCTGGACCTGGGTATCAAACATTCTGAAAAATAGTTTTACTGACTCGTTTTCAAACTTATACAAGATGCTTAAAATAGCCATAACAGCACGCTTCCCTTTACCCACAAGATCTTGGCAGGCAAACGAAAGACTTAGTTTTGTAGAAAAATATAAACCCAGATATTTGTAGGCGTTTACAATCGCAATTTTAGAATTTCCATAAAACCATTTTTCACGCGACGATGTATGGATTTATGTATTTTATTTATACGTTTGTTTATTATTTATTTATAATAAAAGTTACTCACCGACTCTCCATCTCTTTTCACCTGTCCGTGGCGAATATGTACAACACACACACACACACACACACACACACACACACACACACACACACACACACACACACACACACACACACACACACACACACACATATATATATATATATATATATATATATATATATATATTTTTTTTTTTTTTTAACTTTACCTATCTCCCCTTGCTGTGCTCTGCTCCAACTCACCCCACTGTCTTCGACTCCATTCCCCTTCCTCCATATTTGCTCTATCCCTGTCTTAGTTTGTGCATTGGCAAAGTGCACAGTTCAATTGACATGAGATTTCCTCATGGTTTCATACACCTATTGCCCTGCACCCAATGATTTTACTCACTGTTTTGTGATTGTCTTCTGATTTTACCTTTTCTATTCATCTTAGTAACTTTTGGTCGAATAATTTTGTCAATGTTAAGATAACATGATTAAAGAAGATCTGGCCGAAGAGAGAGAGAGAGAGAGAGAGAGAGAGAGAGGAGAGAGAGAGAGAGAGAGAGAGAGAGAGAGAGAGGTTCGGATGGTTTATTCACATAGGCCTAGGCCCCTTTATGTAGGGGTATGGATATAGTACATCGGAAACAAAAATATGCGACATGTAACAAAGTATATCAAATTAAGACAAAATCATTTGTAACTTTTAAGAGGTAGCCATTTCTCTAATTTTAAATGCCTCATACAAAAAAAAAAAAAAAAAAAAAAAAAAACCGAAAACTTTTGAACACCTTTTATTGAAGTTGACGACATCAATAGGGTCAATCTAAATAGGGAAGGCTGTCTATAGAATTTCGGCTTAATGAACTCATTTCTAATGTCCATGAGGGCCGGACAACAAAGAACAAAATGCATCTCATTTTCTTGTGACACTTGACAGAGAGGACAAAGCATATCCTTGTCATCAACATCGGTTTTGTATCTAAATTTATGTATTGCTAAATCCGATATTCCAAGTCTAAATTTTGCCATTATGTATTTAAAGTGTCTATCCATTTCTAAAGTTATAGAAGGTTTCAGATCATGGGATTTACCAAACTGTCTGTAAAAATCAAACCTTTTACTATTATGCACATGATTTAACCATTTTTGCCAACGGCAGTCAACTGGTCGTTGACGAAAACAACATATAAACTGTTCAACATTTCCAACACCCTGATTCAGCCATATAAAACCAAAACCGTATTCAAAAAGACACATACGAACTTTACTAGCCTAGTTATTTTTTCCTCTAGAACCAAGATCAAAAAGCATATTATAAACTTTACGAGGTGCTCTGTACTCTTCCATATGAAGTAAATTAAGCCAGTATCGGATGCATTTAACGGCAGAAAAAAACAAAAACAAAAACAAAAACAAAAATATATATATAGGAAACCTTTCGTCTCGCCATACACAAGATCATTAGGCGTTCGCCTATTTACACCTAGAAATCTTTTTAAAGCGAAAAGATGTACAGATTCACAATGGATTGCAGCGTTATCTAATCCCAATAATTCCGATCCGTACTGTGCAACCGGCTGCACTTGACTATCGAACAACTTGCAAAATACATGAAAAGACGTATTATTGAAAACATGTAACTTTTTCATGATACAAAACAAAACATTTTTGGCCTTGCTAGCCAGGTCCTTGCAGGCACTAACAAAACTCAGACGAGTAGTGAAAAGTATACCCAAATATCTATAGGCATTCAGAACAGGCATGGGAGCATTATTACATAGTCATCGTTCTCTTGCACTCAGATAACCACCCTTACGAAACACAATAATGTTACTTTTAGATAAATTAACTTTCAGCTGGAGAGATGCAGCTGAGCGGTGTAAGCTATTCAGTTGTGTCTGTAAACCAATAGTTGTCTCTGATATCAAAATCACATCATCAGCCAGTAACAGAATAAACAATTCAAACGCATCAGAAGTCAACAAACCCCCGTGTCTCCCATTATTTTATTCGATCAAGGATTAAGATTTTAGGCAGAGCCTATTCTTCCAATCTGTCCAAGAGAGAGAGAGAGAGAGAGAGAGAGAGAGAGAGAGAGAGAGAGAGAGAGAGAGAGAGAGAGAGAGTGAGAGAGAGAGAGAGTGAGAGAGAGAGAGAGAGAGAGAGAGAGAGAGAGAGAGAGAGAGAGAGAGAACACAGACAAATATTTCATCATGTACCATAAACATAGGGAGTGTTTCAAGAAGTGGAAAGAAGAATGTGTAATTCTCTAGCACATGGAATGTGCAACATACAGCTTACTGGCATGTTGAAATGAGAGGCGAGCAGGACGCCATTCAAATGCGCGATGGCACTGGAGTGAAGAACTTGTACATGCACCTCAGGACTCCGTCAGGCCAACAGGTTGAAGCAGCAACCGCCGGGGAAATGGAGAGAATACAATTATCTCAGTCCCCAGGTCTGACTAGTTGTGCATTAAGCTCAAGTAAACACGACTTAAGTTAAAAACCTAACTATAACAAAAACCATAATCATGATGATGATGATGATGATGATGATGACGACGATGATGACGATGATGATGATAACAATGATGATAATAGTAATGATGATGGTAATAATAATAATGATAAGAAAAACAATAACAATAATAATAATAGTAACACTACTACTACTACTACCACTACTACTACTACTACTACTACTACTTACAATGATAATAATAACAACAATAGTAATATTAATGAAAATGAGGATGAGGATGCTGCTGCTGCTGCTGATTATGATGCTGATCACATTTTTATACAACCTTATCTATTCATACTACTACTACTACTGCTACAACAACAACTACAACCACTACTACAATTACTATCACTACTACCACTACTATTACAACAACAACAACAACAACAACTACTACTACTACTACTACTACTACTACTACTACTACTACTACTACCAATAATGATGATAATGATGTTGTCATTTGTAAGGCACCATATATATTGATTTAGGCGTTCCTCTCTCTCTCTCTCTCTCTCTCTCTCTCTCTCTCACACACACACACACACACACACACACACACACACACACACACACACACACACATACACAATTCAATTCAATTCAAATTTAATCCTTTGACCCCTGTTGGGGCATGGAGGATACAAATGTAACAAAGAGAAATACGAAACTCACTCAGAACAATGTGTGAACATAGTTGCGAAATGCTGAATTCTGGTGAACTGTAATGATCTCATTAAACAATCTTTCCATTTTTTAGAAACTTACTAATATTCAAACAAATGCGTCTTCCTTTTTTAAATAAATTACAAAAGTTGAAAACAGACTTTGGTTTTAGATATTTTTTAGGGATGAATTTTCACGAAGTTTATTATATTTTGGACATTCCATGATGCAATGAAATTCATCTCCAATTTCACCCATTTTATAGTTACGACAAATACGCAATTCTCTTGGAACATTATGGTGTCTTCCAATTTCAATTTGCAATTTATGGTTACTACATCTAAATTTGAATAAAGATATAACATAAATATCTGGTAAGGTAGAAATATAATGTTCTTTTCCAAAGACAGTCTTTACACTTTTATAGAATACACACTTGTTGATGTTTTCAAGAGAACTGCGCCAATCACGAGCATAATTATTTTGCAACTCCTTTTTAACACACTTACATAAGTTACTTCTGTTTGTGAATGAATGAGATTCCCAAACACAATCAAAACCAGTTTCAAATAAAATCGTTTAACATAACTAAGCCATGGTGAAACGAACATTCCTTTTGTATATAGTTCATGTAATATATTATATACTTTGTTTGAATACTTCTTAGAATCAGGAACAACTAAGTTAGCCCAGAACCTTATCATTCTTACTTTAATCAGTACAGATACAGGATAGATTCCGGTTTCACCATAAATCATTGAAGTCATTGTAGCTTTATTTAATCTAAATAAATACTTTAAAAAACGTAACTGTAACTTTTCTAATATATTAACATTTTCATAACCCTAAATTTCACAACCATACAACAACACAGGTACAACTATGGGATAAAATAATTGTATGCAAACATCAATTGGCAATTTCTGCTTCCTTGCAGTTTGTAATAATCAAAACATTGCCTTGAGAGCCTGATTATAAGCACATTTTTTTTTGCTTTGTAAAAAGAACCTGTTCTGCTGAACTCGGGTGCCTAGTATTTCATTGAATTAAGAACCTCTATTTTTTCATTCCCAAAGAAAAAAATTTCACGCATACTATTTCGACCATGAAAGACAACTATTTTTGTTTTCTTTGGATTTACTTCTAATTGCCATTGCGTGCAATATATATGTAAGGCATCAAGTTCTTTTTGCAAAGCTGATTTAGAATTTGCCAATAAAATTGTATCATCAGCATATAACAATACAAGCAATTTAATAAACTGTTCAAGTTTCAACTCTTGCGTTAAATCATATTCTAGGGTAGAACAGTTATTGTCAATAAGAAACTGTTGTAGATCATTCAAAAATAATGAAAACAATAAGGGTGAAAGGTTTTCTCCTTGACGAACTCCCCTAAAACTGCCAAAATCGATTTGTGACCATTTAGAAAAATGCACGATTTTATTTGATCATACATATTGATTACAACGTGCAGTATTTTCCCAGATATGCCTTGACTCATCAGTTTGTGCCATAAAGCATGCCTCCAAATAGAATCAAATGCCTTTCTGTAATCAATAAAAGCACAGTATAATTTTCCATTGTTGATTGCAAACATGTCAATCAATGATTTAAGAACAAAAGCATGGTCAAGCGTTGAATGCATGCGTCTAAAACCTGCTTTGTTTTCTGAAATAAGTCCATTTATTTCAACAAAATAAGTAAGTCTGCTATTTAGAATTGACGTGAATAATTTGCCTACACAACTCAACAGTGTTATCCCTCTGTAGTTAGTGCAGTCTTGTTGATCTCCTTTGCCTTTATAGAGTGGTACAATTAACCCTGTCACCCAATCTTCTGGTATAATACCAGAATCCAAAACACGATTAAACAATAAAACTCTGTCATATAAGGAACACTATTCTTTATATATTCATTCCTTACTAAATCAACTCCTGCTGCTTTATTATTCTTTAAACATTTAATGACTCTTTCAATTTCATCCTCAGTAATTGAATCATTTAAAATGTCTAGATTGATATTTCTTTCAGATACTTCATTACTAAAAATGATATAATTACATCCAGTATTTTGATTAAGGGACTGGAAATGATTTTTAAGCTCTTCAAGAGGTATAGGACACGATGAAGCTTTTTTGCCTTTAATTTTCCTCCAATAATCCCTCGGATTTCTAGTTTTTAAAGCTCGCAATTCTCTATGCCATTTTCTCGTTGCTCTTCTTTCAGATCGTCTCAAAACATTTTTATATTCTTTGCTTTTCGCAGCAAGATTATTTAGATTTGGCACAGTATTTGAACATTTAACTTTATGCTTTGCTTTAAAGTACTGGCTTCGAGAAACCTTACACTCCTTATCAAACCAGCTTTGATTCTGCCTCATTGAATATCTATTATTGTAAGTATTAGAGTAAGTCCCAAATGTATCCTTCGCTGAATCAACAAGAATTGACGAAAACCGCTTATTCATTTCACTGATTGATATTGTGCCTTGTTCAAATAAAGTTACAATTTCATCAACATTGTAATTTGCTAAATGTTCTTTATATTCATTACATTTGTTGTTATCCCATCTTCTAATCTCTGCACCATCATACCTTTGATGCAAGAGGTGTTTAGTACCATTAGGTTCATTGAAAACAAAACAGGTTTTAACTGGAAGAGACAGGCATAATGGACAATGCACATCAGAGAACAACGCATCAAAAACATCAACTTTAAACTTACTTGCACTTTCCATCAAATATCTAGAACCAATGATATAATCAACAACTGTGCTTCCTTTACATGTGCATGTTTCAATACCAGCATCTGAACCAATTCTTCCGTTAAAAATGTATATTGACAGTGATTTACATAAATCTAAGAGACGATAACCATAATTATTAGGCCTCTGCTTATCTTGAGATGATCTTTGACAAGGTTGGAAATTATCTTCGCTCATATCATAGAGAACATCAGAGAACACAGACTAAGTGAACTGATTCATATCAATAAAATCATTCATACTTTTGGTATAAGCATTAAAATCGCCCAACAACAAAACATAACAATCCTTATATTTATCTTGTAATGATAACAATTCCGTCTCAATCACATCAAACAGTTCAACATTGCTATAAACTGAACCTTCGGGAGGAATGTATACGCCACCAATCATACAGGGTTTATCATAACCTGACAACGATCTTCTTAATAGACACCAAGCACACATCCACCAGAATAAGGTAAAATCTCCACACACGTAGATAGCTTGCTTTTGATGGCTATTCCAATACCAACAGAACGTCGATTAGACAGGCATTTTCTGTTAAACAGTTTAATGTCATATCCCCAGTCACTGAAGCAATCAGAGATAAATAAAGCATCTTGGTCATCAGTTTTAGTCTCAAGGAAAACGGCAATGTCGAATAGTTGAATATAGTTCACAAATTCCAAACACTGGAGACGGGAACGCAATCCACATACATTTAAAGATACAAAAGCCAGCTCACGATCATGGCGAACAGTGTGATTCACATCCATATCAAGAACATAATCATCGTTGACATCACAATTAGAAACGCAAGCTTGCAGCAAAAGGGATTCACAGATGAAGTTACCACACTAGATGATCGCTCATCAGAAGATTGATTGGAAGAATAGAAACAATTACCAACACATAGACAAGAGGGAGAATGAGTACAGCTACAAGCACATAACGTTGAGACTACACATGAGTCAGATGAATCACCACGACCTCCGGCAAACTCCTAGCTGGTGTAGATGAAGTGCTGAAGCCCAAGCGCCGTGTAGTCTACCTTCGTCACACCGATCCGGAAAAGGTCGTCAGGTGACTCTACGTACACCGCGTTGCTGCCGGAAGATCCCGCACTGCCACTGCTGTTCCTCCCAGGGGCAGCCTTCAACTGACAAACAATTTTGCCATCATGGGCAGTGGATACCCTGTCCACACCAGGTGCTGCCTTACAAATTTTGAATAATTTGAAGTGTAGGGGTGTCAGTTCATCGTTCAGGTAAACTCCTTTCATGTCATGTTTGCGCAGTTCTCTCTTCCTCATCATGAGGTTCGCCTTGCTTCCTCGTGAAGTGAACTTCACCAGCACTGGTCTTGGGGCTTTCTTGTTTGTTTTTTTTAAGCCAGTTCTATGCACAACAAAGATGTGCTTGATTTCTAGATCTACCCCAACTTTCTTCCCCAACTCTATCACTTTTTCCACCAGATCTTCGTTCTCCCCTTCTTTGAGTCCATTGATTCTCATGGTTTCCCTTCGCTGATACTGATCCAGCCTATCCTGCTCGTATCGCAGCAAAAGATGTCCCTGTTGAGCTTTCTCTGAAATAGATCTGAGTTTTTCAGACACCTTTTCTGACAGTTCTGTAACCACCTCCTTAATACAGACATCCACAGCTTTCTTTAATTGTAGCCCCAAGAACTGGAACGAGGAGTTCTACAACTCGCGACGCAATATCTCCAGCATCACCATTGACGTCATTGTTAACCCAGTTGTTCTTTTCCCTTTCCCTTTGCACACACACACACACACACACACACACACACACACACACACACACACACACACACACGCACACACACGCACACACACCACACACACACACACACACACACACACAAACTCACTCACGTACACACACACACACACACACACACACACACACACACACATTAACACACACACACACACACACGCCAGCGCGCGCGCGCGCGCGCACACACACCACCACGCATGCTCGTGCACTTATACACGCACGCACACACCACACACCACACACACACACACACACACACACACACACACATGCACGTACACATGCACGCACGCACACACACATGCATACACACAAAAGCAAGCGCACGTGCTCGCGTGCTCGCTTTCACGCACGCACGTACACGCACACAGACACACACACACACACACACACACACACACACACACACACACACACACACACACACACGTGCGATTTCAAGATTTATGTAACGTTTGACTACTGCTGTGGTATTGGGGATTTCAGTCAAATTAACGACAACTGCATAGCTGAAAATGTTTAAAGCACATTGTAACATTTGATCAATTCACGCATTCTAACAGCCATTTTTGTGCAGAAATTATATTACGAAACGCGAACACATACCGTAGATGCAAATGTCTATGAAATAACCCGTCTTTTTCCTTTCTTTTTCTCTCTTTCTGTCTTTCTCTGCTAATATCAAAACATTTAGGACACCTAATATGAAAGTAGAACTTATCTCCGCTCGAATTCATGTGTATTCTTTTCCGGTGCGAAGATTTCGTGGAGCAGCATACATCCCGCGTCTCAACTGGCAGATAATGATCTTTACAGTTAAACTTAAAGAAGAAATGTTCGCATAGAGTAACTGACCATTATCATTTTTTCCCGTTTAAATCATGTTTTATGACTTCAATACCTTGATTCATTATTACTGTAGTGCTTCGCTCTATAATTTTCAAAACGTCCTTTAGAAAATGAGTCTCGCACGCACGTACGCACACACACACACACACACACACACACACACACACACACACACACAAACATTACGCACGCACACACGCATGCAGGCGCGCGCGCGTGCACACACACACACACACACACACACACGCCGCGCGCGCGCGCGGAGAAGAGAGAGAGAGAGAGAGAGAGAGAGAGAGAGAGAGAGAAGAGAGAGAGAGGATTAATAAATTATATACATGGGCAACGGAACAAACTACGAAACATATGGACTATTCTGCACCTGAAAGTGTTGTTTGAAAAGTGATTTTTATTAATTTGATTGAAAACATGCGGCAGACGCAGAAGGTGTAGTCTTAAATGGAAGGGATTTTCACATCTGGTGAACAGACTCACCGGATGAACGAAAGCCATGAGATTTACGTGTGAAGCGGTTTTGCCGGGAAGTCGTTAGTCAGAAGAAAATGCAGAGAGAGCAAGAGTGAGCACAAGGTAAATAGAACAGAGAGACAAGCAGAGGTAGTGCCAGTGACAATATTGTAGCAGGTGCAAGATGTCTTGTAGTCAACTCTTGCGGAAACAGGGACCCAACGGAGTTACATTAATATAGGTGTACGGCAAGCAGCAAAGTTTCGAACGTTTGCAGCGGATAAAGAGTAGACAAAGGGCAGCCAACAAGAAGAGTTACGGTAAGCTCGCATTGAGAGAATGCAGAACGTGACCAGTGTTTTAGTGCCATCTTCAATATTCTCTGGGGCAGCCAGCAAGAAGAAAGTTACAGTAAGCTCGCCTTGAGAGAATGCAGAACGTGACCAGTGTTTTAGTGCCATCTTCAATATTCTCTGGGGCAGCCAAGAAGAAGAAAGTTACAGTAAGCTCGCCTTGAGAGAATGCAGAAATGACCAGTGTTTTGGTGCCATCTTCAATATTCTCTTCATGTCACAGTAGCAGATCTGTCCTTTTTTGTACCACCTCATATTTTCTACAGAGAAAGGGGGTGCAGAAAGAAACCAAGCTTTCTTCCACAGTTACGGTATGCAGAAAATACAAACAGCCGTACTTTTCTTTTGTTATAGCACACCCCGCATCCCCCGCCGATCCGCCCTCCCTCTCCCGTTCATCAACCAGTAAACACTGTTCTGAACTTACATTTGGTCCTAAGCCATCTTTCGCTGATATTTTGTCTGTGATGCATGAAGCGTTGTGAGGGTTTCCCTGCTAGTGACCACACTTTCTATGAGTTGTGTAAAACATGACATAGGACCATCAGATTGGTGTTTCGGCATTGTCCAGACACCTGTACACACACAACTGGAAGACACTCTGCACTGGCTTGAGCAGGCTGTGTAACAGCAAGTACTTTTACAACAGAAGACTTTCTGCACTGGCTTGAGCAGGCTGTGTAACAGCAAGTACTTTTACAACAGAAGACTTTCTGCACTGGCTTGAGCAGGCTGTGTAACAGCAAGTACTTTTATAACAGAAGACTTTCTGCACTGGCTTGCGCAGGCTGTGTAACAGCAAGTACTTTTATAACAGAAGACTTTCTGCATTGGCTTGAGCAGGCTGTTTAACAGCAAGTACTTTTATAACAGAAGACTTTCTGCATTGGCTTGATGTCACACTGAGCACAAATGCATACACGCACTCAGCTCAGCATTCACTCCGTGCAGACGCAGTCTCTCCAAACAACCAGAAGGCGCACTACAATAACTCTTCTTCTCCCCCTCCTCTCCGGGGAATAATTTACTAAACGATAATCAACTTTTTCATCATAACAACAAGTTTTATTTCCAATTTATAACTTCTGTTTCCTCCACTCCAGTGGAGGTACAAACATTCCACAGATCCATTAGCTGGGACCAAATTTCATCTCATTATACATAATAATTCACAAATACATCTTTTAACAGTTTCTCCTCCTCACTGGAGAAACAATGTATACATTTTCCAAAGAAGAATCAAAAGATGGCTTAAAATATAGGAGTATCATCTGAGTTCCGACCCAGGGGGACAATCAACATTCATTGCGGGTCAACATGACAAATTCTTTAAATTCTCTCACGACTATCGTAGTCGTTGTCCTCTTCACAATTAGGTGCTGTCACAGCACTGGAGCCTGAATAACTTCTGTGACTGTCTCAGTCGTTGTACCATTACTGGTGCTGCCACAGCACCGGGAAGGGCTGAAACACGAATGAAGTCCGTGTAAGTAATCTATTTCAAAATCTGAATAATGATAAATTATTTTCCCTTTTTCCCTTTTCTTAACTCTCTCTCTTTTCTCTCCCCATCTGTCTATACCTCACCTGGTAATGGTAGATTGCAGGTGAAACTCGTTCTGCAAGCTCCAAACAACCTGTCTGGTCAGTGTCCCCAAGCCATCTCCTTCCTATACCTTATTTTTCCTTCCTGCACTCTTCCTGAGTACATATTCAGTGAGTACTCATCTAACTCTACGCATTACCAGCCCTTGGTTACTTGACCAATGGACAACGTCCGTCCATTCAACCAATAATCACTCTACGTCTATAGCCACCAGCGACACGATCACACTGGTCAGGCCATGCAAATTATCCTTTCTTTTACCTTTCCTCTTCCCTACCTAGGGAAATGCTTTATAACAAATAAGGACGTACGCGACGGAACGTCACATGTCGCCATGTGAGGCTACATCACATGACACCCCCCATCCCGGGGTGAAAAAAAAAAAAAAAACTTTCGCCAAGAACATTTTTTTAAATACACATACATATCTAGTTAATATACAACTTCAGCCATCAATCATCAATTTTTCATTATACAAGAGTTTCCATCAATGCATAGAACTAACCTTTATGAACATCATAAAGGTCCAAAATCACATTTCAAAATCTTAGTTTGAAAATAAGAAAACCAAAAAAAAAAAAAAAAAAAATCAGTTTTGTTTTAGTTTTTAAAAACAAATTCATACTCGATCACCACAAATCACAAGTCACACATACACGAAGAACATATAATGAAACTGATTATTCCAAATGCCAAAATGTAAAGTTTTTCTAGCCTGTTGTCACATAATCATATGTCCCAACATCCTCACAAAATGAGAATTTCCTCATGACTCACTTGATGAGAAAAATTTGCCAAGTGAAAAGTCTTTGCTCAAGCAAGAATATACAATATAGTAGTCCACTCGAAAGTTAAACACTTTTTTTCATTCTTCATAATGGACCGACGTGGAAAAAACAACAACACTTGTAAGACATCAAATGAAGTATTCTGCACACATTCACAAAGTAGCATCCTACAATGAGACACCAATGCCAATACATATGCACTTTTGGAAAAAGATCAGTCACAACTACTTATTAATTCAGATTGATAGTAGCAGACATAACACTGTCAAAATGTCAATAAAGTCTTTCCACAATGAAAACAAACAGCAGAATAATAAAGTCTGTCCACAATGAAAACAAACAGCAGAAACAGTCTTTCCGTTTTATGCAGTTCCAGCTGCACGAAGGATACTGTGCACTCACGCACAGGACAGAAAATCTGCCATGACATTCTGAGTTCCAGGTAATGGTTCAATGTCAAATGAACTCCTGCAATGACAAAGCCCATCTTAACAGCCTGCTATTTTTGGTCTTGGACGACTGCAAAAACGTCAATGGCCTGTGGTCGGTTTGTAACCGAAACTGTCTTCCAGTAAGGAATCTGGCAAATTTCTCACAAGCCCAAACAATGGCAAGACACTCCCTCTCAATTGTTGAGTATTTGACTTGTGTGTTAGAGAACGTTTTACTTGCATATTGCACAGGGTGTAACAATCCATTCTTTTCTTGCAAAAGTACAGCTCCCATGCCTTTGGAGCTGGCATCAGTTCTCAAAACAAAATCCTCTGAACGAGAGGGCAAAAAGCAGCACAGGGAATGAATTGAGGGCGTCTTGAACACATTCTAGAGCTTTCTGGCACTCACCTGACCAGACGATACTTTTGTTTTTTGTTCCTTTTGTTAAGTCACTCAAAGGGGCTGTCAATGACGCAAAGTGCGGTACATATCTTCTGTAACAGGACAACAATCCAAGGAGTGATCTTATCTGTTTCTTTGTAGTGGGTCTCTTCAAGGCCAAGATCTTTCCTACTTTCTTTTCCTCTGGTGTCATTTTCCCAACAGAAATGACATGACCCAAAAACTCAAGAGTCTGGAATCCAGCACGAATTTTGGATGGTCTAGCCTTCAGACCAAAATTCCGGAGTTTACAAAAAAAACAGCTCTCAAGTTTTCCAGAAGATCATTCCATGACTTTGCAGCAAGCAAAATGTCATCAAAAAAACTTACTGCTCCACACTCATGAAGTTTTAGTACGCGCATCATTCTGGCAAAAGAAGCTGGGGCGTTTTGTAATCCAAATGGCATTTTCGTCCATTGAAACAGTCCAAAAGGTGTCTGAAAAGCTGTGTTTTCCTTGTCTGCTTCAGCCATCGGGATTTGCCAATACTCTTTAGTTAAATCTATTTTGACAAAATATTTTCCTTCTGACAGTTGACAAAGAAGTTCCTCAATGTCTGGAATAGGTTCTGCATCAAACACCGTGATTTTGTTTAACTTCCTGTAATCGATGCAAAACCGCACCGAGCCATCAGGTTTGTCCACCAATACAACTGGTGAGCTGTATGGTGACGAGGATGGTTCAATAACTTTCAACCCGAGCATAACTTGAATCTCACTTTCGACAACCTGTTTTTTCGCAAATGGGAGGGGGTATGGTTTGACTCGGACTGGGTTTTCCGTACTCAAGTGAATAGTATGGGGTTCAATTGCTGTCACTGTCCCTGGGGTATCAGTCAGAACATCCTGAAAGTCCTTCAAAATACCTTCCAATTGTTCTTTCTGAATCAAAGACAAATCATCACACACAATAACATCCTGATAAGTTTCTCCCTTGACAGAAAGAGTGGGCAGAGGTACAGTATCATCTATACTGGTAGATGTTAACAATCCCACATTTGTTGTTTGCACAGTTTTTGCTCGGTCTCTGTATGTGACATCAGGTACAAAATCAGAATCAATGATTTCTGTAACAGCCACATCTGTTCCAGACACTGGACATATCCATTCAATTGACTCGTTAATGGCAACATTTGTACGTTCAACATACTTTTTTTAGCATGTTTACATGGAATACCTTTTCAGCATTTGCCATTTTCACTTTGGGAACCACAATCTGTTTGTTGTCTTGTCCAGGTACATGCCTGTAGAGGATGTCACAGTCCAGTATGTACGTCGGCTTGTCCGTTGGTATGTCAGAGACACTCTGCTTTGCAGTAGAAAGTATAGTCGTCAGTGTCTCGTCGCTTCTCTGCATGGTCTTCAAAACATCTGGCGTAACTTTTATTTCATTCAGTTTTGGAACCTTGAGCGGTTTTGTTGGTTTTCCCTGCTCTACAACTTTTGATCTTGTACTGATGAGACAAGGAACGAAAGATCTTCCAGCACCACCATGTACTGTCGCAACACCTGGTAGATTTCCCAAAATCAAATCGCAAACTGGGTTCTCAATAACACAGGCGGTAAGCGACCCAGAGTAGTATGGTGTATCGACGGAAATTTTTTCAAGTGGAAAAGTTTCAATTTTTCCACCAAACGATCTGCATCTCTGAACACTGTCAAGATACTGGTCTGGTAGAACAAAAGATTTCCTTACACCAGCTGTGGTGCAACCGGTATCTCGCAAAACAGAATCTTGTAAACCGTTAATGGCACAATCTTCCAAAAGAAGACCATCAATGGACTGATCTGGCGCCAAAACAAGACCTTCTTCACATGTAGTGGAAACAAATCCAGTCTTTGCTCCACTTCCTTTGAAAGGACAGTCCCGTTTTAAATGGAATTTGCCCTCACAAAAGTGGCAACGCATGGTTTGGTTGGCGGACAACTGGTTACTGTTAGTCTGTGAACCTCGACCTTGTCCACGAACTGGACCAAAGGGTCTGCGCGGTTGTTGTTCACCACGCCCTCGAAAAGGAAAAGGTCTCTCCGGTGGTGAGTATTGGTACTGACAGAAATCGCCAGAACCGACATGGCCTTTACCACGGAAAGGTCGTTGTCTGTTGCCAAAAGACGTGTAACCGTGAGGACCTTGGAATGAAGCGCGATTTCCTCTTCTATAGTTTCCTTGTCCAGAATGCATTTGAAATGCCGTGTGAGACTCGAAAAGGGACGAATTTTCCTTGCGGGCAACACCTTTATCCGGATGAGCAATACAGTACTGATCCGCCATCTGACACATTTCGTCAACGCTATCGAACTGTCGTTCCTTAAGAAAAGTGGTCAAATCTTTGCTGACGCTCTGAAAAAGTTGCTCTCGAATAGCAAATCTCGCAGTGATTCGAAAGTCTTACTCGTCTTTGTTAGCTCTATCCATCTGTCTAAACAATGACTCATTCTTATCAAAAAAGACGGAAATGATTCTCCCTTGTCAGGACGAATCGATCGGAAACGCTCACGAAAACGGTCAGCTGAGCACTGAAACTTCTTTAAGAGTTCTTCTTTTAATTGATCCCAAGTCAACCCTTCCTTTGCCGCGAGTGTGTGGTATAGTGCCAAAGCGCTTCCCTTAAACAGCGACGCGATAAACAATGTCCAGTTCTCCTTCGGCCAACCACAAGAAGTAGCGTGGTTCTCGAACCAAAAAAGAAAACTGTCAATGTCGTCGGTTTTTTCTTCGAACAGCGGCAATGTTGGAATGTATGTTGACTTCGGATGAAATGTACTCGCGGAACCGACCGATGGAGGTGGTGGAGGCTCTCTCAATGCCTGTAATTTTTTAATTTCCACATCAGTCTCTAATTCAAGTTGTCTCAGTTTAAACTGCCATTCCTTATCCTTATCCTCTAACTCTAGTTTTCTTTGATTTTGTTCCATCTCTTTCTGTAGTTTCTTTCTTCAAACTCTAATCTTTTTAGATTTTCTTGTCGTTCTTTATCTTTTTCTTGTCGTTCTTTATCTTTTTTTTTCGTTCTTTATCTTTTTCTTCTAGTTGTTTCTGTTTTTCCTCTCTCTCTCTCTCTCTCTCTCTCTCTCTCTCTCTCTCTCTCTCTCTCTCTCTCTCTCTCTCTCTCTCTGTCTCTGTCTGTCTGCCCTGTCCGTACATTGTTGGACATAGTTTACTAATTTATCACCTTCAAAGCCTAAACGCTCGGCCTGTCGTACATATTCATCAACATTTTCCATCATGAATAGTTACTACAAACAAGAAACAATGACTAAATATGACTAAAATAAGGCGATATGTGATGTTATATACGTTTCCAAAAAAAAAAAAAAACTTTGTTACAGTATGTACAAATAAAGAATTTAAATGCTGGTATAAACAGGAAAGTAATAAAGGCTTACAAAAGAAAAGCACTAATAAGAAGTGACAATGTGACCTTTCCAAAAGAGATTTTCACCAATATTGTTTCCTAAAGGGAAAAAGACAGCTAAAAAAATGAAATCCAATACTAATAACTCTTTTTTTCCCAATGAAAAGAAAACAGACAAAATATAAAGGTTTTTTTTCCGGAAATAAATTCTTTATAATGTTTATGTTCTTAACTGTTCTTTTTGTAGTTGTTACTTTCTTACTTAGTTTCTTGGCAAAACAAAATAGATGAGTTCACAAAACAAATGAATCGCCTTAAACAATAAGTGAATACAAAGTTACAAAACAAATGAATCAACGAACAATTAAAAAGAGGGGGAGAAAACGTACACTAACGGAAATCCTATCTAAAAGATGACAATGGTGAAAAGAAGCTAGATAGGTGCCTATTGAGGAGAAGGTTTGGAGATTTTTTTTTTGTAAAGGGGGTGAAAAGGAAATGAAAGAATAGACAGGTCCGGTATAGATAGGGGAAATCAGAAAAAGCAAAAGAGGCCCTCAGACAGCACCCTAATGGCAACTGTCTCCCGTAAAGCTGCAGACGGGGAAGTATTTAAATAATAATACGTACAATATACTAACAACTCAATGCAATAAACAATTAATCTAATAATATACAATCAGAAACACACACAAAAAAAACAACCCAAAAGATAATCAAGAAAACAAATGTTTATTAGGACTGAGCGGTAATCCACTCCACCACCTACACTAGTTGAGTGACGGAGGTGAAGTCAATCCCACACTCAGAGGGGTAAGGGGAAAAATTCAAATAAAACGATAGGAAAGGGAAAGAAATAGATATTAATGAGAGAGGGAGGAACTATCGACTCCCCAACGTCATGCCCCTCTGCTAAATCAGAGCAGGAAGAGGTTGGGGCTATCAGTCCTGGGGAAGGGGACAAAACAAAATCTAATCTAGGGGAAGGACAACGACTCCTCAACACCCTGCCCCCTTGCTGCCAGGTACGAGCAAGAGGAGGTTGAGGCTATCAGTCCTGAGGGGGAAAGGGTCAAAAGGAAATCCTACAAAAAAAACCCCTAACAGAGTAGAGCAACCAAAAGAAATCTCAAACGCTCGAACACACACATACAAAAACAAATGAAAAATAAATACTGCAAACAGTAATCACAACAATAAATACAAAATTTTCTTTGCCGAGATAGAAATCTTAATTTTTCTTTAGAGGAGGAATCTTCATTTTTCTTTGGAGGGGGTACAAAGAGCACAAATAGAAATCTTTTTTTTTTCCTTGGAGGGGGTATAAAAAAACCCCCTAGTTCTTAGTCGGGGTCACCACTGTCACACTGAGCACAAATGCATACACGCACTCAGCTCAGCATTCACTCCGTGCACACGCAGTCTCTTCAAACAACCAGAAGGCGCACTACAGTAACTCTTCTTCTCCCTCTCCTCTCCGGGGAATAATTTACTAAACGATAATCAACTTTTTCATCATAACAACAAGTTTTTTTTTTCCAATTTATAACTTCTGTTCCTCCACTCCAGTGGAGGTACAAACATTCCACAGATCCACTAGCTGGGACCAAATTTCATCTCATTATACATAATAATTCACAAATACATCTTTTAACGGTTTCTCCTCCTCACTGGAGAAACAATGTATACATTTTCCAAAGAAGAATCAAAAGATGGCTTAAAAGTATAGGAGTATCATCTGAGTTCCGACCCAGGGGGACAATCAACATTCATTGTGGGTCAACATGACAAATTCTTTAAATTCTCTCACGACTGTCGCAGTCGTTCTTCTTCACAATTAGGTGCTGACACAGCACTGGAGCCTGAATACTTCTGCGACTGCCTCAGTCGCTTGTACCATTACTGGTGCTGCCACAGCACCGGGAAGGGCTGAAACACGAATGAAGTCCGTGTAAGTAATCTATTTCAAAATCTGAATAATGATAAATTATTTTCCCTTTTTCCCTTTTCTTAACTCTCTCTCTTTTCTCTCCCCATCTGTCTATACCTCACCTGGTAATGGTAGAGTACAGGTGAAACTCGTTCTGCAAGTTCCAAACAACCTGTCTGGTCAGTGTCCCCAAGCCATCTCCTTCCTATACCTTATTTTTCCTTCCTGCGCTCTTCCTGAGTACATATTCAGTGAGTACTCATCTAAACTCTACGCATTACCAGCCCTTGGTTACTTGACCAATGGACAACGTCCGTCCATTCAACCAATAATCACCCTACGTCTATAGCCACCAGCGACACGATCACACTGGTCAGGCCATGCAAATTATCCTTTCTTTTACCTTTCCTCTTCCCTACCTAGGGAAATGCTTTATAACAAATAAGGGCGTACGCGACGGAACGTCACATGTCGCCATGTGAGGCTACATCACATGACACTTGAGCAGGCTGTGTAACAGCAAGTGCTTTTATAACAGAAAACTTTCTACACTGGCTTGAGCAGGCTGTGTAACAGCAAGTACTTTTATAACAGAAGACTTTCTGCACTGGGTTGAAGAGGCTGTGTAACAGCAAGTACTTTATGACAGACGGAAAGCTCCATCTTCTTTCGTTTTCTGCAGTATTTTGGTTTTTGCCGTCGATACCAATCCTCATTCATCGTACATTTAAACAGAGAGAAATATGAATACGGATATAAATATATACATAAACAGAGAGAGAGAGAGAGAGAGAGAGAGAGAGAGAGAGAGAGAGAGAGAGAGCACTGACTCCCAGAGCAGCAGCACAGGGAGACTGGTGGTGACCCTTGCTATTGCTGAAGCGCCAAATGGACTGTGCCTTGACCATGATGTCCCTTAAGCTGACAGCTTCCCACGGACATATAGTGACGCCGTGGGAATGTTTTTGTCTATATCAATTCCATGGGTTTTAACAAGTTTCTACATAAATCTGGATTAGATCAGCAGCATCTCACTGTTCCTTCAGGCTTTTGCTTTTCTTTCTACCTCTGGGTCTTAACACAATCTTTGGCCAGAAGTCAATAGCAGATCGTCATCGACTCACTGGTGGCAACATTTTTACTACTAACTGGTTTCCAACACCCACTCCACTGTGAAGACAAAAAGGTCACACAGAGAGAGAGAGACAGACAGACAGAGACAGAGGCAGACAGACAGACAGAAACAGAGAATGTGATCACCAAGTTCCACGCCTCTAGCTGAAAAGAGTGAAATGATCCGATTCAAAAGCACACAAAAACTACATTTACACTTCAACATTATCCCAACGCGTTACAAAACATGGTAATTACACGCAATATACCCAAAGGCCATGAACAAGTAGCAGCTGTACACACACACACGCACACACACACACACACACACACGCACGCACGCACGCACGCACGCACGCACGCACGCACGCACCACACACACACACACACACACACACACACACACACACACACACACAGATGATGCGAACGCGCGCAGGCGTCCTTGTCTCATCTTTCAACTCGCCATTTATCGCCTGACTTTTCTTTCTCTGTTCTTTTTTGTTTTTGTTTTTTGTTAAAGGAATCAATGAAATCTCTCTCTCTCTCTCTCCCCCTCTCTCTCTCTCTCTCTCTCTCTCTCTCTCTCTCTCCCGTGCGTGCATGCGTGCGCGCGCGCGAGTGTATGTGTGCGCGCGTGCGCGCGTGTGTGTGTGCGCGCCGCGCGCGCGCGCGTGTGTGTGTGTGTGTGTGTGTGTGTGTGTGTGTGTGTGTTGAGATTTCAACCGCTGTGTATTCTCATTCGTTTCTAAAGGTCAGAAGTCCATCTCACATTCTCGTGTTTATTTGAGATCATACTTTGATTCAAACAGATTCCTTTCCATTCTTTTCCTTTCCTTTTCATGGAACGACTTCGCTTGTGATTGTGGGCCAGGGAAAGGGTTCAGGCGGTGGTAGGCTGGGCGGGTAAGTTGACAGCTTGAAGTTCTGTGTGGGCGTAGTCTGTATGTAATGTGTGTGTGTGTGTGTGTGTGTGTGTGTGTGTGTGTGGTGCAGAAGCACTTCTACATCATAGAAGTGATTATTTCCTTGTTTATTCAGTTGACACACTATCAAAAGCAAACTCAAAGGACCCTTTCCAATATGACAACTGTGAAGGACATATGTTCGATAGGTTAAGGAGAAGGAGGTGCGAAAGAAACAAAATAAAAGCAAACAAATCGTTCAACTCCTTTGGTGGAACAGAGACACAGAAACAGCCTGGAAAGAGAACCCGAGTCTGTGAGAACGTGGCAGAGAGAAAGATGACAACATAGCCTTGATCCACCCATTGAAACAGACATGAATCAGAAGTCTAAAAAAATTGAAAAGAGTAGCTGAAGAAGCAAAAGAAACTAAATGGCAACAATTTTTTGAGTCACTTAATCATGCTAAACACTCACTCAGTTCTAGCACAATTTTATCATAGCATGGAAGTAAAATACAGTACAAATGTCGCCCCAAATATCCTAATGCTGATATGATCACAAAGCTGAAGACAAATGTGGAGAGCTTTGGATTCTCTCTTGAGGGCACATAAGACCGTATGGCGAAAGCTTGGCTGTGTCTGGAGTGGCACTGTCTTTATCTGTCCGTGGGCAGGGGTGGTTGGGTCTGTGGGGTGTGCTCGGCAGCTGGAGGGTGGTGTTTTTCGCCGGTGGGCTCTGCAGTCATGAAATACGGGCTGGTACACCCATGGGGATGCTACTTTAAGGCTGTTTATGAGCTGCATCCTGTAGTCTGATTTACCTATGTTCAGGAGCAGTTATGTCCCTTGATATCTTAATGGAGTGTCCTGCGCGTGCCTGTACCCATCGTCAACACAGCGCAGGCCTCCAAGGGTGGTACAGGACTGCTGTAAAGGCAGGTGAAGACAGTGCTTCTCTGGGTCCTCCCCAGCACCTTCGGGTGTTTTTTTTTTTTCTTGAAAGAGTAGCTGAAGAAGCAAAAGAAACTAAATGGCAACAATTTTTTGAGTCACTTAATCATGCTAAACACTCACTCAGTTCTAGCACAATGTTATCATAGCATGGAAGTAAAACACAGTACAAATGTCGCCCCAAATATCCTAGATGCTGATGTGATCACAAAGCTGAAGACAAATGTGGAGAACGGGTCGGCTCTGTTCAAACGTTTCACAGAACAGAGTGATAAAAGAAATGACCGAGTTAAATCAACACGTAGCTCAGACAAGCATTGATGATGAAATTACAGCACGTGAATTGGATGACGTAATTACTAAATGCACTACAGATAGTGCTCAAGGTCCAAACAAAGTACGGTATTCAGATCTCAAGCAGCTCTCAGATGACGACAGAATCCATCTCTCCAGTCTCTGCTAGAACAGTTTCGATAAAGGCTATGTCCTGGAAGGCTGGGCACACAGTTACCTGAAAGTTCTACCCAAACCCGGGAAAGATCAGTCGGCTAAATGGCTGTCACAAACTCACTACGCAAAACATAGTAGGCAAGCTCATGAAACGAGTTACAGCATAAAACTCGCAACAGACCCTGACAGTAGACAAATCCTCCCATCAGGTCAAGGAGGCGACAGAACAGGCAAAAGTACATAGGAAATGACACCCTTTTTTCCCATAAAGTTTGCAAAGGATCCCAAACAAAGACAGAAACACCGGCAGCTGCAATAGACCTAGAAGCTGCACACAACAAAGTCGAGTTCTCGCTTCTCATGGATTGACTACTTGACCATGGAGTCAGCAGGACTCTGACACGGTGGATTGCAGCAGTACTTCAGGAGCGAACCGTCGCCCCACATTTTGGAGACTGGATGTCTGTACCTCATAAACTCTCTCCCCTGTTTTATACGATGTTTACTCTAAAGTCCTTGCAGGCCTCTTGAAATTGCTCGAGTGTTGACACTAGCAGATGACAGTCTATCTACAAAACATCAGAGAATGCTCAAGAAAGAACGAAGGCAGTTCAACAGCTGCTGAACAACTTTGTTCAGTGGTGTCAAGAAAACAAAACATCCATCAACCCTACAAAAGCCCAGACACTGGTCTGCACTCTCAACAACTAGACATCAGGACAATCACTCACACCAGTTCCCTTTATTGGAATACCAACTGAATGAACTGACAACCTACGCTATTTGGGTATAGAGTGCTGAACTTAAGAAAACTTGTCGAGAATATTTTCTTACGTACACAAAGGGCCGATCTGCTATGACATCAACAGCAGCTAAAGGCACTGAACAGCGCCATCTCCACCGACTATATCGCGAAGTTGTATTTAGTGTGATTGATTATAGATTAGGTTTACAACATGCCCAAGAGCAATCTTCTTAAATTAGAAAAATCCAAAATGAGACGATGAGACTGATCTTCGGAACCACGAAGGATGCATCAGTTGAAACTATGTGATGCCTGCTTGACCCTCCTTCAATGCGGGCAAGACACAAGTTAGAAAGGTAAAGTCATATTTTACTTGAAAATGCCTAAAACCCACTACATGCGGCAGTCTAGGAATCAAAAGAGGCACTCGTCTAGGAAGTGGAAAATCATCAATGGGACAGGCAGAAGACAGAAATTTGATTATATGGCAGTTATCATAACTCAAAGAAAGAAAGGAATGGGAAAAGTATCCAGACCACTTCAAACACATTTACCAAATTGCCATCGCTCCATAGCTTGGAAGACTCTGTCGAGAATTGCCAGAAACTAACGCAGAAATTCAGATTCAGAAGGAAAACCTTGACACAATAGAAGATATTGTAATATACACCGACGGTTCCGTCACCAAAGGCTGGGTATACACAGTGAAGCAAAATGGCCGAACTATCCAGGGAGACAATGGTGCATACAGTTTAACTTCAAGTTTAACAATGGAGGTAGAAACAGTGACACAAGCACTCCACTGGCTGCCAACCAAAGATCAGTTTGGTACTCAACAAGCCATGATACCATGATATGGTTCGTTTTTTGAAAACTCTACAAACAGACTACGGTATTGCACACAGCATTTTTCTGGGATACCATTCTTCTTAAAACCGGAAAGGCAGAGGAGTCAAGTTACCACTTTCCGCGGTCACTGAGGAGAAACAATCAGATTTCGAAATACCGGTATCTGACCAGGAGTTATATGTTAGTGAGTTTCCTCCCCATTGGAGATTGTCTCCCCCTTGGAGACTATAAGCTTGCTGAAGGCTCATTTTGAGAAGCATTCATTATTCCCCGTTCACCCTCTCAAGCACATACTGTTAGTGAGGCAGAATTAACTACTACTGCAGTTATGAATGCTTATCTCCCCCTATTTCTTCAATCTAAGACATAAGAGCAAGCTTTGTTTTATAATTGAATTTATATATATATATATATATATATATATATATTTTATATATATATATATATAATGCTGAACAATTAAGTAGTGGGGGAAAACAAGTGCAGGCTAACAATTCTTCAGTCGTTATAGTAATGACTTGGCAAAGATTTAAACTTTTAGAAAAAAAAAAATTGAAGATGAAGAAAATGGGGAATATATTATAAATATGAGAAACCCTTCACCAGCTGCCTGAGGGAACCATCGTAATCCCTCTCAAAGGCACATCTATTTGTATTGCCTGCTCCGAGGCCTTTCGTCCGCTGGATCGGACTCATCAGGGAGACACGGCTGGTTGTGTCTGTGCTCTTGGTGTCAAATAGAGACACACCACAGTCCATAATTCTGTGGTGTTCTCACCACCAAGGGTTCAAAAAAGAAGAGAGAGAGAATATCTCTCTCTCTCTCTCTCTCTCTCTATCTCTCTCTCTCTCTCTCTCTCTCTCTCGCGCGCGCGCGCGCGCGCGCGTCAATGTTGTGTGTTGTGTGTGTGGTGTGTGTGGTGTGTGTAAGGATGGTGGGTCGGGATCATATTTGTGTTTATTGCTTTATTGATCTGAGGCCGATCCTCATCGATCCTGCAATGCCACGTCGAAATTGAGATAATGATTGACCCCCCCCCCCCACAGCGTTTTATGTCAGTTATTAAAAGGCAAATAGTATGATTCGTTTTCAAATTCAATAGCAGGAGACAGACATTTAAAGGAAAAGTTTCTAATTGCATTGGCTTTGACGCAGTATGAAATGCTATTACACACACACACACACACACACACACACACACACACACACACACACACACACACACACACACACACATATGAGCGTGCGCGTGCGCAGGCACGAACAAATGTGCGTGAATACACTCTTGCTCTTAATCTCGTACTCGACCACGCGCCCATCACACACACACACACACACACACACACACACACACACACACACACACACACACACACACACACACACCACACACACATACAGAGAGAGATGCGGGAGGGACAGTGAGAGAGAGGGAGGGAGGGAGAAAGGAAGAGAGAGTGAGGGGAGGGAGGGAGGGAGGGAGGGAGGTAGAAAGAGAGAGAAGAGAGAGCGAGAGGGAGAGAGAGGCTCACACACACACACACACACACACACACACACACACACACACACACACACACACACACACACACATGCACGCACGTACTCACGCACGCACGCGTGAACACACATGTACAGTCAAGCCACATTGAAGGGAAGCGTTGGATGGTTTAGTCAAGTCCAGCACACGGATTCCGGCAATGGTCTGAAACACGTCTGAAATGGATCAATAGCACTCCAAGTTTCTTGGAGGTAAGGCTGTTGTCTTTTTGTTTCAAATCACTAGTTCCCAACAGAACCTTCATCTCTAAATTGATAGCATTATTATCGGTTGTTAATTTAACTGTGACAGTTCCTTCATTTTACACACCGTAACGTCCACACCGCTGTAAAGACGAAAGATCAGAGAGAGAGAGAGAGAGAGAGAGAGAGAGAGAGAGAGAGAGAGAGAGAGAGAGAGAGAGAGAGAGCATTTAGTACAGACTATGGCCTCTGATTGAAATGGGTGGAATGAATAACAAAGTAATCAAAAGCACACAAAGAGTTGCTTTCAAGCGTTACCCGTTCGGGTTATCAAACATGATAGGCACACGCACAGGGCACATTGGTAAAGAACAAATAACAAACTACACACGCTATTTTTTTCAGCACGTAGTCTTTTCGGAGCTCATCAGACAAATGGCGCCCACGTGGCTTCCCTCTGGATGACAACAGAAGTTTTTACAGGGGTTGTTATATTATCACTGTTTGACTAGTGTTCGTTTTGTATGTTCTGAGATCATGAAGAATGGGACAACAAAAGATCATTTCATTATTCGTGGCTTTTCTACACGCCAGAGAGAGAGAGAGAGAGAGAGAGAGAGAGAGAGAGAGAGAGAGAGAGAGAGAGAGAGAGAGACAGACAGACAGACAGACAGACAGACAGACAGACAGACAGACAGACAGACAGACAGACAGACAGAGACAGAGTCGAACTGCATATAAAATAACATCCTTAAATGATCCATTTTTGATATCGCACGCATGCTGTGTATTTCTCTAGACGTGATGCAGTTGCAAGACACCTAGCAAGTAGTCTTTGTCAGTCTGTCTGTCTCCCTCCCCCCCACCCTCTCTCTCTCTCTCTCTCTCTCTCTCTCTCTCTCTCTCTCTCTCTCTCTCTGGCGTGTCTGTTTGCGAGAGTTTACATGGACATAATTATGGATAATCACAGAACAAATGATATTAATATGAATTATATCAATACGAATGATAATGTTTTATCTATGTTTTCTAATTCATACGATATTGCTTGTGATTGTAATAGTTATTCATTTTTACTTTGGAATGTCAATGGATTCCTTTCTAAAATTCATCAAAGATTTTCTGTTGCATCTATTCAAATTCGACTTCATATGTCTCGTTAAAACGTTTGAAGAGAATCTGACTTTTAACATTTTCGCAAACTCTGCAATGTTTATGAAACCAACGTTAACCTTTCAAATCAAGGGAGACAATCCGGGGGCATAATGTGCCTTGTTAGGAATAAGATTATGCCTTTCATTCATAAAATCGTGGTAGATAATCGCAATGTGCTTTTGTTTCTGATTGAAAAGAATTTACTTGGTTTATCAGAGAATATTTTATATGTGTGTTCGTATGTACCACCTGAAGGCTCGCCTTTGTATACTTACTTAGATATTGATGATGGCATTAGTTCAATTGAAGAGTGTATTGTTGACTGAATATTTGAATATGGCAATGTGCATGTGATCCTCTCCGGTGATTTAAACAGCAGAACTGCAAGTTTTTCTCCTGATATGTTACATGAGAGGAATTTAGTACTTATATCGAAAGTCGCTCTGTGTATTCTGACAGAAAATCAGCTGACCAGGTACTGAATTACTATGGGGAAAGTTTGTTGAATATGTGCGCTGCTCTTGGTTTTTATATTCTTAATGGTGTATGTAATGGAGACCCTGATGGACATTACACGTTTGTGTCTTAAACTTGGAACAGTGTAAATGATTATTTATTGCTGTCTAAGGAATTGTTCTTCGTTGTTTGCTCATCTTGTAAATTAGTAGTTTCAGAGAGACTAGAATCTGATCACTTACCACTTGAATTTTATTTGAATGTGGTAAACAATACTAAATCTTCTGCTAGAGTTGAAAATGTGAATAAGTATATTGAAAAGTCTGTGTGGAATTGCGATGTATCACATTCTTACATAGATGCAATGCATTCTTCTGAAGTGTTAAATTTACCTAATTATGCGTTTAATTTGATTGACCTTGACCACAATGAGCTTTGAATGCTTTTGTTCAAACTGTCAAAACTTATGGAGCTTGTATGAAGAAACGAATTTATTTTGACAATTTAACTAAAAACAGTGACTGGTATGATAAAGAATATAAATCAAGTAAGGCAAAAGCAAAAAGTTTATTACGAGTTTTTCGCCGATCCAGCCGACAGTGACGTTTACTGTGTAGCAAGAAGAGAATATAAGAATCTTCTTTAGTGAAAAGAAAAAGAGCATAATTATTTATTACTGGATAAATTTACTGGGTCCATTAGTAATCAAAAAGAATTCTGGGAAAATATGCGTAGAATTTCTGTAAGAAGAAAGCAAGCTAATAATGTTACAACAGATGACTGGTTTGAGCACTTTAAAGGTCTGCTTGAACGAGACATGGTTACAGAAGAAAATTATACAGTTATAAACAGAAAATGACGACGAACAAGAGGAAAATGCTTACATGAATCGCCCTATATCTATGGAAGAAGTTCCTTTAGCCATAAGAAAAAAAAGAAATGGTAAAGCTGCAGGACCCGACGAGATTATTGGGGAAATGATAAAAAAAAATGTTTTAGAGGCAGTAGTTAATTTTTTTGTCAAGTTGTGTAATACTTTATTTGATAAGGGTGTATTTCCTGATAACTGGACGAAATCCATTGTCGTCCCACTATCTAAAAAAGGAAACCCAAACGATCCAAACATTTATAGAGGCTTATCCTTATATAATACATGCAGCGAGATTTATAGCACTATATTAAACAACGGACTACAGGAATGAATAGAAGAGGCAGGATTCAAAAAAGACTATCCACTATCGATCACATGCTCACGCTGGTAACCTTAATACAAAAACAATTTTGTATAAATCGTAAACTCTATGTAGCTTTTGTTGATTTTGAGAAAGCTTTTGACTCTATAGAACGATATTTGCTGTGGCCTATTCTTTAAAAAAATGAAATGCAAGGGAAGTTTTTTTCGGTGTATTAAAAGTATGTATATAAATGTCAAAAGTAGAGTCCAATCAGGGGATAAGTTAACGGGGCGTGAAACAAGATGATGGTACTAGCCCGGTATCATTTTCACTATTCATCAATCAACTGGCATTAGAAGTAATCAGGTGTGGAAGACATAGTGCAAGGTTCACATATGATTTTTTTAATTATTCATTCTGTTATTGGCAGATGATGTGGCTTTAAAGTCTGAAACAGTTGTTGGCTCACAGACGCAGTTAAACAGTCTACATCACACAGCATCAGAACTTCATTTGAATGTAAATATGAGCAAAAAAATACACACAAAAAAACATAGTGGAGTTTAGAAAAAAAAAAGAGGAGGGGGGGGGGTATTTAGCCGCCAGAGAACGATGGAATTATGATGGTGTCTTAATGCCTGTGGTAAATATTTACAAGTATTTAGGAATTTATTTTTCTACGAGGCTGAGTTTTACTGCAGCGTGCCAGGATCTTGTAAGCAGAGCCAAGAAGGCCAAGAGGGCCTTATTGTGTTTATTGCAAAATCTGTACAAATTGAAGAATAATTCTCTTGATCCTTATTTGAAGTTACATGAATAAACATTCATTCATTCATTCATTCATTCATTCATTCATTCATTCATTCATTCATTCATTTATTCGTTCATTCATCCATTCTTCTCTCTCTCTCTCTCTCTCTCCTCTCTCTCTCTCTCCTCTCTCTCATTCATGCGCGCACGCGCGTTCGTTCTATGGTGCATTTGCATCTGACTGTCCACAGCATTTCTAGCACTTTCAGAGGCTTTTAATTCATGGAAATTGTCCATCTTTGCATTGCATAACTTTGGCTGGGCTCCAAAAAATACTGCAATGCAGGAGAGGTTTAGGCAGCAGAACAGAAAAAAACACACATACAAAGAAACAAATACCCCCCCCCCTCCCAACCCCCACCCCCAACGTGTGTAGAAGATCTTAACCTAAGAAACGTTGCTGATAGAAATTGCTCTTGCTATTTCACCGAGTTTAAATCTTTATGCTCGTTTTATGGTGCGATTTCCATTTCGAATTTCTCAAAGGCACAACAATGTTACCTCTGTGTGTGTGTGTGTGTGTGTGTGTGTGTGTGTGTGTGTGTGTGTGTGTGTGTGTGTGTGGAGGAGAGAGAGAGAGAGAGAGAGAGAGAGAGAGAGAGGGAGGGAGAGAGAGAGAGAGAGAGAGAGACAGACAGACAGACAGACAGACAGACAGACAGACAGACCCACAGAAAGAGACAAAGTATGTGTGTGTGTGTGTGTGTGTGTGTGTGTGTGTGTGTGTGTGTGTGTGTGTGTGTGTACGTGCGTGTGTTTGTGTGTGTGTGTGTGTGTGTGTGTGTGTGTGTACGTACGTACGTATGTATGTGCGTATGTATGTATGTATGTATATGTGTATGTATGCATGCATATATGAAGGTATGTGCCCAATTCCCATTTTCACTGCATTTTGTAAACTCAACGATTTCCTCACTGAAAGTCTGGCACAATACGACATTCACATTCATTATTTGAGTGAAAATGTCACAAAATGCTGATCTTTGCAGACACATGGGTAATATGTGATAAGCAAAGAGGATGCAAGAAATAGTAGTAGTGACACCCATTTCTGTTGTTCGCGCCCGTCTCTTTCCACGTCCATTTCTCCTTTCTTTCAACAGGCTTATCTCACACAACAGTCTCGTAACTAAATTTTATGTCGGAATAAACATGGAGCATAATGACGGACTTGACCGCTGGCCGTCGTCGAGTGCACACGCATTTAGAGAACAGCTCCGTGAGTTGTAATCTGAACTGCGTTGCACTGGCCACGTATTTTCTGACTTAGAAAAAAACTCGGTCTGTTTTTCATACACAATGGATTGAGTTGTAGTGGAGACCAAACTTCATATTAAGAACAGCCTGCAAGGAAAATGTTTATCGTCTTTTCCAGCTGAATTGTTGATAAACATTGTTTGCATCTTACTTTTTTTTTGTGCGCTTTCCTGACCGGAATGGGCAATTACAGCCGTAGCAACCGGGAAGATTTCCGACCACAGCAGGTCTGAGTAAGCCTATGGGTGGGCCTATTCTTGATGTGATTAGGTGTGTGTGTGGTTCCAACTACTACTCTGCAACAATGCGAAAATAGGAGACTGTGGCTGTAGGCAAGCAAGCGCGTGAGTAAACAAAGTAGACATAGATAGCCTCTTTGAATGTAAATAATTTTTCCTTCTTCCAGCAAGTTTTTGCCTTTATTATTCTGATAAAGGGACTTTATAATGGGAGGGGGGAACAAAAATAAGACACCAAACCAACAGCGTGGTAGAAAACAAGGGCGCAATAACAGTAGTGGTTCAAGTCAGAAAAATTCCACCCCCACCCCCGTGTGCTCAGGCAGTCCTGGGGAAGCAGCGGAAGCAGGCGACAACAGCTAGAGAGCGCTCAGTCAGCAAAAAGAGGAAGCTGGATGACCAACAACAAAAAATCACCGCCTTCACCAGCAGTCAGGCAGGAGAGTCAGGTGAGGCAGGAGGGGGCGAGACGGAAAACTTGCTGGACAGGGGAATGGGGCGTCAGTTCTGGCCTCCCTGGGCAGGTTGGAGGGATATATGGAAAAAAGTCAGACGGAGTCAAGCAGGACTAATAACCAGTTAGATCAGATATTGTCTGAAGTATTTGAGATCAGAAAGGAAAACGAACTCTTAAGGAAGAAAGTTCAACAGTTGGAGAAAAAATGTGAAGATTTATCAGATGATGTCAGCAGACTTAACAAACGTCTCACACAGGAAAAAGAACTCAGAAACACACTGGAACAGTACACAAGAAAAGAAAACATCAAAATAATAAACTTGACTGGCGATTCAAAATCAGAGACCTCAGAGCAAACTGAACAGAAAGTCATTGGTCTAGTAAAAGACAAACTAGGAGTGCAGTCATTCCAGCCTGATCACATCAGCATCGCCCACCGAGTCGGCAAGTTCTCACCTGGCCATGACAGACCAGTGGTAGTTCGTCTGACCAATAGAAAAATAAGAACACAAATATTTGCCCAGCGTAAGAAACTTAAGCAGCAAAACTCGAAGATCTACATAAATGAAGATCTAACCAAGCTGAACTATCAGAGGCTGATGGAAATAAAGAAACATCCAGCAGTGCTTTCAGCCTGGTCTTTTCAGGGCAAGCTCTTCTGTAAGCTGCTGGATTTTCAAATCCTTCAAATCGAAGACGGCAACATAGCACAGATTGATTCTGTCATATAAGGTTACCAACCGTCTCTCAGGCTCATCGATCGAACACTCAGTTTGATGAGGCACCAGAGAGTTCTTTTTCAGGTCACCCTTCCACCTGGGGGCTCGAAGACAGAGGCAGGGGCCGAGTGCGGAGAGCGGAGGGGACCAGCCAAGCTGCCCTCCCATTCAGCAGCCAGCAATCCCGACACGCCGTGGGCCAAACGACAGGCAGCGATGGAGAACCGCCAGCCAGCAGGGAAGCCTCGCCATGTGAGGGAAGCAGTGCGGACGGACGGACAGAGGATGCGGGACCTGAGGAAGCTTCCATGCAGCACAGCGGCCTCAACACAGGGGAGTAGGGGCAAAACCTAGTTAATATGTGGTAATTTGTAAACAGAAAGGTACTATATTGCTTAATGTTATTGCTGTGCTCTCACACTGTATGTAAAAGCGTGTGAGTTGTTTTTCTTCTTCCGGATTTCAGTGGAGCATTTTAGAATTGTACTGCTTTGTTGCATGTTTTTAGTACTCTTATTTATTTGTAAAAACACGTGAGTGTTTTTTTCTTTCTAAGTATGGATCAGACTCCAATGGAGCATTTGTTGTCCAGTGGCCGGGCTCTGCTTTGCTGTGATTGTCAACATGGTTTGTCTTTCTATTTGTCTCTAGCATCTATTTCAAAGCAAAACGCACATACTTCAACATGTATAAGGAAAACATAGACAAGTGGCGAATGTATATGTATGTGTATGCATATGTGTATGTGCAGGTGTTAAGATATGTATGTATAATGATATGTCTATCGAGCGGTGTGTCCCTTTACTATACAGTTAAAGATAATGCTGGTGTGTAGGCGCCCCTCAATGTGTGTAGGCGTGTAGGCCGATGTGCAGATCCAGGTTTATATAATGCATAATTAGGTACACTTTTCTTAATAACAAAAACCCATTTTTTTCTACTTCTTTTTAGGGAAAAAAAAAAGGGGGGGGGGGGGGGGGGGAGAAAAGAAAAAGTAGCTCTCAAACACTAAGCTAATGTGTAAAACTTATTTACGTGGGGCTGCTCATGTAGTCTGATGACGTTGACGCACATTTTTCTTAAAGTATTTTACTTTTTGTTTATTCATTCTTTAAAGAATTATCTCACCTCACATGAAGGTAAATTTACTTTCATGTTCACATTTTCTGTAGTGACCTCTTTTTTCGGGGGGGGGGGGGGGGGGGGGGGGGAGAGGCGGAAGAGGGGGAGGTGTGGGGGGGAAAGGGGGATGGGGGGAGGGGGGGAGAGATCATGAGGCTATGTTTAACTAAGTTATGTTAATGAGATCATGAGGCTATGTTTAACTAAGTTATGTTAATGTTTAAAATGAGTGTGCTGCCAAACAGTCCCCTCCTGACCCCAGAAACTCGGAGCTGCAGGGCCGTGGTGCTGGGGAATGATGACAGTGGACTGCACGGGATGTCCCTGCTCCCCACCCTCCTACCTGGGAATGACAGACTCCGACACGAAATTGAAAGGAAAAGCTACGACCATCGTAATGCAAATCAAATACGTATGACACTTTTTTTTCCCCTGTCATTTCATGGAATTCAAAAGCAACATTCTTGAGGGAAAGAAAAAGTTTGGTCTAAAGTAGCAGTTTTCATATTACTAGACAAGGCTATTATTGGTCCTAATATGATTAATTGTGGCAAAGTCAGTCATATTCTACAATTAACATTATGAGGGTGGGGATTGGGGAGCGGTCCATGGGGGGGGGGGGGGGGGAGGGGGGGCAGGGGGTTGAAGGGGGGGGGGGGAGGGGGAAGCTATATGAGGTGGATTTGTCAACTTTGAAAGAGTAGGATTGTTTTGTTTGTTTGTTTTTGTTTTTGTTTTTTCTCCATTCCGTAGTAAGATGTGAACTCAACGCATTGTGAATCAATTATGAGAATGATGAGAAGGATGACTTTTTGATACTGTTGTTGTGGGCTTCTTGTCGTTAATTCTTATATTTTTCATTACTATTATCATTGAATTTATCTTCATGAAAGAGTTAACCTAAATTTTGTGAGAAAAAAAAAAGAAGTTTGGGCTTCTCCCTTTTTCATGATTAGCGGTCAAGTAAAGACCGCACGTGCTATGCACGCGTCTTTCATGTTACATGTTGTGTGTTTTTACTTTTGTTGCCTGTTTTTTGTTTGTTCATATTCTTTTTATGCTTTGAATGGTTCTTCATGGTTTGAAATGTGTCTAAGGTTAGTGCAGAATGTGTGTGAAACAGATGTGAGGTCATGCAAAAAATGCATTGTTTATTTAATTTTGAATTTAAGGCACAGAGATTGTCTGAGAATGTTCATATTGAACATTTCTAGGAAAGCCATGCGAATATGCAATGTTTGTGAAAAACAATTTCACCTTAATAATGGTTGATAGTGAGGAATTAAAACTGTTGTCCATGAACTGTCAGGGCCTAGCAAATAAAAAAAACGTAGGGATGTGTTTCATTATTTGCGATCAAAATCTTATTCAATCTACCTTTTGCAAGATATTCACATGGATCCAAAGCTTGAAAAATATGTAACTGCTGAATGGGGCTTTTCCTGCTTTTTTGCTCCTCACACCTCAAATTCTAGGGGAAGAGCTATATTGCTTAACAACAATTTTGAGTTCAAAGTTCAGAACATTTGTAAAGACGAAAATGGAGGATACATACTTCTTTCAGTCATGACTGAAAAAAAGAAATTTGTGATTGTAAGTATATATGGACCGAACAGGGATGACCCAGATTTTTATGCAAATCTTGAAGAACGTATTAAAGAAAAGAATTTCGATTTTGTAATAATAGGTGGTGACTGGAATCTAGTTATGGATTTTGATATGGATTATTATAACTATAGGCACCATAATAATGTCAGGGCACAAGAACAGGTCAAGAGAATGATGATGAATTTGGAATTAATGGATGTATGGCGTGAAATGAATCCAGATACAAGAAGATATACGTGGAGGAGGAACAATCCCCTTCAGCAGAGTAGATTAGACTTTTTTCTAGTGTCAGAATCATTGTATAATAACTCGCTTCACACCGACATAATTCCAGGATATAGAACTGACCATTCTATCATCACGTTAGTCCTTGGGTCGAAAAAGGAAGAGAGCAGAGCCGGACTCTGGAAATTTAATAGTTCTCTATTAAAAGACAAAATGTATGTGGAAGAAGTTCATAATGAAATAAAACGGGTTTTAGAGGAGTATGCCTTATGCCCCTATTCTCGTGAAAATATGAATCAGATACCAAAAGACGAATTGCAGTTTAGTATTAGTGACCAACTGCTTCTTGACACTATGCTTATGAAAATAAGAGCGAAAACAATAGCATTTGCAACAGCTAAAAAGAAAAAAAATACAGAACAGGAAAAAAAGCTAGAAGAAGAGATAAAGCGACTAGAAAAAAAAGTGATGTTAACTGAAATAGAGAAAAATTACTTAGAAAATAGTAAAGCAGAACTGGTATCTCTAAGGGAGAAAAAAATGGAGGGAGTCTTGCTTCGCTCCCGGACAAGATGGATAGCTGAGGGCGAGAAAATCACAAACTATTTTTGTTCCTTAGAAAAGAGGAATTTTGTGAGTAAAAGAATCACAGAGATAGATAAAAATGGTACAATGATAAAAGATGAAAAACAAATAGCAAATGAAATCAACACATTTTACAAAACATTGTACCTTGAAAAAAACGTTGAAGATATAGAAATAAGGAATTTGGTTGCCGAACTACCACGTTTGTCCGGGGAAGAGCAGGACTCCTTAGAAGGCGAAATTTCATTGACAGAGGCTGGGTTTGCACTCAAAAACATGAAAAATAATAAAAGCCCAGGAAGCGATGGATTCACAGTGGAATTTTTCCAATTTTTTTTGCGTTATACTTGGGGCTTTTGTTGTAAGGTCACTAAATGAAGGGTTTAGAAAAGGGGAATTGTCTTCCACACAAAAAGAAGGGGTAATAATCTGTATTCCTAAGGGAGATAAACCACGTCAGTTTATTGGAAACTGGAGACCCATCTCTTTGCTTAATGTTGTTTATAAGATAGGCTCTGCATGTATTGCAAATAGGCTGAAATTAATTCTTCCATCAATTATAGATGGAGACCAGACTGGATTCATTAAAAACAGATACATTGGAGATAACATACGTCTAATATATGATCTGATTGATTATCTTCAGACAAGCAAAAGACCTGGTCTACTAATTTCTCTAGATTTTGAGAAGGCTTTTGATTCGCTCAGTTGGTCGTTTATGTGGAAAATATTGGATGAATTTTGCTTTGGTCCTGATTTTTGTCAATGGATAAAAACCTTTACAAAAGATATCAAATCGACTGTTACAGTAAATGGAAGATTAACACCATAGTTCCATGTGCAAAGGGGATGTAGACAGGGAGACCCAATCTCACCTTATTTGTTCATAATTTGTGTTGAAATTCTAGCTGCCATGATCAGAAAGAATGATATAATCAAAGGTGTAAAGGTAAATACTGGAGGAGTTGAAATTAAGATATCCCAATATGCTGACGATACTGAATTAATACAAGAGGGTGATAGGGAATCATTTGAAGAATCAATGAGAATTGTTAATGTTTTTGGAAGTGTGTCCGGGTTAAGACTGAATTGTAAAAAAAGCATTGCAGTTTGGCTTGGCTGTAGAAAAAATTCACAGGTAAAATATATGCCCCATTTGCACATGGAATGGAATCCGTTGCGATTCAAAATACTTGGTATTTGGTTCACCAATGATTTAAAAGAATGTGTAAGAATTAATTTCGAGCACAGATTTAAGGAAATTAAAATATTATATGAGGTATGGCTTAAAAGACAGTTGACACCACTTGGACGAATAGCTATTCTTAAATCTCTCATTTTGTCTAAAATAGTTTTTCTTTGGATGCTCTTGCCAAATCCACCAGACAAAATTTTGAACGTGATACAACAGGGCATTTATCGATTTGTTTGGAATGAGAAGAATGACAAGATAAGTAGAAAGATATCGTATAAAAGTACTGATCAAGGTGGTATTGGAATCCCAAATGTTCGAAATTATGTAAATGCATTAAAAGTTGCTTGGATCAGAAGATTGCATACTAGTAAGCACAAATGGGCATGTATCGTGAAACAATTATATGCACAAAACAGGTTTATAGATAAGATAGGTACTAATATTATAAATTTAAGAAATAAGAATCTCTTTTGGTTAAGTGTCTATAAATCCTATGAAGAAATAGGGAAATGTGTTGAAATTGAAAACCCTGAAGAATTAATTTCTGAACCCATCTTTTGTAATTCCAGTATCCTGATAGCCAGAGAGTCTCCATTTCATCAGAACTGGATTGAAAAAGGGGTTTATCAAGTTGCTAATTTATTAGATGAAAATGGAGAATTTCTGTCTTTTGATACGTTTTGTGTCAAATATGATATTCAGGCTAACTTTCTTGTTTATAGGGGAATGGTTAATGCTGTTAGAGCATATATTCAAAGTAGTGGATTAGCCATGCCAAATAATAATCTTTTAAATTATGACTCGAGTAAAGCTTTCAGGATAATACAATCTATTCTAAAGGGTGCAAGACCATTTTATGATCTACTGGGGAAAAACAACACATTGCCAAACTGTTGTGAAAAGTGGGATAGAAGGATATATCGAAGCATACAATGGAACACCATTTTCAGGAAAATTAGGAAGATAAAGGACATCAAATTAAAGTGGTTGCAGATAAGGATAGTGCACAGAATTCTAGGAACTAACAGTATACTGTTCAACATGAACATAAATAGAAATGATAGG
>CM065729.1:33025459-33030459 GCA_033310375.1 Conus canariensis | reverse complement strand
TTTGTGGCAATGATTCACGAGCCTGACTCGTGTTGTGCAATTAATAAACGTTACTTTGCACCTTATTGCGTGTGTTACATTTTGGCTGTTTCTCCACGGTTATATGTTAGTGAGTTTCCTCCCCATTGGAGAATGTCTCCCCCTTGGAGACTATAAGAGCTTTGATATTTGTTCTTTGAATTCCCCACATTTCAAAGATGCAGACCGCATCTCTTTTTCTCATGAACAAGGTAGAGACAGTTACAAGTGTAATGGTAGCTTCTTACAAGGGAAGCAAATGACAGAAACATGGCAAATCCCGTATGTTTCTGCTGTCTATGGCAAATCCCGTATGTTTCTGCTGTCTAATCTGTGTTTATGCCTCTCCGTCATCGTGAATACGACAGCGTCACATTTAAGAGGGCATTTCTCTGCCGCTGCAGCGGAAGCGCTTGATGTATTTCAGGAGTTAGATGTATTTCAGGAGTTAGATGTATTTCAGGAGTTAGATGTATTTCAGGAGTTAGATGTATTTCAGGAGTTTGACAACACGGTGATGAAGTGGGATATCGTTGCGAAATGCAGAAGGTTGTTCGTTTTACATCGGCCAGAGAGAGGAGATACACATGTGGCTATGTAGAATGTAATGGTGTCTGCATGTCGCTCAATTCTGCATTGCCGTACAGTTATGGGTCTCTCTCTCTCTCTCTCTCTCTCTCTCTCTCTCTCTCTCTCTCTCTCTCTCTCTCTCTCTCTCTCTCTCTCTCTCTCTCTCCCCCTACCTGAGACTCCGTCCTCTTTCTCTGTTTCTATCTATATCTCTCTCATTGTTCTCGAGTGTGTGTTTATCTCTCTGTGTTTGTCTCTGTCTCTCTCCGTTTCTGTCTGTCTGTCCGTGTGTCTGTCTGTCTGTCTGTCTGTCTGTCTCTTCTGTCTCTCTCTCTCTCTCTCTCTCTCTCTCTCTCTGTCTCGCGCGCGCGTGTACACACGCTTGCGTATGCACTCGCTCTCTTATGTTAAAGATATTGTGTTCTCATGCGATGAACCTACGTGTGTTTTGGACGAGCGATGATGTTAATAGTTTTTCAGGTTTCATAAACGTTTTCTCATTTGCACTTAACTCGGACTTGGGTCGTGAAACAGCCAACCTCTCTCTCTCTCTCTCTCTCTCTCTCTCTCTCTCTCTCTCTCTCTCTCTCTCTCTCTCTCTCTCTCTCTCTCCCCCCCCCCCCCCATGAAAATTCTAAAATCTTTGCAAACGTTAGGATCTATAGACTCAAGTCTTTTTTGAAACTTTTCGATACACAGATAGAACCGATTTCAACTTATGCAGCGGAAGTTTGGGGACTTGATGTCAATAACCACATGGAAAAGGTTAACACATTTGCCATTAAGCGTTTCTTTGGTGTGCCATTGCATTCATCAAATACCGTTTTGTATGGCGAATCAGGCAGGTACCCATTGTATGTAAAATCATTTGTTAAGTGTATAAAATATTGGATAAAACTAACCAGAGTACGTATGTCGAGATCGTGTAGACAGATACACAGCTGATTCAAGCAGAGAAGGGTAAACAAAACTGGGTATCCTAAATCAAGAATGCTTTAACAGTATATGGATTTGGAATTGTTTAGATGTAGGATGCGAATATGGTTTTGGATCTGAATTCAACGATGGAGTAGTAGCATCCAACATGCAAAACTGGCATGGAAAAATGAAAGCAATGATCAATATAATTGGTCCTTTTCTTTTAAGCGAGTATTTCAAACAGACAGATATGTTTCAGTGGTTACAAATCGATGGCACAGAATTTGCCTTGCCAGGTTCAGATTAAGAACCTTTGGTCTAAACACAAACAACATGTGGTTCAGTTCCAATATCTCCGTTACTCCCCCTTGTCCGATGTGTGGTCATGCTCCGGAGGATAAGAGTCATTTCATCTTCGGATGCAGCGGCTACGATGTACTGAGAAAACATAGTGTATTTTTCAAGTCCAAAGAAGTGGAAGGGGAAGACAGAATCGATATCTTAATGTCTTACAGTGTCACTGACATTGTAGACATAATCGATATCTAATGTGTTACAGTGTCACTGACATTGTAGACATAATCGATATCTTAATGTCTTACAGTGTCACGGACATTGTAGACATAATCGATATCTTAATGTCTTACAGTGTCACGACATTGTGACATAATCGATATCTAATGTCTTACAGTGTCACTGACATTGTAGACATAATCGATATCTTAATGTCTTACAGTGTCACTGACATTGTAGACATATCGATATCTTAAGTGTTACAGTGTCACTGACATTGTAGACATAATCGATATCTTAATGTCTTACAGGTCACTGACATTGTAGACATAATCGATATCTTAATGTCTTACAGTGTCACTGACATTGTAGACATAATCGATATCTTAATGTCTTACAGTGTCACGGACATTGTAGCGGTTGCAAAATATATTTCAGAAGCAGGGTCGATGCGGAAAAAAAGTGCACAATGAGTGAGCCATGGAATAGTCTAATGTCTATGATGTGTTTATCACTTGAAGTACTTTAAGGAGTAAATAGCATGCAAATAGACTGCATAATGTTAAATGTTGATGGTAGATGCAGATTTATTGTACGTTCTGCGCGCGCTTATATGAGTGTGCCTGTATGTGAGTGAATGTCTTTTCGCGCTAGCGCGCGCGTGTGTGCGTGTATGTGAGTGTGTGTTACTTTGCCGCTGTAAGCATTTCATTTGTGTACCCTCTGTCCACAAGGGCTTTATAGCTAATGACAGTAAACCGTCCATGTGTCAAAGTCTCTCTCTCTCTCTCTCTCTCTCTCTCTCTCTCTCTCTCTCTCTCTCTCTCTTTCTCTCTAACTCTTCTCTCTCTCTCTCTCTCTCTCTCTCTCTCTCTCTCTCTCTTCTCTCTCTCTCTCTCTCTGCGTTGACTTACGATTGTCTAAATAGGTACACTGCTTACACGAAATCTGCCATAAAAAATATTAGGTCTTACATGTCTTATAGTGCTTCTTGAATTGTATTTGTTTGCGCCCCTTCATGAGGGCCAATGACCTAAACATGAAATCTGCCATAAAAAATATTAGGTCTTACATGTCTTATAGTGCTTCTTGAATTGTATTTGTTTGCGCCCCTTCATGAGGGCCAATGACCTAAACATGAAATCTGCCATAAAAAATATTAGGTCTTACATGTCTTATAGTGCTTCTTGAATTGTATTTGTTTGCGCCCCTTCATGAGGGCCAATGACCTAAACATGAAATCTGCCATAAAAAATATTAGGTCTTACATGTCTTATAGTGCTTCTTGAATTGTATTTGTTTGCGCCCCTTCATGAGGGCCAATGACCTAAACATGAAATCTGCCATAAAAAATATTAGGTCTTACATGTCTTATAGTGCTTCTTGAATTGTATTTGTTTGCGCCCTTCATGAGGGCCAATGACCTAAACATGAAATCTGCCATAAAAAATATTAGGTCTTACATGTCTTATAGTGCTTCTTGAATTGTATTTGTTTGCGCCCCTTCATGAGGGCCAATGACCTAAACATGAAATCTGCCATAAAAAATATTAGGTCTTACATGTCTTATAGTGCTTCTTGAATTGTATTTGTTTGCGCCCCTTCATGAGGGCCAATGACCTAAACATGAAATCTGCCATAAAAAATATTAGGTCTTACATGTCTTATAGTGCTTCTTGAATTGTATTTGTTTGCGCCCCTTCATGAGGGCCAATGACCTAAACATGAAATCTGCCATAAAAAATATTAGGTCTTACATGTCTTATAGTGCTTCTTGAATTGTATTTGTTTGCGCCCCTTCATGAGGGCCAATGACCTAAACATGAAATCTGCCATAAAAAATATTAGGTCTTACATGTCTTATAGTGCTTCTTGAATTGTATTTGTTTGCGCCCCTTCATGAGGGCCAATGACCTAAACATGAAATCTGCCATAAAAAATATTAGGTCTTACATGTCTTATAGTGCTTCTTGAATTGTATTTGTTTGCGCCCCTTCATGAGGGCCAATGACCTAAACATGAAATCTGCCATAAAAAATATTAGGTCTTACATGTCTTATAGTGCTTCTTGAATTGTATTTGTTTGCGCCCCTTCATGAGGGCCAATGACCTAAACATGAAATCTGCCATAAAAAATATTAGGTCTTACATGTCTTATAGTGCTTCTTGAATTGTATTTGTTTGCGCCCCTTCATGAGGGCCAATGACCTAAACATGAAATCTGCCATAAAAAATATTAGGTCTTACATGTCTTATGGTGCTTCTTGAATTGTATTTGTTTGCGCCCCTTCATGAGGGCCAATGACCTAAACATGAAATCTGCCATAAAAAATATTAGGTCTTACATGTCTTATAGTGCTTCTTGAATTGTATTTGTTTGCGCCCCTTCATGAGGGCCAATGACCTAAACATGAAATCTGCCATAAAAAATATTAGGTCTTACATGTCTTATGGTGCTTCTTGAATTGTATTTGTTTGCGCCCCTTCATGAGGGCCAATGACCTAAACATGAAATCTGCCATAAAAAATATTAGGTCTTACATGTCTTATGGTGTTTCTTGAATTGTATTTGTTTGCGCCCCTTCATGAGGGCCAATGACCTAAACATGAAATCTGCCATAAAAAATATTAGGTCTTACATGTCTTATAGTGCTTCTTGAATTGTATTTGTTTGCGCCCCTTCATGAGGGCCAATGACCTAAACATGAATAAATCATCTTAAATCCTGAGTCTCTCTCTCTCTCTCTCTCTCTCTCTCTCTCTCTCTCTCTCTCTCTCTCTCTCTCTCTCAGCAAATTCGGCATTTGTGTGATGTTAGAGTGCAAAGTCACATGAAATAGAATTGTTTACCTTGATTAAAGGCACTGACTGCAATCATATATCAATCCCACTGTTGTGGTGTATTGCATTGCACACCGTTCACGTCATAATGGTTTTCTCTGTGTAGAATTGGGAATGCCAGTTCCAAGGCCGACAGCACT
>CM065729.1:33010459-33017959 GCA_033310375.1 Conus canariensis | reverse complement strand
TCAATAGTGCCATTGCCTTTTGTCAGCTTTCCATGGTCTTTAGAAAGACAAATGAAAAAACAACAACAACAACAACAAAAAACAATGCGACGAAAGAAAACAGTTTCCATACAAATCCGAACTGATTTTTGCTCTTGTAACCAGGAAAGCAGAATCAGGGAAATCCTGGAAGTTCCTTGAAATAGAAAGCAGGTGTGAGTTCTGCTGTTTCCCTCTTGAGGTCATGTGTCCATTTCAGTGCATTAACGCAGAGAGAGAGAGAGAGAGAGAGAGAGAGAGAGAGAGAGAGAGAGAGAGAGAGAGAAAGGGAGAGACAGACAGACAGACAGACAGACAGACAGACAGAGACAAAGAGGCGGTTTACTAGATGGACTTATGCGTGTGAATCTAATGGATTTGGTGGGTTGGATTGTGACGGTTTTTATCTTAGATGTTGACTGGGCACGTACGCGAGCGTGCGCACCTGCGTGTGATGATATGTGGATTACGAGATAAATCGAGTAATAGCGAAGATAGACGGGATGTTGTAAGTCAATCCCCACAACCACACACACGCGCGCCTATTTTTTTTTTTTCAGAATAAAAAAAAGACCAACGTTAAATCATTTTAATCAAACACACAACTAGAACGGAGAAACATTCACACAGACTGATGTAATCACAAGTATAAATAAGAAAGAGAAAGGATAGACGGAAGGAGAAACGAAGGGACGAATACAGGCAGTTGAAAGGGACAGTTCAGAACGGAATAGGGGACAAATCTCAGCTTATTTTTCGCCGATGAACTCCCAATCGTCCAATAGTTTTTTTTACTGATGAAAAGTTCTGTAACAGAACCGTAGCGCAGACGAGCTCAGAATGTTGATTCGCGGAGCCTTCCTCAGTGAGGCACCTCCCAGTCATGGGTCGTCAAAAGGCAGGGAAAGACGTGCAGCATAAGACGAGGAACGAAAGAAGAAGAAGAAGAAGAAGAAGAAGAAGAAGAAGAAGAAGAAGAAGATCCTCCCTGGAACAGTCCAACGGGGAGCTATCATGAGATCGATGTCCTATATCGCACCGGGGAACCATCTCGGCACACGCATCAAGGGACGTTACCCCCAACTGTCTGTATCCGTCCAAAAGTATATTTAACAATTATAATATCAAGTATTTCCGATCACAAGTCACAAATGTCTGTGCGCTGACAGCGCTCTCTTCACAATACGATTGAAAGTCCAAGGACAAGGTGCCGGATGATTACCCAAAAGATGATTGAAGCATGGCATCAATATTACAGATCTCAAAGAAATAAATACTTCTACAAATACGCATATTCAATGCGATCGGGACTGCGTGTGTGCGCGCGCAACATAATGCCAATCGAACATGATCCATGAAAAACGATCATCAACAATGTTCGCTACACAAGCAAACCAGGATATTCATTCATACAATCCACATGCGCTCGACGATGTAGAGGACGTACACGATGTAGAGGACGTACACACTAACCAACGCACGAGCATAACAACGAAGATACGGCACCAAATAAACGTCATCACTCCGGCCACCTCAGGTCAAAACATTCCAATACTCAGCAGTAAGACCCTCTCAGAATTACGAGAAAGATCTCCAGTGGACTTGGTGGTGCACCACGATAACAATGATAATAATCTGATGAAAATAACTATTCTTTCCTTTTTTTTTCACTTCCTCTTCTTTTTGATCAGCCGATCGCCTTTAAAGACGATATAAGTAATAGGTGTTGAACAGAAAAGGTATAAAAGTAAAATATCGTACGAAAGAATATGAAAACCGCCTGGCACCCATGATACTAGATTTCAACTGTACAGGCGAACGTAATATTTACGATGACGCAACTTCTTTCTATCGTATGACGTCTGTGTGATTGCTCACAGTGCTCATACTGTTCATATCCGTATCCAACACAATGAGCGTGTTAAACTAGATTTTAAAAAACACCCAAGGTTTCCGACGATCGATTATCGTGGTCGATCTCTAACTTATTGGAAAATGATATAGGCCTAGACGCGTGCTGAAACCTATTTCTATTGACTGTGATATAAGTAAGACGGTTGCCTAGTGAACACGTCAACACGATGGAAGTCGATTCTCCCAGAATGATTACCTATACGAAGACTTACGATGCCGGGCGATCAAGACAAAGAGAAAACATCGTCTGCTATAAAAGAAAAATGTGCGCACTACAACACAGGTGTCGAATCACCCAAATGTATAACGTTACATGGATGTATTACCACTACTAATACCACCACTACCATTACTGCTGCTGCTGCTGCTGCTACTGCTACTACTACTACTACTACTACGTTACATGGATGTATAACCACTACTAACACCACCACTACCATTACTGCTGCTGCTGCTGCTGCTACTACTACTACTACTACTACTACATTACATGGATGTATTACCACTACTAATACCACTACTACCATTACTGCTGCTGCTGCTGCTGCTGCTACTGCTGCTACTACTACTACTACTACTACTACTGCTGCTGCTGCTGCTGCTGCTGCTACTACTACTACTACTCTACTACTACTAAAGAGAAGAAGAAGAAGAAGAAGAAGAAGAAAGAGAAGATGCTGTTGCTGCTACTGCTGCTGCCGAACATTGTATCAAAGACTATTACACTGATGACAGTGATAGTGATAGTGACGGTGACGATGACGATGATGATGATAATGACGGTGATGATGGTAGTAGTGATGGAGGTGGTGCTGCCTGTGGTGGTGACAACGTGAGGACACTGTTATAAAGGAAACAAGAAGACACATACTTTGGGCAAACATGGATTTGACGTCAGGTCAGGCCGTTACTTCCCTATGATTCATAATGTTACATCCCCATTTCCACAATTGCCTACCTTCTTACTTCCCTATGATATTCATAATGTTACATCCCCATTTCCACAATTGCCTACCTTCTTGTATGCTTTCTGTCATTCTCCATGACGAGCTGCTGTTCACATCCCTCGCAAAATACATTGCTGAGGCCAAGTCAAGTGAGAAAAAAGTCACGCCTAACTTGGTTTCCTATCATAAATAACATTTACACAGTGCGCGATGGTCAATGATTGCACAGGCGCACAGTTGATTGGGAAACATTCTGTGCCATTGTCTGATCATCTTGGTTTATACGTACATACATCAATCACAGCCTGTAAGTGTGCCAGCAGAGCTGTGAATACTTCTGTTTGTATTTTAACCGGCTAGTATGTACTGCTTAGGGTTATTTTTTCTATGAGAGACATACTAACAGCATATCAAACAGGTGAAAAGACATTAACTTTAAAACACCGATGAGAACACACACACACACACACACACACACACACACACACACACACACACACACACACACACACACACACACACACACTCCACTCTTCCTCTTATCCCTGCCCCCCCCCCCCCCTCCCCTCGACCCCTTCCTGTGTAGACAGTGGACCCGATGAGGACGTAGCACGCGTTTGTGTCCTTACACCCTACCTGTTTTTGTTCTTACACCTCAACTGGGGTTTGTCCTTAAACACCAACTGGTGTGTGTCCTTACACCCTACCTGTTTTTGTTCTTACACCTCAACTGGGGTTTGTCCTTAAACACCAACTGGTGTGTGTCCTTACACCCTAACTGGCTGTTGTCCTAACAACCCAACTGGTTTTTGTCCTTAAACCCCAACTGGCTGGTGTTTGTCCTTAAACCCCAAATAGTTTGTGTCCTTAATACCCACATGGTTTGTGTCTTTAAACACCAACCAGTTTGTGTCCTTACGCCCCAACTGGTTTGTATCCTTACACCCCAACTGATTTGTGTCCTTACACACCGACTGGTTTGTGTCCTTAAACCCCAACTGGTTTGTGTCCTTACACACCGCCTGGTTTGTGTCCTTAAACCCCAACTGATTTGTGTCCTTAAACCCCAACTGGTTTGTGTCCTTACACACCGCCTGGTTTGTGTCCTTAAACCCCAACTGATTTGTGTCCTTAAACCCCAACTGATTTGTGTCCTTAAACCCCAACTGGATTGTGTCCTTAATTCCCAACTGACGTTTGTCCATATACCCCTACTGCTTTGTGTACTTACACTCCTGAATGGTTTGTGTTCTTAAACCCCAACTGGTTTTGTCCTTACGCCCCAACTGGTTTGTGTCCTTAAACCCCAACTAGTTTGTGTCCTTACACCCAACTGCTTTGTGTCCCTAAACCTGAACTGGGTTTTGTCCTTATACCTGCAACTGGTTTCTGTCCTTTATCCCCAACTGGTTTCTGTCCTTTATCCCCAACTGGTTTCTGTCCTTTATCTCCAACTGGTTTGTGTCCCAAAACCACACCTGGTTTGTTTCTTTACACATCAACTGGTTTGTGTCCTTAAACCTGAACTGGTTCTAATCCTTATGATTGTCTACTATGTGCCACAGTTAGACTTTAGGATCCTGTAGATGGGAAGAGTGTGACGATGGAAGAGGAGGTAGGCGGTGGGTCTGTCTGTCTCTTTGCGAGGCTTAGTTTCCAGAGCAGATGTTCTGGATTTAGCTGCGGTGCGGCTGAGAGCACCATTAATAACGGCACCGGGGTAGCCATGGTTAGTGAAAAACTCTGACATTTTGGCTGCTTGTACAGTGAAATCTTCTTCACTGGAGCAGAGTCTGCGTAGGCGAAGGAATTCAGAATAATGGAATGCTGTCTTTAGTGGATTGGTGGTGGGAAGATGTGTAGCCCAGGTATGAGTGCGCATCAGTGGGTTTATAGAAGACTGAGGTGTTAAGCAGTCCATCGTTGAGGGAGATGATGATGTCCAGGAAGCTAACTGACTGTGAAATGGTGTAGGTCAATTTGATGCAAGGATGGAAGGTCTGAGCAATGTTGAGGAAATTGTGGAGTCATGTTCTGGCGTGGATGTGGCTCCTAGTCCATCATCTATGTATCTTTTGCATGACCTCCGCAATTTTCTCAGACCCTCCATCCTTCCATCAAATTTACCTTCACCATTCACTTTTGAGAGGCCCACAAGTAAAGTTTCCCAAAATGGGACGCTAAGCATTAAGTTAAACCGCAATTGATTGTTGTCCTTGAAATGCCAACTGATTTTTGTCCTTAATCCCCAACTGGTATGTGTCCTTAAAACCCTAACTGTTTTTTGTCCTTAAAAGCTCAACTGTTTTGTATCCTAAAACCACAACTGGTTTGTGTCCTTAAACTCCAGCTGGTTTGTGTCCTTAAACCCCAAGAGGTTTGTGTCCTTAAACCCCAAGAGGTTTTTGTCCTTAAACCCCAACTAGTTTGTGTCCTTAAACCCCATTTGGTTTGTGTCCTTAAACTCCAACTGGTTTGTGTCCTTAAACTCCAATTGGTTTGTGTCCTTAAACCCCAAGTGGTTTGTGTCCTTAAACCCCAACTAGTTTGTGTCCTTAAATCCCAACTGGTTTGTGTCCTTACATCCCAACCTCTTTTTGTCCTAACGCCCCAACTAGTTTGTGTCTTTCAAACCCTTTTGGTTTGTGTTCTTGAACCACAGCTGATATTTGTTCTTGAAATCTCAGCTGGTTTTTGTCCTTAAACTCCACCTGTTTTTTTTTTTTTAGTCCTTAAAACTTCAACTGTTTTCTGTCCCTACTCCCCAGAAGGTTTGTGTCCTTAAACCCCAACCAGTTTGTGTCCTTACACACCAACTGGTTTATGTCTTTAAGCTCCAACTGTTTTTTGTCCTTAAGCCCCAACTGATTTGTGTCCTTAAACCCCATTTGGTTTGTGTTCTTAAACCCCAACTAGCTTTTGTCCTTAAACTCCAACTGGTGTTTGTTCTTAAACCCCAACTGGTTTGCGTGCTTATACCCCAACTGCTCTGTGTCCTTAAACACCAACTGGTTTGTGTCCTTAAACCCCAACTGCTCTGTGTCCTTAAACACCAACTGGTTGGTGTCCTTACACCCAAACTGGTTTGTGTCCTTAAGCACGAACTGTTTTTTGTCCTTAGACTCCAACTGGTTGTTGTCCTTAAACCCCAACTGGTTTGTGTCCTTAAACCCAAGTGGTTTGTGTCCTTAAACCCCAAGTGGTTTGTGTCCTTACACCCAAACTGGTTTGTGTCCTTAAGCACCAACTTTTTTGTCCTTAGACTCCAACTGGTTGTTGTCCTTAAACCCCAAGTGGTTTGTGTCTTTAAACCCCAAGTGGTTTGTGTCTTTAAACCCCAAGTGGTTTGTGTCTTTAAACCCCAACTTGTTTGTGTCCTTAAACCCCAACTGGTTTGTGTCCTTAAGCTGCAACTGTTTTTTGTCCTTAACCCCCAACTGGTTTGTGTCCTTAACCCCCAACTTGTTTGTGTCCTTACACCCCAACTGGTTTGTGTCCTTAAGCTGCAACTGTTTAATGTCCTTAACCCCCAACTGGTTTGTGTCCTTAAACTCCAAGTGGTTTTTGTCCTTAAACCCCAACTGGTGTTTGTCCTTAAACCGCAACTGGTTTGTATTCTTAAACCCCAAATTGTTGATCTGAACTGCGCAAAGAAGAGATGACGATACAAGTCGATTTCAGGATTGAACCATAATTGTCAAAGAAGTAGTAGTAGTAGTAGTAGTAGTAGTAGTAGTAGTAGTAGTAGTAGTAGTGGTGGTGGTGGTGGTGGTGGTGGTGGTGGTGGTGGTGGTGGTGGTTGTGGTAGTTGTAGTAGTAGTCGTAGTTGTCGTCTTAGTAGTTCTAGTCGTTGTCGTCGTCGTCGTCGTCGTCGTCGTCGTCGTCGTCGTCGTAGTAGTAGTAGTAGTAGTAGTAGTAGTAGCAGCAGCAGCAGTAGTAGTAGTAGTGGTGGTGGTGACGGCCCAATATTGATCTTTACATCTGTCATGACAAGAGATGTTATGGATGAACGTAAGTGAATTTTCATGTGGGGAATGCAGGTGACGATTTTGAAAAGGGATATTTTTTTCGGAGCATGACCAGTGTGTTATACTACATGTGAACAGCACTTGAATCCCTAACCTTTTCTTGTTGTTTTACGCTGAGGCACGTGATGGGTGAGAGAAGCTCACTGTTTGTAGGAGCGGTGTGTTCTCGATCTGTATGGAAGACCAGGAGTTGCCAAACAGGAGAATAGATCTCTTGACTTGGGTCAAGATAGACACATCTTTGGCAACCTTGGGGGTCGGAACGGAAAACCTTGTTTTTCGAGCGACCAGAGAGTGGTCAGAGATGTAGTGCAGACAGAAGTCTCCTAAGGATTTGCTGGTGCTGTAATATTGATTCCCTATGGGTAAGTTGCCAGTTGGGGAATAATATAAATACGTGAAGTGAAAGCGAAATAATTATTCCTAAGTGAAAAAAAGCGATCGATGTGATTAAAAAAAGTAAATGGAATGAGATTGTGAGAAACATTTATAAAAAAACACTAATACAAATCGTTTTTGGAGATTAATATTTTTGGTAAAGATTCCACGTTGTATTTCTAACGGTAGGTAGGAATGTGCTGGAAACAGAATGC
>CM065729.1:32962959-32995459 GCA_033310375.1 Conus canariensis | reverse complement strand
GTCACTTCAAATTTTCTTCAGCACTGGCTGATGGTGACGCCCTTGGTTGACTGGCTTCAGGCTTCAGTCCTGGGTCTTCGTGGTGGTCTCTGGGAACTCGACGTAGAAATCTTCTTCTTCGTCTCTTTCACCCACCTCTGGGTTTCAAGCTCAGTCTTTTCCTTTTCGGATTGTATTCTACCCCAAGACCTTACTGTCACTTCTGTCTCCCAGACCACGTTTCTCTCAACCCTTCTCTATCCTGTTCACTCTTCTCTCCTCTCTCTCCTCTGTTCTTCTCTCCTCTCTCTCCTCTGTTCTTCTCTCTCTCTCCTCTGTTCTTCTCTCTCTCATGGTGTTCTTCTCCTCCCCCTGTCATGTTGCTCTCCCTCAGTTTATATAGGGATGGACACAAAGGATTTCCCTTTGGGCCATGCCTTTGTCCATGTTGCTTCTCCACCACCTTGTTCACAAGTACACCGAATTCCCCCTTCACTACATTCTTCCACACATCAGCATTTACACACATCCTACCTATTGCTTAGCAAACAGCCACTTGGCACTAAATGGACATCGAAAATTCCCGCCAACTCTGGGAGCCACTTTAACACAGTAATTACCCTAGGGAAAGCCACGACAACAACGTCCACATGCATTCAACCAGCCTGACAAAGTATCAACATAGTGCCCTACGGCAATACCAATTGAACTTGCCCAAGACTCCTGCTCTTCAAGGTCTGTTTACAAAGCAGCCTCAGCTGAGTGAGTATTTAGTGCCTACTCGATGCTCCGAGGTCCTAGTGGTTACATTTCCCTCCCTTTCGCTATTGGGAAGGTTCAAAATCGGGAGGGTCCTCACGATCCTAGATGCCATCTGTCACGTGACAATTGCCTGACCACTTTAACCTGCTTGACACAGTCAACTGTATGCGCTAGGTGAGGGAGTGCTGCTAATCAGTGCATCACCTATTTTTCCACCGCATGCGGCATTCTTTCCTCTAAAGTGCTTAAGGCCCTTTGTGAGAGGTATCGCTCCCTTGACAATTCCCCCCACTTTAAAGACAATGTCCTGCATTTGGCTAAAACACATTCAAGGAGCTGAAACTCTCATAATTCTCTCAACCCGTAGAGTGCCTTTAAGCCGTCAGCCGACGCCGCATTAAAAATGCTTTCCCAGTGCCTATGGGCCGTCCACTGACGTCATGCATTTTTCTTGAATTTTCATTCGTTACTATTTCTATCAACGGACTTAAATAGAGTGTGCGTAGTAAGCCTTATATGTCTGTAGTATTAAAATGATATGTAAATGACCACACGTGAGGGGAAAGCCCATTTATTCTCATCACTGACTGGATGACCAGCCAGCACTTTGTCTCGCTTGCAAAGATGGCGGCACAACCTTCGACAAGCGCAGCGACCAAATCAACATATTTACACAGCTGAGCAGGCTCTGCTAATGATTTTTGACAAAGACAATAATCTTTTATTCAACGACTCACTCGAGCATGAAGGTGAGATGATGATAGTGATGGAATTGCCGACCGTATTCGTCAGTTATTGTGTCGGGCTGTGTGACCTCAATGTGTGTTCAGCTGACTGGTTTGCCAGCGTCGAACGAGCTCGCCTAGTGTGTACTCTGCACTGCGTGCCAGTGGTCAGTGACGTGATAGTCAGCGCAAGAGGGGAGCGCGGCCTGCTCGCGGCGTGGCACGGGGCAGAGGGAAAGGTAGGGGAAGAGGAGCAGTGAAAGAGAGGGTTGAAGTCCAGCAAGGGGCGGGGGAGAGGGGGGCGTGGTCGTGGACTGACCTGTCTGCATAGAGTGTGAGCGTCTTGATAGACTTCTAAACTGTTTTACTTTCATTTACAGGTGTAGTGTGACAATACAAACTTTATTTTCAACTTTTTTGCTTTGTGTTCTTGTTTGGATGTGAAGATGTAGTGGTAAATACATATGCTTTTGATCGTGCAAAAAAATCTATCCAAATCTAATTGCCTAAATACTTTTTTATTATCAAAATTAAAACAAAAGAAGCCCAGATTCAAAATCTTCATTCAATTTCCTTCAAAAATCATATATATTTCATTGTTATATCTTTTGTAGTTTCTGAGCTAGAATTTTTTGTTAATTATTACCCCCAAATCATTAGATTTCCCTGGCACTGGGAAAGCCTTTGTTTGTAACCAACTCTAATCTAGGCCTCTCTTTAGTCTAGTTACACAGGAGAACGCACGAAAATTCATCTTGTAAATACGATTAGAGGAAAATTGAATGTATACACACTTAAAAACGAAACGAACATCAACATAAAATTGAAATTTCCACCAGCTCTGAGTAGTGTTGTCATATATGCAAAATCATTCAGCTTCTATGGAAACTTTTTTTTTCCATTTCCCTTTTAACCCATAGCTGGCAACTAGCTACATTTACCACCAAGCGTACACAACACGCCATGAGATACACGCGCACACTACATGATTTTTCGCCCGACCATTTCAATTTTGCCTGCAGCCCCGTTTTAGTGGGGTATTGTCATTGAGACTGGCCTGGTCGCACTCTCTAGACACACACCTCACCGTACCCCGCAGCATGTGTTAAAATGTGCATGTGTTAAAAATGCGCCTGATATCACCTTGGATACCGGGCCAGAAGTACTCTTGTGTCACAATCTTTTGGGTGGCCTTCCTACCACCAAAGAAAGAAAAGGTACAACCGGAGGCGCGAATGAGATCCAGACCGAACAGACCGGACGGGAGCAATCCTGCACCATTCTTTGCAGCCTGTGCTGTGTTTACGTAGGGTCCGGCACGCACAGGACCTTCTATTAAGACGTCAAAAGGGACACAATTGCAGATGCCATTGTATAATGGCCACTGGATGTGATACGACAGAACCTCCTCGGGATCGACCCCATGGGTGTACCTGCCCGTATTTCATGACTGCAGAGCCCACCGGCGAAAGACGCCACCGTCAAGCAACCGCACTGTGTATCCCGCCGCCTCGCTCTTTGCTGTTCCGTTTACAAGCTTTTGCCACACGAGGCTTTACGTGCCCTCTCAATGGCCGTGTTTCTACCTTTTGGGCTTTCGCCAATTGTTCTTCCTGCGTCATTTAAACCGTCCGACTTCAAACAATATTGTAAATAGTCGCACTCTGAATGTCCTTAATTCTGCTTAAAGATGGTTTTGCCTTCGTTCGTCTGTCGTTGAACAATAAGAACAATAGAAAAAGTGTTCTATTCTCTATGGGATGCTACATATCGGGCAAGAAAAGCCGCGTTAGCGTCAGTAAAGAAACGTAATTTATGTGGTTTGATGTCAGAATTGCGTAACATAATCAAATGAAACTATCTTTGTTCAGTATTGATAGTGTCAAAATAAGGTTCGACAGTAAGCTCTGACTCTGACACGCTGAATGTCTGCTGCGTTCTCTTATTTGTTCATGCCAACAATCAGACAAACGTTTCTTACGCTCGTACAGAAGCCACCCTGTATCGTGTACTCCTTGATTGTGCTGAAGAAAACTAAATCCACATAATCTTAATTAGATGTTTCTGAGCAGCTGCGACCCAGCATTCTTTACCGTTATTGTGGATATTTAGAAGCATATTGTTTTTAGTTTGCTTGGTTCTCGGACATCACACACATTCTGAGAGACGTAGGTAGGCAGAGAGACACAGAACGGCAGCATGTCCAATTTGAGCTGCAGCACAAAACGGGCCGAGTTCTATATTTACCCTTGAAGCTCCACATAAATTCATTACACACGTCAGTGACGTCTGATTTTCTGAACAAAGTCACGCAGATTGAGACTAATACGCTTTGTATTATGTGCAGCAATTTCATGCAGCAACATGTTTGTGATTTGGATTATAATTTGTTTAATTATTATAGTTAATGATTATAGAAACTGTTATGTGAAGATTATCTTAAACTACCAACGAATAAAGTTTGATTTCCGGTTTATACTTTTCAATTCTTTGATCTACATATCATCTGCACAGAGATGTAAAACTACAAGGTGTGCCACTTAGCGACAGATGTTGTTTGAAGTACGCAGCATTGAGATGTTAATAACGAGCTTTAATTTTCATTTAATTGCTCATATTGTTCATGGATACACAATAAGCTGACAAAATACTTCTACAACGCCTGAAAATTTTTTAATTCCATTCATTTGTAATAGCAGAATCACTGAGTTTTGAATAGCTGAAGCAAACATGAACCAAAAAAAAGCATTTATTTTTTCACTGTTAAAAAACATTTTTAACTGACACTTTAGCATTAATGTTACAATGTCTTTTTTCTGAATGGTTAAATCCTGCCGATGAAATGTTTATTATAGTAGTTGTTTTCAAAATGATATTGAATGTATTATTTTCAAGAACCCTGACACGCACGTGTGTATGAGTGTGTGTGTGTGTGTTGTGTGTGTGTGTGTGTGTGCGCGCGCGCGCGCGCGCGTGCGTGCGTGCGTGCGTGCGTGCGTGTGTGTGTGTGTGTGTGTGTGTGTGTGTGTGTGTGGAGAGAGAGAGAGAGAGAGAGAGAGAAAGAGTGAAAGAGAGAGAGGGAGAGAGAGAGAGAGTGTGTGTGTGTGTGTGTGTGGGGTGTGTGCGCGCGCGCGCGGGCGTGTGTGTGTGTGTGTGTGTGTGTGTGTGTGTGTTGTGTGTGTGTGTGTGTGTGTGTGTGTGTGTGTGTGCGTGCGTGCGTGCGTATGTGTGTTCCAATAACTTGAATAACCATAATAAACCTAATTTCATTAATGTTCAAGAAGAATAGTTCTGAGAGAGAGAGAGAGAGAGAGAGAGAGAGAGAGAGAGAGAGAGAGAGAGAAAGAGAGAGAGAGAACAGGCAGGATAGGCGAGGTAGAGAGAGTTTGGAATTGCCTTGGTGTGTGGATTGGGGGATTCCCCGGAGGCGAGAGAACGAATTAAAAAGTTAAAGTCTGAAGTGAATGGATGCAAAGGAAGAGACCGGCGAGTGTTTGAAAGCGCTGGGTGGGACAGCTTCAAGATGCAGGCCAATAAACAATAAGATGAATACACAACAGACTGCAAAATACCACTTAACAGACTAGTGAATGTTCAACAAGTATGTCTCTTCCATGCGTCAGGAACAAATCACACACACACACACACACACACACACACAACACACACACACACGCACGCACGCACGCACGCACGCACGCACGCACGCACACGCACACACACGCACCACACACGCACGCACGACCGCACGCACGCGCGCGCGCGACGCAGCAACACACACACACACACACACACCACTTTCCGCAGATCTCAGCGAGGAATGAGGATGTTGAAAAGAAGAAGAAAGTAAGGATGAGAAGAGGATCTTCACTGATCGCAGCCAAAAGGAATGCCAAAAGAACGTTAAGAGGAAAGGAGGAGGAAGAGGAGAGGAGGAAGATGCAGAAAGGAGGAGGAGGAGTAAGAAATAAAGAAAGAAAGGAAGGAAGAAAAGGAAAAACAGAAAGAAGGAAAAAAAAGGAAAGAAAAAAAAGGAAAGAAAAAAGAAAGAAAGAAAGAAAGAAAGAAAGAAAGAAAAAAAAAAGGAAAGTAAACAATGAAAACGATTCTATGATCACCAGTAATGAACATTTTACCAACCACCCCACAGCTTTAGCAATTTGATAATTATTATTTCAAACAAGTCGAAGATAATCGCCTGTTTATGTAATTATATTCGAGAAAAATTTTCAGAATCAAACCAAATGAAAATATCAACTTAATGTTGCTAGTACACCGTCATCATTTCTATTCTAAATGAAAACAGATATTAACTTTTTTTTTTTTTTTTTTTTGCTGTCCCAACCTCTGCGCCACCTCAGAGGCAGTGCACCCAAGCCGCTCATTCCGACACCCCGTCCACAGCCACAGCCCGGCCGGCCCCGCCGCAGCACCGACACCAGCAATCCACAGGGAGCAGTCAATGTCAAGTCGTCAAGAGGCGACCCACCGGAGGAGACACTACACTGCCGCCGAGTCACTTCGGTGGTGTTCAGTGGCGCCTGTTCTGATCTAACATACGCAGGACACCACCTACTAAGCCCCCTACTGACGACAATAATTGCTTAGTCGCGGAGCCGGCGTGAGTGAGCTCTCCCTCCGGAGGGCGCCACCACGTCCGTCCAACGACAGCCCCCATGGGCTCGCCGATACCGGTGACCCCGACGGACCCAAACCAAGGCCACAGACGTGGAGAGGACATCGAAATTGAGGTCACCATGAGAGCAGGGCATGAAGGGCCACAGAATTTTGAGACATTTTTTTTAAATGCTGATCGATGAGAATGAGGATGATTAAGATGATACTACGGATTTCCATTTCGGTCTGAGACTACATGACAGGGCTGTACTCTAGGCTTCCTTTCATAATATATCCTGGCGTCAACCAGGCCCGAGAGATACAGGCACCTGCAGTGTTGGTCAGGAAATTTGAGCAACACTCTCAGAAACGCATCCATTAAGTGGATGAAACTCGACTGTGTGGTCCCAGTCTTCCCAACTGAGTCCGCAGCAAACTCAACTCTGGGTAGAAGCCGGTCGGGGCAGAAAAAACCCACATGACTCTGATGGGATTCGAACCCACGACCTCCCAGCCGGGAGTCCGCGACGCTAACCACTTCGCCACGGCGGCTGGTAACAGATATCAACTTAATGTTGCTAGTATACCGTCATCATTTCTATTCTCCTAATGTTGCTTGTATACCGTCATCATTTCTATTCTAAATGAAAACAGATATCAACTTGATGTTGCTAGTATACCGTCATCATTTCTATTCTAAATGAAAACAGATATCAACTCAATGTTGCTAGTATACCGTCATCATTTCTGTTCTAAATGAAAACAGATATCAACTCAATGTTGCTAGTATACCGTCATCATTTCTATTCTAAATGAAAACAGATATCAACTTAATGTTGCTAGTATACCGTCATCATTTCTATTCTAAATGAAAACAGAAATTGGGCCGAAAAGAGACGTCATGACGTCACGTTTTCTTAACGTCAGGCGCCGCCAGTGACTTTTTTCATGTCAAATGACAGGCGCGGGGAACTCATCTTTCCTCTTCTTGTGTTTGTGCGTCCAACCAGGATATCTCGTTCGTTAGAATGTGTGCAAATTGGGTGTAGGTATTCATACGTGCATGAGTGTTTTGAGTGTGTGTGTGTGTGTGTGTGTGTGTGTGTGTGTGTTGTGTGTGTGGTGCGTGCGTGCGTGCGTGGTGTGTGTGTGTGTGTGTGTGTGTGTGTGTGTGTGTGTGTTGTGACAGAGAGAGAGAGAGAGAGAGAGAGACAGACAGACAGACAGACAGACAGACAGACACACAGAGACAGAGAGAGAGAGAGAAAGAGAGAGAGAGAGGTTTATAGCCAAGTCAACGGAGGGGCTAAACAGGAACTGTCACCTCGCCATGGTCATTCCTAACATACCAGTGTACACACACACACACACACACACACACACACACACACACACACACACACACACACACACACACACACATCATTAAAACACTTTTTTAACAGACAAAAGGTGGTAAAAAATCACTCTTCCGCAAAATCTTGAATCAGATGCAAAATATTCATCTCAATCAAAGATCACATCTGATGAAAGGTATTAGATGAAAAGACTTCATGGAGTCTCCTGCAAAATGTTTGTCTGACGCACGTAAGTCACAACACTCTACTAGGACGCACCGATAGGGGATGGGGAGAGAGACAATGGACAAAAAAAAAAAAGAAAAGAAAAGAAAAGAAAAGAAGCTGAACCAAGAGACCCATTGAAAATCATAGTCATCATTATTACTAACATAGTCATTATTACTAACATAGTCATTATTACTAACATAGTCATTATTACTGACATAGTCATTATTACTCACATAGTCATTATTACTAACAAGCGGAACAAAATCATAGTCATTATTACTAACAAGCGGAACAAAATCATAGTCATTATTACTAACATAGTCATTATTACTAACAAGCGGAACAAAATCATAGTCATTATTACTAACAAGCGGAACAAAATCATAGTCATTATTACTAACAAGCGGAACAAAATCATAGTCATTATTACTAACAAGCGGAACAAAATCATAGTCATTATTACTAACAAGCGGAACAGATAAGCAAACTCGTGATGTTGTTGATTAAACAAACAAACATACATACAAACAAAACAAAGCAAAATCTTTGTTTTTCTTAGCACTCCCCACTGATTATATGCAACATGTTTTTCTTTCTTTCTGCCAGTAAACACTAAAGTAAGAAGCTACTCCAACGAAAATCACTCCACAGAGAGAGAGAGAGAGAGAGAGAGAGAGAGAGAGAGAGAGAGAGAGAGAGAGAGAGAGAGAGAGAGGAGATGCATACGCTGAAAAAAAAGCCCAGCAGTGCGAGGTTTGTATCTCTCCCGTCTGTATTACCTGATTGATCCCTGATCACATTCTCGATGCCTCGACCTGAAGACTGCCAATGAAGACGACTGAGAGAATCCTTGGATTAAGACATAATGTGATCCTCATCTGGTCTTCGAAAAATGCCTGAAGATCAATGCTCTGCGAAAGTGTGCGTGCGCGCGCGCGCGGGCGTGTGTGTGTGTGTGTGTGTGTGTGTGTGTGTGTGTGTGTGTGTGTGTGTGTGTGTGTGTGTGTGCGCGGGCGCGCGTGTTTGCGGACGTGTATGTGCGTGCGTGTACGCGCTTGGATGCGTGTGGTTGATTGTGTGTTTGTCATTCTCTCTCTCTCTCTCTCTCTCTCTCTCTCTCTCTCTCTCTCTATCTCTCTCTCTCTCTTGCAGACTGGGATACGTATTTTTAGAGGAACTTACGAATCCCCATTCTCCACTGCACCGCATACGTTACAAGAGCTGCCGGTAGATTTCATGGGATCTCTCTGCTGTTCACAGAACTCTACAGAAAGCTAGTTGTCCCCAAAATCGAACATAGTCACAGATTCATCTCGACTTAAAGGTAAGTTCATCTTCTTTTTTTTTATACGAGCAGTGTAATCCTAAGACAGAGTGTGAAAAAGAAAAAACTCAGAAAACTGGGCTCTTGGGAGAACGAGGCAGAAGGGGGCGGGGGACTGGGGTGTATATAACGAGAGAGTGATCGACCGGGTGGCAGAACAGGCGAGAGAGAGAGAGAGAGAGAGAGAGAGAGAGAGAGAGAGAGAGAGAGAGAGAGAGAGAGAGAGAGATTCGGATAATTCGATCATGCATAGGCCATTGCCCCTCATGATGGGGTACACTTTTCAGTTGATACACTTTTGCAAACTTTGCATCTTTCTTAGAAACTCTACACACAGTCAATATATGCACACATATTTCAGGATATTAAGACATAGTTGCAGATCGTAATTTAAACGCTTTGTGCAGGAATATTGATACATTTCTGACAATGTTTTCATTTTTAAAAGCCAACAGTAAAGTTAATCGAAACTGGCTGGGATGCTTTTAAAATTTGAAAGGTATATATCGTTTTCGTAAATTATTTAATGTAGGACAGCGCAAAAAGAAAATGAATATCATTTTCCTTGAAAATGAATTTCATCTACACAACGGAAAAATCAAATCTGTTTTTGTATGTGATCTATAACGATAATGGTGACATGCAATTCCAGACACACCAAGCCTAAATCTTGTCAATATAAATTGGAAATGGCAAAATAGTCACCATCAAATCAGGCCCCATACAACAGCAACATGCAGGCGGGGGCACTGAGGCCGCCCAAGAAGTAGGTTCCTCGGGGCATTGACTCCGAAGAGAGCAGGTACATAGTGTAAATAAAGAAAATTTAGATTTATTTCAAGTATTGTACTCTAATGTTGATGGATTACTAAACAAGAAAGATGAACTGCTTTCTAGAATTGATGATACTCATCCAAGTGTTATTGCCATAACTGAACTAATACCTAAGAATTTACAAAATTTTTGTGAGAAAGAGTGCTGTATTCCAAATTATGACATGTTCATCAATAGGGACCATCAAAGAGGTGTAGCCTTATATGCAGACAACAATTTGAATGCACGTGAATGTAAAGATTTTGATGCACATAAATATCAAGAGAGTGTGTGGATTACTTTTGAATGTGAGAGTAATGGTAAAGTATTGATTGGATGTGTATATAGAAACCCAAATACTAGTACAGAGGAAAATAATAAGAAATTATTTGATATTTTAAAATCAGAAAATATGTCAAAGTACGACAGGATATGCATTATGGGAGATTTCAACTATCCAAATGTTCATTGGGATGGAAAATGGTCAGGTGAAAAGGCAAATGAGATAATAAAACAGATACATGATGCATATTTAATTCAAAAAGTTATCAACCCAACAAGAAGAAGACCAGGGCAAAATCCTACACTCGATGACTTGGTTTTGGTAAACGATGACAGACTCATTTCAGAGATTGTCCATCTTGATCCAGTCGGAAAAAGCGACCATGATGTCTTGTCATTCCATCTGAATTTAGATAAACAGAAAACTAAAGATCAAACAGTATATTGTTTCAATCTGAATAAAGGAAATTATTCAAAATTCAAAGGTATACTGAATGAACATGATTGGTCAGCTTTATCAGATATGAATGTAGAGGAAACTTGGAAGTATATAAAAGATGCCATACATGAAGGCATGGAAAAATGTATTCCCAAAACAAGAAAAAACAACAACAAAAGATATACCCCAACTTGGATGAATAAGAAAGCAATGAGAAGTATTAAAAAGAAATATAACTTATATAAAAGGTACCTAACTACTAAATCAGGAATTAATTATAGGAAGTACATATGTGAGAGAAATAAATGTACAAAATTACTGAAAATAACGAAAAGAGAATATGAAAAAATGATTGCAAAGGAGTGCAAGGACAATCCTAAATTATTTTGGAAATATATTCAAAACAAGTTAAAGATAAATACTAATATTGGTGCTCTAAATAATCCTGATGGCTCTTTAGCAACAAGTGATAAAGAAAAAACAGAAACTCTAAATAAATTCTTTTCTAGTGTATTTACACGGGAAGACAGGTCTAATATACCAAAATTAGAGGAATGTACATATTCAGATGGTATATCTTTGGCAGAAGTAATAGTAACCCCCAAAGCGGTCAGAGATAAATTAATCAATTTGAACCCAAAAAAGGCGCAAGGACCAGATCAAATTCCTCCAAAAGTCTTAAAAGAACTAAATATAGAATTATCACTTCCCCTATGTATACTATTTAATAAAACGTTAGAGACGGGTATCTTACCTCAGGACTGGAAATTAGCGGAAGTAACAGCCATATTTAAGAAGGGGTCAAGGGCTGAACCAGGAAACTATAGACCGGTCAGCCTAACGTGTGTCACTTGTAAAGTATTGGAGAGTATAATTAGAGATCAAGTGGTAACTCATTTTACAGATAATAACTTGTATGCTAAATGCCAACATGGATTCCGTAAGAAACGTTCTTGTGTAACACAATTACTTGAGGTAATAGACAACATGACAAAGTTATTAGATGATGGTCATAATGTTGATGTTTTGTATCTAGATTTTAAAAAAGCTTTTGATACTGTACCACATGAAAGGGTACTAGTTAAACTGGCTGCTTATGGCATAACAGGAAATCTACTAAAATGGATACAAGGTTTTCTATATGACAGAGTTCAGTATGTAAGAGTGGGTGAGGAAAGATCAGGTAAAGTTAAGGTTCTAAGTGGTATACCTCAAGGGAGTATCTTAGGCCCAATACTATTTACGGTCTTTATAAATGACATGCCATTATCATTAAATAGTACTTGTAAAATATTTGCTGACGATACGAAACTTTATGACGATACATCCCATTCCGTAGATTTACAAAATGATATTTATAAACTCCAAGACTGGTCAGAAGTATGGAATCTGTATTTTAATGTATCAAAATGTGGTGTTCTACACATTGGTAAAAATAATCAAGAGCACACTTACTATATGAGGTATAATGATGGCTTACAGGAAATAACTGCACTAAAAGAAGAAAAAGATTTGGGAGTGACTTTTGATACTATGTTGTCTTTTGACTTACACATAAATAAAATAGTAAACAAGGCAAATCAAATGTTGGGAATAGTTAAAAGAAGTTTCTCCTATTTAGACAAGGAAATATTCTTAAAACAATATAAATCCTTTGTTAGACCTCATTTGGAATATGCAAATGCAATATGGAGTCCTCAATTGAAAAGACAGTCTAAACAAATAGAAAGTGTTCAAAGACGTGCAACAAAGCTATTAAAAGAATGCAAAGATATGTCATATGCACAAAGATTGAAATATTTGAATTTATACTCTTTGAAAGGTAGAAGGACAAGGGGGGATCTTATCCAGACATATAAGATATTTAATGGTATTGATGACATAAGCATTGACTCATTGTTTATTCCTTCAAGAAACAACAACACAAGGAATACTGAAGGCAAGATTTTTATACAATACTGCCGCACTAACAAAAGGAAAAACATTTACTCACACCGAGTTGCCCCCTTGTGGAATGCACTTCGTACTAACATAAAATTTGCACAAAATACTAACTATTTCAAGAATGTTTTGGATGAAATACCAAAATTTAAAGAATTATTTGTGGATTATGACGACTGAGGCCCATTTGAGGCTAAATATGAGATAAAATGTGCACAACACATTATGATGTCAAAGAGGGGATGTATATAGGCCGTGAGGCCTAGGCAAATAGCCTGTCCCTATTACTACTACTACTACTACTACTAATTTTAACTTCAAATAGGTTTTATCATCAATTATAGTACAAAACGTTCTATGTACTTGAAACCGTTCACTGGCATTTACATGGAAGTCCCATTCTTGCCATCTACACGATATCAATCTGTCTTTAAAATGATTCGAAAATAGACTTATTTCTTCAGCTCCTTGGTTCAACCATACAAAGCCAAAACCATACGTATACAATTTGCATCGAATATTTGAGACCCAATTTCTTTTATTCCGTGCATCTAAATCAAATCACATTCTACAGGCTTTCCGCGGTAATATGCACTCTTCTAGTCGTGTTAATTCTAATCAGTATCTAATACACCGCACTGCTGAATTTATATAGATAGGATACCTGTTGTCTTCCCATAGATAAGATCATTAGGTGTTTTCATTTCAGCTCCTAAGAACTTTTTAAGTGCGAACATATGCAATTTTTCAGGATAAAGAGCTGCATTTTCAAGACCCCATATCTCGGCACCATATTGAACAATCGGTTAAATCTGAGCATCAAACAGCTTTAAATAAAGGTCAAGAGAATTATTCTTCAATTTGTACAAATATTGCAAGACTAAGACCCTCTTGGCTATGCTTACAAGATCCTGGCATGCTGCAGTAAAACTCAGCCTCGTGGAAAAATAGATTTCTAAATATTTGTATTTATATATATATATATATATATATATATATATATAGAGAGAGAGAGAGAGAGAGAGAGAGAGAGAGAGAGAGAGAGAGACACTTTTGACACTTTGATATTTTACTGTCATTACCAGAGAGGTCTTTTGACAAGGGGGGAGGGGTAACAGAACAATGTCATTTCCCTCTTCATTTCCTGCAAACAAAGAGTACACATTCATTCCTAGTGTGTATTAAACCAAAGGTTAACAAAAACAAATAAATTCGTAACAATTTCTTATGTCCTCACGTACAGGAGTAATGCAGTAAGGTTATAAAAAAAATAAATATATTTTTTTTAATCTTAAGACTGACTCAACCATCCACTCGATCAAATGATGACATTGTATCTTACTGATCTCTTCCACATGCGATAAATGATAATATTCATTCATATATCTCTTATAATGCATTATCTTAAATTTCACTATCCTTCATCTGTCTAATTTCCAATGCTTCCACGATGAATTTCGCAACTGATTTAATTACAAGTTCATCATCTGATGATAACACGACAGCGACATTTTGTCTTTTCGCTATATTTAACTGGAAAAATGAACAGTTTGTCCGCACTTCATTATAAGCAGTACAGTGGAACAGAAAGTGTTCTTCGTCATCAATAATGTGTCTACATGCAGGACAAGGAGATTCTGTGGATGTTTCACATTTAAACCATCTTTTGTTCGCATTAAAACTTAAAGTTCTCAACCTAAATCTTGCGTAATCTATTCTGTGCCATTCATCTGTTATGACACTGAGAAACGCTTCATAGCATACGTATGTACTTCTTCTATCTGCGAATTCCCATGTAAGCCTCACATTTCAGCTGCATATGTAAGAAGAGGTTTTATCTGTGTATCAAACATTTTCCAAAATATACTACAGTCTGCACAATTCAGTTTTCTCAGGGATTTCAGAATTTCAATTGTACCTTTTTCCCTTTTTTTTTAGAGATTCTTCCCATGCATAACGGAAAGTTAATTTTGTTGAAAATATCATTCCAAGATATTTATATGAAGTAACTACTTGAACATCTGCATTTCCATAAGACCATTTTTCATACATCGATAGGTGGCCACCCATTCTAAAGACCACTATATTCGTCTTATCCAAGAGAGAGAGAGAGTGAGAGAGAGAGAGAGAGAGAGAGAGAGAGAGAGAGAGAGAGAGTGAGAGACAGAGAGACAGACAGACAGACAGACAGACAGACAGACAGACAGACAGACAGATAGACAGAGAGTGTCATACTCCGACTAAAACATACTGTTGTAAGTGGTTATTCTCTCTCTTTCTCTCTCTCTCTCTCTCTCTCTCTCTCTCTCTCTCTCTCTCTCTCTCTCTCTCAGAGAGTGTATGGAAAGGGGAAAGGATGAAAGCTGTAACTTGTCTGAGGTAAACAGTGGGAGATATGGTAGTATGCGTGTGTGTTGGTGGAGGATATTGCAGGATGGTGCTGCAGAGGTGGAATGGTACATACTACTTTTGGATGTTGATGCCATGAGGATGGAGGGTGCCAAGTTTGGCAAAAAGATGAGACTCCTGCATAAGGCGCTCCAAGTTGTCACTCTGTGATTGCCAAAGTGCCAGGAGTTTGACATGGTTGATGTTGTGTTGGGCGTGGGCGACTGGTTTGGGCCGATGGTGGGGAATGTCGGCCAGGGGTTCAGAGATGCGCGTCTCAAGTGTGCGAGATGTCTCACATAGATTTTACCACACAGCTGGCAGTGGATGGCGTACACAATGTTGTTCCTCTGGCAGGAGAAAGTGAGTTTAATAGTGAATGAGCCTTTGGGGTCATGTAGGATGGTGTCTGGTTTGGTGAGAGGGCAGATTTTGCAGCCGGGTTTTGAGCAGGGGAAAGTACCTGGTGGCTTAGGTAGGGAGATTTTGTTCAGCTTAGCGCGCACCAGCAGGTCTTTGAGGTTTTTGTCACGTTTGAAAGTGACCATTGGTTTGGTCTCAAAGGCAGGTTTATGTTTTTCTACTATGTGCCAGTTAGACTTCAGGATCCTGCAGATGGGCAGAGTATGAGGATGGAAGAGGAGGCAGGCGGTGGGCCTGTCTGTCTCTTTGGGACGCTTAGTTTCCAGAGTGGATGTGCCGGATGTAGCTGCGGTGCGGCTGAGAACATCATTAATGACGGTACTGGGGTAGCTACAGTCGGTGAAAAGATGAGGAAATTTAATAACAGGGTCTCGTTGCTATGACTTTGTAGATGTCTGACCTATGCATTATCCCAATGCGCTGGTCAGACCTTGAGTAACGTACCTAGCATTGCCTGTGTCATTATTATAATTTTGTGTGTGTGTGTGGTGAGTGTACACGTGTCTGTATATGGATGTGCGGGCACAGGCCCATGTGTGTGTGCCAGTGTATGCGTGCACAAACGTGTGTGTATATGATGCGCGTGTATGCGTGTGCACGTGTGTGTGTGTGTGTGTGTGTGTGTGTGTGTGTGTGTGTGTGTGTGTGTGTGTGTGTGTGTGTGTGTGTGTGAGTGTGTGTGTTTATGTTGTGTGTGTGCGTGCGTGCGTGCGTACGTGCGTGCGTGCGCGCGTGTGTGTGTGGGGAGGGGGGCAGAAGTACATGTGCATGTGTGTGTGTGTGTGTGTGTGTGTGTGTGTGTGTGTGTGTGTGTGTGTGTGTGTGTGTGTGATTTGTGGTTTTTATTGAGCATGCTCCTGCGCGCACGCATCTGCACATGTATGTGTACATGTATGTGCATGTGTGTGTGCGCCTGTGTGTATGGGTGTACACACAGAGACAGAAGGAAAAAGTAAGACGACAAAGGAAGAGGGCGGCACGTATACAGGCAAGTGGCCTGACACGTATCCCAAATGACAACATGGCAGATGCAGTGTTTGCGATGAGGGGTGTATTGTTTGATGGCAACGATCTGGGGAGTATCATTTTGCTTTGTAACTGTCCCTACACACCCACTCCTGTTATACACTGTTGTCACTTTGGTGCTGACTGCAATCTATGGGAGTGTTGTTCTGTGCGTTTTTATGTCTGTTTATAAGGTCTGAAGTAGACCTCGTTGTTGAAAATGTACGTGTCAGTTTTGTGATGTGTGATATTTAAACTTTACTTTACACCTTCTTTTCTTATGTTTGCTTACATTCATACATATAGACAGAAAAAGACGTATAGAGGAAGGGACAGAGAAGACAGAGTCTGTAGAGATGTAAATGGTGACTGTATAGAGGGCACTCCAGCCAAATAAAACGAAAAGTAATTCTGTGCAGGCTAAGCTGGTACTGGCAATAAAGGCACGGGATGGAGACCACACTTGGTAACCAATGCACGGCCAGACCCGCCGTACGAACCAATGGAGTCCATTCCCAGAACAGCAAGGCGGCTTCAGAATTACCTCAACTAGACACATAAAGCATTTCCGATAAGATTGTAATACAATCCCGCACTTCTCCCTCACCCTCCTCAAGTCCTCTACTCTCCTCACCACCCCTCAACATCATTACCCCAACCCTACACATATTCTTGCTATAACCGAGAAGAAGCGACCGATATTGCCGACACAGTTTCTCTTGGTAGTCTCGTCTCATTCTCTGCGGACAAAATAACTGGTTTCCAAGGCAGATTGCCGGAGCGGTTTGTGAGTGTGTGTCTTCTTGGAACCTGATATTATCCGGCTGCCTTTGTGTGACTGGATTCTGCAAGCAGCAGCTCATTGTGATGCAGCGGCCAGTGGAGGACAATGATCTCTTCCTAGTCCTTGACAATTGTGTTTTGGGGCATTACACAGAAAACTGTCGATGACAACATCGTCTTGAAAGAGATCGTGAAAAAAGTCTGGAAAGAGATCGAGAGAAAAAAACAAACAAGCACATAAAAACAAACCAACATATGGGTAGACATATAACCTGACACAGACGGTGGTAGGTTCAGTTCGCTGATCGACTGATTGACTCATATGATGATGTAATTGAGAGAGACAGACAGACAGACAGATAGACAGACACACAGAGAGAAAGACGGACAGCGGACAGACAGATAGTGTCAGACCTTCGTTCACTCCCTTTTTAATCAACAACATTTTTTCCCTTATTTGTATAAACATGGCAATGGTTTCACATAATCACACGCACATACTTCCATTCAAAACATTGGTCATGTCTTCATTGATTCCCTAGTGCTTTTCTTGTCAGAGCTGACTTCAAACAGTGCCACACTGGTCCTCACAGAGATTGTTCAACGCTTTCCTTTCCTGGCTTTGACCTCACAAATCACAAAACCTTTGCAATCGCTACGACCTCATGTCGTCTTACAAAATGAAAATTGTGCCTCTGCACCTCTCAGTTAAAAAAAAAAGTAAACTGGATTGGTTGGGGGGGGGGGGGGGGGTGGTCCGTAAAAGAAAAGAAAACAAAGCAATCATTTGGTTTCAATCAATGTACAAAGTATCTTTATCTGCAGAAAATTGATCTTCGTTTTTGCTTTTTTTTTTCATTTCTTTTCATCATCTCTCACCTGAGGTTCGCCACGCCCACTACAGATCAGCCGCGGTCTTAAAATTAATCCCTCACCTTTCGCGTCTTATTCAAAAACAAACAAACAAACAAACACAAACACTATCTGAGGCATGCGCCCTCGCCAACCCCTCCACCCACGCCGCGGCCAGTTGTCCTGTGATTCAGCTGACCATCCTGCAGGTGATCCAGCAATCACCTTGTGTTCTTTGTTCACTACATCCTACAGGTGACCAACCAGTCACCTTGTGTTCTTTGTTCACTACATCCTACAGGTGACCAACCAATCACCTTGTGTTCTTTGTTCACTACATCCTACAGGTGACCAACCAGTCACCTTGTGTTCTTTGTTCACTACATCCTACAGGTGACCAGCCAATCACCTTGTGTTGTTTATTCACTACATATCCTACAGGTGACCAACCAGTCACCTTGTGTTGTTTATTCATACATAATACAGGTGACCAACCAGTCACCTTGTGTTGTTTATTCACTACATCCTACAGGTGACCAACCAATCACTTTGAGTTCTTGGCTCACTACATCTTACAGATGACCAACCAGTCGTCTTGTGTTCTTTGTGCACTACATCTTACAGGTGACCAACCAGTCGTCTTGTGTTCTTTGTGCACTACATCTTACAGGTGACCAACCAGTCGTCTTGTGTTCTTTGTGCACTACATCTTACAGGTGACCAACCAGTCGTCTTGTGTTCTTTGTGCACTACATCTTACAGGTGACCAACCAGTCGTCTTGTGTTCTTTGTGCACTACATCTTACAGGTGACCAACCAGTCGTCTTGTGTTCTTTGTGCACTACATCTTACAGGTGACCAACCAGTCGTCTTGTGTTCTTTGTTCACTACATCATACAGGTGACCAACCAATCACCTTGTGCTACTAATTGACACTACTCACCGCAGACATAAAGCACGGTCTCCACGCCTAGATGGGCCAAGGCACAAGAAAATAAAGAATTGTTCAAAATCCTTCTCTGTTCAAAAGCCTGCATAATTTATCTTTTGTTGTTGTAGTTTTTCGGCGACATACTCGTTTCGCGTTCAAAAACTTGGGCCCAATTCCTGACAGAGGGACAGACGGACAGAAAGACAGACAGACAGAGAGATCGACAGGAAACTGCTGTGCATTAGACATTGAGCAAACAAACTCATGATACACCCCATTTGCGTTTCATTCACAACACTGCACGAAGTCAGACATGCTGCACCCACAGACGTTCATTGGTTTTCTTAGATGTTGTGCCTTCACCCAGTCCTTTACCGTTGTTTCAGCCTGTGCCTTTCTCTTCCGTCCCTGAAGGTGTACTTTGAACTACTGCTGAGAAACTACTGCAGATGCCGTTTCTCGGGATACTGTCTTCACATTCATGTGTTCATAAGTAGCAAATAATTCATTGTTTCAACTTACTGCAGTCACCGCGCTGTGAAATCAACCTATTGTGTTAAAACGCACGCGGAAAAATGCTATTGTTTCATCGATTTTTTTTTCCACTTTCATTCTGAAAGCATATGAGATGGGCAGGTAGTGAGTTCCAAACAAGTTGTGCAGCAAGCTGAAAGAATGCTCACCCCAAAAATTACAGGTTTAGCTTTGGGATCTTCAGGAGTGTTTACTGGAGGTGTGGAGAGTTCACGGTGAATATGTGCACGGAATGTTGAGGGCACCTAAAGCGGAAGAGAGTCATCCGGAAAAGGAGGGCAAGAGCTTCAACTCGCCACAACATGTGGCAGTCGGCTGGTGAAATTCCTTCAGCAGATGCTGTGAGATGATCTCACTGTCTGTTATGGAGGATGAGATGGGCCACACTGTGGTGGATTTCCTGAAGCCTCCAGACAGACAGCCAGTAGTCAGGCAGAGTGTACTGTGCAGGTTTGTAGTCATGAAGGTGGGAAGTATTTAGTGAACTAATATGTCTTTCTGTTGCCTCAGTCAAGAGATATTCACACACACACACACACACACACACACACACACACACACACACACACACACACACACAAACACACACACACACACACACACACACACACACACACGCACGCACGCACGCACGCACGCACACAGACACAGACACAGACACACACACACACACACACACACACACACACACAAACACACACACACATACGTACACACATAATATGTAAATAAATAAATAAATACACACACACACACACACACACACACACACACACACACGAGAGAGAGAGAGAGAGAGAGAGAGAGAGAGAGAGAGAGAGAGACGGACAGATAGGCAGACAGACAGTCAGACAGACAAACAAACAGACAGACAGACCGACAGATACCAGGTGACAGACACAGAATCAGAGAACCAGGATCAGACAGAAAAAAAAGATAAATCCGACCACAGGCAGAAACAGTACAAGCTACTTTGCTGCGAACAGTAGAGACATACAGACAAGTGTACATCAGCCATATATGTATTGATTGAAGGTTCTTCGTACTCCGGTGTTTCCTATGTAATCTGCAGCATCGACACATTCAGAATACAACTAGCAAAAGTGTAAAGCATGCCCTCCCCCCTCACCAAAGAGATTATGTGTCCACCCAGTCCCTTTCCATTCCAGTCCCCCCCCCCCACCCCCCCCCCCCCCTCCTCCGATTCCTCTCCTCTCCTTTCCTACAATTCTACGGTGAGGCCGAGATGAAGTGACCCCAGAGGCAGTTTCACCGGGCATTGTCGTCTGATCCTCTGTGGACTACAAACTGACTTCCAGTGCCAGCAATGAAACTCCGTTCTGAGGCAGATGGTGTGAGTGGACTGTGGGCATGTGCCTTATTATGTGAGTGGACTGTGGGTATGTGCCTTATTATGTGAGTGGACTGTGGGTATGTGCCCTCTTATCTGAGTGGACTGTGGGTATGTGCCCTCTTGTCTGAGTGGACTGTGGGTATGTGCCCTCTTGTCTGAGTGGATTGTGGGTATGTGCCCTCTTGTCTGAGTGGACTGTGGGTATGTGCCTTCTTATCTGAGTGGACTGTGGGTATATGCCTTCTTGTCTGAGTGGACTGTGGGTATATGCCCTCTTGTCTGAGTGGACTGTGGGTATATGCCCTCTTGTCTGAGTGGACTGTGGGTATGTGCCTTATTGTCTGAGTGGATTGTGGGTATGTGCCTTATTGTCTGAGTGGACTGTGGGTATGTGCCCTCTTGTGTGAGTGGACTGTGGGTATGTGCCCTCTTGTCTGAGTGGACTGTGGGTATGTGCCCTTTGTCTTAGTGGACTGTGGGTATGTGCCCTCTTGTCTGAGTGGATTGTGGGTATGTGCCTTATTGTCTGAGTGGACTGCGGGTATGTGCCTTATTATGTGAGTGGACTGTGGGTATGTGCTTTATTGTCTGAGTGGATTGTGGGTATGTGCCTTATTGTCTGAGTGGACTGCGGGTATGTGCCTTATTATGTGAATGGACTGTGGGTATGTGCCTTATTGTGTGAGTGGACTGTGGGTATGTGCCTTATTGTGTGAGTGGACTGTGGGTATGTGCCTTATTGTGTGAGTGGACTGTGGGTATGTGCCTTATTGTGTGAGTGGACTGTGGGTATGTGCCTTATTGTGTGAGTGGACTGTGGGTATGTGCCTTATTGTGTGAGTGGACTGTGGGTATGTGCCTTATTGTGTGAGTGGACTGTGGGTATGTGCCTTATTGTGTGAGTGGACTGTGGGTATGTGCCTTATTGTGTTAGTGGACTGTGGGTATGTGCCTTATTGTGTGAGTGGACTCTAGGTATGTGCCTTCTTGTGTGAGTGGACTGTGGGTATGTGCCTTATTGTGTGAGTGGACTGTGGGTATGTGCCTTATTGTGTTAGTGGACTGTGGGTATGTGCCTTATTGTGTGAGTGGACTGTGGGTATGTGCCTTATTGTGTGAGTGGACTGTGGGTATGTGCCTTATTGTGTTAGTGGACTGTGGGTATGTGCCTTATTGTGTGAGTGGACTGTGGGTATGTGCCTTATTGTGTGAGTGGACTCTAGGTATGTGCCTTCTTGTCTGAGTGGACTGTGGGTATGTGCCCTCTTGTCTGAGTGGACTGTGGGTGTGTGCCCTCTTGTCTGAGTGGACTGTGGGTATGCGCCTTCTTGGAGTTTTGTTCCGTAGGGCTGGCCACTCGTTGTTTAGCTCCTGAAGGTGATAGGTGAGTCCAGACATATGACATCTCATTCATGGCCTTTAGGTCTTGGCAACATTATGCTCTGATAAATGGAGTGAGGGTAAAACACAGAATAGTATTGAATGGAGAGATTTACAATAATCAACAAATACGAAGGGAATCAGATCACACACACACACACACACACACACACACACACACACACACACACACACACACACACACACACTGGAAAACAAAGACATCAATACAAACAATACTGTGTTATCGCAAAGAATTATAATTTAAGACAACAGAGTGATTATCAGTGATCAGATCATATAGTTTAGGCAGGGGACAAAATTACATGCTTATGATATTACTAATTCTGTGAACGTAAATGCTTTAGACTGGGAAAAAAAAACGAACGACAGATTTCGCACATTACTGTCTTAAAGAACAAATTATATTAGACACAGTGTAAAGGTACATGGATGTCGATTATATTTCAGTCAAAACTATATGTTTTGCTTGGGTTCCCAGCCATGTATAGTCATTCGAGGCAATGAGATGGTTGATCAGCTTGCCGAGAATGACACAAAGAAAAAGTTGAACAGGTTATCTATTCCTCACACTGATTTGAAACCCAAAACACAGGCTTACGTCAAAGACCCCTGGCAAGGGGAATGGAACTCGCAGACGGATAACAAACTATTTCAAATCCGTCCAAACCTGAAAGAGTTTTTACCATGTTCCAGAGGCGGCCGTAAAGACGAAACAGTCTTGTGCCGCTTGTACACAGGCCACTCGTTTTATACCCATTCTTATCTTTTAAAAGGCGAAGAAGCTCCATGGTGCATTCCATGTCATGTTCCACTCACGGTGAAACATATTCTTTTATATTGTTGGGACTTGCACGAAGTGAGATATAAACAATTTACAGCAGACTCCATGAAAACCCTGTTCAGAGATGTCCCACATGACGTGATCTTTTGAGTTTCTGAAAGAGATTGATATTTTTCATCTGATCTAAGATTTTACGGAAGAAAGATTTTTAACGAAGTTTCTAGTACGTTTTTAGAAGATGCATTTCAGAGAGATGTGTGGAAGTTGTTTTTTTATGACTTGAGTTGATTTTAACGTGGTGACAGCCCTGATATGGGTCTTTGCGGTCGGCTGGGCCGTAAGCAACATTACCTTAACTTACCTTATTCTGAGAGAGAGAGAGAGAGAGAGAGAGAGAGAGAGAGAGAGAAGACAGACAGACAGACAGACAGACAGACAGACAGGCAGAGAGAGAGAGAGAGAGAGAGGAGAGAGAGAGAGAAGGAGACAGACAGACAGACAGACAGATAGATAAACAGACAGGCAGACAGAGAAAGAGAGAGAGAGAGAGAGAGAGAGAGAGAGAGAGAGAGACATAAAGACAGAGAGAGAGACAGAGACAGAGACAGACAATGAGACAGAGCGACAGATACAGACAATGAGAGAGAGAGAGAGAGAGAGAGAGAGAGAGAGAGAAGAGAGAGAGAGAGAGACAGAGAGAGAGAGGAGGGGGGTGAGAAAGAGACAATGAGACGGAGAGAGAGAGAGAGAGAGAGAGAGAGAGAGAGAGAGAGAGGGACGCACACTCACACACGCAGATTCACAGGAACTGCCTTCCCTCCTTGTCCCCCTCCCTCCGTTTTCTTTTCACATCTAACCCCATGCACACAACACACTGCGGTAATCTTCTTCTTTGTCGAAGATTGGATGAAGGCGGTAATATGCACAGGATCCAATCCCAGAACTGCTACAGATGCCTCTGATGCCGTGTCGGTCCAGGCTTTGGGAATTGTGTCAGTGATTGATGAGCTGGAAGAGTCTGCGTTTCTTGGATGTCGACTTCAAAGCAACCGCGGCTTCCAAGCTTTCAACAGCTTCAGGTTCTGCTTCTGCCTGCTTGCCTGCCTCTCTCTCTCTCTCTCTCTCTCTCTCTCTCTCTCTCTCTCTCTCTCTCTCTCTCTCTCTCTCTCTCTCATCTACAATTCATTTGCAATCGGCTTTATGTGCAGCTTTACCAAAGAAACAATCTGCAAAGGGGGAAAGAAAGGCCTCATAACCTAAGGATGTTCTATGCACATACAAAGTGTGCATGTGTGAGAAAATCAGAATGTAGGTGTACGCTTTGATTAAAAAAAAAAAAAAAAAGCGCAAGCAAAACTTTCCTGACAGCGAGTGCTAGAACATAATGCTACATTAACATGGTGATGAAGTTTTTTCGCCATTGAAAGTTCTTGATATATTGCGGATTAGACCGTTTCTGATTTGAGATGTGATTATATATATCCAAAGAACTCCAAGACCTAACCAGTGGGCTAGACGACCACGCACATGGGATGGAAATCAGCGCAGATAAGGTAATAGTGAACAGCAGCAATGAAGACCAGACCGCAAGCATCACAATGAACGGACAAAAACTGGAAGAGGTAAAAGCGTTCAAATACCTCGGCTCCACACTGACGAAAGACGGTTGCTCTTCAGCGGAAGTCAAGGTCGGATTAGTTCTTACCACATCAGCAAAGGTAAAACTCACAAAGCTGTGGAAAAGCAATGAGATCAGCTGCCCGACAAAACTCAAGCTATACAAAGCCCTCGTCCTCTCAGTCATGTACGGGTGTGAAAGCTGGAACTTGATGGCAGAGTTGGAAGGAAAGATCCAAGCTTTTGAAATGAAGGCATACAGAAGACTGCTCTACATCTTCTGGACAGAACACAGAATCAACGACTCTATCCGAGAGCAGGTGACCACACTGACAGGACCACAGGAACTCCTCTTGAGAACGGTGATGTGATTTGGCCACATGGCATAACACAACTCGCTGGCAAAGACAGTCCTGCAAGACATGTTTGGAGGAGGAAGGTGCAGTGGCAGGCAGAGAAAGAGCTGGTCGAAGAACGTGATAAAGTGGACAAACCTCAGGTTGCCAGAACTCCTGCGAGAAGCAGAGGACAGGTTGCGATCGAGAAGAAGATCGACGGAGTCATCCCTCAGTCTCCCGTACGACCACTTAGGTTACATACGACATGATGAAGCTTGCGGTGAAATGTTTGAGTCTTTTGCCACTAAAGGATGGGATGTTTGACAGAGACTGTGCCAGCTAGGTGGATGACATTGTACGGGTGCACAGAGTGAGTTGCGGTGCATCAATGGCCGTCAACCCCAACCCCTATCCCCGCCAAGTGATTGTCAAAGTCTTGCGTTGGCGAGACAAAGTGGACGTCTTGACAAAGGGACATATGGTGTTGAAGCAGAAAGGAATTCAGGATGCAGGCGACTTGACAACCAGACAATCTGGGCAGATCAGAAAGCAACGTGAAAAGGGATTAGGGCCTACATGCTTATTACCAGGGCAACAAACTGGTAGTCGCGGGCCCTCTACAGCAACGTTCTAGCAACGGCAACAATGACAACTCACACCATCACAACGGAGCCCCCAGTCATCCAAGAGGGGGATCAGTCGGAAATTGTAGCCCCGAAAGCAGGTCTCCTGTCCGTGGCAGCAGTGCGACCACTAGTGGGTCCTCAAGCTACCAACATAAGTCACTCCGACCCCCTAAACGAAGGCGCCCAACCAATTCCCTCAACGATGCAGTGTTGGAAGACTTGAACCAAACATGATGTGTTGGCTAAGCCCCAGGTTTGAACACAGTCCAACACACTGTAAGCCGTTCGCTTTCTTTCTTGTCTAGTAATATTGAAGGCTTTTGCCACGTTTTTGTCGACCTAGATTTCTATAATTATGTCAATAAGTTTGACACTGCGCGCTTATTTGAATTTATGCTCAGCATGTCGTTTTCCCCTCCAGATTGCTGGTCAGATTTTTCATGTTTTTCCTCTCCTGCTTTAAACAGGAGTCCCGTCTCCCAGGACACCAAGAGCCCAGCCCCGTGTCGCAGTGGGTCTAATACAAAGACAAAATCTGAGGGAGTACAGTCATCCGAGGGCCAACCTTACGGCAGCTACGAGACGAAGAAGAAGAAGAAGAAAGAGGAGGAGAAGAAGAGAAACAAGAAGAGGATGAACACGAAGATGAAAAAGATCAAGAAGAACAAGTACCTGAAGACGAACAAGAAAATGAGGAAGAAGAACTAAATCGCTGTAACATTAAAAACGTGTACTTTGGGCGACTTAAACTGGTGCACAGTTTTGAAAATTCTTTCGTTTTCTGCCCTGATTGATATTTGCTCACCAAAAGAAGTGCGTGAGTATCTTTACAGTTAGGATTGAGAGTGAATATCGTATTCTGTATGCGGTTTGTACAATCTAACAGGCAGTGCTCTGCGTTTTCTATGTGATGGGCCACACGCACATTTTGGATCAACTAGTAAATGTCTATTGTGTAAGTCGTGATTAATGTTACTCATTATTAAACGTAATCTACAATGGTTTATTTTAACCTGCTTCGATCCAATACAATAGTAGTAAGGAACGATGGTGCCTGAAGCAGATAGAAAAACGTTTAAACTGGCTAATAGAGTTTGTTGACTTGATATCGTCTGGAAGGCTGTTCCACAAGGTGACTGTACTAGGTAAAAATGATTTTTGGTATGATTCAGTTCTAAATCGTAGCACTGTTTTTCGAGTGGCCGACGCAATGGTAACGATTTTGGTCAGAGACTAGAGACGGGAGAAGATCGCTAAATAGTGTGGAAAGGCGCCATTAACCATTTTATGAAATTGTATCAGCATGTGTCTTTTCCGTCTTTCTTGTAATGAACAAAAACCAGACTCTTCGTATAATTTCTGATTTCTCTTAGCTCTGCCAATAATAATACGAACTGCTTGTAAGTGTAGTTTTTCTAATACAATTGACTGGGTGTCTGTGCAATTGTCTCACAAAATATCTGCATAGTCAAAATGGGGTAAAATAAAGGATTTGTACATCGTTTCTAAAGTCTTTCTGGTTAGTCTGTATTTGTATTTTTCAAAACACGCAATTAACATGTTTTTACTTTGTTGGCTGTGAATCGTATGTGTTCGTCCCATTTGCAGTTGTCTTGAAAAGTTACTTGTGGATGTTTGTGGGATTTTGAACGTTCTAGGGTCTTCCTTCCAAACGTAAGAGGTAACATTTGGCACTGATCACGGGTAATACTGAGAAGTTCGATTTTATTTGCATTAAAGTTAATGTTCCAAAGTTTGGCCAATGGGCAACTTTCTAAAGATCTGAATTTAGGATTTCTGCCCTGATATGTGGATAATTTAAGGCGAGTAATAAACTAATATCGTCGGCAAACAATCTAATTGCAGCCTGGATTTCATTTACAATATCATTAATGTATAACAAAAGCAGTAAAAGACCAAGGACAGATCCTTGGGGAACACCGGTGGGAATTCTTTTCAACTCGGACTTTTCGCCTTTTATAACTACTGATTGTTGTCACGAAAAAAGTCTAGTAGTTTCCCTCTTATCCCCACCGCTGCTAGCTTTAGTAAAAGTCATCTGTGCCAGACACGATCGAAAGCTTTGATATATCAAAAGTAGATTTTGTTGTGATCCCACGATCAAAAGTGGAACAGAGATCATTGTATGTGACCAGAATCTGGTTGACTGTGGACGCCTGCAACGGATTGATGACTTCATTTGTTTTTAAGAATGTGTATACATGTTTGTGGACACATTTCTAAGAATTTTACCAATGCAGCTAAGGAGCGATAATTTTAACACAGTTATCTTGGTCCTTTTTTGTGAATAGGTAAAACGTGTGCTCTCTCCCACAGCGAGGGAAATTTACTTTTGTTCAGGCATTTATTAAACTGAGTGAGAGGACTAGCTACAACATTTAATGCACATATAAATAGTTTGTTGTGGATGAGGTCTGGACCAGATGATTTTGTCTTATCGAGATTTCTAACAACTGATATGATATCGTCTTCAGTAAGTACAATTTCATTAATTTCATAGCTGGCAAACGGCATCTGTGGTAGTTCGTCATCGTCGTTATCGAGAGTGGATTGTTCTATGAATAACTTATTCAGTATATCAGCTTTGTCTTTATTAGAATAATACGTTGTGCCGTTTGACAGTAAAGGAGGAATGTCATCAGTGTTCATGCCTTTTTTGTTGAATAAAAAAAGAACGAACTGGTCTCCACCAGTCCTTTTGGCCAAAGTTCAGTGGATCTGATCCCTTGTTGTCTATTTCCTTATAAAACTCAGCCTGCCGTTCTCTTTATTTGGCTGTGACATAATTCCGAAATCGCCTAATACTATGCCAGTCTTCAGAGAGATCCATTTGTTTAGCTTTTGCACGAATATATTTACGCTTCTCTATTACGAGACGTATTCAATCAGTCATCCAAGGTACATCATTTGGGTAAACTGTAATAACTTTGGTTGGCATACACTGCTTTGCTAGGCTCATGAACATATTAGTGAAGTGTTCAACAGTTTCGTCAACAGTTCTCATGTTTAAAATGTATTGCCAGTCAAAAAGTTGTTTAAGTCAACAAAATTCGTCTCTGTTTAGTTTATTTTAGTAAAATATAGTTCTTTGAAAATTACGGTTGTTTTATTGTGTTTTTAAGGTGCAAACATGGAATAATGTGATCGCAAAGGACTGCGGGTATGACTTGAGTTGATTCAACTAAGTTGGGGAGTTGGGTAATGGGAGGGAGTTGGGTAATGGTGAGGTCTAGACAAGTTGATGTAGTGTCGGTGATTCTGGTTGGCTCGTTACTAACTGGTGAAGACTGTAACTGAATGATTTCTGTTTGGTGTCGAGAGGGGTTGTTAGGCAGTCTGTATTAAAGTCGCCCAGTACAAAGAAAGGTAGAGTTGTTCTGTTTACTTCCCTGAACCTAGCTCCCACAAGATCCCAGTAGCGTATCAGCGCATTGGTCTGCAGTGTCTTGCATATGTGCTTGAACATTCGACAATGCGCAGATTTGAAAAGCAGAACAGCCAACCTTCAAACCAATGCTGAAGTATTCCAGACTGAATCTGAAAACATGTTAAATGACAATTCTGCACTATTTGTTGATAACCGTCAGTCAGAAGATTGGTTCTTAATCCCTTTAATAGATCTGTGTGCATGTTACGAACCTACGAACGTTTGATCTTAAACGGCTTCTATTACCCTGATGCATCAAAGCAATTTACTTTTGTTTCTCCGTGTTGTGCAAGTGTAAATGATTACTTTATTGCTTCTCCGGACTTGACTTCACTATGGACAGATTTCGTAGTAGAAGAGAGAATCGAATCGGTTCATATGCTCCTTGTATTAAACAGTAAATCGTATGTTTTCAGAAAAAGATGTAAATAGCTTATGCGACAGACCCTTTTGTTCTCCTGATGAAATAATATGGAACTCTAATGAAGTACATACACTCCTTGAAACCTGTTCTTCTCCTGCAGTTTCTGACTGTACAGCAGATACCACTGCTCAGATGGGACAGTCAATCAATGATGCTTATGTGTGCTGCTAACCATGCCGCAATGTGTATGACGAAGCAGACTTGTCCCAATAGCCCGGAAGGTGATGTGTCCATTTCTAAACAAAGTAACCCATGATTCGACAAAGATTGTTGCCGGTCAAAGAAGAACGTATTTAAAAAAACTTTAAGAATCTTTAAAAGAAACGAAAAACTAGAAAACAGACAATAATATTTACAGAATCGAAAAAGTGCAAAACTACTCTTAGAATCTAGGAACAAAATTCAAAAAGGAAGCTGTAGATAGACTTGTCAACAATCTCTCTCTCTCTCTCTCTCTCTCTCTCTCCTTCTCTCTCTCTCTCTCTCTCTCTCTCTCTCTCTCTCCGCGTATGTGCTTCCTCCTTTTCTTAACCCCTTTGTATTGAAGACAGCACACTTTCGAAGACTACGTCAGCAGACACAGACACTGTTCCTTCTAGACGTATCCGATTCTACTCTTTTACTGAAAGTGAAGTGCTACCGATAGCAGACCAAGCCCAAAAGCACATCAAAGACGACTGCAATGTGAGCGCTTCAACAGGGAGAGGGATTTGCAGGTCACATAAGAAGTCACTCACAACTGCTGGGCAGGTAACGTGACAGATTCTCAACATCGGAGATTCTCCTTCTTCTTGTCCATCATCATCATCATCATATCATCATCATCTCATCATCATCATCGTTATCATCGTTGTCACCATCATCATAATCAGCAGCAGCAGCACAAACAGGAGTGCAACACTACCACCATGGTCATCATCATCATCATCATCACCATCATCAACAACATCAACAAAAACAAAACAAAACCACCCAAAAAATCCTTCTCCTCTTCCCAGCTCTCTCTCTCTCTCTCTCTCTCTCTCTCTCTCTCTCTCTCTCTCTCTCTCTCTCTCTCTCTCTCTCTCTCTCTCTCCGTTGTTCATTACCATGGAACCCTTCGTCCACTTACCGTTGTTTCTAGTGTCTGCAGACTTTGCAGAGTACCCCACTCAATCTCATTTCTTTGCTCCACTGCCTTGCAAGTGTCGTCCTGCTATCAGTTTGAGAGATGTTTTAGAACTTTGCAGGAAAAAGAAACTTAGTGTGACTAAACAAAAAAATAAATGAAACCATGAAACCATGAAACCATGTTTACACTTTGAAATGTCCCCACTCCCATCCCCATCCCATTTTCTACCAAATACCAGCTTTGAAGGAGGAGAAGAAGAAGAAGAAGAAGAAGAAGAAGAGAAGAACAACAACAACAACAACAACAACAACAATAAGGACAACAACAACTACAAGAATGATAACAAGAACACGAAGGAGAGAGAGAGGAGAGAGGAGAGAGAGAGAGAGAGAGAGAGAGAGAGAGAGAGAGAGAGAGAGAGAGAGGATTTGATGGGGAAAACTAACAACACAAAAAGAAATACTTTACAACATTCTCCTAAGTCCGTCGGAAACCACCATGCTGAAAACCCATTGCCTGTACCCGAAAGCCTTGGCAAGGTAAGAACAAACACTGAAACGCTCGCAGCACATCTCCGAATTGCTGTCCAGAGAATCCAAAGAATCCATCAACTTCCACAACGTTACTCCACTGTCTGTCCACCATTCACATCACCACTGCCGCAGAGTGTATCCTGCTTTCTGAAGCGACGTACTACTAAAACTCCGTTCTTTGCTGCCAAGCTTTGTAGGTATCGGATGTTTTCAGTATTGTTCTCGGGACTACTCTGCCGTTAAAAGGGCCATATGTTGGCATGAAGGAGATTACCAGACCTCAGGGGGATTCTGGGGATGCATCAATTGTAGCTGGAGACTGCTGCCGTCTGCAATAAGTAGGAGGCCATCTTCGGAGAGAGTGTTTTGCTGTTGTTGTTGTTATGGCAGTGAGAAGAGGGAAAACAAGAAGAGTGGGAGTACTGAAGGGCGGAATATGTCGAGAGACTGAACTTCTGGATAATGCAGTCATACTCTTTGACTTTGTTTTTGAGAAATGTGTATAGACACCACACTACTGAAAGCAATTGCGAACAAATGTGTCCAAGCTATCAAAGGAGCCACACTCTTCAAGGACGGCTTAAAGGGATTTAAGGACAATGGTTTAAACTGTGAGAGGATAATAGAATACTTGGAAAATAAATATCCTCAGCCTCCTCCTCCTCCTCAACATGTGCAGGCCGTTAGCTGTGTGAAGGAGGCAGAAGCTATCGGACATTGACAGATGACGACATCGGCGAGGACACGTAAAATTCCTGATTTCAAGCGTTTCCTAGTCAAGGAAAGTAAATCGATCTCTCGGGCCAGGGAGCAACATGCGTGGCGTCTCTCGGGCCAGCTAGTGATAGGTATTAAGCAACACAAGGACTATTTACGACCAGTGCACCTCGCACTTGAAAAACAAGAACCCAGTTGTGTGTCCAGGTCGGCGTTGTGAAGTGCTCAGCCGATCTTATTGTCTGTTCGGATGTGTGGACGATATGTCTGTGGCTTTCACGAGGATAGTTACTGTGGGAGAGTGAGTTTATAAAGTGGTGTGAATTTTCGACGTTCGTTCGTGACAGAAATGACCGAAGTTGATCATGAGGCTGTTTGTTGGCTCTTCAGAAAGTTTGCTCGACCGTTGTGATGTGAAGGTGAACATATGGTTACGGAGATCCTTTGTGGAAAAGTCTGTATAAAGTGGACGTTAGAGAATACAAAATACGCGACTCCAGAGATTAATTGACTGATTGATTGATTGATTGATCGATTGATTGATTGATTGATTGATTGATTGATCGATGCTTTTTATATCCAAGGGTAACAGATAAGCAATTACTGTTTTTTTTATCCGGCTCTTGCAACTAACTAAGCATGACTAACAGCTACGAACAAAGCTTTTAACAAACGTCTAGAGGGAGGGAGGGAGGGAGGAAGGGGGCGGACCGACAGACAGACAGACAGACAGACAGAAGCAAGACGAGAGAGAACAAGGATGGAAGGGACCGAAATGGTA
>CM065729.1:32935459-32957959 GCA_033310375.1 Conus canariensis | reverse complement strand
GGAAAAGAATGTGGAGCGTCATTGCCTGTCAGTGGTTTCTGACAAGTTCTGGCCAAGGCAGGTCAGTCCCACGAACGCACAGAGGATGCTCAATGTCTGGACAATAAACGACGAAGACATTTAAAGGCTACCGAGGAAACTAATCTTTGTCCATACCATACAAAAATATTTGTTTTTGTTTCTTTTTGTTTGTTTCTCTTTTTGTCTTGTCCAGAAAGGATCTGTAATAAAGAGTTTGGAAATAAAATATGGATGTTACTGTGCATTTCTTTTACGAATGTATGTGTCAGCATTTGGAGGTGGTCGTCTAATGCTCTACCTGTTCACAGGTCGTGTTGTCTGTAGGTCAAGATTGGCCGTTGTTTGAGTTGGTATATAGTGGTCCTAAAACGATACCGTGGGTGTCTTTACCTACCCCGACCACAGCCTGCATGAATCCAAAGTTAACTCAGTCTGACTGTCCGTCTTTCCGACTCAGTTTAACCGTCTGTCTGACTCCTCTTTGATTCTGTCTGTCTATCTGTCTGTCTGTCTGTCTGTCTGCCTGTCTGTCTTCCTGTCTCTCTCTCGCTCCCTCTCTCTCTCTCTCTTTCTCTCACAGAGAGAGAGAGAGAGAGAGAGAGAGAGAGAGAGAGAGAGAGGAGAGAGTTTGTGGAATGCTGTTGGAATTAGCTGACAGAGTTAGGAATAACAGTGACTAATGTGAGAATGAAACTGTGAATGTGGTTTCAGATTTGTATGGATGAACCAACGCCTTTTCAAAATCTATATCCAACAATAGTCCTGCAGTTTTCTGTATTTTACAGTGGTAGATAATACCATATGTTAATCTGATATTATTACCCATATTTCTATCACTCATGAAGCCCGATTGATATTCGCTACGAAGCTTTGGGAGAACCTTCTTTAATCACATAGGAATACATGTTGTGGCGATTTTGTACACAACATTTCAAAGGGAAATTGGTCTCCAGTTTTTTTTTTTTTTTTTTTTTTTTTTTAGATATTCTCTCGATTTATCATCTGTTGGGAGACATATGGTGATTCCCTCCTTTTGTGTTTAAAACATTTCTCCTTTGGTAAAGCCTTCGTTGTTAGACCTCACGACCAGATCACCGATTCTTTTCCGCCAAAAAACGCAATGAAAACTCTACTGTAAACTCATCTGATCCTGGACTCTTCCCGTTATTCATATTTTTCAAAGACTGTGTGGCTTCTTCAAACGTTATTTTACCTTCTAAGCTTTTGGCTTCATTTTCCTACAATGAGGGTATACTTTTACCATTTCTTCTATTTCATAGTTGATCCTGTCTTTTTTCATACAGCTTTTTGTAAAAAGACCTTGTTTCATAGACAATATCACCTGTCGTTTCTAACAGGGTACCATAGTTTTGTACAATTTTTGTCATTTGTTTATTTATATAGTTTCTTTTTTCTAACCCACAAAAATACTTCGTTATTTTTTCACTTCCAGCGACCCATCTGGCTTTTGAGCGTATTAAAACACATTCTTTTTTCTTTCGCCTAATTTCCGTTAATTTTCTATTTTCATTTTCTGCTTCTTGGGTCACTTGGTTGTTTTTAATTGGTTGTTTTTCTAACTCTTCAGTTTCTTTCATTTGACCATTTCTAACTCTTTATTGGCTTTCTTTTTTCAGTGTAGTGTAAGCAATGGTTATGTTTGTAATTTCCATCTATCAAAATCAAGGAGTAGCTGGTCTGAGATAGTAAAGCGAATATCTGAAGTTAGCATTTCCGGTAGTTTATTTCTATCATACGGGGTCGCGGCATACTGTGAAAATATCCTATGTGTGAGGCTGTTTATTTCATTAAAATATTCCTGATCCTTTAACAATGAACAATTATGTTTCCAGAATGTCTTTTTCTTGTTTAATCTCTCCAAAAGTCATGTCCATTTTTATCAATGAATGATCAGTTCGGCATACTGGCAAAATATCTACCGAGGTAATATAGATGCATACATTGTCAGAAGTAAGAAAAAAGTCTAGTCTGCTCTGCTGTAATGGGTTACTTTTCTTCCAAGTGAACCGCTGTATTTGCGGATTGTATTCTCTCCAAACATATACCAAGAAAATTTTCATGTCTTCTCCTCCTTTTACTCTAGCCTTCACATTATTATCACGTTTGATATAGGTTTGGGTTTAACACTAAATCCCTGTTTCTTGCAATATTGAGATTAGCATAGTTTAATCCTTTTATTTTTCTTATTTTCAAATTAACCTTGTTAATGTCATCATCAAATGAAAACACGGTTAAACAGTTATATATTCATTTATATAAAGCATTCAACAAGTGAAATATATGTATAACATAAAGAATACCTATATCAGTTTGCGACACTATTTACAATGTATATCCCCACTCTAAGAGGCTATGGCCTTTATGAATAAAAACATTTGAGTCTTGATTCTCTCTCTCTCTCTCTCTCTCTCTCTCTCTCTCTCTCTCTCTCTCTCGCTCTCTCTCTTCTTCTTGCCCGGGCCCCATATAAAAAGATGATTATTCGTTTTATGATTATGGCAACAATCACCAAACTAAAATGCCTTGAGGGCGTGCTTGAGAATTAACATCAATAATCACAGAATTAAAAAAAAAAAAAACTATAGTAGAAAAGAACGGAGAAATACGCTAATGATAGCAGCATGTCAAAACAAAGCCTCCTTTAGTTCTTCCAGCGCAACTGGTTTCAAGAAAAAAACGAATACGTTTGTCAAACGCCACGCATGTGTCCGCACCCCACACGGTAAAAAAAACAATCTCACACACAAAGGGTGTGGGATATATTCCCTTTTAAACAGATTGATACAGAATTATTTGTTCACACAATATTCAAGTTCAACGGGGAGTCTTAATAAACCATTATCTTTCACAGTGAGTGGCCTCTGCACAAGGCCACAGACGCGTTTTAAATCGGCTTCGGAAGTTCAAATCGGCTTCGATAATTAGACTGTTCTCTGTTCCAGTAATTAGTCTGTTTTTTTGTCAATTAATCAAACGATTAAGCAGCTGATGAGTATGAATTTATTTATGTTAACATACCGTGGGCTAAATTCAGGACAAAAAGAGCAGGGAAAATGTGGTAATTCAACAGACTTTGGCTGGATTACAAGAAGAAAGAAGAAGAAGAAGAAGAAATCATGTACGAAAGTATCTGTTTCTCAACCTTCACAAGCCTCTGACAGTTCAGCATCTTCAGCAAAAGTCAATTTCAATTCCGATAACCCGGTGAAAACAATTTAAAGTCCGTCAGTTCGCTGTAAATTGGCGTGGGCAACGATGAAATATACTTTTTGTACGACTGACAGGGTCTTTGCAGGTGGCCCCTCATAGCACCGATCATCAGTGCCATGGACGGAAGACCGGCAAGCTGACGGAACCGATACAGTCGGCAATGAAAGACCTGATGTGCACTTGGATTGAGAGTGGAAAAAATGTAGACAGTAGAAAATTAAGAAAAACCAACTGTGCTTTGTCTATACTTTAAAAACCGATAAGCTGAAGAAGGAAATAGAAGCAAGCAAAGAGAACAAGTTACATGCTGATTTGGATCTCGCAGTGTCAGATATCTTAGACTACAAAAACAGTTGTTCAGAGCAAAACTCCGGAAATCATAACTGATATTTTATGTTATGTTGACGGAGAAGAAGACGAAATTCAGCGTCAGTGCCAAGATAAGGCCCCTCACATCTTTCGTAACAACTTAGAACTACGCAAAAACCCAGCTGCTGTTGATCGCTTGGGAGAGACCAGAAAACATGGCTGTGGTACCCCACGGGGAATCGTCGTCAGATTCAGATTCTCCAGAAGAATTCGCAAGACATTCATCTCCATCTGGAAGAAGCTGAGACAGGGAGTGTCCAGGAGAAGGACTGTCACTGTTGATGATCTGACTCAACAAAACTATCAACTGTAGCAATGCGAGAACTGCCAGTGTCACTCACATGGGCTAGACAAAAATGAGTAAATGTTACATGAAATCACATAGCGAATTTGTCAAAGAAATAAACCAAAACTAGACCGGTTAGATCCGAGACTCACTACAATCTGAGACTCACTAGTCTGCTTCCAATGAAACAAAACAAAGAAAGAGTCCGTGGGCACTGTGCTGAGGAGACTGGCGCAGGAAAGAGAGTTTTCATGAAAGACGTAATTGTGTGACAGGAAACATGATGTGAGAGGGTTAGAGTGGTTATTATTAGCATTGTGATTAGTAGTAGTTTTGTTTTTTTAGAAATGATTGGTGGCAGTACGACTTTAAAATAATAACGTAAAACTTTTATCCCATTGCATGCATTTACAAACTCGTCAATGACGTCATAAAATCGGCTTGATCTCTGAAGCTTGTTTCCAGAGTCCTCAAGCATGTCCCACCGTGGACACTTCTCAGATGGATTTCAGTGCTATCTTCAGCGTTGTTTGGCAGCAACAGAGTGCAATGTCAGTGACACCAGGTAGAACACTTATCCTTGTGTACAAGTTGATCGTAGCATCCAGCGATTCCTGTGTGCTCGTACTGGTATCGTATATCAGAGGAGGTCAGAAGCGCTTCGAGACCAGCTTAAAGTACAAATACCAAACCTTGTATTTGCCAGGCAGGCCACACTGGCCTGCTATCTGTAGACTTTCTTCTGCAGATTGTTTTGTTGATTTCCCCCACTTTCTGTCGTTCAATAGATTATCATACCACCTCCCAAGGCTCTTGACAGGTTCATGTCACTGGATGGCTTGGCTGGCCACAGCGAACGCAACTGTTTCAGTTATTTTTCCTTTCCGCAGACACTGATTCCGTGATTTCATTGCTTTGAAACCCATCCCTGATGAAGCGATGAAATGGTCAAATTCTTCAGTGTTTAGTGCTTCATACTCCTTGGCGGATTCGACTTTCGTGTCACAAGGGAGACTTTGAAACGAGGCATTTGGTATCCATTCCTGAGGTTCGCTGTACCTGTACCATCCATGTCTGGGTTCAAGACGACTTCCATTGACAACACAAACCGTACATGATACAATGCACAGCACACTGCTATGCCAAACAGCCCACTGCTATGCCAAACAGCCCATTGCTATGTCAAACAGCCCATTGCTATGCCAACTTCCAGATTAATCCCAACTATTGTGCATTCCTTTGTGAAAAACTTCATTGAGAAGTTTGGAAAACCTCAGCATTCCTTGGGCCCTTTTGGGGGATATGATACACATTGAGGCCTAGTTGAATCATCTGTTTTGGGGGATATGATACACATTGAGGCCTAGTTGAATCATCTCTTTTGGGGGATATGATACACATTGAGGCCTAGTTGAATCATCTCTTTTGGGGGATATGATACACATTGAGGCCTAGTTGAATCATCTCTTTTGGGGGATATGATACACATTGGGGCCTAGTTGAATCATCTCTTTTGGGGGATATGATACACATTGAGGCCTAGTTGAATCATCTTGTGTGGAACTACTCATTGGCCCGATCGAGCAACATTACATCGGGGTCCTCTTTCTCTGCCTTATCTCACTGGATTCCCAAATCATACTGCCATGATTAAAATAACCAGAAACCCCGCAGAATGTGTGTGTGTGTGTGTGTGTGTGTGTGTGTGTGTGTGTGTGTGTGTGTGTGTGTGTGTGTGTTGTGCGTGCGAGCGTGCGTGCGTGCGTGCGTGCGTGTGTTTGTGTGTGTGTGTGTGTGTGTGTGTGTGTGTGTGTGTGTGTGTTTGTGTGTGTGTGTGTGTGTGTGTGTGTGTGTGTGGTGTGTGTGTGTGTGTGTGTGTGTGTGTGCAATAAGAACAATAACAAGAACAAGAACAAGCTGTATTCATTCTTTTCAAGGCCATTTGACGCATATGAACAGAAGAGGCAATTCATGATATGAAGTAACATGAAATATCTCTTTTCATTGATAAAATCGTGATTGGTCTCTTAATTCGAAACAATGAATGAATGAATGATTATTTATGGCGCTTAAACTTAGATAAGCCCTAAGCGCTTACAAATGCAGAAAAGATTAAAGAAAACATAAATGAAACAAATAAGAATATGAACAATGCAATAAGTACCATGGACCTAGAACAAGAGTACATATTGACACACACTCACGCACACGCAACACACACCGGCGCGCGCACACACACACACACACACACACACACACACACACACCACACACACACACACATACACACGCGCGCGCGCGCGCGCGCGCGCGCACGCACGCACGCACGCACGCACGCAGACACACACACACACACACGATCCAACACGCAATCTCACAACGACGCACACAACAGCATGCCCGTGCATGCGCACACACGCTCATACCCCCCCCCCCCCCCCCCCACACACACACACACACACACATACAGACACACACACACACACACACAACAATCACTCCACACACACACACCACACACACACACACACACACACACACACACTCACACACACACACAAGCCGCACAGTTATTTTGATGGGGAAGGCGAAGGGGAAGAAGGAACTGCTATTAATAGGTGAAGAGGGTTGTTTTAAGAGATGCTTTGAAGGAAAACAGCGAGTTTGAACTACGCAAAGATATTGGGAGTTTATTCTGAGACCGAACCTTGAAGAGAAAAAAAGAGGGATCGCCATAGGTTTAGTTCGAAATCGAGGGATTCCGTTATATTGAGAGCTACTTTGTATACTTACTTTCCTTTAAGTCTTAAAATAAAAAAATTGGTTTTTTTGTTTTTTGTTTTTGTTTTTGTTTTGTTTTTTGCCGTGAAGGAAAACGGTAATAGTATTGAGAATGTCTTTCGTTCTTAAAGAAATATTTCTTAAACTTATGAGCATGAAATGTGTTACGTCGTCAATGCAGTTCTCATTACAATATGCTACCATGATTATGGTAGTATGCTAAAACGGGGGACACCTTTGAGTGGACGTCGGCTGCTTTTCAGTAGACCCAATGCTCTTATAAGCTTGACATCATCAAGATCAGAAATGTATGACGCTGCTATAAATTCAGGATGGTGCATAAGGTAGCCTTGCTCTGTTGTCAAAGAGTCATGCCAGGTTTGACGATAAATGGCTTGGAGTCTAGTTTTAAGTGATGACAGAAATATCTGTGCATGGCCAGGATCCTGCATTTCCCAGACATGCCCCAAACCGTAAGTACGTAAAATGAGTTTTACATTTGCGACCCAGGTCTTTCTTCCAGACCTATCTTGCATGTATAACATATTATAACACTGTGTGTGGTACCTGCCATTTGCTAAATGTAGAACTTTGCACAGTAACATAACCACCCAACCTCTCCCTACCCGTTACGGCATATAACGGCCCTCCACTGTCACACCCACCACTACCCTACCCTGTGGTGACCGACTTTACGCGTCACTACCCACACCCTTTCCCTCGTCAAATCACTCGCCTGACCTACACACGGGACCAGCTGCTGGCTGGCAGGGAGCGACCTTCACCCCTTGACCCTTCGCTCAACGTGACACTGCGGTGTCTCAGGATTGGCCGTGACCTTCCTCACTGTCGAACAGCACGGGGAGGGAGGAGGAAACGGAGGACGATACCTACAGTCGGTAACGTTGCCCATCTCTCTCACCATCTCGCCACAACCACACTCGCTCAGTAAACTGTTGCAACTTGATTCAAGTGCCTATGGCTCCTCGGACACAAACAACAACGAACATTTCGCTGACACTTTTCAATGCTCAGTCACTTGGTAATACTTGTAAAAAGAAACGATATGCCGTAAATGACTTATACTCTCCAATGATATCAACATTCTTTGTGTAACGGAAACGTGGTTCAAGGAAAGCGGCGATGAACCAAAGCTACGTGACCTCGCCCCAGCTGGCTATACCACCAAGTCCTTCCCCCGCCCCACGACTCCACAGACCTGCGGGGGGGGGGGGGGGGGGGGGCGGAATCGCATTCGTCATCTCGAATAAGCTGCTCCCCTATTGCTCTTTTGACTCGTCTTTTGATTTTCAGCATCGGACCTTTGAACTTGTTCACCTGAAACTGTCCCTACCTAGCGCTCCTGTCACTAACATTTTTGGGATTTATAGACCGGTACCCAGCAGAAAGAACAAATTTACGCCCAGCATGTTTGTCAACGAACTTCCAGACTTTCTTGAATTTGTAAATGACTTCCAGGAACATTGTTATTGATCGGCGACTTCAACTTCCATTTCAATAAGCCCACAGTGGATACACGCCCGAGGTGTTAGAAATGTTAGATACTTTTGGACTCCAGCAGTCCGTGAATGAAATGACGAACAAACAGGGTAACATAGTAGACTGGGTAGTCTACAGAGACAGTGATCATCTTCTCAAATCCTCAACCGTTGATGATAACCTAGCATCGGATCATTATGCTGTGAAGTGTGAATTAGATATCGTTAGGCCCACCGTTCCAAAGACTTACAAGGAAGTTAGGAAAATTTATGCTATCGATATAGAGGCTTTCAAATCTGATCTGACCACGGCCATACCGAGCGAGCCATCGGCCTGTCAGCTGACCTCTGCCCCACGTGCCATGCTTGATAAGCATGCTCCAGTGAGCAGGCGCTTGATCACTGATCGCTCACTGTGTCAATAGCACAACACAGTGGGTCCCGAGTTGTCCGAGGCCAAGCAGGAGAGGAGGGGGGGCTGAGAGGCGATGGCGCGCCACGGGACTGACTGTGCACAGGGAAATATATCAAACTGCGAGAAATCATGTTACTGACATTGTTCATCAAGCAAAAACTTTGTTCTATTCTTAAAGATATTGGCCTGAAATACGGCCAAGCAACTATTTAATGTCACAAATAGTCTCCTAGGCAAAGTCAGCTACCACCCCCTTCCCACCATCTTCCAAACTCAAGAGCTCCCTCAGAAATTCTTAGAGTTTTTCAATGGAAAAATTGACACTATCCGTGAAAAGCTAGATTCTACTGCACCTGTACATCCTCTGAATGACAAAGTTTACTGTGGACCTCCTTTGGCTTGTTTTAGTCCTGTTAGTCAAGACTATGTCAAAAAACTTTGTTTGCGATGCGCCCTAAATCATGTGAACTTGATGACATTCCCACTAACATGCTCTTTCAGTGCATTGATGATGTCCTACCCCATCTTACTCATGTTATCAATACCTCTTTGTCCTCTGGTCACGTTCCTGAAATCTTCCGGTCCGCAGTGGTACGTCCATTGATCAAGAAACCTTCATTAGATAAAAATGTTTTAAAGAATTATTGGCCTGTATCAAATTTGTCATTTCTATCAAAATTATTGGAGAAGATCGTTTTGGAACAAATTCTAGAACATCTCGAAAAGAATCACCTTTTGAATCCTCATCAATCTGCTTACAGACAAGGCCATAGTTGTGAGACAGCACTCCTCCGTATAGTCAATGACCTCCTCTGCGGGCTTGACGATGGGAACGTTTCCTTATTAGCGATGTTAGACCTCTCTGCAGCATTTGACACGATCGATCATAATATTTTGTTCTCACGGCTTCAAACTTCCTTTGGATTCAAAGACACAGCTCTCGACTGGATTATCTCTTGCTTGACTGGACGGACTCAGACAGTGTGTGTACAGGGAAGATACTCAGACAGTTCTCCTCTTAGGTACGGTGTGCCTCAGGGTTCTGTACTTGGGCCAGTCCTTTTTGTGCTGTATGCTAGTCCTGTGTCTGACGTCATCAGTGGTCACGCCATGTCGCATGAGAGCTTTGCTGACGATACTCAGCTTCATCAGTCGGCTCCCATTGCTGAAACTGACTCACTGATCTCTCGGATGCGGGGCTGCATTGCAGACCTGAAGGACTGGATGACAACCAACAAACTACAACTAAACGACGACAAGACGGAACTCATGTTCGTGACAAAACAGCCTAACCATCCTTCTCTGCCTTCAACTGTCACTATCAATGACTGTGCTGTCTCTGTCTCCACCTCTGTCCGCAGTCTAGGGGTCATACTTGACCAATCCCTCTCCTTTGAGAAACAGGTTTCAAATATTTGCAAGATTGCCTATTTAGAACTAAGAAGAATCAGCTCTGTACGTCACCTTCTCTCTACAGATGCTACAAAAACTCTCATTTGTGCATTTGTCTTATCTAGAATAGATTACTGCAACTCACTTTTGGCCGGCCTTCCAAAATACCTGATAGAAAGATTACAGCGAATCCAAAATCATGCAGCCCGAGTCGTCTGTAGAGCAAGAAACCATGCTCACGTTTCGCCTCTCCTCCACTCTCTTCACTGGCTATCTGTCTCAAACCGTATCTCGTACAAAATCTCAACTCTCACTTTCTCTGCTCTCTTTGAAAATGGACCTTCTTATCTCTCAGATCTCCTTAAAATCTACACCTCTCTCGACAACTACGCTCCTGTGCTGACGACCGCCTTCTGCGAATGACTCGCTTCAGGACTACTACTGGTGAAAGATCTTTCTCTTTTCAAGCTCCAGCGACGTGGAACAGACTGCCAGACTGTCTCAGACATTCAGATTCTATCTCTTCTTTCAAGTCTATACTTAAAGCCCATCTATTTTCTCATAATTAGTCAATGCTGTGGGGAGAGGGGGGGGGGGTACAACCTAACTCATAGCCGTCTGGGCCTTTTCAAATGTAGCGTATGTGTATGTTCTCTATTATATGTATTTGTTGTATGATTGAACGTTATAGGATTAAGTTTTTGTAGTGATATTTGAAGAATAAGTGAATGTCACATTGGTAGGATTAGGATTTGTTAGTTATTGTAGTAATAGTATTTGTAGTTGGGTGTAAGGTGTATTATTGTATATGAGAAGGGTGAATGTAGTATGACTTTGTAAAGCACTTAGAGAAATTCGTTTGATTAAGCGCTATATAAGAAATCATTATTATTAACATATTATAACACTGTGTGTGATACCTGCCATTTGCTAAATGTAGAACTTTGCACAGTAACATATTATAACACTGTGTGTGATACCTGCCATTTGATAAATGTCGAACTTTGCACAGTAACATGTTATAACACTGTTTGTGATACCTGCCATTTGATAAATGTAGAACTTTGCACAGTAACATGTTATAACACTGTTTGTGATACCTGCCATTTGCTAAATGTCGAACTTTGCACAGTAACATGTTATAACACTGTGTGTGATACCTGCCATTTGATAAATGTCGAACTTTGCACAGTAACATGTTATAACACTGTGTGTGATACCTGCCATTTGATAAATGTCGAACTTTGCACAGTAACATGTTATAACACTGTTTGTGATACCTGCCATTTGATAAATGTCGAACTTTGCACAGTAACATGTTATAACAAACACTGTTTGTGATACCTGCCATTTGATAAATGTAGAACTTTGCACAGTAACATGTTATAACACTGTTTGTGATACCTGCCATTTGATAAATGTAGAACTTTGCACAGTAACATGTTATAACACTGTTTGTGATACCTGCCATTTGATAAATGTCGAACTTTGCACAGTAACATATTATAACACTGTTTGTGATACCTGCCATTTGATAAATGTAGAACTTTGCACAGTAACATATTATAACACTGTTTGTGATACCTGCCATTTGATAAATGTAGAACTTTGCACAGTAACATATTATAACACTGATTGTGATACCTGCCATTTGATAAATGTCGAACTTTGCACAGTAACATATTATAACACTGTTTGTGATACCTGCCATTTGATAAATGTCGAACTTTGCACAGTAACATATTATAACACTGTTTGTGATACCTGCCATTTGATAAATGTCGAACTTTGCACAGTAACATATTATAACACTGTTTGTGATACCTGCCATTTGCTAAATGTCGAACTTTGCACAGTATTTCATAAGATTAATGTTTGTATCTATAAAAATAGGAAATTGGCCATATTCTGCAAGTGCTATTTTATTTCTGACGGTCCTTCTGACACCAAATATCATTTTACAAACCTTACTCTGCACTTGATCAATAGTTTCATATTCTTAAAACCCCAGATCTCTGATCTATATAACAAAATAGGCTTAATTTGCATATCAAAGATATGAAGGATAGTACTGGCGGGAAGAGTTTTCCATTTCTGATGTGATCTCTTAACCCCTGTAAGTACTCAAAGGCCTTTACCACTTAAGTTCTCAACACATCTGGTCCAGTTTAAGGTTGCAGAGAACATTACATCAAGATAATTGCAGGAAGACATGGTCTCTATTTCCTGACCGTTAAAATACCATCTTTCAGACTTTTAAATAAAGCCACCATTTTTAAAGATGGCTGTCTTGGTTTTGTCCATATTTACTGAGAGACCCCATTGTTTTACAATAGTTTTCTAAACAGTCTATTTTCTTTTGAAGATCAATAACCGAATCTGATACAAAAACAGTATCATCGGCATACATCAATGAAAAAATATGAAGTAAATTAGCGAAAACATTTCCCCATGTGCATCACTGTGTATTAAATCTTGTTGAAACTCGGACAGAAACATAGAAAACAGAAGATGACTTAAAAGGTACCCTTGTTTGACACCGGTGACATATTCGAAACTTCTGTTATCTTATTCTCTACACACACTGCTGCCTTAAGTTTCTTATAGATTCCTTGTAAAGTATTAAACATTTTTAACATACACACCTTTTGATAACACTAAATAATGCATTTTTTCCATGTGCAAAAAAATCAAATGTCTTTCAAAAGACCACATACAGTGCATAAAAACGGCCTCCTTGTTTTGTTAAGTACTTTTGTATTATTGATTAAAGCGTAAATGTATTGTCTGTTGTGGAATATTCCTTACAAAACCGAGCTTGTGCTTCAGGATTATAATTATTACTTTGCTGACAAAACTGTTCGAGTCTTCTGTTTATAACTGAAGTGTAAAGTTTGCTGATTACGTTTTTAAGTGAATTACCCCTGTAATTATTGAGATTATTTCGGTTTCTTTTTTGTGTAACGGAAAAAAGTATTGCTTTTGTCCATCTTTTGGGATATTCCCCAATTTTGAACACTTTGTTAAAGAGCGGGTGCAGAAATTTTATCAACGTATCTTTTGTATGGAAATAGAAGGCAGTAGGCAAGCCATCAGGTCCTGGAGCGTTTCCTCGTTTCATTCTATTGATAGCATCATACATTTCGGTTTCAGAAATTCCAGTATCAATTCTAAAGTTTAAACATTCGTGACAGGTTTCTGAGCTATGTTCAATAAGAGTGTTCTTAACTTGGTTTAAAAATTCAGTGTTTTTTGGCTGTTTCTGTATTAAGCAAATCTCTAAAGCTCTGAAACCATGAACGTGGGGAAATAGAGCTAATTGCATTACTTGCTTGGATAGTAAACGATTTAATTTTCTTTCATAAACATTTAGAATTTGTGTCATTACATGCTGCATTCATTTCATTAACAGTTTTGTTGTTCTCTGCTTCTTGTTTGCGTTTACACACAGCCTTAAAATCTTTTCTTTTAAATTGAAATGTTCATTAAGTTTGGAAAGTTCACCTGTCCTTCGGAATTGATTCAAAGTCTTGTATTCATCCTGCTTTGACTGTTCACAATCTTCATTCCACCAAGTTGGTTGAGTGCTTGGTTCGTTTTCTCTGAATTTTGATCTAATTGATTCTGCAGCCTTTTGTATACATGCAACAACCCAGCCTGATCTTGCGTTCACCCCTGTATCTAACGCAGACATGAAATTTATCCATTCTGATTCCTTTTCCGTGACAGTTTTAGTATACTGACTACGGGATTGTTCATTATAGATAAACCGTGCTCTGTCTTCAAGCAAAACATCCTCGGTCACTAGTCATTTTCAAGAAAAGTCAAATACGGAAACCAAAGGGAAATGATCTTACTCACTTGTGTTTATGACAAACACATTGTTAATGTGATGAAACAAAGAAGCTGAACAGATCAAATAGTCGTCAGTGCCCATACCCCTGTTTGCAACACAGATTATTTCCACTTCCTTATCGCCGTCTTTCCATCCATTTACAATAAAGAGGTCATGCTCTTTTGGCACATATACAAGTTTGTGTCCAAACTTATTCAATATGGTCTTTGGATCTCCTTTCTTTCGGTATTGCTACTTCCTTCAAAATTCATCAATCGCCTTTAGTTGAGGTATATGTCTATTGTTGGAATCCTCAATGTCTTATAAACCACCAGTGCAAGCATTGAAATCTCCACATATATTATGATCAAAGGGATGTTAGAAAATATATATTCGATATCAGCTTAATTGTTTTCTGGTGTATGTATGTATGTGTGTGTGTGTGTGTGTGTGTGTGTGTGTGTGTGTGTGTGTGTGTGTGTGTGTGTGTGTTCCTCTCTCTCTCTCTCTCTCTCTCTCTCTCTCTCTCTCTCTTTCTCTCTTTCTCTCCCCCCCTCCGCCCTCACGTAAATACAATATCCCTATTATCGCTCCATCCTGTTTATGTGTGTTCGAGTGTATGTCTACGCACGCGCTCCTGCGTTTGGGTACACGTTAGCATGTGCGCCTTGATGTTCACCTGTTACAACAATGCAACAGGCTATTAGTATTTCTCGTGCTTAGTCTCCTGCAATCCACTCCAATGGAACATGCTTTCAGTTGATTTTATTGTCTCCTTCTCAGAACGTGGACCCCCCCCCCCCCTCTCTCTCTCTCTCTCTCTGTCTGTCTGTCTGTCTCTGGGAGTGTAAGCTGAGCTGTCGTTGGAGACGGACGTGTTTTTGCTTCGCTCCGTCCTCTGCATTCAACACTCTGCGTGCTATCTACTCACTGCTTTTGAATGTGTGAAACTGCATGATGACAATAAGCATTGAAGCCTATCGCTGTGCAGTGGGACAGTTTGCACACATTTTTCCAGCTTTGCTGCATAAGAAAATGATCAAAAGGAGAAAGAGTCAATGTGAAAATGAGATGTCAGTGGGTGACGTGTGTAGTGGTCTGGACATTGCAGTGTTTTGTGTCTGCATTATGCTGTCAGCTCTCATCCTGTTCGCTGCCCCTTTCTGTGCGTTCATGACCCTCTGTGTGGATGGATACGGACAGGTACGTGCAAATCATCATGAGTATGATGTCTTGCCTCTGATTACCCCAACAAATATGTATTGTGCTATTGAACAGAAAGATATCCAACTCTCACCCCATGTCCTGACATTGTCCACAATGTCTTTTCTGCAAACTACATCCCTGACCTCTCTCCCCGGACCCAACCTGCGATTTCTGTTGCTGCTTTGTGGGACATTGAATCCCAGCCTGGCCCCTCTGTTGAGGACTCTGTGAAAAGTCTGGAAGACAAACTGGATAGGCACACTTCAGGTCTGGAAAGAAAACTGAACAAACTGATTGAAACTCTGGAAGCTGTCAATTTTCGAAGCAAGGAGCTTGAGGAAAAGTTCCAAGCACTTGAAGATTCAGTAAATACAAACTGCTCAGATATAAAAAGAAAAGTATCTTCACTAGAAGTGGCTATCAGGCAAAATAATGAAAGTGTGAAAAGAATTGAAGAAGAACAAAAGGATATTGATTCTAGAGTGAAAAAGCTTGAGGGTGAAATTGAAAGACAAGAGCGTTACTCCAGAAGGTCAAACCTCCTGCTGTATGGAATGGCAGAAGAAGCAGGTGAAACTTTTGACAGATGTGTTTCAAAGGTCGTAGACGCTTTTAGACGGCATTTTCCACAAAAAGACTGGATAGAGACAGATTTTGAACGGGCACACCGATTAGGTCTAACATCACCCAGAAAGGACAGACCACGACCAATGATTATAAAGTTTCAGAGATGGAGAGATGCAATGCTGGTCATAAAGGATAGGGAAGGGAAAAATCAGATGCGTTTGAACGGTTTGCGAATTGGGGCAGATCTGACAAAACAGCAAAGAGATACTGTGGCACACTACAAAGAACAAGGAAAATATGCATTTTACACCAAAGGGAAGTTGGTGGTCCAAGATTTCCGTACACGCCCCAGTCATGATCATGGAATACATCAAGAATCCCACGCATCCCCCTCTGTCACTTCCTATGCGCAGATGGCAGAAAGAGTACCAGAAGCCCAGGACAGTGCTCTCATGACTGTATGTGACCAGATTGTGGATGAGGGTCCAGTTGAAATGTCTACCAGCCCTCAAGAAGACCGACAGACTGAGCAGTCCTTTCCCGACACACCAGGTGACCATGGCACACCACTTAGTCAGCAAGCACTCTCCTCAGGAACGAGAGGTTTTGGAAGAGGATCTCCACTTCCTAGTCAACAGCACTCCGTACCTTGTGGTGGGGGGAGGGGCGGAAATGGGGGGAGGGAAGGGGGAGGGCGAACAGAACTGGTAACATTTGTGTACATAATTCACCCATACTAACCCGCAATCGCTCTGCTTCACAGCAGAGTACTCTGCCCTATGACTGGAACTTGGGTCATGCCAGATCTGCTCAGAACAAGGATTCTGAACGAATCAATAGGGAGAAAACCTGTCAGAATAAATAGCGGTTAGGCCATGGCCCAGATCAAGTGGATATTACATTACATGAAGAAAACGGTCATGAATGTGTTCTTAACTCTAATAGAGTCAATGAAAAATGTACAGAATCGTTTTTGTCATTTGTTACTTACAATGTTGAAGGTTTACATTCTATCATGAATGAACTTGATTTATCATCATTTGTATGTCAGTATGATTTTGTTTTTCTTGTTGAAACTTTTCTTCAGACATTTTCTAGTTCATGTGTAAAATCTCATTTGTCGTTTGTGTCACCGGGTGTGAAGGTGTCTGATAATGTTCATGGTCGTCTGTCAGGTGGGGTCATATGTTTTGTTCGTAAAGAACTCACTGAATATGTACAACGTGTTGAAGTAGAATCTGATAATGTAATTGTATTAAAACTTTCACACAAGCTGTTTAGTACGTCTACAGACTGCTTGTTGGTTGGAATGTATATTCCTCCAGAGAATTCACCTTACTATGAGGAAACTGAAATTTATAATGGTGTTATGTTACTTGAAGATTTGTTGCTTGACTTAGTCAGAGATTATGGAGACATTCCTTTAATTATTTGTGGTGACCTAAATTCTAGAACAGGCTGTTCAAATGCTCAAAATAATGATCATGTTGAAGAGATATATGAAATGAGAAGTGAAGATGAAGGACATGAGAAAGATGACGATAACAAAAGATGTTCTAATGACTCTGTGGTTAATGCTTATGGAAAGTTTCTTATTAACATTTGTCAGGAATTCAATCTGTTGATATTGAATGGTCTGCAATCAGCAAATTTCCCATGCGGTTTTACATATATTTCACAAATGGGATGCAGTGTTGTAGACTATTTTATTGTTTCTAAAAGTCTGTTACACAAATGCAAGGTCATGAACATTTTACCTATGATTGAATCAAAACATTTAGCTGTTGATTTGTATATTGAATCCATGTCTGATGCTATCTCAGAAAAAGAAGCACCCAAACCTTATACACTCACAAGATATAAATGGGACGAACTAAAGAAAATCGAGTTTACAAATAAAATACAATGTGACTATGCTAAGAACTTACTACACCAAGCCATATCTTTGATTCAAAGAAATGTAAATGAAGCGCTTAGTAAGTTTAATAAATGCTTGTATTTTGCTGGCGAATGTATGAAGAAAACATCTGTTGTTCAAGACAAAAAACATCATGTTTGGTTTGATCAGGAATGTAGACATGAAAGGAAAATTGTTCGACAAAATTTGAGAAAAATATGCAATGTACATATTTATAAAGACGATCTTACGTATACTCAAAAGAAAGCAGATCTTGACAGAGACAGAGAATTATATGCACGTAAAAGAAAGAGATATAAAGAACTTATTAGACTAAAGAAAAAATCGCATAGAGAGAAAATAGTCAATGATTTGCAAAACAACCTGAACAACCCACAGAAATTTTGGAATACAATCCGTTCAGTACGTCCAAAATGTGGAATACAAACTACAATTAGTCTAGAAGAATGGTATAACCATTTCAAAGATGTGTTTAATTCTCTCTCCAATGATGCACCGGATATTCAAAATGGTGAATTTCATAGTTCAGATACTGTTATTGATAGAGATTCTGAAGCTTTAACCGAGCCAATTTCAACAGAAGAGGTGAGGGATGCAGTTAAAGCATTGAAAATCAATAAGGCCTCGGGGCCAGATGGGTTAATTGGAGAATTCTTTAAGAATAGTATAGAGCAAACTTTACCTTTTCTTACAACCTTCTTTAACTTTATTTTTGATCATGGTTTTTTTCCGGATGAGTGGTGTTTTTCAATTATACAGCCTTTGCATAAAAAGGGAGACATAAATAACACTGACAACTACAGAGGAATATCATTATTAAATATCTGTAGCAAGCTCTACAGCTTTGTTCTGAATAAACGTATCACGAAGTGGATAGATGACAATAATATAATTGGGGAAGAACAAGCTGGTTTCAGAAAAGATCATAGTACATTTGACCATATATTTACACTTTCAGCCATGATTCAGAAGCAATTATTACGACATAGAAAACTATATGTAGCCTTCATTGATTTTCGCAAAGCCTTTGACTCTGTGTGTCGGGATAAGCTATGGAAGATACTGCATACGAATGGTTTAAATGGTAAATTGTTAAAAGCATTAAAAAGTATGTATAATACTGTGATGGCAAAAGTGCGTACTGGAGGTGACCTGACTGAGGCCTTTTTGTGTCCACGGGGTTTGAAACAAGGGGAAGTGTGTTCACCAGTTTTGTTTTCACTGTTTATAAATGAACTAACAAAAGATATCATCAATAATGGAAAACATGGAATCCAATTGTCACCTGATTTTGTTGAATTGCTCATCTTACTTTTTGCAGATGATGTTGTATTATTTTCTGATAGTGTAATTGGTCTCCAAAACCAGCTGAACATCTTAAGTACGACAGCAAAAAGACTCGATTTATCTGTTAATTTAGAAAAATCTAATGTGGTTGTTTTCCAAAATGGTGGATACTTGTCTTTATCTGAGAAATGGTCTTTTGATGGAGAAGAACTAGTTATTGTCAATATGTATAAATACCTGGGTATATATCTTTCAACAAGGCTTACCTTTTCTCACACACTTAATGACCTTGCAAATCGCGCTAGAAAAGGCATCTTAGCTATAATCAAAGTTCTCTGGACTGTAGGTGAACATTCACCACAGGTTTTTTTCAAGATGTTCGATTGCCAAATACAGCCAATATTGACATATGGATCAGAAATTTGGGGATTATCAATTGACCAAGAGCCCATCGAAAGAATCCATCTATGTGCCCTAAAACGGTTTATGGGGGTTAGCCCAAAGTCACCAAGGCAACTGATATATGGAGAAACTGGTAGGCATCCTCTTTATGTAAACACTTATTTACGATGCATACGTTACTGGCTACGACTTGTTGCTATGGAAGAGTTTAGATATCCAAAAAAAGCTTACAATATGTTATTATCATTGCAAAATCAGAATTATGTCACATGGGCTTGTCGTGTTAGAGATGTTTTATATAAATTTGGCTATGGAATAGTTTGGGAAGCACAAGGTGTGGGAAGCGTAAAATTATTTCTCTCAGAATTTAAACTCAGACTTATTGACTCATTTAAACAAGACTGGCATGCTGCACTGGAGACCCATAATTTTTTTGATGTATACTCAACTTTTGGTTCTACATTTTCTCCAAAAGTATATTTGTTTAAGCTTAAAAATGTGTATTTGCGAAAATGTCTTGCAAGATTTCGAATTGGTATGTCTCCCTTAAAACACAGCTACTTGCAATATAAATCATCTCTAAACAACCGTAACAACAATTGTCCATTTTGTTTAAATGCTCTTGAAACTGAAGTTCATTTTCTTTTCATATGCCCGAAATATAACGATTTGAGGGATGAATTAATACCTGATAAGTACTGCAGATACTCATCATTATTCAAACTTTCTTTGATTCTTGCCAATGAAAATGAAAATGTAATTATGAATATTTCTCTGTTTGTGTATAAGGCGCTGAGTTTGAGAAACCAATGTCTTAATATTTTGTAATTAATCCAATGTGTATCTGGCTCGCTCACTCTCATTGTTATGGGCCAGAGGCCTGACAATTAAACTTTTGACTTTGACTTTGACTGACTTTGTCTGTCTGTCTGTCTGTCTGTCTGTCTGTCTCTCACGTTGTCTGTGTGTGAGAAGAATGGGGACAATGGGGGGGGGGAGGGGGGGGGGGAGGGATAATTGGAAAACCGAGATATGTCTGATACCAGACATATGGACGTGCATCGCATGGCCCGCCCATATCAATGTACCAAATGATCTACGAGATCCAAGTAAAGACTGTTCTGCACGATTCTTAGCTGCTGCAAATGCTCGGGTTATTTAAAATTTGAGTTGACCACTCTGACTGTTGACACTTTTTGATCTCCCTTGCATCATTAAATGGAGCCTCAAGCATAGGTTCCAAGATTTACTCTTACATTTTTCTGTACATGATTTTAATTTTTCCAGCAACTTCTTTCTTTACCACATTTTTCTTTTCGTTTTACTTGTACCCTTCACTGGCTGCTTCGGGGTGGTGTTGAATTCCGTTTTTGATCCCTTGGTGATGAGAATACCATGGAATTGTAGACTGTGGTATATCTCTATTTGATGCCAAGGGACCCAGGACACAATAAATCGTGTTTTTTGTAAGTCCGATACAGTGGGCGGAAAGCAATACGAACAGTTCTGTCTTCATGACAGGTTACGATGGTCTGGATAGACTGTTAGTGAAGAATTCCATACATATTATTTTTTCTGACTCTTCATTTTATATAACCACGTTCTTCCCCCTCACGATTTTGTTTATGTCAAATTTTCGCCAAGCGACATTTTGTATAATGACGGAGCAATTGTCAGCTTGCACTTGTTTTCCCCTTACTGAGTTCTTTGTTTCGGGTATAGTCAGATGAGCTGGCCGGAATCTATCTGTTGGTTATGCCTTTGCACTGCACACACACTCACATACATGCACACCCACGCCATATCAGCCAAATAAATTTCTGAGTTTTTTGTTACATCGTTCTCTTTTGATTCTGGTTAGAATCTGTTATCATGCCATGTCTACGCTTCAGATAAGGAATATAAGTAATTAGAGAAACGTCTCAATGTGTGCATTAGATCATGCTGCTATTGACGCGAAATTATAGAAATGGATAGTACACAATATTATTAGAGGACAATATACACAATGGGTTGAAAACAAAAGTTCACTGTTGATTATGTATTCTATATTGATAACATTAACGCGAGAGTAAAATATCATGAAGCTTCAATGCTGCTACGGTTTTTTTATCCAAAGAAATTTCTTGGGGTTTTGTTGTAAGCGCGAAATAATTTGGTAAACGGTGAAACAACTAGACATATTGTCTACATGAAAATCAGTCGTTAGATCCACTTGCACTATTAGATAAGAGTTTTCAACATGACTCCAGGTAACCTCATGATGCAGATAAAATGCTGTTAGTTTGAGTATAGATCGAAAAAAAAAACGCGAATGTGAACAGCGTTTTGGTTTTATATGGCTGAACTAAGGTGTTGATAACATAAAAGTTTATTCCAGGTCTTCCGAGAAACACAAATAGAATGTTGGTGCCATTAGAATTTCATTTTCCAAAACGCAACAATATGTATAAGCCCTTGAAATAGTCATCTAGAATATTGTTCACGCAGGGGAATTCATAAGGCAAAGAATTAAGTCGGGTGCACCAACTCACTCCACAAATCAATGGTATGACAAAACATGTTTTCATAAGAAAAGAAACGCGCTTTAAGCTTTGGACCTTTACCGAAATTCAGGACTTGACCCAGACAAGCACAATTACAGAAAACTGAGAAAACACTATAAAACCCTGACTAGGGAAAAGAAAAAGCTGCACAAAAATTCAGTCCAAGGAAATGTTCTTAATAGCTGGAAAAACTCACAATTTTGGGGACACAATTCGAAAAGCTCGTTATACCAAAAATACCTCACAAAATATAGAACTTGACACGTAGAAAAAACAACAACAAACATTTCGAAAACATTTTCGGTGAAAATGCAGATGTACACCTGCAGGATGACACACTGCACCATAAAAGGGAAGAAACGGTTGTCCCAGAACTTGACAACCCTATCACCGATAAACAGGTTCTAGATGCAATGAGAACTATAAAGCTAGGTAGAGCAACAGGGCTAGATGACATATGTGGACAATTTCTCAAATGCCCTGAAGATCACGTTACACCCTTCCCAACAAAGCTGTTCAACAGACCATACGATGCAAGCAACCTCCCTGTGAGCTGGTGTCAATCAGTTATATTTCCAATCTTTAACAAGGGTGACGAAACAAATCCTGATAACTACAGAGACAACACTGCTTAGCGTTGTAGAAAAGACATTTACAGCCATTTTGAATAAAGGATTGTATAACTGGGCGGAAAAAGAAAACAAAATCAGCATGGAACTAGCAGGTTTCAGGAGAAACTACTCGA
>CM065729.1:32922959-32930459 GCA_033310375.1 Conus canariensis | reverse complement strand
GTTTAGGCATTCCATACAACATGCCACTGTCTTCGGTAACCGCCGGTGCCAATAACCACGACAGAACTGCTGCAAGCACTGAACGTGATCCTGATGAGTTTCCCAGAGTTTGAAGTCTCGTAGTCTATTGGAACCGTCTGTGTTTGAACTGTGTTGGATGACCGGTCGTGGCGTTTACGCAGTGTCGAGTGAGGAGTGTATGTGTTTGCACAGTGTACAGTGGAGAGTGTCTGTGTTTGCACAGTGTACAGTGGAAAGTGTCTGTGTTTGCACAGTGTACAGTGGAAAGTATCTGTGTTTGCACAGTGTCCAGTGGAGAGTGTCTGTGTTTACACAGTGTCCAGTGGAGAGTGTCTCTGTTTGCACAGTGTGGGATGAACAATGTCGAGGTGAACAGTGCCCGTGTTTTAACTACACGGCAAGACTGCTGCTGTCTGTTTAAGAACAATAACACGCAATCAGCTTGAACAGGATCTCAGAGGGCAGGAAGAAGGTGTGTGGAGAGAAGAGAGAGAGAGAGAGAGAGAGAGAGAGAGAGAGAGAGAGACAGACAGACAGACAGACAGACAGAGAGACAGACAGAGAGAGACAGACACAGAGAGAGAGAGAGACCTTTAAAGGGAAAACATGCAAAACTAACATAAGACTTTTCACGCACTTTGGTGTACAAAATCAATGTAAAAATATGCCTGGTGCCTATATGCAATACAATAGCATCATTATACTGTTTCACGGTTTACACGGCATGTACAGACACATAGTAAAATGATTCAAAACACTTCATTTCTTGTCGACAAAAGTAAAACTAAACTAAGTAATGATATAATACTTTGCAGGACTACATTTTGCTCTTAAATCAAGAAGCGTTTGGGGGGTGGGGGGTGGGTGGGGGGGGGGGGACACAAAACAATGACTATGCACTGATATGTCAGAGACACCTGATCTAAACTTTGTTAAAGCACACTTTGCAGATTTGTTCATTTCTATTCCTATGTATGGTTCTGCTACATGATTCATTTTAAATTGTCTGTACATAGAGAATCTGTCACTACTTTGGATATGATAATCCCAATCTTGCCATCTACAGTCTATCATGCGTTGCTTAAAACAAGCCAAAAAACTTTCGGACACAACCCACATCTTGATTTAGCCATACAAACGGAAAACCATAACTACATAAATTCTTTCGTATGTTCGTTGCCCAAGCAGCTTTACCTCTTGCATCTAAGTCATACAGTGTTTTGTATGCTTGTGAAGGTAGTCTGTTACCATGCACCTGAATTACTTTGCGCCAGTATTTGATGCACTTGAAATTTCAATTAATGTAAATGGGAAATCTTCCAAGATCACCATATACCAAATCATTTGGGGTACGTCTGTCCACACATAAAAATCGTTTCACGGCAAAACAGTGAAATTTTTCAACATCATGACCTGTTTCAAACGCCCAGATCTCTACACCATACTGAACTGTTGGTTAATTTTTGCATCAAACAACATAAAAAATAAGTTAGCCGAACTACTTTCAAACTTGTACGAAACATTCAACACACTCATGACGGCGCATCTGCCCCTGTTCACAAGGTCTTGACATGCACACGTAAAGCTGAGTTTTGTGGAAACAATATATATCCGAATACAACTGATATTTTTGATGTACAATAAACCTATCTCTCATATGCAGCCAAATAACCACCTTTACGGAAAAATAAAACACCTAATTTATCCATATTTACCTAAAGTTCAAGTCTTTGTCCTGCAGAGTGTAAACTGTTCAGCAGAGTGTGTAAACCAATGACAGTTTCAGATAATAACACAATATTGTCGGCATACAGTAAAATAAAAAAAACTCAATCAAATCAAAGTAACACCATGCCTACCCTTTTCGATAATATTAAGAGCTAATTCACTAATGAATAAGGAAAATAAAACAGGATTACAAACATCCCCTTGTTTAACCCCTTACGTACATATGATAAATCACCCAACCTAGCTCTACACTTTTTTTTTTAATTGAACGTTTTCATACCTACATCTTACACAACTATAAAGCTCACCCTTAATGCCATTTTAATAGTAATTGTCCATAACAGTTTCCTTGAAATCGAATCAAAAGCTTTCTAACAATCAACAGAAGCAACATATAATTTTCTGTTATTAGCAAACTGTTTCTGGGTAGCAGCCAGCAGAGTAAATATATGATCTGTTGACCTATAATCTTTCTGAAACCAGCTTGATATTCACCTGCAATATACGTTTAAAAAAACTCGATTTAAACTTTGATAATGTTTTGATGTTTATCATCGATTAAAACTTGTTCCATTTGCCCAAGAATGTTCTATATGTGTGTTGCTGTGTTCCTCCAGATGGATCACCATACTATGCAGTTTGTAATGTTGATAATGGAATTAGTCAAATTGAAGACAGTTTGGTTGATATACTTGGTTCACATGATGACATTTCACTTTCGATGTGTGGTGATTTCAAGGGAAGAACAGCTGATGTTTCTGTGGATATTACTGATGATTCTGCACTATTTTCATCATTTGAGTGATAAATTTCTTCACATTGTAGTTAAGCCATACTCAAAAGATAAGGGTATAAAATGTATGGAAAATGTGTGATAAACATGTGCGTCGTTTGGGGTTATTTCAATTTAACGGTGTATGCAGTGGGGATAAAGAAGGTTATGTCAATACATATGTGATTGTGGTAGCAGCGTGAACGATTTTTTTTTTTTTTTTTGCATCATGCGATCTGTTTGATATTGTGAATTCTTCCTGTACATTTTATTTAAGTGAACGGATCGAATCTGATCACATGCCTGTAGAGTTTAATGTAAATGTTAAAGGTATATCTGAACATGAATATCCGAGTAAGAGAGAAAATACGAAAAAAAAAAAGTGAAGAAGTGAGCAATTGATGAAATTAATCCTGCAATTGATGTTTGTAATGTGATTAATTCAGACAATATCCACGAGCGATTGTTGAATGCATCAGGCATGTTAGAGGTAAATGTAAATATCGCACTCAAAATATTCAATGACGATGTAAAGTGTGCTGCTGACTTTATGAAACACAAAATTTGCGCCGTTTTTTTAATGTTTAGTTTTTTATGTTAAGTTTATATTTTAAAAAGCGGATGCAGAATCAAACTAATATCACAATGCATGAATGGCATGAGCACTTTAAGAATATTTTGGGAAAAGATATTACCATTGATTCTGTTACTTGTGCCAGTCACTTATCAGAAGGTGACGACTACAGTGTATTCAAATAAGTGAATCACAAACCAGGTGTTATCGGCAATACGGGGCCTGATGGACTTATACGTGAGTTTCTTTTCAGCCATTTATATACATTTGCTTGTAAAATGATCTAATGTTATGTTTTAAAAGTGGATGTATCCTGAAAACTGGACAGAGTCGATCGTTCTACCTTTATGTAAACAGGGTCATGTAAACGATCCAAACAGTTACTGGGGGAAATTTCATTATGTAACATAGCAAGTAAACTATATGGTTCCATAATCAATAAAAGACTAACAGAATAAAAGAAAAGAGAGAGAGAGAGAGAGAGAGAAGAGAGAGAGAGAGAGAGAGAGAGAGAGAAGAGAGAGACGGTAACGAAAAACACCTCAATCGTATGACGGTTGGAATGATGATGCAAAAACCATTTATCATGCCATTCATGCATTGTGATATTAGTTTGATTCTGCATCCGCTTTTTAAAATTTAAACTTAAAGACCATTTATTTTTCAGAACTTCTGAAAACAATGTCAAACTTCCTGTCAGTTTTTTGCACTCCAGCTTCTGGAAACATTCTCTAAGATTGATAGTTTAGGAGACGCTAGATTGAAGACTGAGGAGCGCTAGACTGATGATTGAAGAGACGCTAGATTGATGATGGAGGAGACGCTTCTGATTTTTTTTTTTTTCGGCTTTTAGCCTCCCATTTTTTCCCACTTCCTGTTTTCTTTTTTTTTTTTTTCTTTTTTGAAGGGCCATAATCCGCCTTTTTCCCTACTAATTTTCTCTTTTTTCTTGTTCTTTTTACTTTTTGTTTTACATTTCACCGAAACAGAAAATGCAGAACACTCCTAACTTTCCCTATAAAATGCTTTAAGAAACAAGTCATTGTTCATACGTTTGATTTATTGATGTGGTGCCATGACGAATGCATTACATGTGTTTCGTGAACATGTGTATGCATGTGCATGTGTGCATGTACTGTGTCTGCGTGCGTGTTCGCACGTGTTGCATGTGTGTAAACGTGCGTTTGTACATGTGTTCGAACGTGTGTGTGTGTGTGTGTGTGTGTGGGGTGTGGTGTGTGTGTGTGTGTGTGTTGTGTGTGTGTGTGTGTGTGCGTGTGTGTGCTGTCAATAGTATGCTGTAGCAATGCCGAAACCATTCTTCAAACTGAAAGTGAATAATACAGATCACCGATCAATAATCACGTCAACATACATCGTCATTTTCACGTCCACCCGATGCTGTTGGGTCGTCGATCATTCCATGAAAGCCACCTGGTCAGTTGCTTTGACGTGGATCATCTTCCAACTGGCCGGGGGATCAACAGATGAATCACATCCACTCATAACAATGCAGAACATTAGTCAGTCGTGTCAAGTTTGAGGTGCTGTAGCTTGATCAAATCAAATACAATTTGCAACAGCTTCCCACACGAGCCGGCGAGGACGATGACGACGATAATGACGATATTGACGATGATATTGACGATGATGATGATGATGATGTGGATGATGATGATGATGATGATGATGATGATGATGGTGGTGGTGGTGGTGGTGGTGGTGGTGGTGGTGGGTAAAACGCATTTCCTCACGTAGTCCTCTCTGCCCCTGCTATTCTAAAAAATTAGCACTTACTACTACATCACATGCATCAAAACGTACGGGCATGGTTTATATGATCTCATACAAAAACATACACGCTGTCTGCCTGTCTGTCTGTCTGTCTGTCTGTCTGTCTGTCTGTCTGTCTCTCTCTCTCTCTCTCTCTCTCTCTCTCTCTCTCTCTCTCTCTTACACACAGGAACATCACCACCTCTAGCAACAAAGCAGCTGATGTACCTGATTGTAAAGTACCAATTATAAAACAAAATGAAATAGAATAGGGTATGAATGTAGGAGGGGCAATGTATAGTACACTCGGTCAAATTTACAAATTAGTTGGCGCGCGCGCGCGCGCGCGAGGGAGAGAGAGAGAGAGAGAGAGAGAGAGAGAGAGAGAGAGAGAGGAGAGAGAATGAATAGATTGTTGTGATAAGCTTTACAAAGCCCATTCACAAGGGTGCGGGAGGGGTGGGGAGGGGGAAGGGGTAGTAGGGACTGTGTATAAACGAAAATCATAGATAAACATGACCGATACATAACAGGAAAGATCATCGTGACGAGGAATCCAGATCACGGAAGAGCATCGAATTCAATTATCAACACCAGTAAGATTTTCAAAAACGAATGAACAATTGCGATACGACAATGCAGCAGTCACGATGGACCGCCAAGATTTCGGTTTTCGCATTCTGTGTTACGCGTCGCGCAGCCTCTCACTTCTTCCTTTAAGGAACACATGTGGTCATCCATTTTCCTTGTTGTTTCTTCCAAACATGCCATGATGTCTCTTATAGTAAAATTGTCCGCATGTGCTGTCGTTGGCATCATGAAATTAGAAGAATCTTCACAATCACAGCTACTATCTACCATACACATCTTTGCGTCTGCGACAAAGGTATCAGTTTCACGTCTTCTGTCTTTTTGATAGGCAGAAGACAAAGGGTTGGGGTCGCAGGGCGTTTCTCCAGCTGGAAGCAAATATTAAGTGGAGTCCCGCAAGGTAGCGTCTTGGGGCCAGTGCTGTTTGTGGTATTCATCAATGATATGCCAGAGGTGGTGAACTGCATATGTCAGATGTACGCAGATGATGCAAAAGTGTTTGACACAGTAGAGGAACAAAACAAGAGGGTCAGGATTCAACAGGATTTAGATAACCTCGTCAACTGGGCAGATTGTTGGCAGCTGCGGTTCAATGCGACAAAATGTAAGGTTCTACACCTCGGACGCAGTAACCCCAAAGCAGAGGATAGCATGAAACTAAACAACAGCGAAGAGAGAGTGATACTGGTGTCATCAAAGGGATAGAAAGGTCTAGGTGTATTGGTAGATCAGGAACTCAAATTCAGCCGGCATGTCGAGATGCAGGTCAACAAAGCCAACAGAATTTTAGGTTGGTCAGGCGCTCGTACCAGTACCTCGACATTGAGACCATGCGACAGCTCTTCATTGCACTGATACGCCCTCACCTGGAATTTGCCAACAGTGTGTGGTCCCCACGACATCAGAAAGATAAGGACCTCATTGAGGATGTTCGCAGGCGAGCAACAAAGATGGTTCCTGGTCTGGTTGACTGTCCCTGTGAAGAGCGACTTGTCAGAATGAAGATCCCCAGCATGCAGTACCGGAGGGACAGGGGTGACATGATTGAAACTTACAAGTTCACTCATGGGCTATATAACGCGAAGAGTCCTCTCATGATGGAAAACAGTGTTAAGCAGACCAATGGACATAATCTGAAGCTCAGGAAAAGGATTTGTGATAGTTCACTGCGCCAACACTATTTCGCCTAGAGAGTGGTGAATCCCTGGAACGCTCTCCCAGAAAAAAGTGGTTAATGCACCATCTCTCGATAGCTTTAAGGCCAGTCTGGATAGCCATTGGGCAGACCGTAGATACTTGACCAGATAGACTTTCAGATTGCTGCGCTATCATCACCCATGCAAGAAGTTTACATTGTAGAATTTACAAGTTTTGTGAATAAGACCAGACTAAAGGCTGAATAGCCTAATCCAGTCTGTAGCAGTATGGTATGGTATGGTATGGTATGGTATGGTAGTTACTAATGGACTGTCTTGGTGTCTTTCGGCATCTGAAACATCTTCTACATAATCTTCATTAACACTTTGTCCACATCACTGTCATTATGGAATTCTAACTTGCGAACAACAATGACTGACTCACAGTTTATGTCACACTGTGCCATGCCGATGTGTGTTTCATTGTCAGACGGTGCACTTGGTGCAGGGAAAGATACAGACGAGGGGTGGTGGTCTGAAAACTGGAAGAAGTCAGCACAGGCAGCTCCACTGATGTTTGTCATTCTTGTCGGAATTATATGACAAACAGGGTGGGGCTGGCAGGAACAGACCGGACGGGGTAAGTACAAATGCACTTGCCTTATGCTTCCTGTGTTCCTCGGCCCTTCTCCTGTCCTTGTTGACCTGGGACGCACATTTTGTCCTGAATGCAGCACTGTGAGCTTTGGCTTGCACGGCAGGGGAATGGTCGGCAATCGTTTTTAGTCCAAGAATGACAACAGTCTGATTGTCTCTGCCTTCAATTTTAAAGGACGATAATGTCATATCACGCAGAGCGGCGTTCAGGATATTTTCTAAACTTAATGAAAGACCTTCAACAGGCA
>CM065729.1:32915459-32917959 GCA_033310375.1 Conus canariensis | reverse complement strand
CTGTACTGCCCAGACACATCCTCCATGGCTTTACCACGTTAAAGGATGCCGATGTGTATGTGTCCCTGGGGAATACATCAGGGCTCAGTCTGTATTGATACACCTGAAATACGTAACAAAAAATAAACAAACATTCAAGCAAGCAGACACACATCGTTAATAAGAGCAGCATCAACACCAAAATTCCTCCAAAAAGATATATGCAATTGATCGCAAGTGATAAACAAGTGGTTATACGATCAACAACAAGAGTAACAAAGTTAAAGTCGCCTACAACAATAATTGATTTGCTCCGTTCTCAGAAGATATGCCATGTAAACCGGGGATTGGTCTTGGGAACATTATTACAAATCGGATGAAGTGAAAAGATAGAAATCAAGTAAGAATACGATTCTCTAGCCAGCGAAAAACACATCTGATCCCAAAAGAGGATGTTTTGTAAACTGTGCGACTAAGGTTAAAAAAAATCCGAAGGTATATGGAAATGGAAGAGTGTTACGTCGATCTGTTTGAATTGGAAATTCACGTGTATTTACTGGGTAATCATGCCTTGCAGGAAACCAGGTACAACACTCAGAGGATGGTCACTCTATTTCAGAGCTATGAGGATTGCCATACTGGGAGCTTGCCGTAGCCAAACATAATCCTCGATTGACATGCGCTGCGCACGGATTTCTTATGCAGCCATTGTGGGCTGTCTGGTTTCAAAAGGAGATACATCAATCGATGCAAACGTGGGTTTTTGTTCGTTTGTTTGTTTGATTTGTGGATCCTCCAACCCCCAATTTTTCCTACGTTTTCTCTTTTGTCCTTTTTTGCTCCTTTTATTTTTATCTATTTATTTCATTTTATTTTTTGAGTGGAACCTCCATTTTCCTATTTTTCCCACCTTTTTGTCTTTCTTTCCTCCATTTCTTTAAAACACGCTCGCTCACCATGCACAATCTGTATGTTTCATTTTCGATGGACATTTGAGTGCTGACTTTGATATTTTAACGTATGATACAGAGCGTCTGAGTTCATTTCTGTACTAATGCGTGGTGTGCTGACACATTCATACTGCTACATTTACCGCTCTTCACAAAGTGAACAAAAATGATAAAAGAACTTTTCACTAGAATTATAACAGAGTTTCAAAAAAGGTATACAATGCATTCAAAGCCTGGAATTGAGATAGGTATCCGAGAAGAAGCAGAAGAAGTAGCAGTAGTGGGAAAAGGCAGTGCATGCATGTTTGGGTGCACGTGTCTGCGAGTGTGTACGTGTGTGTGTGTGTGTGTGTGTGTGTGTGTGTGTGTGTGTGTGTGTGTGTGTGTGTGTGTGCGTGCGAATGCGTGCATGCGTGCGCGAGAGATAGAAAGACGTCTGGTGGGATGGCGTGGGTTGGGTTGGGTTGGGTTAAGGAAGTTGCTAAGCTCATGCATACCCAATCAGTGCTGACAACCAGCACAGATCATCTTATTAAAAAGCAGTCAAATATTATCAAAATAACAAATAAAGACCTTCAGAGTAATCAATGATTCATGGAGAGTAATTTATGAATATAAGAAAACAAGTTACTTCCATTATCCCCTCGGGGTCCCTTCCTTCTCTTTTCCTTCTTTGTTTTAAGATTCAGTTTATCTTAAACATCATTAGTTTTCAAACACACACACACAAAAAAAATACTACGGTGAATGATGACGCCGTGCTAGAATGATGAATTTTGCATTAAGCGACGGTACAAGTGACGTATTTCTTTCTTAATTGTATGTTTTGTTAGAAAATTATTTGTATTGCTGATATTGTTTTGTTTTGGGGGTAATACCAATTGACATTTAAGTAATCAGTATGATGTGATGTATTTTAAACGGATATATTTATTTATGTGGTCTGCTTGAACACCAAATAAAAGGTCATTCAAAATAAGTTTATCAACATGCCAGCTTCATATGAAATGAGCGTTTCCACACTTTTCTAAAGTTTATTGTTAAGTGGGCAATAAAAAAGAAGTGTTCAATAAAATCAACTTTGTTCGGACAGTTGTCGCATTTATTTGTTTCTGTTACCTTCATTTTGTTTACAAGTACAATTGCAGGTTATATATTATGGATGATTTTCCATCGAAGTTCTTGTAATCTAACTTCCTTTGAAGCTAACCTTGGTATTAGCCAAATATTTTCGTTCAATTCAAACTTCAGTTTTCGGTGCCAGAAGTGCTTGCAATTCCGTGTTACATTTGGTTATTTTCTTTTATTGAAGATTTGTTTTATATTTTTAGGTTTGGTATTAAATAACGCAGCATCACATTCAATGGAATCGATGTCATTCTCAGAATTTGTGTTACTCTCTATCCATTGCAACCAGTTTGTTGGCAAAGCATTTTTAAAACATTGTATTCAAAGATTGTCTAACCGCAGTTTTATCCTAGAACAGTTTCTATTTCTTCAGGATAGAGCAGTCTGCCTTCGGTTGTGTGTTCTACATTTCTTACATGCTCTAATCCTTTGCTTTCCACCCG
>CM065729.1:32860459-32910459 GCA_033310375.1 Conus canariensis | reverse complement strand
GGGAGACAGAGAAGGAAAAAGATCAACCTCCTTCCCCATAAAAAGGAGGTGTGTGTGGAGGTGGAGTGTGGATGGAGATAAAAGAAGGACAGGTGGAGCAGATGAAGGCCAAAAGACAGACTACAACGGAGAGGAAAGGAAAGGAGCATCCAAGTAGACATTACGAATGTTCAAAGACAACAAATAATGCAACAGAAAAAAGGCAAAGAAGAGCAGAGAGAAAGCACTTATGCACAGATCATTAACTAACTTACCAATAAACAATTGGCAAACTAACAAATTAACTTAGTGACTAACTAAGTGACTGATTGACTGACTAACTGACTCGCTGACTGAATAACTGACTGACTAACTGACTAACAAACTAAATAATTAACTTGACTAACTATCAAGCTGGATTACTAAATGAGTATTGCAACAACAAGTTAAGTGCAATACATGGACATTGATGGATGTGAAAAACAGCGTTCTTTTCTTCATCATATTTTTGTACTTGAAACATAATTGTCCAATCATACAGGCCCATATCCTTTCCCTTGGAACGTATCTCTGTCTCTCTTTTTGTTCTCAATTTGAACATAGAGTCCATAAAATGTTATCAATTGCATTTTTGCTTGACGTTTTTCGTGTCAACACAAGGATTTTTTTTTTTTTCACGTCAGCATGATTGATACGAAAGTATATTGCTGCGCTGCCTTTTTTTTCCTTATTTGAAAAATCTTTCTTATTTTCGTAATTTAATCGACGCCAACATGGTTTTTTGCCGCCTCCTGGTATGGTGTGATAAATGTGCATTCGCACTTGGGAGCCTGGGTATTCATTATTCAGATAGAAAAAAAAAAAAAACCAGACCGGGCACATCCGCCTCTATGCGCGCACACAAACACACACACACAAACACACACACATGAACACGTGCGCGCGCACTCGCGCACGCACGCACGTACGCACACACACACACACACATCACACACACACACACACACACACACACACACACACACACACAACACACACACACACACACACACAACACACACACAAACACACACACACACACACACACACACACACACACACACACACACACACACACACACACACTGCGTGTACATACCTTTTCATACAGACACACAGGGGGATATGTTATCTTATTTGCTCTGAAACGATTTAAAATGGGATATGAGATATGATATAAGAAAAAGTTGAAATAATGTCCTATCTGCGCGCACGCACATGCGAGATTTTGTTTGTTTATGTATGTGGGTGTGCGATTGCGTGTGTGTGTGTGTGTGTGTGTGTGTGTGTGTGTGTGTGTGGTGTGTGTGTGTGTGTGTGTGTGTTGTGTGTCAGCGAGAGAGAGAGAGAGAGAGAGAGAGAGGGAGAGTGAGAGAGAGAGACCTTAGAACTCAGAATCCAGGTGTTGGTTTTCAAAAAAGGCCATTGCCCCTTATGAATGGGGTTATGGAGAATGTCATAACAACAATATATGCATTTTATAGAACGCTAGAAAGACTGGATGGACTTCACTCCTTCTCTTCCTCCCCTTCAGTTTTTAGCCACCATTAACACTGCAACCCTTATAGTCATATTATCACCAAAGGATTAACAATATTCCTCCTCTTGTTATTTTCATTTTTCATCATCACTGTTATCACTGTTATTGCTATTGCTATTGTTACCATTATTATTATTATTGTCATCATTATCATTTCAACTCCCATGATGCCTTTCTCAACGGCCTCGTTTTCATCATCACCCATTTTGCGCCGAATATGAGAAGATAAGTGGTTGCTCGTTCTTCGTTTTCATTGTCCTAAATGTGGTTTGTTTTTGCCTGAAGAAGGCCCAAGAGGGCGAAACCTGTCCTGTAACCTGTTTGTCTGTATCATCTGGTAGAACTAATACCCTTCCTTTTTAAAGATCGCTTCATTTTCCGCCCTCAGTCACCTCGTTTTGAAACCAGTTTCTTTTGTCTCTTGCATCCAGGTCGTATAACATCATAGCGGCTTTCCGCGGTAATCTATCATCATTTAAAAAAGAATAATTTCAACCAGTAGCGAATACAGATTAATATAGAATTTAAATAGATATGATATGTTTTGGTCTGCCCAGAGACAAAGTCATTGAGTGTTCGCATTTCAACTCTTAAAAATGTCCTTAAGGCAAAAAGGTATACTTTTTCGCAGTGGCGGGCTGCAACGTCTAGTCCTTAAAGCTCTGCACCGTACTGAGCAATGGGTTAAACCTGGGAATCAAAAAAACTTCAACAACAAAGTTAAACTAGAATTCTTCAAAACACAACGTTTTCTCATAATGTAGGGCAGAGCTTTCTTTGCTTTACTTACCAGATCATTGCATGTCAATGTGACGCTGAGTTTTGTTGAAAACAATATACGTAAGTATTTACAAACATTTACAACAGGCATCACATTATGATTCCATTTCGTATGGTTTACGGATATTCCGGAAGATATGAGAGCCGCGCATGCGTAAGACAGCCATATGGCAAATGCTTCCGGCCGCCATGCAATGCTTTCTTTCTACGGTCTGAGTGAGTAAAATAGAAAAAATCCTACACTGTCAGACATTTTCAGAAGGTCAAATAAGCTGCAATACAAATCGCTTAGCATGTAAGACTGTATGGTAGTAATTTAAAAGCATATCGTCAATCGTTAAGATAAAATTAAATTAAAAAAGAGGCACAGTAATTTGACCACGTGGTTTCGCTCGACATGGCGAGATCGCCTTCGTCGTCAGAAGTTTTTCATGACGAAGAAGAGCTCCTAATGGAAGGGGTGGTAAAGTAAAATCGGTTGCCATTCCCAAGGCTGAATGGGATGAGATGCGGGCAACACAACAGTAATTGATGGAATTCATTGGAAACTGGAGAAAGGAAAAAGGTTTGAAACGGACTCGCGCTGATTCAGAAGGCATCGATCTAACAGACGAAATAGTCGAAGACATCGAGGATCAGGATCATGCTGGTGGGTCTGAGATGGGGGATCGGTTTTTTGAGGACGCCCGATGATTTTGACAGCGAAATCCAGAATATCAGCAAACTCACAAAATGGCAATGATGACTCTACTGATGCGCTCACTCTGAAGGAGATAGAACAGGAGTACAAAAATGAAGAAGTGGGACCACCACCGCAACATGAGGCCTTGACAAGCACTCTAAATAAAAATGGCAAGGGGAAAGTTAGAGGAAGATACACTGAAAGAAAAGATGGAAAAACACATCAGACCTGAAAATTTCAACATGTCAGTCCCCAAAGTGAACCTGGAAATTTGGAATAGCCTGGAATTCAGCAACAGAGGAAGTGATCTGAGAGTACAGTAACAACAGAAAATGATTGCCAGAGCAGCAGGCATATTGGCCAAAATATTGTGACAAAGTGATTGGGGTGGACAATGAAATGCTGAAGGATGCAGCAGATGCCATGGCATTGATTCTGCAAAATGTCGTTGGGCAGACGAACTAAGAATTTGAGTGGACGCAACATCAATCAGAAGTACAAAAAGCTTGCGTCAAATGAGGTCCCAATCACTGATCAACTATTTGGGGATGATCTGAATGCGTCCTTGCGCAATATTGAGAGTGCTTCAAAACTCGGTAGGGACTTCACTCAGTCAAAAGTAGGGAGGAAATCATATGTTTTCCAACTCAACATTTAAAAAAAAGCTACATGTGGACCGAGAGAGGCCGAGGAAGGAACCAGAACTGGGGCCGAGGCAGGGTAGCGTTCATGTGAAGCAGAGGTCAGTTCAGACCATGTGGCAGGGGGATGCCACCACACGTCTAAACAGTGCAGAGAGCCATCTGAAGAATGTAATGTAATGTGCTTGAACTGCTTGCCATGAGTCTTTTCAGACAGGCAGGTTAAAAAAATGTTTACCTGAATGGGAGAAACTGACATCTGATCCTTTTATTCTTGAAATGGTTGTACGTACAAAGATTCCGATCACTGTTTTGCCACAGAGTCAAAATGAAACGAAAAAGCGAATTCAAGGAAATGTAATTGAAGAAACAGACAGTTCAACTGAGAAATTGTTGAATATGAAAGAAGGAAAAGTAATATCACTTTTTAGTACCAAAATCAGATGGTACATATAGGTTGATATTAAATTTGAAAGAACTCAATCAGAATGTAGAGTATGAACATTTCAAAATGGAAAATTTCCAATCAGCAAATGGATTGATGAAGAAAGATTGTTACATGGCTTCTGTGGATTTAAGGTATGCATATTATTCAGTACCAATTGATCCGCAATTTTGAAAATTTCTGAAATTTGAATGGAGAGGTCAGTTATTCTGTTATACCTGCTTGCCAAATATTTAGGATTTATATTAGATTCAGAAAATATGACTGTCACTCTTCCAACAGATAGACGAGAACATTCTGTCCGCACTACATTGTTTTGGAAAGGAAAAGCACTGTCAAAATCAGAGGGTTAGCTCAGGTCATAGGAGAGCTAGTTGCAGCCTTTCCTGCAGTACAGTGGGGGCCACTGTACTACAGATCACTGGAAAAAGACAAACGCGTTGCTCTCAAAAAAGCATAAAGGCAATTTTGAGGCAGTCATGGAGCTGTCACATGAATGAAACTTAGAACTTAAATGGTGGATTGAGAACATTAAGCATGGTTGTTTTGATTTGGGTAGGGAAGACCCTGTTGTAGAAATTTGCACAGATGCTTCAACCTCTGGTGGTTGGGGAGCAGGTTAGGGATCAAAGCAGACAGGGGGCAGATGGGCAGAAAATGAACAGAATCTGCATATTAATGTGCTTGAACTGCTTGCCATTGGGTATTCTCTGAAAAGTTTCAGGAATGAAGTGATAGGCAGACATGTGAAAATATTGACAGACAACACTTGTGCTGTTGCATATGTGAAAAACATGGGTGGATCCATTCTGAAGAGTGTAACTTTGTTGCAAGAAAGATTTGGATCTGGTGCAAAGAAAACAATATCTGGTTAACGAATATTGAATAACGATGCAGACTTGAAGTCAAGAAAATTTAGTGATGATACAGAATGGAAATTAAACCCTAAGATTTTTCAAAGGGTGTCGGATATTTTAGGAAAGCCTGACATTGACATGTGTGCATCTCGCTTGAATTATCAGCTCAAGCCTTTTGTTTACTGGCATCCATATCCAGAAGCGTTTGCAACACATGCGTTCACTGTCAAATGGACCCAGAATCTCATTTACCCGTTCTCACCTTTCAGCCAGATCCAGAAGGTGTTGAAAAGGCTTGCGAAGGAAGACGCAGAAGGATTATTAATCCTACCACTGTGGCCAACATCCTGCCGGTTTCTCCAGATGCTACGCATGTTGATTCAACATCCGTCTTCCGCCAAAAGGAAAATCAGTGCTGCAGTTACATCATTCAAGTAAGTCACACCCGCTTCACAGAAAGTTGCTGTTAGTGGCAGCCAGACTCTCAGGGAATCCATCGAAGCACAGGGAATACATGAAGAAACTTGGAAGATCATGTGCTCTTCATGGAGAGAATCAACACAGAAAGAGTATGCAACATACTTGGAAAGATGGAAAAGGTTTTGTCTTGCGAGGAAAATTGATCCTTTTCAAACCTCTGTAGCAGTAGTGTTAGAATTTTTAACTCAGTTATACACAGATGGTTTGGGCTATAGTGCTATAAACACAGCCAGTTGTGCAGTATCAGCAGTCATGAAAACAGAAGGCTGGTCAGTAGGTTCACATCTCTGTAATTAGATTTATGACAGGTGTTTTTGAATTGAGAACACCAGTACCAAATTATGTTGAAACATGAGTTGTGAACATTTTATTAGATTATTTCAAGCAGAAGAAAGCCAATTCAGAACTTAGTCTTAAGGAATTGACATTGAAACTGTGTGCACTTTTCTTGTTAACAACAGCACAGAGAATTCCAAACCATTCACTTGAAATAACTGTAGTGGTTAAAGTTCAGTGATCAGGGATGTGTTGTTTTGGTACAAGATAAACTGAAGCATACTAGGAAAGGACATCACCAGAATGCATTAGAACTCAGAACATTTGAAGACAAAAACGTGTGTGTTGTGCAGGCAATCAAAGATTATATAGCAAAAACTGAACAGATCAGGGGAGATAAATTACAACTGTTATTATCATTTGTCAAACCTCATAACCCAGTATCTCATGACACAGTGAGTAGGTGGATGAAGTGTGTACTTAGGGATGCTGGAATTGCAGATTTTGCTCCACACAGTTTCAGAGGTGCTGCTGCTTCAGCGATGGCAACATCTGGTGTTTCATTGGATGACATTTTGAAGAAAGCTGGATGGTCAAATGAGTCTACCTTTAGAAAGTTTTATTTCCGTCCTGTCCAAGGTGAAACAAAAAAGGTGGACTCTGATGCCATGAACAAAATTGAAGGATACTTCTATAAGAAGGAATGAAGTGAAAATAGACTTTCATGATACATGCATACAGACTGATGATGAAAGATGGTGCTTTACCATGCTGTATCATGAAGTAATACTCATAATGTATAGACCAAACATTTATTGAACAGCATTCCTGTCTAGTATTAATGTATCTTTTCTAGATAATTGAAAAGTTTGTGTTGTACAAAGTGAACATGTGAACAGTACTCAGTGTATTTGTAATTATATTTACCTTTTGAATTTGACAAAGGTTATCTGAATGGAAATTTTGAATGAAATTCCAAAAATCAAGAAACCAGCAAAGTGCCATATAAATTTGAAGACAAAAATGCCAAAGAAAGTGGCAAATGAGGCGAAATTTTTATGAATGTATTCAAAACTGTACATTGAATATTTTGTGTGTATTCTGATAAAAACAAAAACAGCCTACTTTGAAGTCTCATATCTTCCGGAATATCCGTACACCATACGAAATGGAATTAAAAGCATAAGCGAGACTTACCTTGGTAAGTTGAAAGTCATGCTGGATTCCATATAGAATGGTTTACTGATATGGAGGGAGATATGCCCACCCTCCCAACCCAGTTCTTCAACCCACACTAGTAAACGATGATTTATAACTGTACTATAAATTTTACTACTACTATTGCATAACGAAATGCCTCTGTAATTGTTAGGGTTGTTGACATCTCCTTTTTATACAGAGGAAGCGCAATACTTTCCGTCCAAGTGTAAGGGTATATACCTTTCTTAAACAAAGCATTACAAATATGAAAAAGAAATCTGCAACACAATCACCAGCATTTTTAACAACTCTCCGATAATTCCATCCGGCCCAGCAACTTTTTAAATTTTTGTCTTTCTAAAATTGCTAAAAGAACTTCTTCTTTTGAAATTGGTCGATAAAAAGAATTGTCATTACCATAAACATTCAATTCGTCCTCATCTGCTTCACTTTCTTTTTCGAGTAAATTTTGAAGTATTGAAACCAGTCGTCCAGAGTGATATTATGACCGATGTGTTTTCTTTTGCATGAAAGTTGATTTACATTTTCCGAAAATTCACAGAAGATAACAATTCATTTAACAATGACTTATGGAAATCGTTCTCTTTGCGCTTTAACAAATGTTTATACTCTCTACGTGCAATACAAAAAGCATTTTCGTCTTCATGATCCTTTGTTCGGCGGCCTATTCTGTAAAGCTTTCTTAATTTTTTCTTTTCTTTCATCCATGATCGTACCAGTCATCTGATTCATCATTATCACCAGTTCTGATCTGCTTATTCATGCATTCAGCACATCGCTTCATAAATCGTTTAAAAGTAGACAAAGCTTCGTTAATATCATAATCGATTAAACGTATAACTAGCTCTAATACTCTACAAGTTTCCTCAGAGTGCATTGAGTTAGTAACACCAGCACTGCATTATTGTTCCAGACTATCCTATCTGATGTTTATTTCGCATCTTGAGATTTTATACTGCCACGCTCTTTCGAAAAAATAAGTGTAATTCAAGTGGCATATGATCCGAATGAAACATATGAATATTACGATCACACAAGGATTTAAATATGGCAAACATGTCACTCGACATTAAAAATAATCATTTGCACTTCTGTCTGAATGTGAGACGTATGTGTAGCAACCATAGCGGTCGCCATCACATGCACCATTCAGAATGCGTAAATCAAATGTAGCACATAAATTCAACATAAGTCACCATAACTATTCAACGCTTTGTCTTGACATTTCCTATTCGTGTATCGAATTGCTTGTTTTTAATGATTTAATGAAGTTTTCGCTGTAAAAATCGTCAACATTCATATCGGCAGTTCGACTGTTGAAATCTGACAATACAAAATACACATCATGAAATGCATCTGAACAATCTGACAAACATTCTTCCACAAGACCAGTGCCATTGTTTACATCCAAAAAAAAAAAAAAAATAAAATGGTGACCCTTCGGGGCGGAACATATACACACATATACAATGTATCTTTCATGGTGCCTAGTACAGCTCTGTCAATACGAAAAAACAATAATATTAGGGTAGCCTATGTCAATAGATCAAGCAAATGGTGCATACGTGCTCTTAATAAGGTACACAACTCTAACAGAAAAAAACGACCATGTTTAGAGAACTTAAAAGTAGGTTTACATAAAACAAACATGTAATCAACAAATAAATCTGATGGAAATGTCTCTATAAAGGTTTCAACAACAACAAAAAATGATATCAAAGGAACGAACATAAGGAAGAAAATCTTTGTTTGAATTTAGGGAGCAGTCCGTTGATGTTCCATTGCAAGACAAGACAGAAGACGCACGTTCACCGCAATCGGATTTAACAGTGAACTGTTTTGCTCAGCCGCGCGGCCCGTGACCTGCTCACATTCCTCCATGTCACTGACAAAGTCACGAGCTTCAAACATACAGGAGAGAGAGAGAGAGAGAGAGAGAGAGAGAGAGAGAGAGAGGAGAGAATAGCATAATTTATATTTTGGAGTTTGAAGCTAGAGTTTCGGGCTTCTTTCCCAGAACGTAATGTCTGAGACACAGAGTCGGTAGCCCAAGAGCCATCCCCTCCCCTTCCCTGCCCTCCCCACCCCCACCCCCACCGGCACCATGCTTGTGCCTTTGCATCACTTACTGCACTCAAGTCATGTGTCTAGGCGCACTGTGCTTTGCGGATCTCGATGAAATCTGTAGGCTGTTTCTTATCTTCGTTTGCCTCCACGCTTCTGGTGAATGTAATTGATTTTGACGGAAGAAAACTGATTTAGAGATCTGTGTTGTGTGCTTGCGTTGTGTGTGTGTGTGTGTGTGTGTTGTGGTGTGTGTGTGTGTGTGTGTGTGTGTGTGTTTTTGTCTGGTAATATATGTTCTCATTCTGTGTGTCTGTGTCTGTGTGTGCATACCTGTGTGTCTGTCTGTCTTTCCGATTGTGTGTGTGTGTGTGTGTGTGTGTGTGTGTGTGTGTGTGTGTGTGTGTGTGTGTGTGTGTGTGTGTGTCAAAGAGCAGAGTAAGTTGTTACATGGATGCTAGCTTCTAAAAAAATCTTTAAAAGTTAAAATAGTACAGAAACCGAACATGAACAAACGAAATACAAGAGAAAACACGACGCGTTTCGACCTCTTAGGTCTTCTTCAGGCAAGATAAACAACACTCAGCACAACAAAAATGAAGAACGAACAATCACTTTCCTCGTCAAATTGAGTGCAAGACTGGTGTTGAATACAAAAAGGGTAGTCACTGCAAGAGGCCTAATTAAGATTGTACTTGGTGATTTCAGAAAACACTCTATGCTATGTCCGCTTCAATTAAAAAGACCACCACTGTGAGGTATTGCTTGAATGTGACACATGAATCCTGAAAGAGTAACATGCCTTGTATTGCCTGTCTTATGTTTCTTGCTTTAGACAGATTTAGAGGGACAAGGGAGGGGATATAGAGGGGATGGAGGGTAGGTGATTCTTTCCAGGGCTGCAAGCAACTGGATTTGACAGGCTCCGTTGTTGTGGGTGGTGTGTGTGTGTGTGTGTGTGTGTGTGTGTGTGTGTGTGTGTGTGTGTGTGTGTGTGTGTGTGTGTGTTGTGTGTGTGTTTGAATAGATGTAAAGCTTTCTTTTCCGTTATTTTAACAGCCACTTGTGAATATCTTTACATAAGCATAGAAGGGCCAATTCGAAATATATATGACTGAAAGAGTTACTGATCTTTAAAGTCTCCATGGAAAAAAAATGTACACCCGGGTGACTCTTGTGCAAATAAATTCAATGTTGAATTGTACAGAAAATTCGAAGGCGGTCTACTTTTTTTATTGGAATGTTTGATGCACAATGACCGAAGAATTCAGTTTCTAAAGCATCGTAATTGTGCACCCAGGCATAGTTCGTACAATTATGTTATCCATGTTGCTAATTTATGGAAGGTGATGAAAATCTAGATTAAACTATTGGCATTGATCCTTCTTTATATTTTGAAAATGGTGTGCAGTGTCCGTTTACGCGCTGCTAGCAATGCAATTATTGCGGACACTTTTGTGCTGGATGAGCAATTTCCGAGAGGTATAGTTAAGAAAATTGGCTATGCGTGAGCATGGTAAATGCGCATTTTGGAAGCTTATATTCTATGTTTAAATTTCTGCATTCAGAATGCGCATGAAATCGTTGATTTTGTTTGCTACTTCCTGAATTCATTCCCACTGCAAGTGCGTTGTAGCCCAAGACCAATATGTATTCACATTCTCCTCTCTCTCTCTCTCTCTCTCTTTTCTCTCTCTCTCCTCTCTCTCTCTCTCTCTGTGTGTGTGTGTGTGTGTGTGTGTGTGTGTGTGTTGTGTGTGTGTGTGTGTGTGTGTTGGCGCATACAGAGGAGCAGGACATACCCAATACATTTCTTCGAGACAGAGAATAAAAAAGATGGTGAAGGGGACTGCAGAGAGAGGCGGTGATGGAGATTGAGTAACATGGACAAACATGCAAGCAGACAGGCAGGTGGACAGATAGCCAGACAAGGAAAGAGGAGACCAGGAGAAGCCAGAAAAAAGAAAAAAACAGCAATGCTCGTGTACACCAATAGTAACAGAACACCATGAGGGATCCCTTGAAGAAGAAGAAGAAGAAGAAGAAGAAGAAGAAGGAGGAGGAGGAGGAGGAGGAGGAGGAGGAGGAGGAGAAAAAGAAGAACAAGAACAACAAGAAGAACAACAAGAACAAGAAGACTACGACCATGAAGAAGAAGAAGAAGAAGAAGAAGAAGAAGAAGAAGAAGAGAAGAAGAGCAAGAACAAGAACACGATCAAGAAGAAGAAGAAGAAGAAGAAGAAAACAACAACAACAAGAACAACAACAACAACAACAACAACAAGAACAGGAAGAATACGTCCATGAAGAAGAAGAAGAAGAAGAAAGAGAAGAAGAAGACCAAGACCAAGAACAAGAACAAGAAGACGAACAAGAACAAGAAAATTTATGCTGATGGATAAACTCTATGTCGAATGGTTGGGCTTGATTAGTTTACGGGTATTTACGAGGTTATCTTGCCTTGTAGGAAGCCATGCACTGCACTCAGAAGATGTGAAGTATATTCCATGGCTGTGAAGACTGCAGTTCTGGGGGCTTACCATAGCTGAAGGTGACCCCGCTAGGCGCTGCTTTGCGTAAAGATTTCTTTAGCAGCCACCGAAAGCCACCTGGTTTCAATTGGGCATACATCTTTAGGTGCAGATATATGCTTTACTTGCATGTGCTTGTGTGTTTGTGCTTGTGTGCGCGCGCATGTGTGTAAGAGAGAGAGAGAGAGAGAGAGAGAGAGAGAGAGAGAGAGAGAGTTACAAAGTCAGTAGGGGCAGGGTAAGTTAGAGGACAGAGGTCAAAGATGGATGAGTTACAGATGTGTTAATGTGGACTGGTTCATAAACTATCTTATATCCAACTAACCAGTCAACGAACGAACGAGGTAACTAACTAACTTTTAACTTACTGATTTAACTAACTTACCAATAAACAATTAGCAAACTAACTAACTAACTGAACATCTAACAGACTCGCTGACGAACTAACTGACTGACTGACTAACTAAATAATTAACTGACTAACTATCAAGCTGAATTACTAAATGAGTATTGTAACAACAGTGCAGTACATGGACATTGAAGGATGTGAAAATCAACGTTCTTGTCTTCATCATATTTTTGCACTAGAAACTTAATGGTCCAATCATACAGGGCCATATCCTTTCCTTCGAACGTATCGCTTTCTCTCTTTTTGTTCTTAATTTGAAATAACATAGACTCCATAAAATGTTATCAATTACATGTTTTTCTTGACGTTTCATGTCAACACGAGGATGTTGTTTTCACATCAACGTGATTGATACGAAAGTGTATATTGCTGCGCCGTTTTATCCTTATTTGAACAAACTTTCTTGTTTTCGTAATTTAATCGACGTCAGCATGTTATTGTGCCGTCTGATATGGAGTAATAAAAAAACAACAACAAAAAAACAACAGACTGGATACATCCGCCTGCATACATACACGCACAAACACCCTCCCCTGCCCCCCGACACAAACATGCGCGCATGCGCGCGCACTGGCGTATGCACGCACGTACACACACACACACACACACACACACACACACACACACACACACACACACACACACATACCCACACAAACTTTCGCACTCATGCATGCACGCATACACACATCACATGCACGTGGCTCTCTCTCTCTCTCTCTCTCTCTCTCTCCACACACACACACACACACACACACACACACACACACCACACACATACACACGCAATGCACACACACACACACACACACACACACACACACACACACACACACACACATGCACTCGCGCGCGCGCGCGCGCATACACACACACACACATACATTTACTCACTGTCTCTCTCTTTCTCTCTCTATCTCTCTCTCTCTCTCTCTCTCTCTCTCTCTCTCTCTCTCACACACACACACACACACACACACACACACACACACACACACACCTGCGTGTACAAACCTGTGTATACAGACACAGGAGGGTATATTATCTCATTTGCACCTAAACGATTTGTGATATTAGCAATTAATTAAAAAAAACACTTGGATTAATTTCCTGTTTGCGTGCGCACACATGAGAGATTTTATGTTTGTGTACGTATGTGCGTGCTCGTGCGCGCGCGCGCGCGCGCGCGGTGTGTGTGTGTGTGTGTGTGTGTGTGTGTGTGTGTGTGTGTGTGTGTGTGTGTGTGAAAAAGAGAGGAGAGAGAGAGAGAGGAGGAGAGAGAGAGAGAATACGCATAATTCATATTTTGGAGTTTGAAGCTAGAGTTTCGGGCTTCTTTCCCAGTAACGTAATGTCTGAGACACAGAGTCGGTAGCCCAAGATCCATCCCCTCCCCTTCCCTGCCCTCCCACCACCCCACCCCCACCCCGCCACACTCGTGCCTTTGCATCTCTTATTCCACTTAGTCATTTGTCTAGGTGCACTGTGCTTTTCAGATCTCAATCAAAGCTCATGAGGAACGTCTGAGGTGAGTGAGATCACCCTGATCAGTATAAATCAGTGCATTACTGACGGCATCGCAGCGGCCTTGATGTGAATATGGAAATGCACCAGCAACATTGTCAGTGCAATGAAGCGCTGATGGCCAGGCACGATGAGCACACGAGAAGCTGAACAACACCATCCAAGCATGAGGGCAGAGCTCTCAACGCAGCTGTCCAGAGTGGGGAAGAATCAGGGTCAAGTGATGGCAGAAGTGAAGCGACTCTAGTCTCAATGTGTCGACCAACAGCAAGAGAACGATGATTTACACGAAGTTCGGTTACTGCAGGCAAAGTGTGACTCACTGGAGAACCACAGCAGAAGAAACAACCTCCTTTTCTTTGAACTAGGCAGGGAGTGCGGCAAGAAAGAAAGCTGGAAAGACTGGAAAGAGTGAAAGCTGTAAAGAATGGAATGGACATCAGTGAAGACATTCAAATTGAACGCACTCACCGGGCACGGAAAGGGGATGCAATCATTGTTAAGCTGCTTTCCTATAAACAGAAGAGGCTTGTCTTGAAGAACGCGATAAAACTGAAGACCAAAGAGAAGTTCAACAAAGTGTATGTGAGAGAAGATTCCTCAGTAGCAGTCCGATAGAAAAGGAAGGGTTTGAGAGAAAAGGCCAACCAATCTACAACATGGGAGAAAAAAAAACGATGATGAGGTTCGACAAGTTGATCACAAAAGGTGGTGCGTTCACATGAGACATTGAGACAGAGCCGTTGAAAGTGAAAGAAGGGAAAGAATAGATGGAGTTAATGAAAACGATGGCATGGATGACGAAGCAACAAAGAAAGCTTCAAATACGAACAATAAAGAGAATGAGAGCGAATGGGCCCAAAACAAAAAAGAAGCAAACAAGAGACAAGCAACAAATCGGCAATGCGTCATGACCTTCCGTGACAGCTGACCTGCCACAAGAATGCGCACGGAATTCCCGTGCAGTTATCCGGTCACCTGCGTCAAACCCTGATCGAATTAGAAGTCACATGACAACGCGAGCGATCCGGATCAACAAGTAGCTGTTTGGGCAGAACGGAGAAACAATCGACTTCTCTGCAAAACTGGGACAAAACCAAAAGCCAAAGAAAAGAAGAACTGCAATTAGTAGGAAACAGACAGAACGCAATGAATGACTGGGAGAGGGGACGGGGGAGTGGGGTAGCTGGGAGGACAGGGGCTAAAGAAAAGGTTGGGAAAGGGAGTGGGGTAGCCAAAAAAAAATGGGGGAAGTGGAGGCGGTGACAGGAGGGGGGTAACAAACAAATAATGGTGTAGCCGTGGCCCTTCATGTATAAAGATCTGTACTTTGAAATGTAAAGACTGGTTGAACAAAAGATGTTCATATGTTCAAATCATTTGACATTTTTTTTCTCTAAATGAAACTTTTGTTTATTCCAGTGCCATAAAGCGCACACCATTTCACGACTATGAGGCATTTGTATCTAAAGCTGTGAAACTGTCACAGCAAGGAAGATACTCAGGTGGAGTTATTGTCTTTGTTCAAAAGTCACTCTTAAATTTTGTTCGTAAAATCAATACAAATCATTAACACATGATTGTTCTTGAATTGAAAAACGATTTGATTCGTAGAAAGAAAAATGTACTTTTAATTTGCGTTTACATTCACCTGTACGATAGCCAGTATTGGCGTCTGTGACAAGAGGGGTTGGCGACGACCATTTGCTTTCCTATAATGAACTAGAAAGAAATCCCTTTAATCTAACCCCACCACTAGCTGCATTCTGTAATGGTTATTAAATAGAGTGAATGACGGTAGGTTCGCTAACTGGTCAATTTACAATTATGGTGGATTTGGAGACTCCGCGAATATTCACTCGCTTCAGACAGTCCACTTTATTTGTATTACGCTCTATACATGAATTGGAATGTGTTTATTCTTAGGAAATCATCGTTTTGAATGTGTGGATCAATGTGTACGTTGCAAGAACGAATGGTTATTTCGAACAAAAAACGGGCAGATGTATCATTTGGCAGTGGCACATTTTCGATTTACTGAACACCTAGAAAACTGTTCATATGAAATAGTAATACCAGATTCAAGGCAATAATATGTAATATTGAAATATTCTCTCTCTCTCTCTCTCTCTCTCTCTCTCTCTCTCTCTAAGACAAACACCAATGGTAGGCGCAAATCCGCACGAAACACATCTCAACGAGGACCTGACAATAGACCAAGAAGTGCCCCGTGTACCAGTGTGGCAAGTAAACGCCAAGCCACAATCCGTGAAGTGACCAATAAAGACTCTTTACCTGTCAAACCAGACACTGCATAGGGATTCGGTCAGGCCCATATCGCGAAAACTCTTAAATTCGTGACTAACAACATTGAAGGACTGTCACATGCTTTTGATAACGATCTTCGCTCCTATTTAAAGTAGCTTTGATTTTTGTTTGCTTGTAGAAACGTTTGCTACTCACTTTCCAGACCATTTATTTCCTAGTTTTGAATGTGTGGATCAATGTGTACGTTGCAAGAACGAATGGTTATTTCGAACAAAAAACGGGCTCAAGAAGTACTTCAATGGCTTCTCAATGCGGTTCTCTACCAAGGAGTACACAACAGACTGGATCAACTTGGAAGTGGGTATTGCAATGGGCTGTGCAATTTCCCCAATACTGTTCGTGCTGGCAATGGAACTCATCTTGAAAGCAGCAACAAACAACGCGAGACAAACAGACCTTGGCGATGGATACAAGATGCCTCCTCTCAAGGCCTTCATGGATGACACTACAGTGATTTCATCCAGAGAAGACGAGACACGTCATGTGCTGGAGAGGCTGGACGACATAGTTGCCTCATCCAGAATGAAGTTCAAGCCAAAGAAATCACGGAGTCTCTCACTGAGGAAAGGAAAAGTGGCCGGATCTGTGGTCTTCAGTGTTGCCAACCAGGCCATTCCAACAGTTACAGAAGAACCAGTCAAGAGCCTTGGAAGATGGTATGATGATACGCTGAAAGACACACAAAGAGCAAAAGAAACCAAGCAGATGGCGGAGGAAGGCTTGGAGACCATTGACCAGTGTGGGCTCCCTGGCAAATACAAGGTCTGGTGTCTGCAGTTCATGCTGATACCAAAGCTGCTATGGCCTCTGATGATATACGACATCTGCACCAGCATAGTGGAGGCAATGGAAGCCAAAATCAACAAGTTCACAAGGAAATGGCTTGGTGTCCCACCCTGTCTGACTGACATAGCGCTGTACTGTCGCCAAGCAAAGCTGAAACTACCCCTGAAATCCATCCTGGAGGAATACAAAGCAGGGAAGATCAGACTTCAAAGCATGCTGGAGGACTCAGGAGACAAGGTGGTAGAAGCAATTAAGCCCCAGCTGAAGACAGGCAGAAAATGGAAAGTTCAAGAGGCGATGGATTCTGCAAAAGAAAGTCTCAAGATCAGAGAAATAACAGGACACACACAGACCAACAGACAGGGACTGGGGGTGACCAAAACTGAATGGTGGTCAAAGGCCAAAGGAAAAGCCAAAAGAGACATGATGATTCAGGAGATGAGAAAAGAAGAAGACCAAAAAAGACTCCAAAAAGCAGTCCAGCAGAGCCAGCAAGGGCAATGGACAACGTGGGAGAATGCACTCCAAAGAAGTCTCACTTGGAATGACATTTGGCACATGGCCCCTCTCAGGATCAGCTTCATTCTCAGATCTGCATATGACCTTCTGCCCTCAAATGCAAACCTGGTGAAGTGGGGGAAAACAGACGATCCTGCATGCCCCCTCTGCCATGAAAAACAAACAGTGGAGCATGTCCTAAGCTCATGTAAAGTAGCCCTGGCTCAAGGAAGGTACACATGGAGGCACAACCAAGTGCTCAAAGAAATTGTACAAGTAGTCTGGGCTAGTACCAACACCACAAAAGGGAAAATCAGGACTCCAAAAGCACCCGCAACATTCTTCACGGCAGGAGGCAGCAAATCATGGCCAAGAACAACAGTGCCACTCGAAACATGCAGGCAGAGTCTGCTGGACGGGGCAGATGACTGGGAGTGCACTGCAGACCTCCCAGAATGGAAGAGTCACCCAGAGATCATCAGCAAGAGTGGCATGAGACCAGACATAGTAGTCCACTCTAAGTCAACCAAGCAGCTGATCATGATCGAGCTCACGGTGCCATATGAGAACAGAATGGAGGCAGCTCAAATCTACAAGACTGAAAAGTATGCTGATCTGGCAAACAGCCTGAGGAGAGAACGCTATCAGGTCAAAGTCCTCACTGCAGAAATTGGAGCTAGGGGGTTTGTAGGAACGTCTGCATACAGCCTCATGAAACAGCTCTCAGTTGCAGGGAAGGAAAAAACCAGAGCCCTGAAAGCAATGGCAGAAGCGGCAGAGAGATGTTCAAGCTGGATCTGGTCAAGGAGGAACAAAAGTGAACTTCATAAGGCTTAATTTCCCTACAAATATCAGGTGTCCCTGTGGCTCAGTGGTTAAAGCGCGAGTCATTAAGTGGAAAATGAGCATGTCCAGAGGGTCATGGGTTCGAATCCCAGCCATGGCTCGTCCCAAGATGGGAAAAAAAGGGGCAGCAGAGGGACATCCGGAGTCATGAACCGGGTGTGGCCCAACCCCCCTAGAGTGTCAGGAGATAAGGGCCGAAACACTTGCTTGAAGGGGGCTTCTCTTCTGAGGACTCTCTGCTGCCACGCTCTCCACGAGTTTCTTTCTACTGATGCATGGGTAAACCATTGACTTCCGGGAATAGGCCGGAGGACGTCCGGGAAAGACCGGAGGACACTGGGAAAGACCAGAACCAAGGGCTCTGTGGGCTGGCTCCCCACTTTGCCTTAAACATGTGGCTACTAAAAATAAAAGGAAAAGATGCTCCCAGGATTCACCGAAAGGGGGAGAGAATGATGAATCCATCGGTGCTCAACCAATCATGACTGCAAATCCCAAACGGACTATGAACATGGACCAAATGGAATATCCATGTGTCTGTGGAAAGCGTTTCGCTACCACCCGTGGCATGAAGATCCACAGAACAAAGATGGGATGTGTGAAGACTCATCTGAATGAGCAGCAGCGCACTGCATCAGCAGATAAGACGTCGGAAGACCAAGGCCAGGATTTAAACCACAGTGCCAAGGACATCCACGCTGTTGGTTCGGATGAGGAATTTGCACAGGCCCTCGATGCCAGGCGCCTGAAACTCAACCTGCCACGAGCAAACGAAACTGAAGATTGGGAGAAACTGGATGCAAAAATCGTCCAAAGACTCGATGCACTGATAGGGAAAAGCACCCTGGAACACAAACTAGCCACATATGGGGACATTGTGTATGCCACATGTAGAGACGCCTATGGAGCAAAACTACCCAAAGAGAAAACACCTCCAAAGAAATCCAGACGCCAAGAAAAGATGGACAAGATCAGGGTCCAAAAGAAAAACCTCAAGATGCAAATGAAGACCGCACTGCCAGCTGAAAAACAAGGCTTGGAAAAACTGTGGAAAGACCTGAAAGAAAAACACAGTGCCCTCAGCAAAGCGGAATCTGCGAGGAAGAGGAAGAGCAAAAAGAAGAAGACACAAGAGCGCTTCTTCAGAGACCCCTTCCAGTTTGCCAGAACACTGTTTGAGCAGCCAAAATCTGGGACCCTAAGTGTGGACAAAGGAGTTCTTGAGCAGCATCTGAGGAAAACATACTCTGACCCACAGAGCAAAGCACCACTCGACATTCAAGGTCTGGTGTGGCCAACCAACCCTGAGGAACAGTTCAATGGCAAGCCTCCAACGTTGGCGGAAATCAAGAAGGTGGTCGACAAAGCCAGAACCAAATCATCACCAGGGCCAAACGGAATACCTTACCAGCTTTACAAGAAATGTCCCAAGGTGCTGGAGTGGCTCCACAGGCTGCTGCGATCGGCTTGGAGAAACCAGAAGATCAGCGGCCAGTGGATGACGGCAGATGGTGTGTACATCCCCAAAGAGCAAAACTCAAGTGACATTAGCCAGTTCAGGCCAATATCACTACTGAACGTCGAAGGGAAAATCTTCTTCTCTGTCATGGCAGCAAGGCTGACCAAGTACCTGATGGAAAACAAGTACTTGGATGTGTCAGTCCAGAAAGGTGGCATCCCAGGCGTGGCGGGCTGTGTAGAACACGCCACAATGATCTGGGACGCAATCCAAAAAGCAAAAACAGAAAAGAGAGACCTGGACGTAGTGTGGCTTGATCTGGCAAACGCATATGGATCTGTGCCCCATGAGATGATACAGTTGGCTCTTGAGATGTACCATGTGCCAAAGAACATCCGCGACATGCTCAAGAAGTACTTCAATGGCTTCTCAATGCGGTTCTCTACCAAGGAGTACACAACAGACTGGATCAACTTGGAAGTGGGTATTGCAATGGGCTGTGCAATTTCCCCAATACTGTTCGTGCTGGCAATGGAACTCATCTTGAAAGCAGCAACAAACAACGCGAGACAAACAGACCTTGGCGATGGATACAAGATGCCTCCTCTCAAGGCCTTCATGGATGACACTACAGTGATTTCATCCAGAGAAGACGAGACACGTCATGTGCTGGAGAGGCTGGACGACATAGTTGCCTCATCCAGAATGAAGTTCAAGCCAAAGAAATCACGGAGTCTCTCACTGAGGAAAGGAAAAGTGGCCGGATCTGTGGTCTTCAGTGTTGCCAACCAGGCCATTCCAACAGTTACAGAAGAACCAGTCAAGAGCCTTGGAAGATGGTATGATGATACGCTGAAAGACACACAAAGAGCAAAAGAAACCAAGCAGATGGCGGAGGAAGGCTTGGAGACCATTGACCAGTGTGGGCTCCCTGGCAAATACAAGGTCTGGTGTCTGCAGTTCATGCTGATACCAAAGCTGCTATGGCCTCTGATGATATACGACATCTGCACCAGCATAGTGGAGGCAATGGAAGCCAAAATCAACAAGTTCACAAGGAAATGGCTTGGTGTCCCACCCTGTCTGACTGACATAGCGCTGTACTGTCGCCAAGCAAAGCTGAAACTACCCCTGAAATCCATCCTGGAGGAATACAAAGCAGGGAAGATCAGACTTCAAAGCATGCTGGAGGACTCAGGAGACAAGGTGGTAGAAGCAATTAAGCCCCAGCTGAAGACAGGCAGAAAATGGAAAGTTCAAGAGGCGATGGATTCTGCAAAAGAAAGTCTCAAGATCAGAGAAATAACAGGACACACACAGACCAACAGACAGGGACTGGGGGTGACCAAAACTGAATGGTGGTCAAAGGCCAAAGGAAAAGCCAAAAGAGACATGATGATTCAGGAGATGAGAAAAGAAGAAGACCAAAAAAGACTCCAAAAAGCAGTCCAGCAGAGCCAGCAAGGGCAATGGACAACGTGGGAGAATGCACTCCAAAGAAGTCTCACTTGGAATGACATTTGGCACATGGCCCCTCTCAGGATCAGCTTCATTCTCAGATCTGCATATGACCTTCTGCCCTCAAATGCAAACCTGGTGAAGTGGGGGAAAACAGACGATCCTGCATGCCCCCTCTGCCATGAAAAACAAACAGTGGAGCATGTCCTAAGCTCATGTAAAGTAGCCCTGGCTCAAGGAAGGTACACATGGAGGCACAACCAAGTGCTCAAAGAAATTGTACAAGTAGTCTGGGCTAGTACCAACACCACAAAAGGGAAAATCAGGACTCCAAAAGCACCCGCAACATTCTTCACGGCAGGAGGCAGCAAATCATGGCCAAGAACAACAGTGCCACTCGAAACATGCAGGCAGAGTCTGCTGGACGGGGCAGATGACTGGGAGTGCACTGCAGACCTCCCAGAATGGAAGAGTCACCCAGAGATCATCAGCAAGAGTGGCATGAGACCAGACATAGTAGTCCACTCTAAGTCAACCAAGCAGCTGATCATGATCGAGCTCACGGTGCCATATGAGAACAGAATGGAGGCAGCTCAAATCTACAAGACTGAAAAGTATGCTGATCTGGCAAACAGCCTGAGGAGAGAACGCTATCAGGTCAAAGTCCTCACTGCAGAAATTGGAGCTAGGGGGTTTGTAGGAACGTCTGCATACAGCCTCATGAAACAGCTCTCAGTTGCAGGGAAGGAAAAAACCAGAGCCCTGAAAGCAATGGCAGAAGCGGCAGAGAGATGTTCAAGCTGGATCTGGTCAAGGAGGAACAAAAGTGAACTTCATAAGGCTTAATTTCCCTACAAATATCAGGTGTCCCTGTGGCTCAGTGGTTAAAGCGCGAGTCATTAAGTGGAAAATGAGCATGTCCAGAGGGTCATGGGTTCGAATCCCAGCCATGGCTCGTCCCAAGATGGGAAAAAAAGGGGCAGCAGAGGGACATCCGGAGTCATGAACCGGGTGTGGCCCAACCCCCCTAGAGTGTCAGGAGATAAGGGCCGAAACACTTGCTTGAAGGGGGCTTCTCTTCTGAGGACTCTCTGCTGCCACGCTCTCCACGAGTTTCTTTCTACTGATGCATGGGTAAACCATTGACTTCCGGGAATAGGCCGGAGGACGTCCGGGAAAGACCGGAGGACACTGGGAAAGACCAGAACCAAGGGCTCTGTGGGCTGGCTCCCCACTTTGCCTTAAACATGTGGCTACTAAAAATAAAAGGAAAAGATGCTCCCAGGATTCACCGAAAGGGGGAGAGAATGATGAATCCATCGGTGCTCAACCAATCATGACTGCAAATCCCAAACGGACTATGAACATGGACCAAATGGAATATCCATGTGTCTGTGGAAAGCGTTTCGCTACCACCCGTGGCATGAAGATCCACAGAACAAAGATGGGATGTGTGAAGACTCATCTGAATGAGCAGCAGCGCACTGCATCAGCAGATAAGACGTCGGAAGACCAAGGCCAGGATTTAAACCACAGTGCCAAGGACATCCACGCTGTTGGTTCGGATGAGGAATTTGCACAGGCCCTCGATGCCAGGCGCCTGAAACTCAACCTGCCACGAGCAAACGAAACTGAAGATTGGGAGAAACTGGATGCAAAAATCGTCCAAAGACTCGATGCACTGATAGGGAAAAGCACCCTGGAACACAAACTAGCCACATATGGGGACATTGTGTATGCCACATGTAGAGACGCCTATGGAGCAAAACTACCCAAAGAGAAAACACCTCCAAAGAAATCCAGACGCCAAGAAAAGATGGACAAGATCAGGGTCCAAAAGAAAAACCTCAAGATGCAAATGAAGACCGCACTGCCAGCTGAAAAACAAGGCTTGGAAAAACTGTGGAAAGACCTGAAAGAAAAACACAGTGCCCTCAGCAAAGCGGAATCTGCGAGGAAGAGGAAGAGCAAAAAGAAGAAGACACAAGAGCGCTTCTTCAGAGACCCCTTCCAGTTTGCCAGAACACTGTTTGAGCAGCCAAAATCTGGGACCCTAAGTGTGGACAAAGGAGTTCTTGAGCAGCATCTGAGGAAAACATACTCTGACCCACAGAGCAAAGCACCACTCGACATTCAAGGTCTGGTGTGGCCAACCAACCCTGAGGAACAGTTCAATGGCAAGCCTCCAACGTTGGCGGAAATCAAGAAGGTGGTCGACAAAGCCAGAACCAAATCATCACCAGGGCCAAACGGAATACCTTACCAGCTTTACAAGAAATGTCCCAAGGTGCTGGAGTGGCTCCACAGGCTGCTGCGATCGGCTTGGAGAAACCAGAAGATCAGCGGCCAGTGGATGACGGCAGATGGTGTGTACATCCCCAAAGAGCAAAACTCAAGTGACATTAGCCAGTTCAGGCCAATATCACTACTGAACGTCGAAGGGAAAATCTTCTTCTCTGTCATGGCAGCAAGGCTGACCAAGTACCTGATGGAAAACAAGTACTTGGATGTGTCAGTCCAGAAAGGTGGCATCCCAGGCGTGGCGGGCTGTGTAGAACACGCCACAATGATCTGGGACGCAATCCAAAAAGCAAAAACAGAAAAGAGAGACCTGGACGTAGTGTGGCTTGATCTGGCAAACGCATATGGATCTGTGCCCCATGAGATGATACAGTTGGCTCTTGAGATGTACCATGTGCCAAAGAACATCCGCGACATGCTCAAGAAGTACTTCAATGGCTTCTCAATGCGGTTCTCTACCAAGGAGTACACAACAGACTGGATCAACTTGGAAGTGGGTATTGCAATGGGCTGTGCAATTTCCCCAATACTGTTCGTGCTGGCAATGGAACTCATCTTGAAAGCAGCAACAAACAACGCGAGACAAACAGACCTTGGCGATGGATACAAGATGCCTCCTCTCAAGGCCTTCATGGATGACACTACAGTGATTTCATCCAGAGAAGACGAGACACGTCATGTGCTGGAGAGGCTGGACGACATAGTTGCCTCATCCAGAATGAAGTTCAAGCCAAAGAAATCACGGAGTCTCTCACTGAGGAAAGGAAAAGTGGCCGGATCTGTGGTCTTCAGTGTTGCCAACCAGGCCATTCCAACAGTTACAGAAGAACCAGTCAAGAGCCTTGGAAGATGGTATGATGATACGCTGAAAGACACACAAAGAGCAAAAGAAACCAAGCAGATGGCGGAGGAAGGCTTGGAGACCATTGACCAGTGTGGGCTCCCTGGCAAATACAAGGTCTGGTGTCTGCAGTTCATGCTGATACCAAAGCTGCTATGGCCTCTGATGATATACGACATCTGCACCAGCATAGTGGAGGCAATGGAAGCCAAAATCAACAAGTTCACAAGGAAATGGCTTGGTGTCCCACCCTGTCTGACTGACATAGCGCTGTACTGTCGCCAAGCAAAGCTGAAACTACCCCTGAAATCCATCCTGGAGGAATACAAAGCAGGGAAGATCAGACTTCAAAGCATGCTGGAGGACTCAGGAGACAAGGTGGTAGAAGCAATTAAGCCCCAGCTGAAGACAGGCAGAAAATGGAAAGTTCAAGAGGCGATGGATTCTGCAAAAGAAAGTCTCAAGATCAGAGAAATAACAGGACACACACAGACCAACAGACAGGGACTGGGGGTGACCAAAACTGAATGGTGGTCAAAGGCCAAAGGAAAAGCCAAAAGAGACATGATGATTCAGGAGATGAGAAAAGAAGAAGACCAAAAAAGACTCCAAAAAGCAGTCCAGCAGAGCCAGCAAGGGCAATGGACAACGTGGGAGAATGCACTCCAAAGAAGTCTCACTTGGAATGACATTTGGCACATGGCCCCTCTCAGGATCAGCTTCATTCTCAGATCTGCATATGACCTTCTGCCCTCAAATGCAAACCTGGTGAAGTGGGGGAAAACAGACGATCCTGCATGCCCCCTCTGCCATGAAAAACAAACAGTGGAGCATGTCCTAAGCTCATGTAAAGTAGCCCTGGCTCAAGGAAGGTACACATGGAGGCACAACCAAGTGCTCAAAGAAATTGTACAAGTAGTCTGGGCTAGTACCAACACCACAAAAGGGAAAATCAGGACTCCAAAAGCACCCGCAACATTCTTCACGGCAGGAGGCAGCAAATCATGGCCAAGAACAACAGTGCCACTCGAAACATGCAGGCAGAGTCTGCTGGACGGGGCAGATGACTGGGAGTGCACTGCAGACCTCCCAGAATGGAAGAGTCACCCAGAGATCATCAGCAAGAGTGGCATGAGACCAGACATAGTAGTCCACTCTAAGTCAACCAAGCAGCTGATCATGATCGAGCTCACGGTGCCATATGAGAACAGAATGGAGGCAGCTCAAATCTACAAGACTGAAAAGTATGCTGATCTGGCAAACAGCCTGAGGAGAGAACGCTATCAGGTCAAAGTCCTCACTGCAGAAATTGGAGCTAGGGGGTTTGTAGGAACGTCTGCATACAGCCTCATGAAACAGCTCTCAGTTGCAGGGAAGGAAAAAACCAGAGCCCTGAAAGCAATGGCAGAAGCGGCAGAGAGATGTTCAAGCTGGATCTGGTCAAGGAGGAACAAAAGTGAACTTCATAAGGCTTAATTTCCCTACAAATATCAGGTGTCCCTGTGGCTCAGTGGTTAAAGCGCGAGTCATTAAGTGGAAAATGAGCATGTCCAGAGGGTCATGGGTTCGAATCCCAGCCATGGCTCGTCCCAAGATGGGAAAAAAAGGGGCAGCAGAGGGACATCCGGAGTCATGAACCGGGTGTGGCCCAACCCCCCTAGAGTGTCAGGAGATAAGGGCCGAAACACTTGCTTGAAGGGGGCTTCTCTTCTGAGGACTCTCTGCTGCCACGCTCTCCACGAGTTTCTTTCTACTAGTTTTAAATCTTTCATAATTGCTGGTGTGAAGTTATCTGACAGTGTAACAGCCAGATTATCGGGTGGTTTGACTCTCCTTGTCAAAAAGGAATTAGCAGCCTATGTGGAACAAGCGTTTGTTGAATATGACAATATAATAGTTATGAAAATGGCTAACGAATTGTTTAACGCAGATTCTCCTACAATTTTGATCGGAACGTATATTCCACCCAAGAATTCTCAGTATTATGAGGACACTGAAATATCCAATGGCGTGGCCCTCCTAGAATAGTGTATCCTAGATCTGATGGAAGCGTTTGGAAATGTACCACTTTTTCTTCTTGGCGATTTCAACGCACGAACTGGGGGAGAGAACATTTGTGAGAGGGATGATGAAGGGGACGACGCTGCGCTTTGGAAGGGGGGTGATGATCAAGCGTCTTTTCGCACGTCTATAGACACTGTTTTAAATGAATTTGGTATACGTTCGTTGAATGTTTGTGATTGTTTTGAGTTATCCATTTTGAATGGGGCCGTTAAAGGCGATATTGATCTTGGCAACTTTACATACATTTCCTCGACTGGATGTAGCATTGTTGACTATGCCATAATGTCAAAACGTTTGATTAGTCACTGTGTATCTTTGCATGTCAGACCAAGAATAGAGTCAAAACATATGCCTGTAGAAGTCATATTGAAGTCACAATTTAGCAGCCCCACTAATGATACTTTACCAGAAAATTCGTAGGCATTTGAGAAATTAATCTGGGATGGAACTAAAATTGAAGAGTTTAGAGAAAATATTGAATCAGACGATTTCAAACTCCGCTTGGAAAATGGTACTCTTGTTGTTCACGATGACGTAAACAAAAGCCGTTGACATTTTTAATGATGCGTTACTTTCTGTTAGTCAATGTATGAAGAAAACTATTGTAGTTGGTAAAGAAAAATCAAATGTATGGTTTGACAAAAAATGTCGGCAGCACAGAAAGGAGCTCAGACACGATCTGCGACAGTTATATTGTGCTCGTACAAATAAGGATATTGAAGACATAGACAGTATTGAAAATGTTGACAAATAAGAGAGGTTAAGGACAGATTACAACCAACAGCGTAGAGATTACAAAAGGTTATTAGAATATAAACGAAAACAACATCGGCAAGAAGTTTTAGAATCTCTCAATGAAAATATTAACAACTCTTCTGGCTTTTGGAATAAAATTAAGTCCTGTATGTATAAGAAACCTGCTACAAATGCTATTTCTGAAGAAGACTGGTACAACCATTTTTGTGACGTATTTCAGTATGATGTAAATATAGACAATGTAGAAAACGCTAACAATGAAAACGAGTCCCAGCAGAGTGAATGCTTTAATCACTTCAACACAGAGACTCTTGAATGCGAAATCACTGAATCTGAGGTGTACGCAGCTGTCCGCTCCTTGAAGAATGGAAAAGCAGCAGGGCCCGACGGGATTATTGGGGAAATATTTACAAATTCGATCTGTACTATTGCTCCCTTTTTAGTTATTTTATTCAATGACTTACTTGCTTCGGGGAAGTATCCTTTACAGTGGACAGAAGTAATAATACAACCACTCTTTAAAAAGGGTGACACTAATTTACCAGATAACTATAGGGGAATTTCCCTATTGAACATCTGCAGCAAAATTTACAGCCATATACTAAACGCTAGGTCAACAAAGTGGATAGAGGAACATAACGTTATTAATGATTGTCAAGCTGTCTTTAGGAAAAATTATAGTACAATTGACCATATATTTACATGATTCTCTTTCATTCAAAAACAATTATTATTGCATAAGAAACTATATGTTGCATTATTGACTTTAAGAAAGCTTTTGACTTGGTTATACGTAATAAGTTATGGTCTATTTTGAAGAAAAAAGGAATTGATAGGAAAATGCATCGAGCTTTAACTAGCATGTATAATATAGTCAAAGCAAGAGTGAGAAATGGCAACAGATTAGGTGAAGCATTTACCTGTCCAACTGGGTTAAAGTAAGGGGAAATTTGCAGTCCAATTCTGTTCTCCATATTCATTAATGAGTTAGCAGAAGAAATAATTAGAAAAGGGAAACACGGGCTTCAGCTCTTACCAGATTTCTTAGAACTTGTTATTCTGATGTTTGCAGATGACATAATTTTATTCTCCGACTCTGTTGTGGGGCTTCAACATCAGTTAAATACTTTACATGATACGGCAATAAAGCTTGGTTTAACAGTTAATTTAAGTAAATCAAATGTAGTGGTATTTAGAAATGGTGGCTATCTATCAGATAAAGAGCAGTGGTTGTATGGGCATCCCAAGATGACTGTGTTGAATATCTACAGATACCTAGGAATTATTCTTTCAACAAAGTTGTCCTTTACGCACAGTTTTAATGATATGGCTAGACAGGCTAAACGCAAAGTGATACAAATTTTCAGTCTTCTATGGTTTCTAGGCGAAAAGTCCCCAGTTATATTTTTCAAGCTGTTTGATGCCCAGATCCAGCCCATACTTAGTTATGGTGCTGAGGTGTGGGGTCTAACGAGCAATGTTGATATTTTGGAAAAGAATCATCTTTCTGCATTGAAAAAATTCCTAAATGTTACGAATTTTGCAAATGACCCAGTCATCGTTTACCATACAAAGCTTATCAAATGTTGCTACATTATCATAATAATAATAAAAACACATGTGCTTCTACAATATGTTTTGTTCCTTTATAGGCATGGTGTTTGGCGAGGTATGGGAAAATCAAGGAGTGGGAAACATAAAAACATTTATCTGTTCACTAAAAACTACCATTATCAACGGATTTAAACAGAAGTGGTCCACAGACACATTGCAAAGTGAACGTTTTCAATTCTTTAGAACGTTTAAGTGTGAACTAGTACTATCTCCTTATCTGATTAATGTAAATCACTTGAAGGCCAGAATAAGTTTGATTAGATCAGGACTTGGAGTATCTCCACTAAAAGTACGCAAGTTCCGTTTTCGAAGAAATTTGAATGAAGATGATCTGTCTTGTCCTTTTTGTATTGACCTGACTGAGAATGAAGTGCCCTTTGTTTTACAATGCCCTTTATATAACGACTTAATGCAACAGTATTTTCCTTCTAAATATTTCAGTCAGCCATCTTTGTTCAAACTTACGATGCTCCTTTCATATGAAAACAATTCATTAAATACAAGGCTGTCTATGTACCTTGAAAAAGCATTCAAAATACGCAAATTATATATTGACTTACCTAACTTTTTTGATGGCTGGATTATAGGACTATAATGCTTCTTATCAGTAGAGTTATCAGCAAATATGACTGTTGTCACAGTAGTATTTGCATATATGGCATTGGTGGTTGTAGTAGTAGTAATGCTAGTGGTGGTGGCAGTAGTAGTAAGGGTGGTGGTAGTAGTGGTAGTACTAGTAGTTGTTGTATTGTTGTGATGATGATATGATGATGATGATGATGATGATGATGATGATGAGTGATAATGACAATGATGAGGATGATTACTAGTTTTTCTTCTTCTTCTTCTTCTTCTTCTTCTTCTTCTTCATTACTACAATTATCATGTTCTTGTTGTTTTGTTACTTCTTCATATCATCACTCAGTATAACAGCGAATTAGATATCTTTCGCTTTTATAACCGAGTTTTGAAAATTCTTATGTCTCACTCAGACAAGCATAGTCTAATACTGTTACCCATTGGCACCGCACCACCCATGGTGGAACGAATGGACTTCAAAATAAGCCGATTTGGGATCAAACCAAATGGATTCATTAGTTCTTCCAGGATGACTTTGACTGGATGATCTTGTTTTCAAACATTTAGTCTGGACCTTTAAAGACCCGACACCGAGGCAGTCGTGCGTGCTTACACACACACACACATACACACACACACACACACACACACACACACACACACACAGAGAGAGAGAGAGAGAGAGAGAGAGAGAGAGAGAGAGAGAGAGAAATTTACATATAAACACGCGCATAATCATTCAAGCACGCATACTCATACCTTTACCACACACACACACCACACACACACACACACACACACACACACACACACACACAAAACGTGCTCGCGCGCCGGCGCACGTTACCTCACAGAGAGAGAGAGAGAGAGAGAGAGAGAGAGAGAGGAGAGAGAGAGAGAGAGAGCGTACTTGCATCAAAAGATGCACATACACACACACACACACACACACACACACACACACACACACACTCTCTCTCTCTCTCTCTCTCTCTCTCTCTCTCACACACACACACACACACACACACACACACACAACACACACACACACACACACACACACACACACGCATACACCAACGACTACAGTGTTGTGTGTGTGTGTGTGTGTGTGTGCGTGTGCGTGCGTGCGTGCGTGCGTGCGTGCGTGTGTGTGTGGTGTTGTGTGTGTGTGCGTGTGTGTGCATGCGCGCGCGCGCGGTGTGCGCGTGTGTGTGTGTGTGTGTGTGTGGGGGTAAATGCATGCATGCATGCGTTTTCTTTTTATGAGTGATACATTGTATCAGTTGTGATAGTGTTCAGGATCACGTGCTTTACACATGCTGAAAATTTCATTGCGAGTGATTCTTTGATTTTTAAAGGAAAGCATGAAAACTGATCGGTATCAATACAAATTCATTATTGCACTCAATGATCTCTCTTCGTTAGTAAAGGCATGTCCTTGTAAGGAAATTCAGCAGCATGAAAATATTGTCGTGGAATATCAGAGCATACACAGAAAAGATGATGTTATTTCAGGAAGAAAACATGTTGATATCTTACGATTCAGTATTTTACGCAAAACGCACTCCGACAAAGCAGCAACTGATGATATATGGCATTATCTGGTTGTGTGTCCGTTCATTATTGCAGAACAAAACGAAAGAGGATGGTAGACACATGAGAGGGTGGGGGTGGGGGGTGGGGGGGGTGGATTTCTATATTCATTAATGAAGAATTTCGCAAAGTAGGAAAAATTTTAGCACAGAGCAACTCCGATATTGTCTGGTTACAAATGACACGGAGAAATACAAAAAACACGTAATCGAGGTCTATACATAGGGTGTCTGTACATTCGCCCGGAATTTCCTCCTTTTGGAAAGAAGAATACTCCCAAAATATGGGATTATTTAGACAAGGTGATCATTTCTCCGATGCAGGCCATAGGATAGTTTATGGAGACTGTAAGGCACGGTCTGGAAGAATTACAAACTTTATCCAATTGGAGAATCAAGATCATTAGTATGATTTATCAAAGAGCTATGTATGTGACAACTGTCATCAAAGGTATTATATAGATCACTCAATACAGAAAAGACGGCAGAAAATTCGGTAATACATGTACGGATAATCAGTTATACATACTAAATGGCCGAACACTAGGAGATTTACATAGGAGGTTCATACATTTCCATCCTCGGGGTTGCAGTATAGTTGACTAACTTATCTATTCACAAGCTCTCATGAAATGGACTTAACGGATCACTCTGATCATTGTCCAGTTGCTTTAAATACGAATATCGAGCATTAATTTTCAAAATCTATATCAAGCAAAAAGACAGTAATTCAATGATAATGCGAATAATGATAGGTGCCCAAATGTGTCCACGGTTTTAGATGGAATGAAGATTAAAATGAAATCGGCACTTGATTTGCAACGATCAAATTACGTATAAGAAATAAAAAATGAAAAAAACGATTGATCAAACAAAACACGCAGGAAAATGATTCTTGGTAACTACAGGATGCCGTAGACGAGTGTGCTGAAATTATGTTTACTTTGAAGCGGTAAGTTTGAGCTTAAAAGCTGAAGAAGAAAACGCGCCACTGAACAGGAAGCGCCGTAAAATATACTTTGATTAAAAGTGTACTAGACTGAAAAAAGAGGTACCAACTTTACTAAATGCGTTAGAATACGTACAAATTTGAACTTCAGCAAAAGTAGTTCACAAAAAGAAAACTGTGCAACAAAATCATCAAAAGAAAGAAGAAAATGCTTAAAGACACGCTTGCGTGTTGATTACATGACATATTAGAGATTGTGAAGATGTTGGGAAAAAAAAACGTTGGAAATTATCTCAGCAACAAGTAATGGATTCAACGCTTTAGGAAACTAATAGGAGAAGAGCCTCAAGTAAATACAGAAAGAAAAATTCATGTACAAAGCATGCTAAATAAGTCAACTAAAACTGACAACCCATTTCTTGACAGAACAACAACAGAAATCAAAAGAACAATCAGGTTGTTGAAAATCAGCAATCACCTGGAAAGGATGGTATAATAAATGAAATGATCAAAGCAACACGGCCAGAATCAATGGAGGTCAGGAAACGTAAATTCGACCTTGTACTTGATGCAGAAGCGTAACCTTACGATTGGATGACAGGAGTAAATATTGCTATTTATAAACAAGGATGCCCAAAAAACCCGAAAAACTATAAAGGAATTACATTAACCAATGTGATTGGAAAGCTGCTTTGCCAAATTCTGAATTGGAGAATCTTGGAATATCTGGAAATTGATATTTGTCTTCCATTAAAACAGGCTGGATTCAGAGACACATGTATAACAGCAGACCATGTATTCATATTAAGCAAACTAGTGGCTAATGCAATCAAACACAGAAGCAAAGCCCTTACTGTTGCTTTGTGGACTTTAATAAAGCATTTGACAACGTTTGAAATGACGCACTTCTACTTAAGCTGAACAAAACAGGAATAACGGACAAAGTTTTTGAAATTATTGAAAGCACCTCACATCGATTCACGGAGAGAGAGGAGAGAGAGAGAGAGAGAGAGAGAGAGAGAGAGAGAGGAGAGAGAGAGAGAGAGAGAGCATACTTGCATGTAAATGTGCATATATGCATGCATACGCTTACACACACACACACACACACACACACACACACACACACACACACACACACCACACACACACAACACACACGCACGTATATTCACACGAGAGAGAGAGAGAGAGAGAGAGAGAGAGAGAGAGGGAGATTGATTTGGTAATCATTAGCTGGGATTTTTCGGATTTAAGCATTGGAACACAAAAGGTTTTCCATCAGGATGATGTACAGAATCCAGCAGTCAATAAATAACTGTACACTTCTGAAATAGTGTAGTGACAGCTTTCAGGAATGTGTTATGAAAGCTAGTAGGGGATTCCATTAAGATCAGAAGCTAAATAATGAACAGTTCCGAAGAGCTGGTTTGATCTAGTTTAAGTTCATATTTCCTGCAAGCTCAGAACTTAGCTGAACTACATGTTCTATGAGTCCCTATTACATGTTTAAAGCAGAAATATCCCAGTCTGCTCTACCGAAAGTAAGGTGTTCAGGTGCAGCGTTGTTTTCTGAAGTCGCAGATTTGAGAATTATAGAGAAATGGTCAACTCCATTCTGATTGTCGTCCAGACCACTCGTAGTCTAGGACCCTTGACAGACCGCACATAGGAAAATGTGTACATGCCAGTGTACCGTTGAAAAATGGAGGTACTTGGGAGAACCATCCTTCAAAAATCACAGTTTAGCTCAGAGGAGGAGATATTCTCAAGTTGAAGACCCCTGAATGGAACAACCGCACTACCCCAAAGCGGACAGTGGCTATTAAAGTCACCACACAGCACAAAATGTTAAAAGTCTTCGATCGGGTTGGCCACCTTTTGTTGACCGACAGATATGTATGGTGTATTAAAAAATTGCTGCTCAACATTGGGCAGAGATATACAGACAGACAGGACTGAAAACAACAACTTCTGGAATAATAACGAGACGCCTGTCCACACTTTAAATGCAATGTGATAAGTCAGTTTGAAAATGTAACCAGAAAGAGTGGACGCGAAGAGAGAGGAAGCTGGTGCTGGGAGGCGGATGTCTTCAGGTGTTTTTCTATTTCTGAAGAACTACTACTGTGTTGATGAAGGGGCTGTAACTCCGTATAATCTGAATGTGGACCCTGGATCTCCCAACGAGAAACGGTTGTATACTTGTCGTATAGGATGACATAAGCTGAAGACAGTTGTATACTTGTCGTACAGGATGACATAAGCTGAAGACAGTTGAATACTTGTCGTACAGGATGACATAAGCTGAAGACAGTTGTATACTTGTCGTACAGGATGACATAAGCTGAAGACAGTTGTATACTTGTCGTACAGGATGACATACGCTGACGACTGTTGTATACTTGTCGTACAGGATGACATAAGCTGAAGACAGTTGTATACTTGTCGTACAGGATGACATAAGCTGAAGACAGTTGTATACTTGTCGTACAGGATGACATAAGCTGAAGACAGTTGTATACTTGTCGTACAGGATGACATAAGCTGAAGACAGTTGTATACTTGTCGTACAGGATGACATAAGCTGAAGATCATTCAGGTCATTCCCACGACTTCATCATCCATTTCCAAGAGAGCGTGCTGGTTTTGAACTTTACGTTTGTGCAATCGGTTCCCGGTCCCACAAGCCGATTTAGCTGTCAGTAGGCACGGTTGGGCATTGTGACAGAGCATGACGATTTCTTGGACATTTCTGCCCGCTCTGCATCTTTTCCCGCCTGTTTTCGAGGGGTGGAGGCGAGGAGAGAGGAAGCGAGTGATGGAAGGCGGATGTCTTCCCCAGGTTGCTTAGCTGTGGGAGTTTTCCATTGCTGTTCTGACCGGGATAGGGCAGTGTTTATGTCTCTACCAAAGGCACCCTGCTTCGCTTGTGAGCTGGCGTGTTAAATGCCTCCGCCTGAGGCAATGGGTATTGTTTGAAATGTGTTTGGGAGGAGGGGGGGCCGGAGGGGGGGGGGGAGGGGAGGGGGGGGGGCAATGACAGATCGGTCTGTGAAAAGACTAAAACGGATGATAATTTTTTTCCAGGGCTGCGATACATGAACTATCAACTTCCTAGCTTCAAAACAGAGAACCCTTTTCCCTGTCCTGATCTTTTGGATAGACTTTTCCAACTGCCACAGCGGCTAAATCCACGAGGAGCAGGACGGCCATAGTTGGCACACTGGGCCGTTCTTCACACGACGCCTTGCGAGGTTGACCTGCAGCTGACTCGGCACATCTCTTCCCCACAACGCTGACACCACACATGGTCATAATACCTCTGAAATAAAGCATCAGGGAAGGAATATAGAAACCCTTTCAGATGAAACAAAAGCAATAGCCCTCCAAAGGGAAGAAACCAGTATAGAAAATCACAATGCCACTCATCTAATTTTCGGCCACGTGGCCTTTTTCAAGAGAAAAAAAACAAAAACAATGCAACTACGTGATGTCCATCTTTGGGAACTGGTCAGAACAAAGAATTGACGTCATAAATGTATTACGCAAGTTCTGACATCATAATGTGTGATGTCATCAACAAGGGAAAAAAAAAGGGGGGGGGGAAGGGGGGAGGGGGTGCAAGTTGTGTGTGTGTGTGTGTGTGTGTGTGTGTGTGTGTGTGTGTGTGTGCGTGCGCGCGCGCGCGCGTGTGTGTGTAGTTATACTGTAACCAATGTACCTCAAAAACAGACACACACGCGCGCGCGCGCGCGCACGCACACACACAGATGAGTTCATGTTTCCCATCTTGACAGTCTGGCAATGAACGGATGTAGAAAGTCAGAAAAAGGATGTCTGAATAATAAATCTGACGAATTATGATCTGAAACTTTGCACAGCAACAACTCCTACAGATGCACGTTCTGATCTGATTTCAGCCTGAAACCCATGTTTCAAACCTAGTCATATATGGTACATCACCTGTTGAATTAACTGTTTGTGTGGCAACACCTTAATTGCTCTGTCCACTAGCGATGTAGCCGTTCGGATTTGGTCCGAGCGTCACAGTGACCCGCATTTCTCAGCGGCTCGTGATTGCCTGCCAAACCACAAAAGCCCTTGTCGATCGTGAAGGGGTTGAGAGCGGCAAAGGCTTGTCGTCCTCAGCTCCCCTCTCCCCTACTTCCAGCCAGAGAGGCTCCGCAGAGGTCTGTCCGCTGACTTCTGTCACCCAATCTCAATCACCATCTGTAGCCGTGGGCATTCCGTGTCGTTCGCGTTTGTGGGGGTGACTGTTTTTGATAGCCATGGTTTTCACTGATCAGCCCCGCTCACCTCCACTCCCCACCAGTTCTACAGAGAGAACAGGGTTATGTAGCTGCTATTCCTTTTGCCAAAGAATTGGTATACAGGCCACTGTTACTCCTTCTTGATTGTTTGAAGACGATTTCTGTACGTTCTTTTCCTCTTGATTTGCATGCATCATACTACATTTCATATACTTCCTTTCGTTATACTTAATGCAAAATATGATAAATCACGAATGTAGAAACAACAGAGATGTGGACATTCAACCAAAGCTTTTTTAACGCCATTTCTGTCACTGCCTTTCCTTTTTTTAACACTCAACCATCAGTCTGTCCCTCTGTCCGACTGTCTGTCTGTCTTCCACTGCAGTCTACAAAATTTGCTCTATCTGTTAAATCACATTTATATTATTCAAATAGAATTGTATGTAGATGTCTTTCTTTATCGGGTGTATCGATACTTTTGGTCGAGTATGTTGTCTATGTAAACGATTACACGTGCATGTATGTTAGTGTATAATATACTATCGTATATTTTTGTGCATGTATTTGGATTTGTACTTGATGTCTCTTTTCGGTGTTTGTTATTCTCTGTTTAACCTTAAAAACAGAATGTTATTTATGAGGGATTGATGGTAGTCTTGATGCTGTGGAAGTGTCGGAGGGATGCAGGGCTAAGACAATGGAAATGTCGGAGGAATTCAGGAAAAAGACAATGGAAATGTCGGAGGGATGCAGGACAAAGACAATGGAAGTGTCGTAGGGATGCAGGACAAAGACAATGGAAATGTCGGAGGGATGCAGGGCTAAGACAATGTCCAGCTCAGTCCCTTTACCTGGTCATGCTCAGCTTTCGGGGACAGAGAGGCGAACATCACAGCGGTGAACCTGGCAGTTCTGGAACTATCTGTCTCGACCCAACCCCATGAAGGGAGAGCGGATTGTGGCACACAGTTCAATGTGTACCTCCTTTCCAGCAAAGAACCCAGCCAAAGAGGCACGCTGAGACCACTACTTTCTCAATCTCCGGGATCTTCTTTCCCTCTGTGACACATCGCTCCACATGGCAAACAAGGCGAGATTAAAGAAAAGCAAAAGAAAACAGAGAGAGAGAGAGAGAGAGAGAGAGAATAATTGTGGTGGGGTGGGAGAGGTGAGGTGGGGAAGCGAAGATAGAAAGAAAAATCCAGGGGAAAAGAGGACCTAACCGAGTTAAGGCCAGTCACTGTCTGGACCCTCAGCGCTGTGTAATGTAGGAGACCATCACCTCCTGCCATGTCACGCCCTGACCATTCAGCATCGTGCCTATACTGGCTGCAAGCGTTTCAGGAAAGTAACGTTCCATTAAAGCAATGAAGCCCCTTTCATCATAGCCTAAGGGATCACTGGGCCACGCAACAGCGACAAGGTCGCAACCCTTTGGAGGGATTTAGACAGATAGACCTATAGATGGACAGACAGGCTGACAGATCCGTAGTAAGGTAGGTAGCAATGAAGTCCATGAAGAAGAAAAAAACTCAGACACGTTTTGGTAAAATAACTTTAGCAGTACACTGAACAACCATCTTTTTACGATTATTGATTGACAGGTGTAAATTTATATCTTACTTCACAGTAAACACTTAAGCCTGTCTCATCGAAGCTTGGCAGCCATGCCCAAATAAGTGAGACAACAAAACGACTGGACATCAGGGTTGATGGCATTTGTCAGTAGCGCTTCCATTGGATCCCGCCGATACATTTCTGTTTGACAGAGGTTCTTGGGCAGGGGATAGGTTCGGGTTGTCAGTGCTTGGATTTGTCTGTCTGCCAGCGGAGTTTTTTTTTCTTTTTGTTCCTCGACAGCTCTCCTAGGGACCAATGACGGCATCTAAAGGTTGCTGAAGTTGGGTGTCAGGATTTCATCAGTCTCGCCATAATTCACACACACACACACACACACACACACACACACACACACACACACACACACACAAATATATACATATAAATATACATATATATATATATATATATACTCTCTCTCTCTCAAGAGAGAGGTCTATGTTTATGTGTGTATGTGTGTATGTATGTATGCATGTGTGTATGTATACATACATATATATATATATATATATATATATATATATATATATATATACATGCATACATGTATATGAGAGACAGACAGACAGACAAACAAACAGACAAACAGGCAAGAGAGAGAGAGAGAGAGAGAGAGAGAGAGAAGAGAGAGAGAGAGAGAGAGATCTATGTTTTCAGGAAATCGGTTTCTTTTTATTTCAACTGCCAATCTTGGCATGGTACCTCTCTCGTTTCTGTATTTGCTTCTTCCCCTACGCCCTTCTTCCGACCCTACCACCATCCTGTATTTCCACCTTTCCCCCTTCCATCTGTGTGAATTGCTTCCGCACCCTCCCCTTCCATTTTCAATACTTAACTCTTTGTTTTGGGTGTGTGGCGCTGTTCAATCACAGACCCTCTAAACTGCAGCGTGAGAAGTTACCAGACGCAGCGTAGCGCGTATGTACCAGGCCGTACACCAGGATGCCATCTTGAGTGTGTCATGTCCTCCTACCCCGGAGCCCCCCTCTTCCCCCACCCCGATCGTCATCTGTCAATTCCAAACCACTCTTTGGTTTTTCTGTCTGGAACAGGTTAAGTTAATCTGTCAGAAAGACAATGACAGTAAGAAAGCTGAGGATATTCTTTAAGAAAGTGAAGTGTCTGTTTTCTCTCGTCTTTTCGGTTTGTTTGTTTGTTTGTCTGTTTGTTTGTTTGGTGAAATATACACATTAAAATCAAAACGACACAGATGACTGACCAGTTTATTCATGGTTCGTGTCACTCAGACATGGGACACAGAGTGTGTCAACCAGTGATGCATGACGTCTCTTCGCTACACAGTAGGCTGTTCACACCCCATGTCCACACACACTCGCCAGCTTCACGTGGGGAACAAACAGTTGCGTCAATACAAATGTACAAGTTTCTGAACTGTTTTTAACAAACAAAACGTTGATTTGATCACTACATCTCGATTTCCGAGATACAATAATGACACAACCACATTCCCAACACCCTCATAAAGCCGTGTGCAAAAACCTCTTGAAGATCAATACACTTTAAGTCTTGAAATCCACTTCAAAACCAAGAGCAACACAAACATGTCCTTGTGCCTTGTCACCACCGAGAGAGAGAGAGAGAGAGAGAGAGAGAGAGAGAAGAGAACTCGGAACTCGGAAAATTTTAATTGCAAAGGCCACCGACCTATCTGCAATGAGGTCAAGAAACAAAAATGAAATCACACACACTGATGCTGTAACATTTCTACTGATCACGCTCATTTACAAAACTTGCTCACACCAACTGTATAATCGTAAATTGAGAATACCGAAAGATACTTACAAAATCACACCCGTATGTAGCACTCTCCCAGACTCGCACAGCTCGCACATACAATTTCGCTCGCACTTACAATTGCGCGCGCGCAAACCACACACACACACACACACACACACACACACACACACACACACACGTACACAAGCATACACACACACACACACACACACACACACACACACACACACACACACACACACACACACACACATTTTTCATCATGATCCCTAAGTATACACAAGACGTATCGACCACGAAACAAGGTAAAACAGAGAGAGAGAGAGAGAGAGAGAGAGAGAGAGAGAGAGAGAGAGAGAGAGAGAGAGAGAGAGAGAGAGAGAGTTGGCCTACAGTACAGTACGTACCAACGCGTCAGACAAAAATATGTTCACAGTTTCAATAGGCCTACTGCCAGTTTGGAAAAAAAGCAAGCTAACAACAATGAGAAATCTCTGAGTCAACATACCATTGCGAACTACATATCCTTTCGAGGAAGTATCCGCTTTGCAACTTTGATTGTGGAAGTCAGAGAAAGATGAAAGTGTGCCATGGACCATGCCAGAGCCCTGATCTGAAGGCCTCTGGGGGACATGGACATGCCAATGCCCTGATTTGAAGGGTTCTTGGGAACAAGAACCATGCCAATGCCCTGATTTGAAGGGCTCTTGGGAACATAGACCATGGCAGTGCCCTAGCTCTGGGGGACATGGGCCATGCCAGTGCCCTGATCTGAACACCTCTGGGGGACATGGACCATGCCAGTGCCCTGATCTGAACACCTCTGGGAGACATGGGCCATGCCAGTGCCCTGATCTGAACACCTCTGGGGGACATGGACCATGCCAGTGCCCTGATCTGAAGGCCTCTGGAGGACATGCCAGTGCCCTGATCTGAAGGCCTCTGGGGGACATGGACCATGCCAGTGCCCTGATCTGAAGGCCTCTGGAGGACAGGGACCATGCCAGTGCTCTGATCTGAAGGTCTCTGGAGGACAGAGACCATGCCAGTGCCCTGATCTGAAGGTCTCTGGGGGACATGGACCATGCCAGTGCCCTGATCTGAAGGTCTCTGGGAGACATGGACCATGCCAGTGCCCCCTGATCGGAAGGTCTCTGGAGGATAGGGACCATGCCAGTGCCCTGATCTGAAGGCCTCTGGAGGACATGGACCATACCAGTGCCCTGATCTGATCTCTGGGGCACATGGTTCATCGTGCCCCGATCTGAAGATCTCTAGGGGACATGGTCCATGCCTCTGGGGGGCGGACTGCCTGCCACGGACATGCCATTACAGGGAGAGACACCCACGCCTTGATCGGTGACTGGCCCCGTAGATTTCCTGTCAAAATACATTTACAAAGGCTGTCCAGGATATCTGTCTGTCTGTCTGTCTGTCTGTCTGTTTCTCTCTCTCTCTCTCTCTCTCTCTCTCTCTCTCTCTCTCTCTCTCTCTCTCTCTCTCTCTCTCTGAGGAAATGACTTCAAAATATTCCTACATATTCCTGCTTGGCACAGATCTCTTCGCTGGCTCAATCATCATGTGTAAACTGCTTTTCCTTAAGTTTATGACAATTTGAATGCACATAAATGGATCCCTCTGTGTGTGTGTATGCGTGTGTGTGTGTGTGTGTGTGTGTATGTGTGTGAATGTGTGTGTGTGTGTGTGTGTGTGTGTGTGTGTGTGTGTACGTGTGTGTGTGTGTGTGTGTGTGTGTGTGTGTGTGTGTGTGTGTGTGTGTGTGTGTGTTACTAATGTTATATCATGAGTTATATCATTAAAAAAAAAGTATGGAATAAGAATAGAGAATGGTTCGGCCCATAAGGACTTCATCGAACTCTTGCTTAAGTTGCAAAAACTGAACGAAATTCCCGAGGGGCAAAAGCACCGCGACTTTTGGAAAGCAAAATAAGCCAGGGAGACGCAAATAGTAAATAACAAAAGCAGATAACTTCACCCGCCCATTAGTCGCTGCTCATAGCACCAGCTTACCCAGCAAAAGGTCAGACACAACGCAAATATATTAGTCCAAACCAGAATTTGTCTGTATTTGTGTTATGCGAATTCGAGTAAATGGAGAATTCGATTTGAGTTATTGTGGTGTAATTTGTGTCACTTTTTTTTAACTGAGCAGTAATCGTACTGCACCTTTACTTCTTTTCTGTTTTTAAAACAGTTCATTTATTTCTTTATTTTATGTTATTACCTTTGTTAGTGATGTGTTCAAGTGATTATGCAGTGAAATTGTTCCCTATTATTACTATATTAATGTAGCAAACATGGTAAAACAACACATGCGCATATAATCAATGAAGTCATTTTGGCCGTTTGAAGAAAACAAAAAGTCTAGAAAAGCAGCAATAAACAGTGTTTATTATTCATCTTGTTGATGTGTCTGTCATGTTCATTCAAAGAAAAGGTACGCGAAACATGTGTTGGGTCTCGTCATACAATCCACAGACCTCACAAACAAAACGTTACGTCGGCGAGAATGCTTTTCCTGTTTATTTTTTTTCTGCATTATGCAAGTCTCGCGAGACGCGTTTATTGACAAACTTAGAAACTCCAAACAAAAATGAATGTGTCTGAAATGGATGCCGCTAGCAACAACATAAATACAAAATTGTGAATTTATGTTTGCGGTGGATCTAGAAATCATTTGTCTGCGCACAGTGTTTTTAACTCTCTCTCTCTCTCTCTCTCTCTCTCTCTCTCTCTCTCTCTCTCTCTCTCTCTCTCTCTGGACGTATCTTTACACTGAAATGTATAAATACGGAAAGAATGAAATGAACAAAAATCTGCACACAATCTCTCTCTCTCTCTCTCTCTCTCTCTCTTCTCTCTCTCTCTCTCTCTCTCTCTCTCTCTCTCTGGGCGTATCTTTGCGCTGAACTGTATATATAAGAAAAGAAAGAAACAAACAAAAATCTGCACACGACTCCTCTCTCTCTCTCTCTCTCTCTCTCTCTCTCTCTCTCTCTCTCTGTCTCAGCCGTTTACATGTAGCTGAATCATGAACTCATTCAGTCTCAGCCTGTCAGGCGAAGATGAGTTCTGCAGTTCATTGTAGTCCAGCTGTTTGCTGAAAATCGAGACGGGGGACGGAAAGGATAGAATCTACCTGATCAATGAGGTTTTTAGTTGGATGATTCTGGTTTTATTCCATCAAAGTGCTTTCCTGTTAACTGTTTCACACAAGTATACATGGAGATGATGCACGTAAGAGAGAGAGAGAGAGAGAGAGAGAGAGAGAGAGAGAGAGAGAGAGAGAGACGTAGAGACAGAGACAGAGACAAAGACGGAAGGGGGGGGGGGGACGGAAGGAGAGAGGGAGAGAGAGAGGGAGAGAGACAGAGTGGGAGAGAGAGAGAGGAGGGAGGGAGAGGGAGGGACGGAACGAGAGAGAGAGAGAGAGAGAGAGAGAGAGAGAGACGGGGGAAGGGAGAGGGGGAACGGAACGAGAGGGACAGACAGACAGACAGAGATTGAGACAGAGAGAGAGAGAGAGAGAGAGAGAGAGAGAGACAGAGACAGAGACAAGAGACAGAGAGAGAGACAGAGAGAGACTGAGAGGGAGATTCTTGGTTTTAGAAAACATTACGGAAACAAAATAACTTTTGTATTAGATATGTTTGCTCGCTCATTAGTGCGTAACCAGCTATGTAAAAATGCCTGTAAGTTTAATGGACAATGTTACCAAAAGATTATAAAACAACAACAACTAAAAAGGAAAGAAGGAAAAATCAAGATAGCACACCAAAAATATAGGACAAAAAAAATCCTGCAATCATTATTGAAGCAGTAAGTATCACTGCAGTGGATAATTGTGGCTTTCTCTCAGTGTTGGACCACTGTAGATGTGTTCAAGTGATTATGCAGTGTGGAAGAAAGTGCATTTCAGTCACTCCAGTGGTTTGCTGTGCTCCCAATCTCACATTAAGACAAAAGAATGAATTGTATTGTAGTCCACTGAAGACACAGGACCACAATCGTCTCAAGTTTGCGGATCTCATTGCATGAAGTTTGCACTGGATGACATGTCATGTGCTATTGAACAGTTGCACTTGATGACATGTCATGTGCTATTGAACAGTTTGCACTGGATGACATGTCATGTGCTATTGAACAGTTTGCACTGGATGAAATGTCATGTGCTATTGAACAGTTTGCACTGGATGACATGTCATGTGCTATTGAACAGTTTGCGACTGGATGACATGACATGTGCTATTGAACAGTTTGCACTGGATGAAATGACATGTGCTATTGAACAGTTTGCACTGGATGAATGTCATGTGCTATTGAACAGTTTGCAGCTGGATGACATGTCATGTGCTATTGAACAGTTTGCACTGGATGACATGTCATGTGCTATTGAACAGTTTGCACTGGATACATGTCATTGTATTGAACATTGCACTGGATGAAATGCACGTGCTATTGAACAGTTTGCACTGGATGACATGTCACGTGCTATTGAACAGTTTGCACTGGATGACATGCCATGTGCTATTGAACAGTTTGCACTGGATGAAATGCCATGTGCTATTGAACAGTTTGCAATGGATGATATGTCATGTGCTATTCAAAAGTTTCCAATTGATGACATGTCATATGCTATTGAAAAGTTTGCAATGGATAACATGTCATGTGCTATTGAAAATTTTGCAATGGATGACATGTCATGTGCTGATGAACAGTTTGCACTTGATGACATGTCATGTGCTATTGAAAATTTTACAATGGATGACATGTCATGTGCTATTGAACAGTTTGCACTGGATGACATGTTGTGTGCTATTGAACAGTTTGCACTGGATGAAATGCCATGTGCTATTGAACAGTTTGCACTGGATGAAATGCCATGTGCTATTGAACAGTTAGCACTGGATGAAATGCCGTGCGCTATTGAACAGTTTGCACAGGATGACATGTCATGTGTTATTGAACAGTTTGTACTGGATGACATGCCATGTGCTATTGAACAGTTTGCACTGGATGATATGTCATGTGCTATTGAAACGTTTGCACTGGATGAAATGTCATGTGCTATTGAACAGCTTGCACTGGATGACATGCCATGTGCTATTGAACAGTTTGCACTGGATGAAATGTCATATGCTATTGAACAGTTTGCACTGGATGACATATCATCTGCTATTGAACAGTTTCCACTGGATGATATGTCATGTGCTATTGAACAGTTTGCACTGGATGTAATGTCATGGGTAATTGAACAGTTTGCACGGGAATGACAGTGTCATTGTGCATTATTAGGAAACAGTTTGCACTGGATGGCATGGCATGTGCTATTGAACAGGTTGCACTGGATGACATGCAATGTGCTATTGAACAGTTTGCACTGGATGGCATGTCATGTGCTATTGAACAGTTTGCACTGATGACATGTCATGTACTATTGAACAGTTTGCCCTGGATGAAATGTTGTGTGCTATTGAACAGTTTGCATTGGATGAAGTGTCATGTGCTATTGATCAGTTTGCACTGGATGACATGTTGTGTGCTATTGAACAGTTTGCACCGGATGAAATGCCATGTGCTATTGAACAGTTTGCACTGGATGAACTGTCATATGCTATTGAACAGTTTGCACTTTATGAAATGCCATGTGCTATTGAACAGTTTGCACTGGATGAAATGCCATGTGCTCTTGACAATTTGCACTGGATGACATGTCATGTGCTATTGAACAGTTTGCGCTGGATGACATGTCATGTGCTATTGAACAGTTTGCACTGGATGTCATGTCATGTGCTATTGAACAGTTTGCGCTGGATGAAGTGTCATGTGCTATTGAACAGTTTGCGCTGGATGACATGTCATGTGCTATTGAACAGTTTGCGCTGGATGAAATGTCATGTACTATTGAACAGTTTGCACTGGATGACATGCCATGTGCTATTGAACAGTTTGCGCTGGATGACATGTCATGTGCTATTGAACAGTTTGCACTGATGACATGTCATGTGCTATTGAACAGTTTGCACTGGATGACATGTCATGTGCTATTGAACAGTTTGCACTGGATGACATGTCATGTGCTATTGAACAGTTTGCACTGATGACATGTCATGCACTATTGAACAGTTTGCACTGGATGACATTTCATGTGCTATTGAACAGTTTGCACTGATGACATGTCATGTGCTATTGAACAGTTTGCACTAGATAAAATGTACTCTGTAATTGAACAGCTTGCATTGGATGACATGCCGTGTGCTATTGAACCCTGAATATGTAAATGGTCTGCTGTCAGTGTTTCAGACATTTAAAATCGTCAGTCTAGTAGACGCACATGTAGGCCAATGTCCCAGACAGACATTAAATTTCTGCTCAGGAAGATTGGGAAAGTCGGTCTTTCGTTCGAAACACAAAATATCCCAACATTGTTGTTTTATGCTGACAAAAAAGTTTTCATTGTTATAGTCTCATGGGACTGCAACGTTGATTTGATGAATCAGTTTGTTCATCGTTATCAAAACTCCTCCTCCTCCTCCTCCTCCTCTCTCCTCCTCCTCCTCCTTAACTACCAGTATATCGCTATCTAACTGCCTGTCACTCTGACTGTCTGTCAGTGTTCCTGTCTATTTGACTGACTACTAGTCTATCCATTTGCATGTCTTCCTGTCTATCGGACTGACTACCAGTCTATCCATCTTTCTATCTGCATGTCGTCCTGTCTATCTGTCTGACTACAAATCTATTCATCTACCTATCTGAATGCCCTCCTGTCTATCTGACTGACTACAAGTCTATGCATCTACCTATCTGCATGTCGTCCTGTCTATCTACCTGACTACAAGTCTATGTCATCTACCTATCTGCATGTCGTCCTGTCTATCTATCTGACTACAAGTCTATTCATCTGCCTATCTGCATGCCTTCTATCTATCTGACTGACTACAAGTCTATGCATCTACCTATCTGCATGTTTGTCTGTCTATCTTCTGACTACAAGTCTATTCATCTGCCTATCTGCATGTCTTTCTGTCTAGCAGACTGACTATAAGTCTATTCATCTACCTACCTACATGTTTTCCGGTCAGCTGGTAGGTCAGGATTTCTGTTTGTCAAGCATCTGTTTGTCGACCGATTAATGTATCGCGTAATCATGCTTTAACGTAAAAATATAGAATTCCAGACAATGGTGCATTTGGTCCACCTCCCGTCACTATGATTCACTAGTCTGGTCAGCAGTCATCTAACCATCTACACAGGGGGCCACGAGAGACTTTCCCCTCCCTCTTCTTCTGTAGTAAAAAAAAAACCCTCCTATAAGCTCCTATTTGATTCCTGATAGTCTTCCTATTAGCGTAAAAGACAGTTACTGTTGCCCGCCAACAATCCATACTGATTTAGCGGGAATTCTACCAGGCCTGCTACCTCACTTACACACTGCTGGGCTATTAACGACGAGGCTTGACACGGAAATCAGCCCATTTCCATTTTTTTCTTTTTTCTTTGTTTCTTTCTTTTTTTTGTATTTACAGCGCACCATTGGTGTCTACAGTCACTAGAATTCACCTTTGAGTCTATTAGAGGGAGAAAAAAAAACAACAGAAAATATAGTCTAGTGCGTGAAGTTGGTGTCAAAGAAATGAAAGAATCCGTCTTTAGTAATTCTGTTCATCACGTCTCTGTATTGTGTCTGTCCACCTCTCCTTAAACGGTGAAGAAATTCCATGGTACATTCCACAAAAAGTAATTCAATACAAGCTATACTCTGTACAAGGTTAGCATCAACATGACGTTAGACGTAAGCAATTTACAGCAGGTTCTATGAAGACCTTGTTCACGAATGTTTTGCCACACTTTATTTCTTAATTTCTACATACATTTTTTATTTAATCTAAGATTTTTGCAGAAATAAGGTCTGATTTTGCAATTATTCTTTTTTTTTAAAATCTATACAGAAAATGGCCCATCCTCCCCCCATGCAGGCAAAATGTAATCCTGTTAACTCGTGGAACCACCACCGGTTACCTTCAGTGCCGGTCGAAATGAAAGTAAAAGGAGTGGGCTTCAAACAGAGAGCGAGCCATCAAACGAGTCTGCCAGCAGGGAGTTGATTGGCTGATAGTGCTTTCTGCCCTTCAACAGCCAAGGAGTCGTTTTGATGACGTCCACATCCTCTCACTTACAGAGATGACACAATAATGACATCAGTGCGGATTTCATTGGTGTGCTGCCGTGTGCAGTTTGGCTGATACGGTTTTGATCATGTACAGGACGTCGTTGTTAAGGCTTCGGGTTTCTTGTCTAGCAATTCAGAGTTAACGCTCCTGACTGCCTTGACTTTTCAGCCACTGAAATGAGAATCAGGTGTGTCGAAAAGTCCTGATGATATGATGTTCCAAATTTCATTCACAATATCTGAAAACAAATTCCATTATAAGCAAAAAAAAAAAAAAGTGGGGGGGGGGGGGGGGGGGGGGGAGCTGAGGTGAGAAGAAGGAGTCATTCAAGTGAGTGAAAATGGAGCAGAGGTTGTCAACAATCGCAGTACGTTTTACAGTATATCAAGCCTGAGTAAATCAGGATTCGTTTTTATGTGTTTGCTGCCAGACACATGGGCTGAAGGAAAAAGGATGAAGAGTAATCCCCAAATCAATCTGTTTTTTTCTTTTGACCCCAGAGCCTTGAAACAAATCTCTCTCTCTCTCTCTCTCTCTCTCTCTCTCTCTCTCTCTCTCTCTCTCTCTCTCTCTCTCTCTCTCTCTCAGGCGCGCGCAAATTGCCAACAGAAACGTCAACTTTAAATGAACTGTCTTATGGCTTTAGGCTTTTCAGCCATTATTAAATATGTGCAAAGCGCGCGCGCGTACACACACACACACACACACACACACACACACACACACACACACACACACATACACACACACATGCACGCACTCACGCACGCACGTACGCACATGCACATTCACATGCACACGCACACGCACGCACTCACATGCTCACAAATGATTAGATTTTACATACTCCCCACCTTCCCATTCACAAAGAATGTGCATGTACTTGTGGATCGGAGAGTCAATACAGGAGGAGACGTCAATAGTCTGTGAACTGCTGAGATTCACTGAGGTTCCAAAGGAAGTGTGCCAGGGAAAGTATTGATTTTTAATTCTACATTTGGATAAAACCAAAGAGAGCTGAGGGGAGTATAGGTGGTGGGGGGTTAGGGAGTGGGAGGCAGGAAGGAAGGAGGGGAGAGAGGTAAGGGTGGACAGAGGGGTCAGGAAGCAACTATTAACGCACGATTAAAAAAAAAAACTTTGCATGGATGCATATGAAATGGTACATAGCCGAGAAGAAGGTAAAAACACGAGTACATTCATTTGGACTGTTGGTGCAACAATGGCAGATGAATCTGGTTATCCTCCCTTCCCACCTTATCCCACTGTTCTCTATTGTTCGGGTGTTCAGCTGAGTCCTCGTTTACCTAAAGACCTAAAGCTGTTCATCTGTATTGATTACGTGACAATGGAGAAGAGAGAGAGAGAGAGAGGAGAGAGGAGAGAGAGAGAGAGAGAGAGAGAGATGACTGTCCGTATATTGAAGACAGGCGATTTTTTTTTTCAGTTCTTTTCCTCATAATTTGGCTGTTTCTGTTCCAGACAAAGCTGTAACTGTTTTCTCTTCCATCAATGGCATTTAGAAATTAGCAGAGCAGACACTACATTACACAGCAGCACTCAGTGGGCTCTGATACTTCCTTCTTTTTTTAAGAGCCCCAAAGGGCAAAAACAGCTTTCTGGCTCTCACCTCTCTCTCTCTCTCTCTCTCTCTCCTCTCTCCTCTCTCTCATCGCTAGACTTACATAATTTGGATCGCAGAATCGCTCTTTCTCCTCCCATGCAGGCAAAATGTAATCCTGTTAACTCGTGGAACTACCACCGGTTACCTTCAGTGCCGGTCGAAATGAAAGCAAAAGGAGTGGGCTTCAAACAGAGAGAGAGAGAGAGAGAGAGAGAGAGAGAGAGAGAGAGAGAGAGAGAGAGAGAGGAGAGGACATCAAACGAGTCTGCCAGCGGGGATTAGATTGGCTGATTGTGCTTTCTACCCATCCACTGCCAAGGAGTCGTCGGTTTGATACCTCCCCACCCTTCACCCCACCTCATCTCCACACACACACACACACACACACACACACACACACACACACACACACACAAAACAAGAGAGAGTGAGAGAGAGGGGACAGACAGACAGACGGACAGATGGACTGAAAATTAAAAAGGTATAGTTTGGAATTGTTACTTATTACGCTATCTCTCCAAACTACACAGGCAGGGCAGAGGAGGGGGACGAGGTGAGAGTAGAAAATGAAGAACAAAATGAAAAAAAAAACATTAAGAAAAAGAAATATAGATAAATCAACGTACACGAAAGGAAAGGTTCAGGCCATTTCAGCAGGATGACACTTCTCGCATTCCACGTGCTCTGCTCCTACCGACTTTCCAATTATGGGATCCCTAAAGCTCTGATGTTGACTACACCGAGGCATCATCTCACACACACAAGGCCAGAATCAGTCTCACACACACAAGGCCAGAATCAGTCTCACACACACACAAGGCCAGAATCAGTCTCACCGAGTGATGGCTGTCGTATCAGATTCGTGTGGGAATCAAAACGGTTGAAGACCAGTAATGACGTCAGTGTCAGCGTGGATTTCATTGATGAGCCATTGCATGCCGTTTGGCGATTAAGCTTTCGATCAGGAAAAGGACGACGTTGTTC
>CM065729.1:32845459-32857959 GCA_033310375.1 Conus canariensis | reverse complement strand
AATAGCAACAACAACATCCTGGACAAGCAGGAATAAAAGGAGTTTTTACCTGTTTGTTCTTCACGCTGTTGATGTCTGCCGTGTGCCCTTCTACGGAAAATGCCCATGAGGCATATGGTGGGTTACGTCATACAATCCACAGACCTCACAAAACGTTCCGACGGCTAGAATGCTTCTCTCTGTTTATCTATCTCTGATTCATGCAGCGCTCATGTGATGCACGTGTTGATAAGCAGAAACACCTCACACAAAAGTAGATGAAATGGATGCCGCTTGCGACAAAAATGTAGGCTTGCGAGATAAAATATGCTCTGATATTGAAAAGTATTTGGAAGCGCTCTGTGGTTTAACTCTCTCTCTCTCTCTCTCTCTCTCTCTCTCTCTCTCTCTCTCTCTCTCTCTGTGTTTCAAAACCGTTTATATGCGACTGAATCAAGAAGAATTCAGTTGTACTTTTTGTCCGGCAGTACAAACTGTCTTTGATGATACTTTGAAGATTTGAAAAAAAAAAAAAATATTCAAAGTTTCGGTCATAGACCGTCAGCAGGACTGATGACATAAATGACAAAAGAATACGTATACGCAATGACTTATGAAAACATATACGTAATGGGGCGAATGCGTGTTTAAAGATGTGTGTGTGTGTGTGTGTGTGTGTGTGTGTGTGTGTGTGTGTGTGATGGGGAAAAGGAAAAAGAGAGGCAGACACAGGGAAAAGGTGAAGAGAAATAGAGACAGAGAAAAGGAAAGGGAGAGAGTGGTACAGGAGAATTCTTATGCCTTGAAGGGGGCGCTTGAGGGTGTGTAAGGGGGAAAACAGCGGAAGCGATTGGTGTGCGTGGAGATGGGGGGTTGGGTGGAAACTCTACCTCTTGTGAGCCTATTTTAGTCATCGTTCTACATCAAGTAAAGAGTGTTTAAACAACCAGAATTCCATTCATCGTTTTAACTGTTTGTCGGCAAGATCACGCAAATACTACGGAACCGGTATGCATTGCAACTCAACGGAATGTCATTGAAGAATGAAGCCGTTTATTTTAGTGTGGATTCCACACAAAAGGTGGATTCAGAATCCATTGGACACTGGCGTAGTCTGCGCTCTCTGACCACCGTAGCTTGCTGTTGTGCTGTTTTGTCAACGACAGTACGCAGAAACTGCTAAACCGCTGTCCACCCAAACTGATGACACAGTGGACAGTGGCCCGGTGGCCAACCCTTGACATTAAGGTGTAGATCTGTGGCGAAGTTCTTGTTCAAAAGGTGAATCCAGAAACCGTTCAACAAGACTCTTACAACTTTTCCATCGAACTGTGAGTTACCGTTGCGAATTGCTAATGACAAAGTGACGTATGCTACTGATTATCAAAATATTCTAGTAATGACCACTGTGACTTATTATTACAAATCGGTGACATATGCTAGTGGTCTATTAAAACATTTTAGTAACTTAAAAGTTGATATTTTGAATTTTCTAGATGGTATTGGAGAAGAATTACTATGTGGAAAGCAGCTCTATCATTGTGTACCTATTATTACTTCCCTTGGTGGATTAAACAAAAAGTTCACTCACGAACTGACACTCAAAGGCTCTCCAGGATCCATTTGACCTTGGCTGAGATCTGCTCTCACCTTTCTGCCCTTCTAATGGAAGGTGGCACACATTGTGCTGATGTTGGCGCTTCAAAGTAATATAGTGGTGGAGGTGGCAATGTGTCTTTTCTGAAGAAGAGTATGTAGGAAGGGCAATGGTGGGGATATGAAGTGTCATCCTTTCAAAAGCGTGTTCCGTCGAACACATATGCAATGCACAAACAGCAACAAAATACTATAGGTAAACTTTGAAGGAAAAGGTGTGTTGATAAGTGGACCAGCCAAGTTTTAGTTTTAGAAATTTATTTTTAGAAAACAATCTATAATATTTCTTCACCAGTGAAAAAAAATAAACACAAGCAAAACAAAAGAAGACATTTTCAGCCTTGCGAATAACTGTGGCATTAATTATTGTAGCAAAATAATGTATGACCCAAAACTCATGCTTATATCTTTCATTCATAGGTCATGTTCATTTCTAAACAGTTCTTTGCCGTAAGGGAAGACGCAGAGTGCCTGTGGCGGGTGGACTGAAGTGTCTGAGTCCTTTCTTCTGGAGAACTGCCTTCATTCACTGCCAGCTTCACACGCCTCGCGGACTGTCTCTGACATTCTGGCACTATCAGCACGGGATGGTTCATAGCACTTATATTGCACTGTGACAGCTCTTCAGACTGCTGTATTGATTTTGTTATATGTAGAAACTGTGTGGAGGTGGGGTGGGGGTGGGAGTAGGGGATTTGGAGATATGTTGACAGTGTGATTTACTGACTGGCTAAAGCTGACTGAATGTTTTCTCTTCTACTACCAAACTTTTTTTCGTTTATTTTTGCTTTCTGTAACCATTTGTTATCTTTATCATTGTTTTAATCCGTTCAGGTGTGCCTTTAAATATATTTCTGCGTCTTATGCTAGCACACATTATCTTCTCTCCTTGAACAACATAATTTTCCAGGCGAGGTACTTCAAACAGGTTTTCATAAAGTGCGAACCGAGATAACAGAAATCAATTATCTTATATATGAATAAGTAAGCTATTTCAGTGTTAGTGAGTGCATTGAGGAAGTGTTAGGATGACATGGTAGACCTGACGGGGGACGCGCACCGAAGCTACCTCTGCAATGAAATCATGTGTCTTGCCAGTGGGAGTGGTACTCCCAGGACGGTATGGCACTGTGACAAAATCCAGATTCACGTCTTGGTGTCTATAGTCCAGCCAAACAAGAGGGACAATATCAGGGGTGTGGAGCAAAAGGTAGAAAGAGTGATCTTCAGAAAATAATCTCCAAGGAAAGTGAATGAAAAACAAAATGGGGGGGTGGGGGGGGGGGGGGGGGAGTAAAATGTAACGGAGACCTGGTAGGACTGTGGAAAAAGGCAATTTAAGAGGGCAACACCACCAAGAAAATAATAACTGAAGAGAACCTTACTGACCCAAAGGTTCTGGTCTCAGAGTTACAGATCATGGATCGACTTTATAGCTGACCTTCTTCACGTGACATTCCTGCACAGAGGTACTGTTGTCAAAGACAGGAAGATGACATTCTTTGTGTGATTTATTCAACACGTCCGTATAAGACATATTACACAGCTCACACTACTAACAAGCAGCTACACAAAATGATTACCCACTCATTGGGATGCCAGTACGAGAAGTGAATTTAATCCAACCCATGGGAGACGTTTGGTGATGCAACAAATCAAACGCCTTTATGATCACGAGCATAACACAAAAGATAACGTTTAAAAAGCAAATCTCAAAGAACGCCTTCTTCCTTGCGCTGAACTCTGAAGCGATCTGAAGCGATCAAAGCTAAGTGAATTTTCGTTATTTTATTCGTTTGTATCTCACCTGAAGAAGACCTAAGAGGTCGAAACGCGTTGTCTTTTGTCTTGTGACTCGTTTGTCCACGTTTCTCTGGGCGGTTCGCTAACATTTATTTAAGATTTGTTTAGATTTCCGCCTGCAGTCGTCTCACTTTGCAATTAGATCTAGTTTAAAAAGCAAACAAGTAAAACACCAACCAAAAAATTCAGACCAACAAAAACGCAGTTTGTTGTCTGTGTATTGTGGCAGTATTCAGGGACATGTAGATGGTATGACAGTATTCAGTGCCTTGTAGTGGTATGACAATATTCAGGGACATGTAGATGGTATGACAGAATTCAGTGCCATGTAGATGGTGTGACAGTATTCAGGGACATGTAGATGGTATGACAGTATTCAGGGACATGTAGATGGCATGACAGTATTCAGGGACATGTAGATGGCATGACAGTATTCAGGGACATGTAGATGGTATGACAGTATTCAGGGACATGTAGATGGTATGACAGTATTCAGGGACATGTAGATGGCATGACAGTATTCAGGGACATCTAGATGGCATGACAGTAATCAGGGACATGTAGATGGTATGACAGTATTCAGGGACATGTAGATGGTATGACAGTATTCAGTGCCATCTAGATGGCATGACAGTAATCAGGGACATGTAGATGGTATGACAGTATTCAAGGACATGTAGATGGTATGACAATATTTAGGAACATGTAGTACGACAGTGATTAGGGACATAAAGATGGTATCACAGTATTCAGGGACACGTAGCATGACAGTATTCAGGAACATGTAGATAGTATGACACTAGTCTGGGACATGTAGATAGTATGACAGTATCAGGGACATGCACATGGCATGGGAGTATTCAGGGACATGTAGATGGTATGACTGTCCTCAGGGTCATGTCGTATGACAGTATTCAGGGACATGTAGTACGACTGTCTTCAGGGACATGTAGGATGACAGTATCGAGGGACATGTAGTATGGCAGAATACAGGGACATGTAGTATGACAGTATTCAGGAACATGTAGTATGACAGTATTCAGGGACATGTAGTATGACAGTATTCAGGGACATGTAGTACGACTGTCTTCAGGGACATGTATTATGACAGTATTCAGGGACATGTATTATGACAGTATTGGGGACATGTATTATGACAGCATTGAGGGACAAGTATTATGACAGTATTGAGGTACATGTATTATGACAGTATTGAGGGACATGTATTATGACAGTATTGAGGGACATGTATTATGACAGTATTGAGGTACATGTATTATGACAGTATTGAGGTACATGTAGTATGACAGTACTCAGGGACATGTAGTATGACAGTATTCAGGGACATGTAGTATGACAGTATTCAGGGACATGTAGTACGACTGTCTTCAGGGACATGTAGTATGACAGTATTCAGATATGTAGTACGACTGTCTTCAGGGACATGTATTATGACAGTATTTAGGGACATGCAGTACGACTATCTTCAGGGATATGTAGTATGACAGTATTCAAGGACATGTAGTATGACGGTATTCAGGGTCATGTAGTATGACAGTATTGAGGGACATGTAGTATGACAGTATTGAGGGACATGTAGTATGACAGTATTAGGGACATGTAGTATGACAGTATAGGGACATTAGTATGCAGTATACAGGGACATTTTAGTATGACAGTATTCAGGGACATGTAGTAGACAGTCTTCAGGGACATGGTACAGTATTCAGTCATGTAGTATACATTTCAGGGTCATATAGTATGACAGTATTCAGGGTCATGTAGTATGACAGTATTCAGGGCATGTAGTATGACAGTATTGAGGGGCATGTACTATGACAGTATTGAGGGACATGTACTATGACAGTTTTAACGAACATGTAGTATGACAGTATTCAGGGTCGTGTAGTATGACAGTCTTTAGGGACATGTAGTACGACTGTCTTCAGGGACATGTAGTATGACAGTATTGAGTGACATGTAGTATGACAGTATTGAGGGACATGTAGTATGACAGTGTTCAGGGACATGTAGTATGACAGTATTGAGGGACATGTAGTACGACTGTCTTCAGGGACATGTAGTATGGCAGTATACAGGGACATGTAGTATGACAGTATTGAGGGAGATGTAGTATGACAGTTTTCACGGACATGTAGTATGACAGTATTCAGGGACATGTAGTATGACTGTCTTCAGGGACATGTAGTATGACAGTATTCATGGACATGTAGTACGACTGTCTTCAGGGACATGTAGTATGACATTATTCAGGGATATGTAGTACGACTATCTTCAGGGTCATGTCGTATGACAGTATTCAGGGTCATGTATTATGACAGTATTGAGGGACATGTAGTATGACAGTATACAGGGACATTTAGTATGACAATATTGTGGGACATGTAGTATGACAGTTTTCACGGACATGTAGTATGACAGTATTGATGGACATGTAGTACGACTGTCTTCAGGGACATGTAGTATGACAGTATTCAGGGACATAAAGTGCGACTGTCTTCAGGGACATGTGTTATGACAGTATTCAGGGACATGTAGTATGACAGTATTCAGGGATATGTAGTACGACTGTCTTCAGGGACATGTATTATGACAGTATTCAAGGACATGTAGTATGACAGTATACAGGGACATGTAGTATGACAGTATACAGGGACATGTAGTATGACAGTATTGTGGGACATGTAGTATGACAGTATTCAGGGACATGTAGAATGACAGTATTCAGGGACATGTATTATGACAGTATTCAAGGACATGTAGTATGACAGTAGTCAAGGACATGTAGTATGACAGTATTCAAGGACATGTAGTATGACAGTATTCAAGGACATGTAGTATGACATTATTCAGGGACATGTATTATGGCAGTATTCAGGGACATGTAGACGGTATAACTTTTGTGCAGATCTAGTCACTGAACTGGACAAACATCGGACACCCGTACAGCTGTCTGATTTGCCAATTTGTCTGTCTGTCTGTCTGTCTGTCTGTCTGCCAGTGTCTCTTCTATTTGGTTTCGCTCTGTTGTACTTCTCCATTTCTCTGCCCTTGTCCCTACTCTCCTCCCTTCTCAACAAACACTAAGGCATGGAGAGAGAGAGAGAGAGAGAGAGAGAGAGAGAGAGAGAGAGAGAGAGAGAGAGAGAGAGAGAAGAGGAGGTGAGGAGAAGTGGGGAATGGATAGAGGGACTGATTCAGAATGTGACGCCTACAAAAGTGTTATTGTGTAAAGGCCTTCAACGCATACGCTAAAGGAAAACACAAGTCCCACAGTTTGGATACGATTTTGGAAGCAGTGACAAGAATGGAGAGAACAACACAGACAATGGGTGAAGATGAAGGTGTTGGAAGAGAGAGAGAGAGAGAGAGAGAGAGAGAGAGAGAGGGGGGGGGACTATTTAGCTAAGGCAGACATTAAAGGGTGTGGAGGGAGGGGTGATGGAGGGGGGGAACGGGTGGAAAGAAAATTGGGGTGAAATAATAATATAAAATTTCCCATGACGGCTGTCTATTGAATCAATAAATTGAACAATTTTCTTATCAATGTCAAGACAAGGAGGGTGTAGACTGTGCAGAAAACATAGAAGATGTGACATGCCGCTAAAATTAGCTTTACTCTGTTTAAATACTTCTATTAAACCCATGACAGCGATATAAGATATCGCCTGTACGTGTTCAGCGCAAAATTCAGATTCAGACTGTAGGCTGTTGAACATGCATATTCGAATGTTCTTGTTTTTTTCTTTGGACTCCACTGTTAGTTTTGACAATCCTGCTTACAGCTTGATTAAAAAGAGTTCCATTTTTAGTATCAAGGAGAGAGAGAGAGAGAGAGAGAGAGAGAGAGAGAGAGAGAGAGAGAGAGAGAGGGTCCCCTTCGGTTGCATTATGTTTAACAGGAGTGGAGAATGCAAGCAACTGAACACCTTATTACAATTGTTGAATGAACTGAGAACTCACAAGAGCCTCAACAAGCAAGTGAATCTGAACGGTCTTTGAAGGGCATGTCTTGTGGGGCAGATGGTGAGGCTCTTGAAGAAAATCAGTGACCTTTCTGAGTGTTCCCCAGTGGACGTCATTTTGGAGCTTGCATTATGGCGGCTGTGTGCTACATGTGCACTTTGAACGACAATAAAGGAACAGACAAAGCAGAAAAACGCAGTCCAGCAAGCAAATGAGTACAGGCAGCCATACGCATAGCTATACAGCCAACAAAAGACGCAAACACTTTCACTGACTTAATATCCATCCACTGATCTGTGGTTAGATACTGAACGTTTCATGCACTATTCTGCGCATGTGGACTGTCATAGTTAAACCATGAATCCAGTCAAAAAATAAGAAGGAATATTTACATTGCAAATTATTTTCTATCCATTTGTTTTTTTACATATGGTGTATATTCAACAAAAGCAAAACACCATCCTTAACCATGTATGAAACTGGTTGTATAAGAAAATGAAAGAGTGTTGATAAGAAGCAGGCATCATTGTAACACAGTGAGTGACATTGACATTGACACTGACATTGACATTGACATTGACAGGAAATAGTCGGCTGTCTGGCACTGGCACGTAACAAAGTAGACTGTTTCACATTGGCGAAACATAACAAAGTAGACTGTTTCACATTGGCGAAACATAAAGTAAACTGTTTCACATTGGTGAAGCATAACAAAGTAGACTCTTTCAAACTGGTAAAACATAACAAAGTCGACTGTTTCACATTGGTGAAACATAACAAAGTAGATTGTTTCACATGGGTAAAACATAACAAAGTCGACTCTGTTTCACATTGATGAAACATAACAAAGTCGACTCTGTTTCACATTAGTGTAGACAGTCATAGAGACTACCTAACACTGGTACTGTTTCTTATGACAACTAACATTATAGGAGGGATATAAAATCTACGTAAATCAGAATCGTCTGCTTGCTGCATCATTAGCCCAGCATTTGCCTTCTAGTTATTGTGCTATGTGTACTCATACGTATGTACACCAACTGAAAGTAAGTTCAAACACATATGAAATAGAATATACATTAGACTTCAACGACAGCACTCAAGATCCACGGATACCCATTTGACACCCATAACTGAACAAAGAAGGTTTGAGTTGATAACCAGTCTTTGATAAAGAGAAATCAAAACAGACATTGTGTTATTGATCATTTTCAAAACGTACAGCACCGTTTCTTTAAGCTCACTTAACACAAAAAACAGCAACGAAACTATATCTCTTAGCTTAGATCTCTCTCTACAACATGCAAATAGCTGGTTACAAAACAGCAAACACCATGATTAGAATGGCGATCTAGTCAGGTTTACCGCCTTCACCCATATACATTTTGTGGTATACGTTTAATGAGAACGAGCGTGGAAAAAGGTCAGAGAAAGCCAGAGCCTAAGCCAGAGTGAAGATCAGTGCAGAAAATCGAAGACTCTTGAGATCACAAAATCGCACATTTCCATCTGAAACTGAAAGTACCCAGACAGGCGTGAGGTGTGAGAGATCGGAAGTACAGCATTGTCTGAAGCCACGTTCCTGAACTTTCTGCTGAGTGGCTGTTGATGTCGAGCACCAAATCCCCCGTGCTTTCAGTCTTCAATCAATAATGCCGCACTTCTCTGTGGACCGTAATGAATACATGAAATGGATTACAAACTTTCATCCCTCTTGGTCTGCCTTAAACTGAAGCATTTCTAAGGCTGACAAGGGCGGTCCGATTTGGGTACAGCGGCAATACCCAGAAGGTAGGTCCCAAGCAGCATTGCACCAGCCATCACTGATCCCTTCTTTAAATTCAGGTTGTACTCTACATTGAAAAAGGAAAGTTTGCAAGACCCTCTCCTGAATAATGCCAGGGATAAAACCTCAGCGTTTGAAAGTGGCGAAGAGTTATAAGCTGGGGCTGCAAGGAGAGAGGGACAAGCTGTACTTAAGTGGAACAAGTTCTCATACGGATTTAACAGTTTTAAGGAATGCATTAATCTCACATTGTCCATGAATTACCAATGTGGATTGAAAATCAGATACGTTGCCGATCGTGGTGTCAGTGATCTTGTAGTAGAGAGCTAGGACATCATGTGCAACGATCTCCGGTTACCCTTTACAGATGTTCAAATCCCATTCTCTGAGGTCGATCTCTCAAGCCTAAAAGTAGCACGGTTTCTGTGTCAGGAGTAACCACTGAAACTTTTTATGCGAATGAAATATTTCCACACCGAACACTGTGATCTAAGACTGAATAAACAAACAAACAAACAAAAAACAGATTGAGTCACACTTTGAACTGTGAAAATATTTGAAGCGATTCCTTAAAATTGTGAAATGGAAACGTCCAAATGTATAACAAAATCATGTTTCATTGTCAAACTGATTTCTTGGGACAAATTATTATTATTTGTTGCTTCATAAGCAAGTCAGACAGACATATGGTTTAGTGCATTTGCGGGTGTCCATGTCTCTTATGCGGTGTAATAATAAGCTTGCAAACAGTGTTCAGGTTGTAAAATGGTTGATTTTTATCAACTGTCATTCACAGGTTCAAAGTCATACACTTTTAAGTCGAGCAGTTTCCACAGTGATTATTCCAGTGCTTCAGTGTATGTTTAAAATAGATTTGGCAGACTTCTCTCTTTCATCTCTGAACCATGTTACCCCCATCCCCACCCCCACCCCACTTCCACTACCTGCCGCTCACTCCAGCTCTCCATTCACAGACCCACCGTGACTTGTCTTGTTCCAGACCAGCAGCATTCACAGGGAGTAGTCAATGTCAAGTCGTCATGGACAACTTACCAGAGGAGACACTGCACTGTTCACCGCTGCCTGTTTGGATGTTCGGCGCTGCGTGTTTGAAGTTCAGCGCTGCGTGTTTGGATGTTCAGCGCTGCGTGTTTGGATGTTCAGCGCTGCGTGTTTGAAGTTCAGCGCTGCCTGTTTGGATGTTCAGCGCTGCGTGTTTGATGTTCAGTGCTGCGTGTTTGATGCTCAGCGCTGCGTGTTTGGATGTTCAGCGCTGCGTCTTTGATGTTCAGTGCTGCGTGTTTGATGCTCAGCGCTGCGTGTTTGGATGTTCAGCGCTGCGTCTTTGATGTTCAGTGCTGCGTGTTTGATGTTCAGCGCTGCCTGTTTGGATGTTCGGCGCTGCGTGTTTGAAGTTCAGCGCTGCGTGTTTGGATGTTCAGTGCTGCGTGTTTGGATGTTCAGCGCTGCGTGTTTGAAGTTCAGCGCTGCCTGTTTGGATGTTCAGCGCTGCGTGTTTGATGTTCAGCGCTGCGTGTTTGGATGTTCAGCGCTGCGTGTTTGGATGTTCAACGCTGCCTGTTTGGATGTTCAGCGCTGCGTCTTTGATGTTCAGCGCTGCGTGTTTGGATGTTCAGCGCTGCATCTTCGATGTTCAGCGCTGCTTGTTTGGATGTTCAGCGCTGCGTGTTTAATGTTCAGCACTGCGTGTTTGGATGTTAGTGCTGCGTGTTTGATGTTCAGCGCTGCCTGTTTGGATGTTCAGCGCTGCCTGTTTGGATGTTCAGCACTGCGTGTTTGATGTTCAGCACTGCCTGTTTGGATGTTCAGGGCTGCATGTTTGGATGTTCAGCGCTGCCTCTTTGGATGTTCAGCGCTGCCTGTTTGGATGTTCAGCACTGCCTGTTTGGATGTTCAGCACTGCCTGTTTGATGTTCAGCGATGCCTGTTTGGATGTTCAGTGCTGCCTGTTTGGATGTTCAGCGCTGCCTGTTCGGATGTTCAGCGCTGCGTGTTTGGATGTTCAGCGCTGCTTGTTCGGATGTTCAGCGCTGCATGTTTGGATGTTCAGCACTGCCTGTTTGGATGTTCAGCGCTGCGTATTTGATGTTCAGCGCTGCGTGTTTGATGTTCAGTGCTGCCTGTTTGGATGTTCAGCGCTGCATGTTTGGATGTTCAGCGCTGCCTGTTTGGATGTTCAGCGCTGCCTGTTTGGATGTTCAGCGCTGCCTGTTTGATGTTCAGCGCTGCGTGTTTGGATGTTCAGCGCTGCCTGTTTGGATGTTCAGTGCTGCGTGTTTGGAAGTTCAACGCTGCGTGTTTGGATGTTCAGCACTGCCTGTTTGGATGTTCAGCGCTGCCTGTTTGGATGTTCAGCGCTGCGTGTTTGCATGTTCAGCGCTGCGTGTTTGATGTGTTCAGCGCGGGCCTGTTTGGATGTTCACGGTACCTGTTCTGATGTTCAGCGTACCTTTTCTGATGTTCAGTGGTACCTGTTCAGCGTACCTGTTCTGATGTTCAGCGGCACCTGTTCTGATGTTCAATGCTGCCTGTGTTGATGTTCAGGCACCTGTTCTGATGTTCATGGTACATGTTCTGATGTTCAATGGTACCTGTTCTGATGTTCAATGTTACCTGTTCTGATGTTCAATGGTACCTGTTTTCTGATGTTCAGTGGTACCTGTTCTGATGTTCAGTGGTACCTGTTCTGATGTTCAGTGGTACCTGTTCTGATGTTTAGTGGTACCTGTTCTGATGTTCACTGGTACATGTTCTGATGTTCAGCGGTACCTGTTCTGATGTTCAGCGGTTCCTGTTCTGATGTTCAGCGGTACCTGTTCTGATGTTCAATGGTACCTGTTCTGATGTTCAGCGGTACCTGTTCTGATGTTCAGCGGTACCTGTTCTGATGTCCAGCGGTACCTGTTCTGATGTTCAGCAGTTCCTGTTCTGATGTTCACTGGTACCTGTTCTGATGTTCAATGGTACCTGTTCTGATGTTCAGTGGTACCTGTTCTGATGTTCAGTGGTACCTGTTCTGATGCTCAGTGGTACCTGTTCTGATGCTCAGTGGTACCTGTTCTGATGTTCAGAGGTACATGTTCTGATGTTCAACGCTGCCTGTGTTGATGTTCAGCGCTGTCTGTTCTGCTATTTTGCGCTGTCTGTTCTGCTATTCAGCGTACCTGTTCTGATGTTCAGCGGTACCTGTTCTGATGTTCAGCGCTGCTTGTTCTGATGTTCAACGCTGTCTGTGTTGGTGTTCAGCGCTGTCTGTGTTGATGTTCAA
>CM065729.1:32822959-32835459 GCA_033310375.1 Conus canariensis | reverse complement strand
AATACAGTATCTGCCGGCAGGTCCTTCAGTCTGAAGAACACTTTTTTGATACCCGCTACAGCTCTTAGTGCTTTGCCTGACAAATTATTCACACATTTGGTCCAATTTAGGGTAGAGGAAAAGATTACCCCCAAATAAGTGTAGCAAGACTCCACCTTGACCTGATTTCCGGCAAAATACCACTTTTCACAGTTTCTGATGAAACCTCCGTTTTTAAAAACAATTACTTTTGTTTTGTCCATATTGACAGTAAGACCCCATTTGTTACAGTATTGTTCGAGACAGTTAATTTTTTTCTGAAGATCAGCTACAGAATCAGACACAAGGGCAATGTCATCAGCGTACATGAGAAGCAGAATACCAATTGGCTCAGCAAAAATGTCTATGCCACGAGCCCCACTTGTTGCAAGTTCTAACTGAAGTTCAGATAGAAAAAGGGAGAATAATAGGGGGCTTAAGATACATCCTTGTCGAACGCCGGAAAAGCAGTCAAAGTACTCTGTAATTTTATGACCCACCCGTACTGCGGCTTTCACCTGACCATACATGCTCTCCAATGTTTTGAACATTTTACCATGAATCCCTCGGTGCAGGAGAAGATATAATAAGTTTTGTCTGTTAACACTGTCAAAAGCTTTGGAAAAGTCCACGAAAAGAGTGTAAAACCTCCCTCCCTGTTTTGTTAGATATTTCTGTACCATTGATTGCAAAGAGAATATATTGTCTGTGGTACTGTAACCTTTCCTGAAACCAGCTTGTGATTCTGGTATTTTATCGTTGTTTTCACAAAAGCGAGTTAATCTGCTGCTCAATATAGAGCAGAAGATCTTACTGATACTATCCAGAAGTGAAATTCCTCGGTAGTTGTCCTCCTTTCTGGGGTTCCCTTTGTTATGAAGTGGAAATATCACAGCTTTTGACCAGCTCTCTGGATAAACACCATTCTCAAAAATTTGATTGAATAATGGATGCAGGAATCTTAAGGAAACACTGCTGGCATTGTGAAAAAATTCAGCTGGCAAACCATCCGGCCCAGGAGATTTTGATTTTTTCATCCCGCCAATAGCTTTCACTATTTCTTCACGAGTGATTTCATTATCCAGTTCGGAGTTCAAACAGTTCTGACAAGCGGCAGTTGCGTGTTCTTTGAGGGCCTCTTTAACCTCATCATGGAAACCATTGTCATCTCTTTCCACATCGACATTGAACAGGTTTTGAAAATATTGAAACCATGACCGAGGTGTAATTGAATTCAAATCCTGCGATTTGGATGAGGTGAATGATTTTATTTTATGCCAAAAAGACTTTGAATTTGTATCCTCACAGGCTTCATTTATTTCCCTCAAAACACGTGTGTTGTGGTCACTTTGTTTTATTTTACACAAGTGTTTAAACTCAGCTTTTGAATCAAGATAACAGGACAAATCCTCGTCGGCATTTGTCTTTCTAAATATATTTAACTTGGAATATTTCGTTTGTTTCGACACTTCGCATTCTTCATCCCACCAAGGTGGTTGTGCACGTGAGTTTCGTACAGTCTGTTTTGACCCAGTGCCTGGGCGTGACCTCATTTTACTAGCGGCGGTTTGCACGAAACAGAGGAAAACATTCAACCCCTCATCTTCGCCTGTCTGCAATGCCGACGTAAAACTATGAAAATAGAAATCAGCGTTTTCATTCATGAAGTCCGTGAAGTTATCTATATGTTGTTCTTTCCACATAAACCTGACGCCCTCTTCAAGGTTGACGTCATCCTCCCCCCTCCCTTCACCATTAATTTTACAACAAAAGGACGTTATAACAGGGAAGTGGTCACACTCGGTGCGATTTTCAATATACATATCTGCAACTATATCAAACACAGGAGTAGAGCATATACAATAGTCAACAATACTTTTGCCACGATTTGCCACGCACGTGATTTCTCCTTCACTGTCGCCCGAGGTTCTGCCGTTTAGAATGTATACACCATAATCTCTGCAAAGTTCAATTAATCTGTGCCCATAATTATTTGTCCCTTTGTCTTTGGATTTCCGAACAGAATGTGGCATATCAATTAGAAATTCATCTAAGACGTGTAAAAAATCTACATGTTTGTTTTCATTATCTGGATCAGTGTCAGAGAGCCCATATGTACGGGCGTTAAAGTCACCACACAGAAACCATGGCAAGTCCGGATATTGTCTGGCAATTTCAGTAAGATGATTATCCAATATATCAACACACTCGTGGTCAAATCGTCATGCACCACTGAATGCTCTGGGGCAATATACACAAAGGCTGTCAGAAAATCAAAAGCAGAATTTAACACTGATTTGCCCACCTTTAGAAACACACTGTCTTCAGCCGCTGCTGCCAACTGTTCTGTCTTTTGCGCTATTGAATTGTGAACACACACAGAAACTCCACCTTTCTGTCTCTCTGTACGTGGCAAAAAAGAAACATGGAAATCAGGAAATGCACATTCTACATCTTCTTTTTTACAAGACCAAATTCCTGAAAAAGCAAAAATTTTTAACTTTTTACAAAAACATTTAAACGACATATTTTTCAATTTTGTTGACAAGCCTTGAATGTTCCAAACCATGATCTTGAACAAACCAGATTTGACACTGTCATTTACTGAATTAGATGTGGCAGGAGGGACAAAGAAAGGTAAGATGGGGTGGGTTGGGGCATAAAGTGAAGCATCCACCTTTCCGATGACCACCTTTGACCGTGACGATGTGGCTGTCCTGATTGAATCACGATTGGGTCGGCCTACACTTCATCTGATTGCTTGTCGTTCCACCAGTTTGTCAGTGGCAGGGTCGTACACATGAGACTTGCCCTCTATCACCAGAGCGTCAAAACGCAGGAACGCGCGCTTCCCCGCCTGTTTGGCCTCCTTCAGGAACGGCAGCAGTCTTCGGCGTTTCTCTCTCTCACCCTGGGGCTGAATCCTCGGTGATGGAGACATCAGAGCGCCTGTCTTTCATTTTTCTGCTTTCAGTCAGGATGGACTCTTTCTCTTTGAATTTCTCAAAAGAAACGATAATGGGGTGGGGTGTCTTTCCTCCTCTCAGTCGGTGGACGCGTTCGATTTCCACATCGCCCCTCCCTAATTTCTCCTTCAGCACAGGCTTGACGGCGTTTTCACAGTTCTCCCAGGTCTCAGTCCCTTCCCCACGGCGGGGGATACCATGGAAGATGAGGTTTTTTCTTCTGCTCCGTCCCTCCAGGTCGTCAAGTTTTGACTCGAGCCGTTCCACTTTTTCTTTAAGGTCTTTGTTTTCTTTCATTACATCGGCTATGTCTGTCTGAATGTTGTCCATTTGTTCTTGTGTAGATGCATGCATGCTGTCCATTTTCTGATCCATTCTGTTCAGCATATTCACAACATCGGCAATGGTCGGCTCTGAATCGGAAGAAGTGTTCCGTTTGTTACCCCTACCAGGGGACTGGGTATGGTTACCTGTCAGAGACGACTGCTTTGAGTTTTTGAAGGTGGGGGTCCTGGGTTGAGTTCAACGTCGCCACATTGAGCAGAAAGGCGACCAAAAACACAAGTGCCACTGCCATTGCCTCACGACCACCGACACGCATCACACGAAGTCTCATGGCGGCCTTCTCCTGTGCGCGCTGCCACATGAATTTTTGAAAAGTCCAGTAAAACGAGCCACAAATGGCTCGGAAGCACAAGGGACTACTTGGCATGTTCTTGAAGATTGATTACCACATTACCACTTTATCTTTGCTAGGGTGCTGAAAGTTGAAAAAAGTCTCTGTGTGTGTGTGTGTGTGTGTGTGTGTGTGTGTGTGTGTGTGTGTGTGTGTGTGTGTGTGTGCATGTGATCCTAAGGTCAGTATGCCTTCTATTATTATAACTGTAATGGTCTATATGCAGCAAATATGATAAAACACAGGCTCAAGTAATCATTGAATTGAACGTACACTTTTACATTGCAAACGACGTCGACGACAACGACAACAACAACAACAAGGACGACGACGACGAGGTCGATGACGACGAAGACAACGACAACAGCAACAACAACAGCAACAACGATGACGATAACGACAACGACGACGGCAACAACAACCTTGAAAGGCAGGAATAAAAGGCGTTTTTACTGTTTGTTATTCGCTCTGGTGAGGTGTCTGTCTTGTGCATTTCAACGGCAAATGCCCATGGAGCATGTGGTGGATCTCGTCATACAGTCCACAGACATCACAAAACGCTTCAACGGCTAGAATGCTTCTCTCTGTTTATCTGTCTCTGCCTCATGCAGATCTCATGAGACGCGCGTGTTGACAAACATGGAAACTCAAAACAAAAATGAATGCGTTTGAAATGGATGCCGCTGGCAACAAAAATATAGAACTGTTGGATTATGTTTGCTCTGAATTTGAGCAATTTTTGTAAGCGCACAGTCTCTCTCTCTCTCTCTCTCTCTCTCTCTCTCTCTCTCCTCTCTCTCTCTCTCTCTCTCTCTCTCTCTCTCTCTCTGTTTACATATAGCAGAATCACAGTGTCATTTAGGCGTACCTTTTCAGGCAGGCTTGGTATGTTTGGAACGAATAAAAAAAAACACAAAATAAAATAAAGCAAACGTCTGCACACTATATTTTCTAAACTCTCTCTTCTCTCTCTCTCTCTCTCTCTCTCTCTCTCTCTCTCTCTCTCTCTCTCTCTCTCTCCTAACACTGTGTATATATAGCTGAACGATGGAATCATTCAGTCTCACGATGTCCAGCAGACTAATTCTGCAATTCTTTGGAATTACCAGGGGTTCTCTTCTGTGCAAATCGAACTGAAAATTAGGATGAAAGAAATACATGAATCTACGTTATTAAGAAATAAAAACATCTTATCTGTGAGAGAATCTTCTAGTGTACAAATACCATTGTAAACAGCAAATACGAATAGTTTGATGAGTTTCTCAGAGGTACACGTGTCTATACAAACAAAACTTCTTTAGTCAAATTTATAATGTTGATTAATAGCGAACCACCAAGGAAACGTAGACAAACGAATCACAAGACAAAACACGACGCGTTTCGACCTCTTAGGTCTTCTTCAGGCAAGATACAAAACACCCAGGACAACGAAAATGAACGAGCGAGCAGACTTTCAGATATTACAGATATATTGACGTTCTTGTAATCAACATCGAAAGCTTTAGCATGTTGCAAAAACTCTTCTGTGAGACAAATTATTTTCGCTGATCGTTTTTTCTTAATGAGTAAATTGTATAGCCAGTTCGCATCATACCTTATAGTATAGTATATAAGAAAAGAAAACAATGATTACCAATCTTCAACAAGGATTCATCGACATTCCGGTGTAAAAAAAAAAAAAAGACGAGCGATTTCCATCCACACGTCTCTTATTCTTTTCACACCTTTGAACACAAGTACCTTTTCCTCGCTGTGTACAAATTTCACCGCCACTCTCAAAAAGACACATCATTGACACATCATTGACATCTCTGAAGATCAAGAACATGTTTCCCCTTACCTCATGCACGCTAGGGGAATCGAAATAACTGCAAAGTCATTCTCTGTCACACGTTCACAAGGAACAGTGTGACTTACACAAGAATGCATTATCAAAGCTAAAAGAAGACAGTGATTGTGAATGTTTTGTTCCCTCTGTGTTACTTACAATTCTGTTTACGTTTTGTCCCACGACAGAACTATCTATACTATTTGTGTGTGTGTGTGTGTGTGTGTGTGTGTGTGTGTGTGTGTGTGTGTGTGTGTGTGTGTGTGTGTGTGTGTGAGAGAGAGAGAGAGAGAGAGAGAGAGAGAGAGAGAGAGAGAGAGAGTATCATCCTTAACTGTTCTATGCAAAATTCATGTCAGACTGTAGGCTGTCCCACACGTATTCTACGGTGGGTTTTTTTTTTGTTTGTTTTGTTTTGTTTTGTTTGCACCACTAGCAGTGTTGACAATGCTGCCTACATTTTGATTAAAAATGTAAATGAGCCCGATTTTAAATATTAAGAGAGAGAGAGAGAGAGAGAGAGAGAGAGAGAGAGAGAGAGAGAGAGAGAGAGAGAGAGGAGGTCTGCATAGTCCAAATCGGCAAACATTTGTTTGGCGTCATATACTTTACCATGTCAGACCATAGCATTCAACGGCAGTTAGCCAGCTCTGTCAGGCCGAATTTTTTCCGTGGCCAATGCAGTCATAAGACAGTCACGTGATGTCACCCCACTTCCGGCCCCGGAAGAAGCCAGTGTCAACTTCCTATACGTCATTTTCATCTTCGGCCTGCCGTCAAAGCAAGATAAGTCTTGTGCTCTGTCTCGCCTATACTTGCCTTTGTGTTAAGATTGCTGTGTTTTGTTTCTACACTTGATTCAGTTGTGGCTTGCACTAGACCCTGAGTATTTTGCCGTGTGAGGCTCTTGGTGGGAGCGTATTTATTAAAAGAATTATCTTTTTTACCGGCACTCTCGGGAGCGTATTTATTAAAAGATTTGTCTCTTTTACCGGCACTCTCGCGACTTTGTTACTCGCGATCGTCGGCACCGCTCGCCGGTCGTGTTCCCCCACCATATTGCCGAGCCTCGGGTTCAACACGCATTTTGTGCTGGTTCCACTTATTAAGGTTTAGTGCTCAATAATACCCTTCACAGGTAGAACGTGTTCGAGTAAGGGTGCGTGACACTGATCTGCTTATTAAGATTTAGTGCCCAAAAAGAGATTGCTATTAATAGCCATACCAGTCACCCGACCGGTGGCGTGTACGGGTAGTTCGAGTTTCAGTCGATCTCTCGAGCACTTTGCACGACACCACACGGACGATCGAGATTAATTGATTTTCTCGATCGGCCACCTTGTCTCCTCTTTGCGGTCGTGTGTTCCGGGTTTGCTCTATCCACCTGTGCCCAACATGGTGAAGGACACCGCCGGGTCGAGCCACTCCACTGCTCGGAGTTCGCTCAATTTCCCGGAGAACCCGCGGGTCGATTCCATCTCGGAGCAATCCGTTCACACCGATGAACGTACGGTTCAGGTAGACAGAGACGACTCCTCCGCGGAAGGGACGCGTGATCTTTCCTCGTCTACCAAACCGACGGACGCACGACCGCGGCGTCCCAAGGCTGATAGGCAAGCGGCCACCATTTCAAAATGCCTTTCATTTGATCTGCCTGCAAAGTCTAAGGGCAAAGCTCCCCTCAAGGTGCTGCCCAAAAAGTCTAAGGGCAAGGCTCCCCTCAAGGGGCCCTGCCGAGCAAAGACTAGCCAACGGAATTCGCCCTCCCCCACCCCTTCTCCATCGGCCAGCTTGCCCTCTAGCCTACGGACTCGCTCGGAGACTTCTCACTATCATGCTGAGTCACGCGAATCTCGGCCCCCGGGGCACCTTGCCGAGCCGCGGACCAGCACGGGTGACGGATCTGGGATGGAATCACCATCCGTCACTCGCCTTGATGAGTCACGTATCTCCTTTTCCCCCCAAGTTGATACGTCCACTCATAGCGCTCGGCCCCACCGGGCACGGGTGCAGCCAACACCTGAGCTCGATGAGCGCTTCGACTCCGGAAGCAGCCTTATGGTCACCCCGACGCACGACCTCGGTGGTGTCCATAATCCTGGGCGTGCGGGCACGCCGCGCCATGGGCCCGGCCGTGCCCATGCACAAGGACGGTCGACCTACCCCGATCGAACGTCACCTTCTTCCCTAGGGGTATTGGACGTTGGGGAACCGACCTTTTCGGATCCCCATTTGGGCAACGTCCGCGGTCCCGCTCCTCCGGGGGGAGGATCTACCAGCGGGACCAAGGGTAACCTGACATATTCCTCCAGGGGGAGGAACACGGGACCGCATCCTGACCAATCCGCACTTTCGCGGGTTGGGGGCTCGACTTCCGCATCCTCCTCCATACCATTATGGCCCTCCCAGGCCCATTCCAAGGACGTGTATGGTACAGTGCACGGACCTGGACGGGGACGACAGGCCACGGCCTCTCAAGACCCCCCCAACAGTGATTCAGGTTACCCGGGTCCCCGGGGATTTTCTGCCTACACCCCAGGGCCGCCACAGCCCGTTTACCTCCCCGGGGACCGGTGGCTCTATGCCCCCGAGAGAGACCAGTGGCTTAACGCCAACACCCAGTACGACCAGCTATATGGTCGAATGTGGCACCCGGCCTCACTTGCCTGGGTCGACCTTGGTCTCCCTCCTCGGGAGCTGTCCGATCGGCAGGACGATGTCCCGGCCGCCGATTATAGGGCCACCGGGGACTCACTACAGGCACCCCTCGACTTACCTCCTGATGACGGGTGCTATGAACCCTCTCAGGACCAGTACCTCCCTGAGGCGGACGATGAGGAAGAACTAGCCTCCACCTCATTGTACGATGTCCGCACGATAGAACGGTGGCGACCAGACCTCGTTAGGAGGGAGGCCGCACCCGCTGAAGAAGTTCTCTCCCTCTCCCATTTCGCCGGTCCCCCCCCGGCCCAGAGATCTAGACCAAAGATCGTTGCCCCCCAATCCCTCGCCTCAATTTGGGAAGGCCCAGCAACTCGCGCCAGGGGTGCGCACGCCATCCCTCCACCAGGACAGGGACCCCTCTCGGCCCCACATGCAGCCCAGGTCGGTTTCCTCCTCGGGGACCGCAAGAACCCCTCAGTCTCCTCCTTGTTTACGGACAATCCCGTGACCAGGGAGATGGGCATTTCCCAGTCGGACCGTCGGTTGATCCCCCACCTGCCCCCCCCTACTTCCGGCACCATCTCATTTAAGAACCTGAAGGAATGGGACCGAGTAGCCAGGATGGGCATCCTCCACACCACGGCGGGACACACCTACTTGGGCATGCTCCTTCAGCGAGCGGAGGCTCTATGGCCGGAGGATGATGGTGCCATCCCAGTACCGGGGGACTCGGGCTCTGAGGAGCACCAAGAGCCTGACCCTCGCTTGTTCAGCGATCCTTTCATGCGACACTTAGTTAACAGGATTTCGCATCACCTTTCGGCTGCGGCGGACAGCGCAGCCAGAAGCCACTTCAACTGCTTGTTGGTCGCGAGAGATGCCGTGCTGGCGCGGACCTCTCTCTCCCCGACGCTTAAGGCAGCCCTGCGATGCATCCCGGGCCAGGACCAGTCGCTCTTTGGCGACTACTCGGCTGACGTCATAGCCCAAGCAGTTGAGGAACGCAAGCAGGCTGTGTCCTTTGCGCCCAGGCCACCGCCACGCCCTGCTAGACCCCCACTTCGTTCCTTCCCCAGGCACAGACCCTATCCCAGGCAATCGCCTTCCCGCACCGCACGGCCCGCCAAGCGACCTAATCTTCTCCCAAGGCCTAAGCCAAAACCCCATCAGCAAAATTTTCGGTTCGGCCAACAGTCACGCTCCCGGAGCTGACTAGGGAGACAGCCCGAGGTGGACTTAGATCAGGTAGCACCCCCCCTCGCCCTATCCCCCTCCCACCAGCCCAGACCCTCGCCCCCCCGGGCGGGCAGCCTCTCCCGGCATGCCCACCAGTGGAGACGTATGCGCCTCAACCCCTGGATAGTGGCGGTGCTACAGGAAGGGTTTCGCCTTCCTTGGGCCCACGAGCGTCCCCCCCTCATGCTATCTCCCCCTCCCTCCCCCAACGAACCCTCCCCCGCCAAAGCAGAAGCTCTTCGCACGGAAGTCCAAGAGCTCCTCAAGAAAGGGGCCATCGCGGAGGTTTCCTACCCAAACCCCGGCTTCTACTCTCACCTCTTTGTGATCCCAAAAGCCTCGGGAGGATGGAGGCCCATTCTAGATCTTTCGCCCCTCAACAAGTTCCTCAGGCCCACCAAGTTCAAGATGGAGACCCCCACCCAGATCCGAGACTCCATCCATCATCTCGACTGGGCCACATCCATAGACCTGAAGGACGCCTACTTTCAGATCCTGATTCACCCGGTCCACAGACGATTCCTACGGTTCGTCTGGCAGGGCCGAGTGTTCCAGTTCAGGGCCCTCCCTTTCGGCCTATCACTGGCACCCTTCCTCTTCACGAAGGTTGTCAAGGAGATGGCCTCCCTAGCCAGGCAGGAAGACATCCGCCTCCTAGTGTATCTGGACGACTGGCTCATCTTGGCCCCCTCCCGGGCCCAGTGCCAAGCCCACACCACCCGCCTCCTGAGTCTGTGCTCCACACTGGGGTTTGTCACAAACCCCAACAAGTGCGAACTCACTCCCAGCCAGAGGTTCTCCTTCCTGGGAATGAGTTTCGACACAATCTCCATGATAGTCTCCCCGACCCCGGAGAGGTCTGCACGCATAGTGGACCTCATCTCCCGCCTGTCACAGACACCCCACACCTCGGCCAGAACCCTGTCCTCCCTCCTAGGAATGATGGAGTCCCTGTCTCCCCTCATTCCCCTGGGGCGGGTCCCCAAACGCCAACTTCAGAGGGAGTTCCGCCGACGTTGGTCACAGACCTCCGACCGCTGGGACCAGGTCATTCCCCTCGGACACTGGTTCATTTCGGCGACGGAGGAGTGGCTCACTCCAGCCACTCTCTCCACCGGGGTCCCCATCTCCCTCCCAACCCAACCACTGGAACTTTATACAGACGCCTCCAACTTGGGCTGGGGGGCCCACGTGGAGGAGAGTCACGCCTCGGGGGAGTGGGACTCACAAACTGCACGCCTCCACATCAACATCTTGGAGCTGGAAGCGGTCAGGCTAGCCCTTCTCCAATTCCAACACAAGGTCGCGCACCGACTTGTTCTCCTCCTCACGGACAATACGTCGGTAGCTTGCTATGTCAACAAAGGGGGAGGGGCCCGCTCCATAGGCCTCTCCCTCAGGACAGAGGCCCTCCTTCGCTGGTGTCACGCGCGGGGAATCACCCTCCGCGCGAGACACATAGCAGGGAAACGCAACATCCTGGCGGATTCCCTCAGCAGGTCGAAGTCTCTCCTCCACACGGAGTGGACCCTCAACAGACATACCCTGTCGGGGGTATGGGAGCATTGGTTTGTGCCCATGATCGACCTGTTTGCCACCAGGTTCAACCATCGCCTGCCCCTGTACGTCTCCCCCGTTCCAGATCCCCAGGCGTATGCAGTCGACGCACTATCCCTCCCCTGGACGGGCCTACTGGCATATGCCTTTCCCCCCTTCCCCATCCTACACAAGGTGATCAGGAAGGCGAGGCTGGAAAGACCCAGGCTGATCCTCGTAACGCCATGGTGGCCGACCCAGTCTTGGTTCCCGGACCTCAAGTCCCTCACCCACGTTCCCCCCCCCCTCCGGCTCAGCCCTCGCTGGGACATGCTGAGACAACCCCGGTCAGGTCTTCCTCACTCCAATCCCAACATGCTTCGCCTACACGCGTGGCTTCTATGCCAGCCCAACTGCGAACATCTGCAGCTACCCCCCACTCGGACAGACCCCAGTCCGTCCTAGACACACTAGCCGGGCAGGGCCTCTCAGGGATTACGGGACTTAACCTCGGCATCTCGCAGAGCCAGCACCGAGTCCCTCTACAACTACCGTTGGGAGAGATGGATAGCCTGGTGCTCAGATAACTCTGTTCCCCATGACTGCCCCTCCAACATCCAAATAGGAAATTTCCTCTCCCACCTATCCTCTTCCCTTAAGCTGTCGGCTAGCTCCATTCGGGGCTACAGATCAGCTATCTGCACCACCATTCGTCAACTCGGGGGCCCTTCTTTTGACAATGACTTTCTGCTCAGAGAGGTGTCTAGAGGAGTTGCTCTACGGGAAGCCCAGTCCCCTAGGCGCATCCCCCTCTGGGACCTTTTTACGGTCCTCGATGCCCTCAGAAAACCCCCTTTTGAACCCATTGCTTCTATTCCTTTTGACCTCCTCTCCCTTAAGACCACCTTTCTCCTCGCCCTGGCCTCGGCCAGAAGACGAAGTGAGATTCACGCCCTCAGCGGTGACCCCAGAGATATCGCCTTCCACAGGGACGGCTCAGTCTCTCTCAAGTTCCTTCCGGAGTTCTTGGCAAAGAATCAAGAACCGGGCACCCCCTCTCCCTTCCTCGTCATCCGTTCCCTGACGGACATCTTGGGAAAGGGAGAAAAAGATGGAGACATGGACCTTTGCCCCTCCAGGTGTCTCAGGTACTACTGGGAACGCACACGCCCCAGGCGCTCCTCCCAGAGACGACTCCTTATCTCCCTCAACCCCAACAATACTAGAGATATCTCGGCGGGAACTATCTCCAGGTGGCTCTCCAAGACGGTGAGATCTACCTACGCTCAGGCGTACAAGGATCTCCCTGTCCTATCACCCAGGGCCCACGAGGTCAGAGCACTGGCCACTTCCACAGCGTTCCAGTACTCTGTCCCCGTGCGCCACCTGCTGGAGGCAGCCTACTGGCGTTCGGAAAATCCCTTCATTAATTTTTACCTGAGGGATATCCGCATGACCAGAGCTGATGGGTCTAAGGGGATTTCCTTTGTGGCGGCCAATGCAGCCATATCGGTCAACCCCAAGAACCACTAGGGCGCTCGCCCTCCTCCGATTCCTTTAAATTCTGCTATGGTCT
>CM065729.1:32800459-32815459 GCA_033310375.1 Conus canariensis | reverse complement strand
CCCCTGCTGACTGTTCAATGACCAGCAGCCGATGCATAATGATGTGCTTCCTCATTTGCCAGTTACTACGGCGGGCAATTAGACAGGAATCCAGAATCAGTCAAGGTGCTGATTAGACTGACATTTTTTTTCAGTTTTGTAGATGTGAGCTGCCTTCATTCTGCTATACATAGCTCTATGATTCCCAGACAGAATTATTGGTCTTAATCAATTTCAGTGCAACCGCCCCCCCCCCCCCCCCCCCACTCGCTCTCTCCTTGTGTGTGAGTGTGTGTGTGTGTGTGTGTGTGTGTGTGTGTGTGTGTGTGTGTGTGTTCATTCTAGAAATTAAGTTGCGCTCCCCCAATGAAATTATGCTGTGTTCTCCCAATCAAATTATGCTGTGTTCTCCCAATCAAATCATGCTGTGTTCTCCCAGTCAAATTATGCTGTGTTCTTCCGATGAAATTATGCTGTGTTCTCCCAATCAAATTATGCTGTGCTCTCCCGATCAAATTATGCTGTGTTCTCCTGATGAAATTATGCTGTGTTCTCCCAATACAATTATGCTGTGTTCTCCCAATACAATTATGCTGTGTTCTCCCAATGAAATCATGCTTTGTTCTCAAAAAAAAAAAAAGCTTTGTTCTCCTAGTCATCCACTCCGTCCAAGAAATCACGTTTCAAGATACAACAGCTGTTTCAGGCCATGAATTGCTGTCTCCTATCTTGCAGAACGTTGTTGCTGAAGCTTCTGGTGGCAGCAGTTGCACGTGCAAACTCTTTAGACTCTTGAGTGTGCGCCCACGCTACCCCTGATCGTTTAGTGCTACTGTTCGTGTGCTCAGGTCATGGTCCATTCTTTGTTTGCCCTGGCAGAAAGGACACGAAGAGTCACTTGATTTCCTCCATTTCATCAGGTTTGAGTTCAAGGGCTGGTCTTATACAGATCTAAGAAAAAAAACATGATCTTTGAAGAGACCATGATTATGTCACATCTCATTTCCTGCTGATACGTCTTTGGAGTGCGCTTTTCTGGACAACTCATTGTCTCTGTTGGGCTTGTTGGACTGAATTCTTTTGACAGCCATTTATCAGGTGCAGAATGTTTGGTGTATGCACGATATTGCATGTCGGAACAAGAAGGGCAGCTGGTGCTGTGAAAAATAAGCCACATTCCCTCACCATCAAACTACATGGACAGGACAATTTTTTGCTGCACTCAAAGGAGCACAACTGGAAAGAAGAAAAGTGTAAAACCAACGTTTTTCTCTCAGGCGCCATGAACTCACTCACTGTGTGTTTTGTTTCTTAGTTTTACAAAAAAGAAAATGTAATGATTGTAATCTTGATTTCATTTCTAAAAACCTGCATGTCTCTGTTCCCGGAAGGATCCACAAAGGTGTGTTGATCTCATCAAACATCCAATTTAAGAACATCCAAAGGCAGAAAGCTCCAGGGAAATAGAAAAACAAACTTCGTGAAAAGGTGCATCTGTCACTCCCCGTATAACCATAGTCAGTCAGCAGCTGAGCTGTGCAGGTCGGAAATCTTCATGGGTCATCAGTATCAGTCTGGCAGACTGAAAGCAAATGAACACAAGTCCTATGAGCTTCTACGCCGGCTTTCTCAAACACGAGAGCAACCAGCTGTTTCCGATTGAAACTCTTCTCAAAGAACCAAACTGCATGCTTTCTTGACTGTCGTAAAAAATCTTTCTTGTTTGATTTGTTTCAGATAAGTTCCACCCACCAACTTTCACATTTATCTCATGAAAAAGATATACGCTACAGTCGCACTTCAGCCATAAGAATAGATTAGAAATAGAAGTAGCTGGTAAGTTTACCCAGAAACAAAATAATGAAAATAAACGTCAACGTACAGAGGCGACAACTCAAAGCACACTCTTTCCTATTACAATTCATTAAACTTCACTAGTTTTCATTCCCCCCCCCTCCCCCCCCCCCCCCTTTTTTTTTCCACAAGCGACTTGCTGATTTCATCGTAAAAAAAAAAACTACACAGAATAGACCACCAGGCAAGTCACTTACATTGTATTCATTGAATAATCTACTTAATGATATTTTACGGCACTACTTTGCACTGCTTCTCAGGGAGCGGAGACATTCACCCGGCAGCTTCAGTGTCTCAGGCATTGGTAGCTTCCGTCTAGTCACAACAACCTGAAGAGGGCTTCCTCCCTGCACACTTAGCCCCGCCAAGGTCCGAGTCATGGACCACACATAAGCCCTCCACCAGATGTCACTGGAATGAGAAAAAACAGGTCTGCAACAGACGTTGTTCTTTGCTTGGATTGTCTATAAAACAGAACGAAAGAACGAAAGAAAGAAAGAAAATATTCTTAAAAAAATTAAACACTTTAACACTGGGACCTTTCTTTTTCGTTTTCAATTTTTGTTTAAATACAGAGTTGAGAAAGTTCTGTCTGTAAAGTAAATGATTTCAATTCTTTGAAACTCAGTATGACAATTCCTTTTCAGGAGAAACTAACAAACGGACGTTGTGTTATCTCAAAATTAATTATCCTGTTGCTTTAAGAAACTGTGGAGAAACTGAATTTCCAAATTCTATGTCCACATAGCAAGCTGAAGGTCCAGAATTATATCCCCACACAAGCTGAAGATCCAGAATTATATCCCCACACAAGCTGAAGGTCCAGAATTATATCCCCACACAACAAGCTGAAGGTCCAGAATTATATCCGCACACAACGAGCTGAAGGCCCAGAATTATATCCCGCACACAACGAGCTGAAGGCCCAGAATTATATCCCCACACAACAAGCTGAAGGTCCAGAACATATCCCCACACAACAAGCTCACTGACTGCGCCGATATCCTCTGCCGGAAATCGGGTGTGTTACCTGACCAATTTGCACTTCGGTCACATAGCGCAAATGTTCGACTGAAAAAAAAAGAAAAAAAAAGCCTTGCCTGAAAATTGACTGGGCCAAAGAAACGTAGGAAAAATATCCTTTACGGTCCAAAATCATTTAGAATACTCGTATATTACGATGTCTCTCTGCCTCTTTTGCCTTTGACTACGGTAAAGAACTGCTTTTGATGGGACTCCAATTCACGATCTCCTAGTGCCAGCCCATGAACACGGCCCATAGCAACTTGATTTTTTTTCTACAACACGTTGTCCTTCTGAAAAAAAAAAACTCACTACGTATGGCGCCAGTATATTATTGCAAATACGAAAAGACAGAAGTCAAACAGATACACTTGTGACGTGACAACTGACAGCCACACCATCTTCTCAAACTCCAACCTCCCCTTCTGCTCCCCTCCTTTCCCCTCTTTCTTTCTCTCTCCTTTGTCTCGCGAACGGCAATTAAAGATTCCTAATCTACGTCAACTTTCCGTGTCTCCCCTGCACCTCCCTCACTCTCGCTGCGGTCTGTCGGGAGCTGCCTTTGAAACCAGCCCACAGCCCGGCTTTGGCAACAATGACATGGGAAAAAGGTATGTCACTTTGGGAGCAAGTCGCCTGTCTCCCTCCCTCCCTCCTCCTCTCTCTCTCTCTCTCTCTCTCTCTCTCTCTCTCTCTCTCTCTCTCTCTACTACCCCCAACCACCCCCCTCCCTTGTTTATCTCCTGCGCAGGTGATCATCCCTGCTTGAGACAAGGGGTCATGTCCTCTCTCCTCCGTGCCTTCCACCACCCTGCACCCTGGTTGTTGTGCACTCCTCCTGTGCATGATGCAATTATGTTAAGCGGCAAGGTATCCAGTCTACCCATATGCTTCACCGATGCTAAAAATATCACCAACATGTAAAAGATAGAGTTCTTGAGTCTTCTACGCCTACCTTACACTGTAGGTTTTCTCTCGGCTTTCTGTGACGAGATCGACTGTCATGTGATTGAACAGCTTGTCAATCAAACAGGCATCAGAGACCTGATGTGTAGCTTAACAGACTAAACAGGAGAAATTCACTTCTCTGCTCCACAGAAGGCTGTAAGACTGATCACTACCAGGGAAACAAAGAAAACACAGCCAGATTGGGGAAAGATCATATCTTCTACTCTGAGATACCCTCTGTAAGATTTCACTGGTCACCCAGAAGAACTGTAAGTGAAGCTATGTTTCTAAGTTTTGAGACTGCATTGCTTGTATGTATGCCATGTATTTTCAGTATAGCTTTATGCCAATACTTGGTGACATAAATCTAGATGATGAATGAGTATTCTGTTGTAATAGTTTATTTGCCTCGACTTGGTAAAAACTGTTAAGCTGCTTGATAAACATTCATTGTTAACAATCTGCCTTCTTGCTAGTATTCCAAACTATCTGTAAAGATGATCACTGAATATTACCTTCTGACAGGAAAAACAGAATGGGCAAAAACGGTTAAGTTGATTCACGAATACTGTCGATTGTCATAATGCTTTGCAGTAGGTGACTCTAAGTCTAACCAACATGTGCACTTGGGCTAAGTGCATTCCAATTTACTGCAAATTAATTCATAAGAAAAAATTGATGAGTTGTTTGACTTTCACTGTTTAGCATTGTATGACTGTCTCCTGCCCCTTGTTAACATCCTCTCCTCGTTCCTTGCCCCTTGTTAACATCCTCTCTCCTGCCCCTTGTTAACATCCTCTCTCCTGCCCCTTGTTAACATCCTCTCTCCTGCCCCTTGTTAACATCCTCTCTCCTGCCTCTTGTTAACATCCTCTCTCCTGCCCCTTGTTAACATCCTCTCTCCTGCCCCTTGTTAACATCCTCTCTCCTGCCCCTTGTTAACATCCTCTCTCCTCCCTTGTTAACATCCTCTCTCCTGCCCCTTGTTAACATCCTCTCTCCTAGCCCCTTGTTAACATCCTCTCAAGATCTGAGTGAAATCATTGTTTAGCATTGTATTACTGTCTCCTACCCCTTGTTAACATCCTCTCAAGATCTGAGTGAAATCATTGTTTAGCATTGTATCACTGTCTCCTACCCCTTGTTAACATCCTCTCAAAATCTGAGTGAAATCATTGTTTAGCATTGTATCACTGTCTCCTACCCCTTGTTAACATCCTCTCAAAATCTGAGTGGAAATCGGAGACTGATAATTATGGCAGATATGTTTAAGCTAGACTAATCGTTTGTCAGCTGAGGTCTCACACATTTACTGAAAGCCAGAGGGCAAGTGTGAGAACTCGACAAGCGGGACTCTCAGACACTTAACTACAGGCCTGGTTCTGCTTGTTTGATCAGAGCCTGGGTTCATACCTATCCCGGCTGTGTCTATTATTATCCCAGCTGAGATCAATCTGCCTAAAGGGAAGGTGGACCAGTCATCAGCAACAGGAGAGAGATCAACACTCCTCTCCAACAGATAAGATCTGATATTCCAAGTGGACTCCAACTCAACTCATCAAGAACTTTTCCCTCTCTTGATGATGAGAAACAGTGGGGAAAAAAGTCCGCCGGAACTGAATTAGTGAAATTGATTTGAATCTTTCACCCTTGTATAAGCAAGTGAAGTTGATGTGTGAAAGTACACTTAACTTGTGTCAGGGCTTTTTTGTTCATTCAGTACTGAATGTTTGAAACCATCTCTAATTCTGCCTCTCAAAGCTATAAGCACTTGTAAGTGTACAAGCTTAAGGAGAATTATTCCTGAGCCACTCTTGCGTCTTTATAACAGTCCTTAGAAAACTAAAAATTTCTCACGATGACTAGTACCGGAAAGTTGCTCCTTCCATAAGTGGCGAGAGAGAGGGTAGAGGCGAAATTTTAATACAACTCTAATAGAGAAAACACTGTAAGTCCTTCCCCTCGTTGACACACCGACCCACCCCCAACTGTTGTTACAACACTGTGTTCTGTAAAATGATGAAGATTATGTCTATCAACAAACAGATCGTCCTATTTGTTTTCAAGATCCCAACTTTCACTGGGAGAAAGAAAAAAAATCCGTTGTTTATCCAGATCTGTTGTTCTCGATCTGTTTGTCAAAATTCACCAACTTTATCAAACGATCTATCATCAGATAGTACAAACTCTAGTTTGGGATTTTGTGTTCTTGCACTAACACCAGCTCAGAATCGTAGTGATGGTCGGAATAGATTCCTGGTTGGTTAAGTCAGCATTAGTTCCACGACTAGGAAATTTCCGCTGCATCTACAACCTAATCATTCTATCACCACCACTGCAAATCGAGATCGCAAGAAACAAGTAGATCAGTGGTGATAATCCGCCCTGGTTCATCGAGTTTCAGAAACCGCTTCGACACTACTCCAGACTTTACCATCTACAACAATGTGTCGGCCAGAGTCCACAGAGAATACCAGAAATACCTCGCTGTTTTCTGATATCCAATTACATGTCTAGACCCTGCTAAAAGAAAACACGCTGGTGGTCTGGAGGTAATTTGTACTGAAAGGTGGTTGTGAACAGATCCAATTTCTGCATAATAAAATAAATGATAAGCAGCTTCCAGTTTTCCTGCCACTGGCTATAGTCTGGCCTGTAGGGGATGGTCACAGGTGGGAGGACGGAATGGCTGGAAAGAAGCCAGTGGCCGGGAAATCTGCTCTCACTGGATCGGTCCGCCTTGTTGTTTGTGTCATGCTCAACAGCGGAAGAAAATGCTCCCTTCACAGACAACGTCGGCCTGTGACTTGACAAGACTGTCGGGATATCATGTTATGTTTTGGATGACATTTTGTTAGTTTCGAATCGATTTCAATGCCCTAGTGTTTAGTAGTCTTTGTCTCTACAATTCCTTGTCTGTCTGTCTGGCTGGCTGGCTGGCTGGCTGGCTAGCTCCGTTTCTCAGTGTTTCTGACTGTCTCTGTCTCTGTCCGTTTCTCTCTCTCTCTCTCTCTCTCTCTCTCTCTCTCTCTCTGCATTGGCAAAAGCTTATTTCCTTGTATTCTTAAGCAAGCCAAAACTATTGCCGTCTATGGATCTGGAGATAAAACTAACCCATCAAATTTCAGACCTATTTCAATATTATCAGTCCTCTCAAAACCTCTGGAAAAACATGAATATAAATATCTTATGTCTCGTGTTTCGCAGAGCAATTTGCTTCATCCTAATCAATCTGGGTTTAGAGAAAACCAGTCATGCCACGATGCTTTAACTAACCTCGTCGAGGATTGGCTGGTTAATATAAATGAAAACAAATTCACGGGACTATTGTTCGTCGACTTTACAAAAACTTTCGACGTCATTGGCCATAATTTGCTGCTACGTAAGCTGGCCTTACACAGACTTTCCTATCAAGCTCTTTCTCTTGGTAGATCTTTTCTTTCTAACCGTCATCACAAGGTTTTCATAGGCAGCCAACAATCCAAATTCCAGACATAACAATTTGCTGTTCTCCAAAGAGCCGTTCTTATACCTCTTTTTTTTCCCTCTGTATCAATGAACTTCTCTTATACATTGTAAAAGGCTAAGTGAACTATTTGAAGATGATACATCGAACGATTCGAACCATTCTAACTTGCAGCAATTATCCACGACTCTGCAGAACAATGTTAAACACTTAATTGAATGGACTGAGCTGAATCATATGTCACTGGACGACCAAAACACTTAACACATGATATAACGACTACTGGATTTAGACAGGTCACTGAGCTGGGAAATAAACACTTACTTAAAGTTTTCGACAGACCTCCGTCCGTTTTCATCAGCGGTGGTGTTGCTACTGAGTGAACTGGAGTGCACACGACCACGGGTCGAACCCTGGTCATGTGACTGAACAATGAGGGTGTTGTACACCGATGGCAAGGTGTGTCTGCCCCGGTCCCGGTTGAGTGTGGGGCTGTTGGCGGCAATATGGATAGCCTCCTTCACCCCACGCTGAAACCATCTATTGTCACGGTCGAGAACGCTGATGTTGTCATATTCGAACTGATGTTGCTGGGCGTGTACGTGGGCGCCTACTGGTGATGATTCCCTTTTGTGTTCTGTCAAGCGATTTTGAAGGTTTCTCTCAGTTTGCCCAACATAGTTCTCTTCAGGGTCACGACAGTCTATTTGGTAGATACATGATAAGAACTGATAATAACTTCGCTACAAACACGGCACAAAATAACCTTCAGTATGCCTTCTATACACATAGGTAATACAGTCATTCATGAAGTTGATATTCACAAAGTTCTAGGTGTTATTCTCGGCAATAATCTTTCCTGGTCACCGCATACCGATGGTTTATGCTAACCTCTTTCCCAAAAGTTATTCCAGCTTTCAAAATGTAAGAATGTTTTCAATGTTGCAGCTCGAAAGAAATTCTTTCATTCATTTATTTCATCATCTATCAATCATGTGTCAACACTCTATGATCTTGCAGTGCAAACACATTGAAATATCTTAACAGGACCTATGAACGCTCTCTGAAGTTAGTAGTTTTAAAAGCTACTGGTCCATCGATATATCATAGCACATACCATATCATTATGATTCATCACAAAATCAATACATGCCACCACATAGCGTGCAGATCAATATTTCACATCAACTAAGGTACATAACAGCACAGGGAGCTTTAATCGTTGCTCTCACAACATTGTCATATCACATATCATATTATTATAATTCATCACTTAATCAGTACACGCCACCACATGACGTGCAAATCAATATGTCACATCAACTAAGGTACATAACAGCACAGGGAGCTTTAACCGTTGCTCTCACAACATTGTCATATCACATATCATATTATTATAATTCATCACTTAATCAATACACTCCAGCACATGACGTGCAAATCAATATTTCACATCAACTAAGGTATGTAACAGCACAGGGAGCTTTAACCATTGCTCTCACATCATTTTCGTTTCTTGCACAATCTGATTGGCACAGACCTCGCTGGCACCATCAGTAGTGTCCCAGCAGACACGGTCCACACACTTGGCTGCACCAAGCCCAAGTTACAGTCTATAGCTCCAGCAAGGGTACCCACACGGCAAGCAGAGCCACTCACAAACACAGACGAAGCGAGTCTCACAGGGTACAGCAAACTACGTCAAACTAACGACCTGGCGGTCAACCTCTCCACATCGCAACGGAGAATTTCAAGCAACAGTCCCACACGGCAAGAAGAGCCACTCACAAACACAGACGAAGTGGAGTCTCACAGGGTACAGCAAACTACGTCAAACTAACGACCTGGCGGTCAACCTCTCCACATCGCACGGAGAATTTTCAAGCAACAGTCCCCACACGGCAAGAAAGCCACTCACAAACACAGACGAAGTGGAGTCTCACAGGGTACAGCAAACTACGTCAAACTAACGACTGGCGGTCAACTCTCCACATCGCAACGGAGATTCACAGCAACAGTCCCCACCGGGCCTCACCGCTTCTCCTCTCTCTCCTGCTCTCTCTCTCTACTCTCTCCTCGCTCACCCCCCCCGTTGTTTTTTGTGTGTTTTTACGTCATCTTCCTATGTAATTTCACATTGACGTCACAAACAACAACATACTACTAATGCTATGATTAATAGCAACGATAACAATAACAACAATACTACAAACGCTAAGATTGATAACAACGATAACAACAATACAATACTACTAACGCTAAGATTAATAACGACGATAACAACAACAATATTACTAACACTAAGATCGATAACAACAATACAACTAACGTTAAGATTAATAGCAACGATAACAGCAACAACAATACAACTGTTTCTAAGATTAATAATAACGATAACAATACTAGTATCGCTAAAATTAATAAACGACAACAACAACATTAACAACAATACTACTAATGCTAAGATAAATATCAACGATAACAACAACAGCAATAATGCTAATGGCAAAACAACAACAACAATGACGACAGCAACAATAACAGAGCAGGAGCGAACAGCTAGAGAAGATCAGAAAGAGATGATGCGGCTTGTCCATGTAAAGCCTTGAAACTGAGCTGTGACAGTTTGTAATCAATTCTGTTTTGAACAGGAAACCAGTGAAGAGAATGACGGAGAAAAAGCAGCATGAGTGGTTTAGGGCGCCTAACTAGTATGGTTGTATTACTCTGTACTTTGTCTGATGAATAAAATGTTTCGCAAAGCCAGGTACCAAGCAAACGAGTCACTTTACTTTGTTAGCGTTTCATGTCATGTTTGTGTGCCCTGGGCTGAAGAGAAAGACCTTTATTTTCTAGGTTATGGGGAGGACAAGGAGTGTGGAGAAATGGGGTGGCTGGATAACTCTTTTTTTTTTAATCGATCCTCTCTGTGGCTGTTCAGTACGTCTTTTTCATTCCTATATTCGTTCTCCTCCTCCTCCTCCTCCTCCTCCTCCTCTCCTCCTCCTCCTCCTCCTTCTTCTTCTTCTTCTTCTCAGCATCATCATCTCATCATCATCATCATCATCATCATCATCACCATTTTTATTTTATTATTATTATATTATCATTGTTGTTGGTGTTGTTGTTATTGTTGTCATTGATATTGTTATTGTTTTACAAGCATCATTGTTGTTACTAACATTAATGTTGTCTTCAAAAGCGTTTTCATCCCGGTTGGTCTTCATCATCGTCATCACTGTTATCGGACGTCGTCGTCGTCGTCGTGGTTGCTGTTGTTGTCGCTACTTCTCAAAAATAGCTGTGTTATTTCTGATCGTTCGTTTCCCACAGATAATCAACGGCACACACACACGCGCACTCGTGAACACACACACGCACACGCAAACGCACAAGTACACACGCACACGCACCTGCACGGCACACGCATGCGCATACACACACACACAACGTGCACACACGCACGTACGCAGACAAACACGCGCAGACAAACACACACACGCGCGAGTGCACATACACGCCCACGCGCACCCCTGCACGCTCTCACACAAAGACGCATTCACATACGCACGCGCGCATACGCACACGGTGCACACACCACACACACACACACACACACACACACACACACACACACACACACACACACACTCTCTCTCTCTCTCTCTCTCTCTCTCTCTTCTTCTATCTTACACACACACACACACACACACGCGCGCGCGCGCGCCGCGCCCGCCGCAGCCACACAACGCACACACACCACACACACACACACACACACATGCGTTTACGCCCATATGCACAAGCACATACAAATACACACAAGTATGTACTTATATACGCACATGCGCGCATGCCACACACACACACACACACACACACACACACACACACACACACACACACACACACACCGCATGAACTCGCACGCACATATGGGCCCGCGTCCACTCACCCACACACATATACATACACGTGGACACTCGCGCAAACAGACACAGACAATGATAATAGCGGCGCTGAGAATGTTAAGTAGGTACGCAAGGTCTGACCAGCGCGTTGGCTAATGCGTAGGTTAGACATCTTTGTTAGTAGTATTCATGAGACCTTCGTTTTAAATCATATCTTCGTAGTAATTAATTCATTTATCCATCAACTGTGAATCGTGCACAGTGTCGTCTCAAAACTTAGCCGATGTGGTGTAGCATGTATGGACTAGTTCGCACGCAGTCACCCCTCCTTGATGAAAGTGAACTGATTTCTAAATAACAAAACCTACAAGACCCACAAATCAGAGACGCTTACAAAGCAGCGGAGGATATATGACTGGGAAAAGACTGAGTGAAGCATAGGATGCTTGCTCGCCACACGCCCCATCGCCGACCATGGCATTACGTTGTTTAAGAGCTGAGAGTAGTTAAGCGCGCTTAGCATCCGTCACATTAATGCCATGGATAATTGGAGGAGGGAGGGGAGTGGATTAATAAATACATCACTTAGACTTAGAGATACCTAGATTTATCCGCCCTTGATTGACATCAGGAAGAAGTAATGGAATGTGAGGGTTAGAGATCAGTCTATGAACCTTTATTTATCGCTAATGTTTCTGTCTTCTTATTGAGCCACACAACACACACACGCGCGCGCGCGCGCGCGCGCGCGCACGCACGACGCACACACACACACACACACACACACACACACACGACACACACACACACTACACGCACACACGCACGCACACACACGCACACACACACACACACACACCACACACACACACACCACACCACACACCACACACACACACACACACACACACACACACACACACACACACACACGCATGACAGTCACACGCATACATGAAGAAGTGAAGCATGACATGAGAGAGAGAGAGAGAGAGAGAGAGAGAGAGAGAGAGAGAGAGAGAGAACAGACAGACAGACAGACAGACAGACAGAGAACAAAGAGAGAGAGAGAGTTGCACCAAAGTGTGAGAAAACACACCGACACAAACTATGGCCCCTCTCTTGCCCTTTAACGTAATAAAGTCTACAGCACAAGAAACGAGGGAACCCCATTACCGCACCTCTTCAACACTATGAGACAGTGACGAAGACAAGGCTTCCCATTTGAACAGCTTTTGATGCTGCTGTGACTTTGTCGACCACTTGCAGCTAGCCTGAAACACTCCAGATGTCTTGAACTGACATTTCCAGCCATACCCCTCCTCATGTCTGTGTCTGTTGGATGTCAACGACCGCTATACATTTAGTAAGAATAATGATGATGATGATGATGATGATGATGATGATGATGATGATGATGAGATGATGATATGATATATGATAGATGATGATGATGATGATGATGATGATGATGATGAAAAATAGTAATTACAATGCACTTAATCTACTATACTGTCAACCTTTCATCCTATTACAAGTAAAACCAACTTGTTATAAACTTATTGTGTACAATCATATGGGAACAATAATTATTATGTAGCATGCTACTTTGAACAGACAGGTTCTGAGATGTTCTGTGAAAGCAGGTGAGACAGGCAGACTTTGTAAAGTTGAGACAGCGAATTCCAAACTTTTAGGGTGTCAAAGCTAAAGAAGACTCATCAAAAGACTGTTAGATCTCTCTTTGGAACCTTCATACGTTTCTGAATGGGAAAAAGCAGAAGGCGTATAGGTGGAAGGTAATAGAATATGTATAAGGTGGAAGATATATGACGTATAAGGTGGCATATATAGAGGACGTATAGGTGGAAGGTATTAGAAGACTATAAGGTGGAAGATAGAGGACGTGTAAGGCAAAAGAGAAGCATGGGAAGATAGTAGAGGATGTAAAAGGTGGAAGATAGTAGAGGATGTAAAAGGTGGAAGATAGTAGAGGATGTAAAAGGTAGAAGATAGTACAGGATGTAAAAGGTGGAAGATAGTAGAGGATGTAAAAGGTGGAAGATAGTAGAATGAAAAGTGAAGATAGTAGAGGAATGTAAAAGGTGGAAGATAGTAGAGAGTAAAAGGTGGAAGATAGTAGAGGATGTAAAAGGTAGAAGATAGTAGAGATGTAAAAGGTGGAAGATAGTAGAGGAAGTAAAAGGTGGAAGATAGTAGAGGATGTAAAAGGTGGAAGATAGTAGAGGATGTAAAAGGTGAAGATAGTACAGGATGTAAAAGGTGGAAGATAGTAGAGGATGTAAAAGGTGAAGATAGTAGAGGATGTAAAAGGTGGAAGATAGTAGAGGATGTAAAAGGTGGAAGATAGTAGAGGATGTAAAAGGTGGAAGATAGTAGAGGATGTAAAAGGTGGGAGATAGTAGAGGATGTAAAAGGTAGAAGATAGTAAGGATGTAAAAGGTGGAAGATAGTAGAGGATGTAAAAGGTGGAAGATAGTAGAGGATGTAAAAGGTGGAAGATAGTAAGGATGTAAAAGGTGGATAGTACAGGATGTAAAAGGTAGAAGATAGTAAGGATGTAAAAGGTGGAAGATAGTAGAGGATGTAAAAGGTGGAAGATAGTAGAGGATGTAAAAGGTGGAAGATAGTAGAGGATGTAAAAGGTGGAAGATAGTAGTAGAAGGAATGTAAAAGGTGGATAGTACAGGATGTAAAAGGTAGAAGATAGTACAGGATGTAAAAGGTGGAAGATAGTAGAGGATGTAAAAGGTGGAAGATAGTAGAGGTGTAAAAGGTGGAAGATAGTAGAGGATGTAAAAGGTGGAAGATAGTAGAGGATGTATAAGCTGGAAGAGAAGCATGGGGGGATAGTAGAGGATTTATAAGGTGGACGAGGACCATCAGAAAAACGACAGGCAGTTTGTACTGATAACAGCATTCCATCAACAGGCAATGGAGTGATCAGCATTGTTGGGCAGATGCAGGGCCTACTGAACTGAAATGAGTTTTTCCATCAACAGCCAGTGGAGTGATCAGCATTGCTGGGCAGGTGCAGGGCCTACTGAACAGAATTGAGTTTCAAAGTGAGTTGACTACAGCCGGACACTGAAATACATTTGAAAGAAAAATTGCTTGATTCGCCGAACGAAAGAAACAAACAACTGACAAGACTGGATGGGAGTTGAAATTAAATGCCGCGTATGCAACAGACGAGACTAAAGCAGACACTGGTTTCTTCAGAAGTGGATCGTCTATAGGCCCATAGTGCGGGCCCTTTCCTGTTCTGGGACCTCTGCATAGCACTGAAATATGCATCCGGCTGTTACAGAAACAAGACGTTGACAATCTGCCATCCACCCAAAGAAATAAGACGTTGACAATAAAAAAGGATATAGCATTTGTCAATTTCTCTATTTTTTTATGGTTTAACTTTGTTCTTTCCTGATGTTTTTTTTCTCTCTCCAGTTTTACCAGATTTAACACTGCTTGCTTATACTAGTTTTATATTATCATTACTTCGTTTATTTGAAGGGCTTTAAAGCAAAACCAAAAAAGCCTGAGTCTGTCAACTAGAAGTATGCCTTTGGTGAAGAAATGTGATTTTAAGAAATAGGAAAGACAGCAGAGTCACAGTCCAAAGCAATAGCTTCCGCTTCCCGTCTCTGATTAAACAGAGTTTCATCTGACACACAGAAGTTGAACGAGGCCACGGACAATACACGAATATTATACACAATGGATGATATTTTGAGAACAAAATGTTGGTAAGCCATCACATCTTCACTGTGATTTTCAGCATCGTCACTCAGTGTTCTC
>CM065729.1:32790459-32795459 GCA_033310375.1 Conus canariensis | reverse complement strand
AACCTAACCACACCCAGTTTTGTCAAACCTATCCACACCCAGTTTTGTCAAACCTAACCACACCCAGTTTTGTCAAACCTAACCACACCCAGTTTTGTCAAACCTAACCACACCCAGTTTTGTCAAACCTAACCACACCCAGTTTTGTCTCGTCGTATCCCCGCAGTGACCACAGTGAGCCATCTACTTCAGGGTGTCACGAAGCAACCTACCAGAGGAGACAGTGCACCGAAGCCGTGTCACATCGGCTGTGTACAATAGTAACTCTTATGAGTCGACCCACACAGGATGACGCCCACTGAGACCTCTTGCTGACGATGATACGCGCAGAACTGCAGAGCCAGGGACTGTGGGTGTCCCTTTCCAGAGGGCGCTGCCATCCTCATCAAACGACCGTCAGAACGCCATCCCCATCCAACGACCGTCACAATGCCATCCCCATCTGACGACCGTCACAATGCCATCCCCATCCAACGACCGTCACAATGCCATCCCCATCTGACGACCGTCACAATGCCATCCCCATCCAACGACCGTCACAATGCCATCTCCATCTGACGACCGTCACAATGCCATCTCCATCCGACGACCGTCACAATGCCATCCCCATCTGATGACCGTGACAATGCCATCCCCATCTGACGACCGTCACAATGCCATCCTCATCTGATGACCGTCACAATGCCACCCCCATCCAACGACCGTCACAATGCCATCCCCATCTGACGACCGTCACAATGCCATCCCCATCCGACGACCGTCACAATGCCATCCTCATCTGACGACCGTCACAATGCCATCCCCATCCGACGACCGTCACAATGCCATCCCCATCCGACGACCGTCACAATGCCATCCCCATCCGACGACCGTCACAATGCCATCCCCATCTGACGACCGTCACAATGCCATCTCCATCTGACGACCGTCACAAAGCCATCCTCATCCGACGACCGTCACAAATGCCATCCTCATCTGACGACCGTCACAATGCCATCCCCATCTGATGACCGTCACAATGCCATCCTCATCTGACGACTGTCACAATGCCATCCCCATCCGACGACCGTCACAATGCCATCCTCATCTGATGACCGTCACAATGCCATTTCCATCGAATGACCGTCACGACGCCATCCCCATCTATATCTAACGACCGTCACAATGCCATCCCCATCTGACGACCGTCACAATGCCACCCCCATACAACGACCGTCACAATGCCATCTCCATAGAATGACCGTCACGACGCCATCCCCATCTATATCTAACGACCGTCACAATGCCATCCCCATCTAATGACCGCCACAACGCCATCTCCATAGAATGACCGTCACAACGCCATCCCCATCTATATCTAACGATCGTCACAACGCCATCCCCATCTATATCTAAGGACCGACACAATACCATATCCATCTATATCTAATGACCGGCACAATACTATTCCCATCCAACGTCAATCACGATGCCTTTTATAATGCTACGGACTTAGAGAGGATCTCAGCATCGGCACGAACGCGGGAAGGTGGCCACAGGAGCAGGACACGAGGGTGTGTAGTACTTCACATTTGTTTTGGATTTATGAGGATGACACAGATGAACATGACGCTGTGAAGATTCATACTGGTCTGAGATTTATGACAGGGCTCTAACACTACGCCTGTTTTCATGATATATCGAGGGCCGAAAGATACGCCGAAGGGTGTGAAACTCGACTGTATGGTTCAAATCTTCCCATTTTAACCCTATGTCATATTGAATTCTGGGTCATACCCCGCCAGGGCCGAGCAATCACATCAGTGTATGCCACTGATTGCACTCTAACCCACAGCCTCGCGGGCTACAAGTTCGAAGTGCTAACCATTGTAACGTGGAGGCATTAATATAGGAAACACACTAAACGAACAGAACTGCAAGAATAGCAGCAAGCACAATTCACACTAGCTATGCAATGTGAATATCAGGAACGCGATTGATGTTCACTAAGAGGGCAAAAAAGTAGTGCATTCAAGTCACCAACACTAATCCTCTGTATGGTGCCAATTTGTGCACGTTGAAAGTTAATTAATAATAGACTGTGCCGATGCTGGTTTCCAGTTTCCACGTACGTCTTGAGAGAGAGAGAGAGAGAGAGAGAGAGAGAGAGAGAGAGAGAGAGAGGAGACAGACAGACAGACAGACAGACAGACAGACAGACAGACAGACACACAGACACACAGACACACAGACAGACACACAGACAGACACACAGACAGAGACAGAGAGATAGACAGACAGACACACAGACAGAGACAGAGACATAGAAAATGACAGACAGACAGACACAAACGGACAGATGAACAGACGGACGCACGGACAGACAGACGGACAGGCAGACAGACATGCCATCCACCAAATCATGCCACACTGGAAAGTGAATTCAGAACATCTCGGTATCTTCTTTTTGTCCCACTGGTTTCAACTTCGAGATTGAGAAAAAAAAAGTTCCGGTTTCGAACTCTATGCGTCTCTTATTTGTTGAATGACATAACAGTCTGGCGCGCCATTTCAGCCATTTCTTCCATCCTAACATCACAGAATCGACAGCTGCTGACCTCCAATTTCCTCCTGCCGGACGCAAGGGAAATCACTGTGTTTACCATTTTCAATATAAACATACAGTTTGTAAGGATTATCACCCTTGTTGACTTAACAACAGATGGCGTTTTCCCCCTAGAGTCATTGGTTCGTTAGATTACACGTCGGCTCTCTCTCTCTCTCTCTCTCTCTCTCTCTCTCTCTCTCTCTCTCTCTCTCTCTCTCTGTGTGTGTGTGTGTATGTGTGTGTGTGTGTGTGTGTGTGTGTGTGTGTGTGTGTGTGTGTGTGTGTGTGTGTGTGTGTGTGCTAAAAACGCGTGGAGGAATAGAAATGTTTATGGCCGTGAATGGAAGCCAGAATCAGACTGACTGTGCCGTGCAGTTTGTGCCCAGCGTTTTTTTCACTGTCGGGATTGTCTCCGGTCGGTTAACTACTCTTTGAATGTGTGTATCTAAGTGTTCCTTCTTTATTTCAAACAAGGAACGTAATTCAAGGGAAAAAAGAAAGTTATTGTGGATGTTTCAGAAACAATGACAGTTCTTCATTCTGGATATAATATCTTTCTGGGGGTTGTGTTTATTTATTCATCTGTTTATTTGTTTTATTCATTTATTTACTTGTTTACTTACCTTTGTGTCACAATTATTAGATTAGTTCAGAGAGAGTTCGTGGCGTATAAACATGGAATCATTGTTAGCAAATTATAAGACTGAACATTGTTGAAGCCATGCCATTTTGATTTGTTTATCTGCATCCTTTTGTTACGTGTTGTTTCATGAGACTAAAGAAAAAGTTTGTGTGCCCCTACTCTGTATTTGATCTTGCCTTCTGTGTCAGATAAGCCCATATTCAAGCACTCACGCAAATCACACGTGACAGTTCATTCAAACCGTGGGTTTGTGTTATCAGCCTTTGAATTCAAATTATTCCCTATGGTTCTAAAAATAAGGACAGCGTCTGAATTGTGAAATTCATCGAAAGAAGTTGTTTCCAGGTTCCAACATATAAAACATTAAACAGACATTTTTACCACGCTTATCAACATTAATTCTGAACAACTTTGATAGGTAAGAAAGACCATAAGATACTGTAAACACCGGAGAAGGCAAGCAAAGATATTGTGTTCAAAACTCATGTTTTAAATCAGTTAAATTATTCGGATGCTTGATGTTTATAAACCATAAAATGTTTTGTTGTTTCTGAACTGCCAGGCTATTTAGTCCTTCGTTTTGCGCTTCACTTTCTGATGAACTGGTTATCTATGATGTATTGTATCTAGCCGGTGGACGCGCTTGTTCCGATGTGAGAAAATCGTATTATGATTTTATCTTGGTCTTCATTAATTGTCGTGAAAAGACTCAAATAGTAACAAAGACAGAAGGAAGCAAAAAATGAGGCAGAGAGGTAGAAAAAGACAAGAAGACGCAAAGACCTTCAGAGAGAGAGAGAGAGAGAGAGGGGGGGCACTAACTGCCCACTAATTCATCGTCCCGGGTCACCAGCCAAAATATGTCATCTTCTCGTCATCCTATAGCAATGCACCCAGACAATTGTGCAGCCAGCACCTCTCCTTCTCCAAACTCTCCACACCTCCTATTTGTTGAGTGGCACTATTGCCTGACACCTCAATTTGAACCCTTTCCCTTATCTCTGCAGAACTGGCAGTAGCAATATCGGTAATCTTTCTCCGTTGGACACACGGGAAATCACTTGACATGCTATTTTGACATGGGCGAATGACCTGTATCATGTTTGACAGAAGACTAATCGGTTCAGTACATGGGTACACACGCACACACGTGCACGCACTGGTGCAAGCGCGCGCGCGCACACACACACACACACACACACACACACACACACACACACACACACACACACACACACACACACACACAGAGTTTCAGTCTCAGCGCAAAGCTATGGATGCATCAGCGTCAGGGTCCTTGCCTTTCACTAGCTGCAGTTCCTTTGCACATAGTGAAGGCACTCACTACTTCCTGTTGATCTGACTGACATGTTTCTGCCTCCTGTTCACGTGCTTCAGTCTGGTCACCACACTTTCCTGCTGATAATGTCACACTGTCAACTTGGAAGCGCACACAGTTGCTGGCTGTATAAATGCGTCTTAGGCAGAAGGTCCATTGGTCTGTCTGTCTGTCTGTCTGTCTGTCTGTCGTCTGTCTGTCTGTCTGTCTGTCTGTCTCTCTCTCTCTCTCTCTCTCTCTCTCTCTCTCTCTCTCTCTCTCCCCCCTCTCCCTCTCCCTCTCTCTCCCTCCCTCTGACTGTGTGATTTCTTACATGCATGAATTGATATATACATCTATGTAATTATGAGTGCAGACGCGCGGGCTCGCGCGCACGTGTGTGTATGTGTGTGTGTGTGTGTGTGTGTGTGTGTGTGTGTGTGTGTGTGTGT
>CM065729.1:32782959-32785459 GCA_033310375.1 Conus canariensis | reverse complement strand
CTCTCTCTCTCTCTCTCTCTCTTTCTCTCTCTTTCTCTCCCTCTCTCTCTCTCTCTCTGTCTGTGTGTCCTCAAAACAAAATAAGCGATATAATTCAAACGTCAACTGGTTAAGTGACAGCGTTTTCTTTTACCGCACTGAGTCTTTGCTAGAAGCGGACAGGCAAGCTTCGTTTCTCAGCAGAATCAGATCAGTGAAGGTGACTCAAGGCAATTCAATATTCTCCCCCCAATCCCTTGACAACCGCATCATCAACATTCCTTCTTTTCCTGCACTATCCTCTTGATTACAGATGCTGCGCTGATATCACCAGTAACTTTCAATACACAGTCCAAAGAATGTGTGTGTGTGTGTGTGTGTGTGTGTGTGTGTGTGTGTGTGTGTGTGTGTGTGTGTGTGTGTGTGTGTGTGTGCGTGTTTTGTGTGTTGTGCGTGTGTTTGTGTGTACGTGTGTTCGCGCGCGCATGTGTGTGTGTGCGTGTGTGTGTGTGTTTGCGTGCGTGTGCGTCTTTTGTATGTGTGTGTGTGTGTGTGTGTGTGTGTGTGTGTGTGTGTGTGTGTGTGTGTGTGTGTGTGTGTGTCTGTGTGTGTGTCTGTGTGTGTCTGTGTGTGTCTGTGTGTGTCTGTTTATGTGGGCGCGAGTTCGAGCGTGTGCGCGCTTGCATGTGTGATTTAAGATATTGATAGATCTTTCTCCATGGAAAGGATGAAAATACTGTTTTTACATGTGCCCACGACGTCATTGACTTTGATGGGGATGGAAATAAGAACACAGATGATCTTGAACAACAAATGTCAAACGCCTTTACCACAAAGGTTGGACGCATATGTAACAATTGTATGTACTACAAATGGAAAAACAACAACCCAAGAAAAGTTCCAAAATCATATACAGGATATTTTTTTCAAGCATTAAATTCAAGAATGCAAGTATGCTTATCTGCAAGCAGATGCTGATGGGAGGAGAGAGAGAGAGAGAGAGAGAGAGAGAGGAGAGAGAGAGAGAGAGAGAGAGGAGAGAGAGAGAGGAGAGTGAGAGAGAGAGAGAGAGAGGGAGAGAGAGCGAGAGCGAGAGAGAGAGAGAGAGAGAGAGAGAGAGAGAGAGAGAGAGAGAGAGCACCCAGCAGCTGTATCTATATTAATGTTTACTAGATATTATTCATTCACACACACAAAATATTGTCAGGAAATCAGCAAATGTGTGTGCATGAATGGGCGGTGTGTGTGTGTGTGTGTGTGTGTGTGTGTGTGTGTGTGTGTGTGTGTGTGTGTGTGTGTGTGTGTGTGTGTGTGTGTGTGTGTGTGTGTGTGTGTGTGTGTAATTTCAGACGTAAGTAAATCTTTCTTTACAAAAAGAAAACTACAAACTGGACACTTATGTGTCCATGCAATGACGGTTCTGTCCTTTAACGTTTTCTTTGAGGGCGGGAGGGGGGGTGGGGGTGCAAAAAATATGAGAGTCTACTCTCTGAAAATAAAAACGCTTGTACAATGTGACATGAATCAAGGAAGTACAAACTTCGTCATAAGAATGCACGCGGAGAAAGAACGACAATGAAAGAACAATGGGTAATTTTGTACACTGAATATAGAGCAAATTTACCACAAAGAAGGTGCAGATATATAAAGAGAACATCGGGAGGAAGAAGGGAGGGGGGAGGGGAAGGAGAGAGAGAGAGAGAGAGAGAGAGAGAGAGAGAGAGGAGAGAGGAGTGAGAGAGAGAGAGAGAGAGAAGAGAGAGAACAAGTTGATGGTAAGGTAATGTTGCCTATAGTCCAGCCGACCGCAAAGGGCCATACCAAGGCGGGAAGTTGATGGAAAAATACGAGGATGAAGAATAGAGTGAATAAATGACAAATGAGGAATAGTTGAATGAGCAAGTAAGAAGCGTAAATGAAAAAGACATACCCGTCCTTTCCCACCCCTTGACACATACACTCCAGAAGCAGAGTGAATGACTATTTCATAGCATCCTGTGATTTGTTTGCTGTTATCCATCTCTTTTGTGAACTTCATGTAACTGAACAAATTGGTTCTGGCTATTTAACTTTAGAAATCATCATTGGTTCTCTTCAAAATACTAAAAGCAGGAAATATTTTATTAAAAAGCACAGAACAAATAGTTGAAAAATTCCAGTGCCAAGACAAACATGAAGAGCACGGATATCCTGTCATTGATTGGAAGAGCTATTGCTTATATTCTTGAAAATGTTAACGCTGCTCTTGAAACTTTTCATGATTGTATTATAGAATAAACCGAGTGCATGCACTAGAATTGGCGGTAAGAATAAAGACAATGACTGGTTTGATAAAGGACGTACTATTGCGAAACTAAAGGCAAGAACACTTTTGCAGATGTACAGGAGAACTTTAGATAATGAAGTTAATAAGACATGTTGTCTTTCACGAAAAAAAAATGAGCGAGAGAAAGAAAAACAGAAAATAACTGTTTTCCACTGTATTACGTGGAAAACTCGGTAAATGTCCAGCGATGATTTT
>CM065729.1:32755459-32772959 GCA_033310375.1 Conus canariensis | reverse complement strand
GAGGACAGGGAAGAGCAACAGTAATAAAGCGAAGGAGAAGAACAACATCAAGGAGGACAGGGAAGAGCAACAGTAATAAAGCGAAGGAGAAGAACAACATCAAGGAGGACAGGGAAGAGCAACAGTAATAAAGCGAAGGAGAAGAACAACATCAAGGAGGACAGGGAAGAGCAACAGTAATAAAGTGAAGGAGAAGAACAACATCAAGGAGGACAGGGAAGAGCAACAGTAATAAAGCGAAGGAGAGAACACATCAAGGAGAAAGGAAGCAACAGTAATAAAGTGAAGGAGAAGAACAACATCAAGGAGGACAGGGAAGAACCACAGAAAGGAGAACATTCAGGGGGAGGAACAAGATTAAACATAAACACAACATAACATAAACACAACATAACATAAACACAACATAACATAAACACAACATAACATAAACGAGAAGGGGAATAACAAAATCAAGGCGGAGGGGGAAAACGACTATTATAGCGAGAAAGGGGATAACACCATTATGGAGAAGGGGGGATAACACCAGTAATAAGGAGAAGCGGAAAGGTGAAGGGGGAGAACAAAAAAGCGAGGTGGGGGTGAGGAACAGCAATAGCAAGAGAAGGCGGGCCAAAGACATGCGGAGGAAATGGGGAAAAACAACAAGAAGGAGAAAGTAAACAACCACAGCGATAATACAGAGAAAGAACAGCAACAAGAAAAAGAAAGGGTACAGCCACAATGAGGGGATGCAGGGCAAAAACAATGACCATAACAATAAAAAATAAAAGAGGAAGAGGAAGAGCAACAGTGAACAAAAAAAGGAGAGCAATTAGTTAAGAGAAGAAGGAAAAGAATGAACAGAAAGATGAACAATAAGAAGGAAGAGAGAAGTGAAGACAAAAGACAGAAAAAAAAATACAGAGAAGAGGAGAAAGAGCAGAAATAAAAGGCGAAAGTATCTCATTAAGACTAAAGAAAGCCAGTGAAGGGAACAGTGTTTTACAGAAAAAGCAGAAGGAAGGGGAAAACGAGCAACACAAAAATGGAGGGAAGACCAAACCACAAAGAGCTGGTGGAGAAAAGAGACGTCTCTCTCTCTCGCTCTCGCTTCTCTCTCTCTCTCTCTCTCCTCTGTCTCTGTCTCTCTCTCCTCTCGCTCTCTCTCTCTCTCTCTCTCTCTCTCCTCTGTCTCTGTCTTCTCTCTCTCTCTCTCTCTCTTCTCTCAGGGACACGAAGGGTAATAGCGCTCGGATAACAGCTGCTTCTGATGAGGGGTACGAGGAGATTTGCTTTGTACGGAGTTGTGCTGAACTATTTCAAACAGGTATTCCATTCCATGGAGTGGTACAGTAAGTGATCAGTGACACGATACGTAAGTGACAATGGTGGACTTGGTAACCTGGAGGGCCGCTGTCGGCAATTGTGGTGGCAGGCTGAACGTCAGGTCAAAGGGCACACGAAAAAAGGTTGTTTTTAGACAGGTCAGGACTGACACGAACACACAGTAACTTCGGTTGATGTTTTCGGCACGTTTGCATTCTGCTGTGTCATCATAGGTTTGATGAGCTGTTTTCGCAGAAATGTGGCCAAAGTGATTTCAGCGAACAGCATTTTCTTAGATGAAAATATAAACATGAAAGGAACGGGGTCGTGTGCAGAAACTGATGTGTAGCAACACCTGTATGTGTCAGGCAGACACGCATGCGCAAATACTTGTTCTCGCTTTTTGTGCCATGAACGCCGTGTTCTCGCTCCGCAGGCTTCTTCTTAGCGGTGATATTGAGACCAATCCTGGCCCCAACCCTGACGGACAAAAAATCTCCACAGAGAAAATGACAGCGGCGATGAATATGACGACAGGACAGGAAGACTTGTTAGACAGACTTTATGCAGGCCGTACAGTAATGATTTCATTTACAGACATTGCTCATCAGAAACGATCTTGGTGAAATGAAGGACGAATCAAGCCAAACAATAATGCGATGAGATAAACAGACGATGTGGAAGACGGGAAACTGCGCACAGACAATTGACTGAGACAGTAACAGACATGACTTTAGATGTACAACACCTGTTTGATGCGTCAGAAGACAGAAAAGATGAGACACATAAACTGACTGAACAATAAGGGAAATGAAAGAAGAGGTTGAAAAACTGTGAATAGACACCGACGGGCTAGAGAACTTCTCTCGCCGAGACAATCGGCGCTTTTTCGGGCTTCCCCCAAAAACAGCCCAGTCAAACATTTGATACATGTGCTAAAGCAGGTGTCGATGTTCTGAATAATGTAGATAAGCATATGGACAGAAAATGACACTGAGCGATCGCTCCGGACAGGCTATGCACGTGAAGTTCAAACTAGACCTATGATCGTCAAATTTAGAAGGTGGAAATTCAAAATATCCTTAATTACGAACAGCGACACTCGGCAATAACTTTTCGATAAGGGAATTAAAGTGGCAAACGACCTTACTAAAGCGCAGGCCCAGATCGAAGCAAAAGCTTGGAGGAAGGAAATGAGACATTCTTTAGAAAGGGTCAGTTGGTTATTGGCCCCCTAATCGCAGACCCCCGAACACACGCTCAGGTAGTGGGAAGTGGAGATGAAAGCAGTGCTGCCACAAGTCCAAAACTTAAACCTGACATGACATGCTCAGAGTACCACATGTCTGAATCAGCAAAGTGTGCCTGTCTCAAGCATACACCAGCTCGAGTCCTGTCTTAACAAGATAACGACCCGGAGCGAGCAGGGCGGTGAGAGTGGAAGTTCTCCCTCCTCCTCAATCTACGGTATCCAGCCCAGCCAGGATTAGCGGCAGCGTAACAGAGGCAGCGGCGGTGCACGACCCGCCCCTCACAGCGGGAGAGAGTGACACGGGTCAACGGTAACCAGTGGGGATTCCCCGTGTTCTGTCACTGGTGAACATCGTGACGGTGACGCATGTGCACCACGCGGACAACACGCGCCAGGCAGGTAGGCTGACATACAAACCTACCAGCCGAGCAGGTTGACAAGCGCAGACCGAGGCAAGGGGACAGCGAACGACAGGAACCTGCGCTCTAGCACCTCGAGAAAACAATCCGACCATCCAACTCAATGGACCTGTCTTAATTACAGTGTTGAAAACTTGATAGTAAATTGCAGGATGTTTCTTTCAAAAATCATGTAAATAAATATAATTTTGTTTCTCTCACTCAAACGTTCCTTGATTTATCATTTGATTTCAGTGATATATTCACAGATTATCTGAAGTTCTTTGTGCCAGCCCCCAAAAAGAATTCTGGAGGTGTGTTGTTGTTAATAAAAAGTTAACACAAAAATGTGAAAAAAATAAAGCTCAACAGTGACAATGTTATTGCTGTACAAATACATAAAATGTGTTTAGCGTTGACAAAGATGTTGTCTTGGTAGCTTGCTATGTTGTCCTAGAAGGAGGCCCTACATGCAACGATAAATTGATTAAAGATGGTGTGCTAATAATGGAAGACGTTTTACTGAAATATTGTGAAAAACAAATGAATACACTTTATTTTATTGTGATGGGAGATCTGAATGCCAGAACAGGTAACAAACAAGTTGAAAATGACAGTATGACAAACTATGTAAGTTGTATGGAGAATGTTGATCCGAATGACGATAATTGTACACGCTGCTCTAAAGATTCAGCTGTCAACAACTTTATTAAAATACTATTAAACTTCTGTTTCATGTTTAAGTATTTCAAATGGTTTTAGTGATGGTGATAGTGAGGGTGAGTATACTTTTGTGTCTCGAAGCGGAAGTAGTGTAATCGATTATCTTCTGGTTCACAGTGATTTGTTATCGAAGTTTGATTTACATGTTGGTGACTGCATCAATTCATGACACTTACCGGTTGAGGTGATATGGAGAAATGATTGTTGTAATTCAGGGAAGAGGCATTCACGACAGCGAGGTGAAAAAAAGTTGTATGGTCAGATGAATATGCTAGTATGTTTGAAAATGAACTTGAATGTGATGAGTTTCAAGACACCCATACAGAAAGCCCATCAATTACTATATATTAAAGTGAATGAGAGTCTAGATAAACTTGTCAGTGCTTTGTGCGGAGCTCCAGCTTGTTTGGTTCAAGTTGTTGGTTGTAACTACAGAACATATAGTGATTGGCTTGATAATGCGAACGAAAGAAACAGAAAGTCAACAGACTATTAAAAAGATTCTAGAGATGCAATACAGTCAAGGATAAAAGTTAAGAAAAAGAGAAGAATATGCTTCATCGCGGAAAGAGTATGTTACGCTTAGGAAAATAAACGAAATGGCGTTTTCAGAAGAAACAAAAAAGATTAAAGAAACTTAAGAATTCAGTTAATGATTCTAAAATGTTCTGGTCATTAATAAAATCTGTAAATAAAAAGTTTTGTTTATCACGAAAGTTCAGTTCAACAGTGGCATAATCATTTTTTGGGGTGTTTTCCATTATTTTGATAAATAATAACGGAGGAAGAGACAATTTGGTAGAAGAGAGGAGAATGAAACTGAGCCATTAATTATTAACCCTATTTCTAGTGAAGTCGTTGCTGGTATTAAACATTTAGTATTAGGAAAGACCACAGGACCAGACAGAATCGTAGCAGATACGCTGAAGCATGCAAATCCAACTGTAATTGATTTCCTAGTCCATACATTTCGCCAACTTTTTTTTTAAATGGCACATATCCATTACAATGGGCAAAATCTATTATCATAATACCAATTTACAAAAAAGGATATCTGAATAATCCCGACAACTATCGCGGAGTAGCTCATACCAACATTTTAAGCTAAGTCTGTAAAGTCTACACTTACATACTAAATGATTGGCAGACTGGGATGAGAATGAAGAAAAAATAATGGAGGAACAAGCAGGGTTTTGAGCCAATTACAGCACAATAGACCACATATTTACGCATATTCACTGGTGCAAAAATATCTGCTCTGTAACAGTAAGTTCTATGTTGCATTTTTAGACTTCAGGAGCGCCTTGGATTCTGTACATCAGAATGCTCTGTGGAAAGTACTTCGTAAAAGTGGTGTCAATGGTGAATTGTACATGGTCATTAGAAGTGTTTACAGCTCGGTGCTTGCATGTATGCGTGTGATGAGTGAGTGCTCAGATTATTTCGATTGTCCAAATGGAGTAAAACAAGGGTGCCTGATGAGCCCACAACTGTTTTTTTTAATTTTTTTTTATAAACGAACATGGCCATGGAACTGTCTTTTAAAGGAAAACATGGTGTCCAGATAATACCTGGAGCAGTTGAGATATTTTTTATTACTGTTTGCTGATGATGTTATTCTTTTGTCTGGAACAGCTGCAGGTTTGCAAAATCAATTAAATGTCTTGAAAGACAGTTAACTAGGATAAGACAAATATCGTGGTCTTCAGAATAATGGCCATCTATCAAAGCACGAAAGTTGCTTTTATGGAAATGCAGATGTTCAAGTAGTCAATTTATAGAAAATAAAATATCTGAGATGCTATTTTCAACAAAATAAACTTTTCAATGTACAATGGAAGGATCTTCGAGAAAAGGGAAAAACAATGCTATTGAAATTCTGAAATCCTTAAGAAAGCTGAATTGTATTGACTGTGATATATTTTTGGAAATGTTTGATGCACAGATGAAACCTCTACTTACTTATGCAGCTAAAATTTAGAGCTTAAGTAAAACTCCACAGATGGAAAAAGTGTATACGAATGGTATCAACCGTTTCCTTCAAGTATCAATCCGTTCATCTAACACCGTTTTGTACGGAAAAATGGGCAGCTACCCTCTGTACATAACAACATTTCCGAAATTATTAAGTACTGGCTGAAAATCTTGAAACTACCATAGTCACGTTTGAGCAGGTAGGCCTATAATAAGATGCTTTTAGAAGTGGAAAGGGGTAAAGAAAACTGGGCTTATACAGTAAAGAAAGTTCTTTCAGAACAGGGATTTGGAATCGTATGGATGGCTCAGGGAGTAGGAAACGAGCAACAGTTCACTGCAGAATTTAAAGATAGGCTTGTTTAATCTTTTAAACAGAATTGGCATTCAGAAATGAAAAGTAAAGTATCACTGCTTCTTCTTATTTAAAGATGCTTCATTCAGAAAAGTTTCTCAACGTCATAACAGATAAATGGCACAGAATGAATTACGCAAGATTCAGATTAAGAACTTAAGGCTCCAGTGCAAACAAAAGATGGTTTCAATGTGGAACATGTACAGAATCACCTTGTCCTACATGTGGATATACAATTGACTACAAAGACCATTTTGTGTTTCACTGTATTGCCTACAATAGAGTGCGGGCAAAATGCTCATTCTTCCACTTAGACGTAGCTAAAACACAAGATGTTGGTCTTGTGATATCATCTGATGACGAACTTACAATTACATCAGATGCGAAATGTATTGCAGAAGCATAGAAAATTAGACAGACGAAGGACAGACACAATCAGAATAATTTGTTTTCAGAGATGTATGAAAGAAGGATTCAATTTATACATGCTTAGGACATTTTTAAGATGTAAACCATCATTTGACTGATGTATGGTTGAGTTAGTCTCAGTTAATGTTTCAATTTCGATTTTTGTTTTCTTCCTGATGTTACTACGGTACTAATGTGTGCGGGGACATCCGGGGATGTCCCAGTTTTATTTTTGCTCCAGACGAAAGAACCAGAAAAAGGTTATTGCCCTGTTACCCCCTTGTCAAATGACTTTCTTGGTAATGACACTAAAGTTCAAAGTATCTTCTCTCTCTCTCTCTCTCTCTCTCTCTCTCTCTCTCTCTCTCTCTCTCTCTCTCTCTCTCTCTCTCTCCACACACACACACACACACACACACACACACACACACACACCTCCCCTCCCCGCCTCCCCATCCTCACACACACACACACGACGCGCGCGCGCGCACACACACACCAACACACACACACACACAACACACACACACACACACACACATCTCACCCTGCCCGCCTCCTTATCCACACCTCCCTCCACGCCCTTAAACGCCGCCAGAGAAAAAATGAATGGAGGATAATACATTCTCCAGCAACGGTTTCGGGGTTTTTGGTGTGATAAATAACACAGTGTATTTGAACCGAAAACAGTGGCTTTGAAAGGCACTTTTTACGTTTGACGATACGTCAGAAAGGACAAGATGGGTGATTGATGTTGCTGGGGAGTGTCGAAAAGGACATGCTAGGGCACAGAACATAGTTTGTCAATGGAAGCTAGCCGATTGAATTTGTTGGAAAACCGGCGTTGAAGTAAGGAGGATGGGAACGGGGAGAGAGAGAGAGAGAGAGAGAGAGAGAGAGAGAGAGAGAGAGAGAGAGAGAGAGAGAGACGGACAGACAGACAGACAAAGAGACAGAGACAGACAGGCAGACAGAGAGGAAAACGAGATGGCGAAGGGGAGGGGAATAGATGGAGGGGGGGGGGGGGAGCTCCAATTATCTTAATGTTAACTGTCATCTCCACTCCTCGAACATAACTTTCTCGCCGAAAAAAAAAAAATGAGGGCACAGGCAAGAAAGGGGCTAGAAAGGGAGGGGGGGGGGGGAGGGAAGGACCGGGGAAAGAGGCGCGAGTGGCGGAAAGGAAGGTACGTAATTTATTACAGACTGCAGCGGGATTGTGATGACGTTTCTTGTTATGCCGCTTTGGGATTTTTTTTTTCAAAGAACTGAGCCCCGTGTGTGTGTGTGTGTGTGTGTGTGTGTGTGTGTGTGTGTGTGTGTGTGTGTGTGTGTGTGTGTGCACGTGCGTGTGCGTGCGTGCGTGCATGGTGTGTGTGTGTGTGTGTGTGTGTGTGTGTGTGTGTGTGTGTGTGTGTTTGCGTATGTGTGTGTGTGTGTGTGTGCTCTACAGCATTAGGGATCATTTCTACGCCGTGTCTGCCTCTCTTATTGATTTCTATCGCCAGTTCACTAATAAGAAAAAGAAAAGAGCTGAGACTCAGTAAACATCCTTGTTTGAGACCTGGAGGGCAATTGAAAATATCTGAATACGTGCTCCTATCACGAACGCAGTATAGTATTGAAATGTACATCCCTGTTAGCGCTTTGTGCGTTTTCCCATCAATCTCTGCTTTTCTTAAGACGTACCATAAAATATTTCGGTAGACAGAATCAAATGCTTTCCTGAAGTCCATAAACTTTAATATTTTGGAGAACATATTTTTGTACCGTTGCATATAATGTAATGATGTGATCTGCTGTACCGCAGTATCTTCTAGAGCATGCCTGTTCCTCAATCATTCTTGCTTGATTTTCAGATTAGGCAGTCAGTCTCTTGTTCAGGTTATATGTGTAGATTTTACAAACAACATTTGTTTGAGCGATTCCTCTGTAATTGTCTGTATAATTTATGTTTCCCTTTTTATAAATTGGAACAATGATTGATTTTGACCGTTCCTGTGGAAATACCCTTTTACTGAAAACAGTTAAGCAGACTTACATGACAATCAGGTAAAACTGAATTTGTGTGTTTAAGCATTTCACTTAAAACCGTTATCTGGACCAGCAGTTTTTTCGTTTTCAGTTTATAAATACCATTAATAACTTTTTGTTTGGAAATATGTTCATTACCTAACGACTCTTTATTTTCATCCTCCATAACTTCCCCTGGTTCAATCTGTTCGTGATCACAGCTAACAACATCGTTGAACACTTTTCAAAAGTGGCCGTGCCATTGTTGACTATTGATTTCAGTGTATATAACACTTTTCTCATTGTTCTTGTTGTTGACCAAAATCTTTTGGGGTCTTTGGCTGGTTTGTTCAGTTCTTGAGAGAGAGAGAGAGAGAAGAGAGAGAGAGAGAGAGAGAGAGAGAGAGAGAGAGAGAGAGAGCATCCTGAGTGAAAATGCTCTGTAAAAAAAGGCCCCGCCTCTGTCAGAAAGGGGAAGAAAGGGACTGGTGTTTCATAGCAGCTAGTACACATGTACTCCGTAAAGATAATTGTGTTTAGATGTGAGTGTGTGTGTGTGTGTGTGTGTGTGTGCGTGCGTGCGTGCGTGCGTGCGTGCGTGCGTGCGTGCGTGTGTGTGTGTGTGTGTGTGTGTGTGTGTGTGTGTGTGTGTGTGTGTGTGTCTGTCTGTCTGTCTGTCTGTCTGTCTGTTTGTGTCTGTCGTCTGTCTGTGTAGGGGTTGGCTGGTTGGAGAGAGGGTTTCTGTGTGTGTGTGTGTGTGTGTGTGTGTGTGTGTGTGTGTGTGGTGTGTGTGTGTGTGTGTATGAGAGAGAGAGAGAAGACAGACAGACAGACAGACAGACAGACAGACAGACAGAGAAACAGAGAGAATGTGTCTCTGTATGTATTTGTGCAAACCTCTAAGAATGTATGTATGCTGGGTTTTTCTTACTGGTTTCCATCACATTTATCGCAAGAATAGCATAGTGGTATATCTGCCTGAGGACTCTTATTGTTAATGAGCCCTCTATGTATGAGAAAATGATGCTATGTCTACAATTGCCACTGTGGTTTAAATTAATGACAGTTGAGTCCACACCGGCACATTGCTTTTTTTTTTAGCTCGCTGCCTGCTCATCTCTATACAGTTTTTGTGCATGAAATCTTTGTCTTTTGGGACAGTGGTTGTAGGGTGGGGTGTGTGGGTTTTGAAACGGGGGGTGGGGGGGGGATTCCAAACTGGGAGTGAAAAATTAACAGGAATGCCATTTGTCCATAACGCAACCCGGGTTTATCTGCCCTAAGCACATCAATGCATAAACCATCATGTCAATGGTCTGATAGATGCGTGTGGCAAATACTTTTTGTTGTTGTTTTTGTTTGTTGTTGTTTTTGTTTTTTTTTTAGTGTAATCCCCACCCCCACCCCGGATATGACATTTTACCTGATGTATTAAAATCCTTGAAAAGGGACCTCACGATCAGTTGGACTATATTTATTACTATACACTGAGTTCTGTTGTTAGACTGCAACTGTGTGACTGGTTAAATGTGATAGAACGGGGCTAAGGGACACATGAAGGGGCGGATGTGCGAAATAACATGATTTCCGAAATGGGGCAAAGATATAATGTCAGATGCCTGAACATGAGGAATCGTGGACTTCAGACTATACAACTTGGAGACTATACAACTGCATTAATGAGGAAACTCTAGAATCGTAGACAAGAAAGCAAAATATGAGTCATGCATATTGATAAAATGGGATGAGGTTAACGAATTCATTACCAATTCCCTCTGAAAGCATGGGGGAAGCGAGTGTGAGAAGGGCCCCAGTTCTCTAAATCGTCCAACCACCACCTCCAAATCCTCCCTCCCCAGCATTCCGTTATCAACCAGTGAAAACCTAACAAAAATACAGACATGATCATGAATGTATATGCGTGTGTGGGGATATGCTTACTCTCTCTCTCTCTCTCCCTCTCTCTCTCTCTCGCTCTCTCTCTCTCTCTCTCTCTCTCTCTCTCTCTCTCTCTCTCTCAAGGTTCACAGTCTACAACTATTGCCTTCTTTCGCCACCTTTCATCTTCCCTCCTTAGCAACAGGGACAATCTGAGTTTAGCGTGTGAGGACTACTATTTGCACGTTGTGCACTCCGTCACCCGGCTCAGAGCACTGTTCGGAATGGATTGCAATGCGTACTCACGCACAGGTCATGGAAGCTAAAGGAAGCGTTGTCGTCCGCCGTTCTATCAATTGCTGCGTGCTGTGTGCCTCTCCTGCCTTCCACACCGAGTGAGTATAAGCCAGCCTTACACATGTAGAAAGAGAAAATTATAACCTGATGAAACAACCACATGCACATAAATTCAAGGTAATGTTGGTGTGTTATTCATCTAGTACACATGTGAACGAAAGACACAGAAGAAAAATGCTACACATGCATGGCAGGTCACATTTGTTTTCGAGTTATATAAATGTAAAGGGAACTGGGCGATGACACAACAGGAGAGGGAGGGGGAGGGAACTGGGCGATGACACAACAGGAAAGGGAGGGGGAGGGAAATGGGTGATGACACAACAGGAAAGGGAGGGGGAGGGGAACTGGGCGATGACACAACAGGAAAGGGAGGGGGGAGGGAACTGGGCGATGACACAACAGAAAGGGGGGGGGGAGGGAACTGGGCGATGACACAACAGGAAAGGGAGGGGGAGGGAACTGGGCCATGACACCACAGGAAAGGTTGGAGGGTGGGGAGGGGAGGGCAATGGGGCAATAGGAAAGGGATGGGGGAGGGAACTGGACGATGACACAACAGGAGAGGGAGGGGGAGGGAACTGGACGATGACACAACAGGAAAGGGAGGGGGGAGGGAACTGGACGATGACACAACAGGAGAGGGAGGGGGAGGGAACTGGACGATGACACAACAGGAAAGGGAGGGGGAGGGAACTGGGCCATGACACCACAGGAAAGGTTGGAGGGTGGGGAGGGGAGGGCAATGGGGCAATAGGAAAGGGATGGGGGAGGGAACTGGACGATGACACAACAGGAGAGGGAGGGGGAGGGAACTGGACGATGACACAACAGGAAAGGGAGGGGGGAGGGAACTGGGCGATGACACAACAGGAAAGGGGGGAGGGAACTGGGCGATGACACAACAGGAAAGGGAGGGGGGAGGGAACTGGGCGATGACACAACAGGAAAGGTTGGAGGGTGGGGAGGGGAGGGCAATGGGAAAGGGAGGGGGAGGGAACTGGACGATGACACAACAGGAAAGGGAGGGGGAGGGAACTGGACGATGACACAACAGGAAAGGGAGGGGGGAGGGAACTGGACGATGACACAACAGGAAAGAGATGGGGGAGGGAACTGGGCGATGACACAACAGGAAAGGGAGGGGGAGGGAACTGGACGATGACACAACAGGAAAGGGAGGGGGGAGGGAATGGGCGATGACACAACAGGAAAGAGATGGGGGAGGGAACTGGGCGATGACACAACAGGAAAGGGAGGGGGAGGGAACTGGGCGATGACACAACAGGAAAGAGATGGGGGAGGGAACTGGGCGATGACACAACAGGAAAGGGAGGGGGAGGGAACTGGACGATGACACAACAGGAAAGAGATGGGGGAGGGAACTGGGCCATGACACCACAGGAAAGGTTGGAGGGTGGGGAGGGAGGGCAATGGGCAATAGGAAAGGGATGGGGGAGGGAACTGGACGATGACACAACAGGAGAGGGAGGGGGAGGGAAATGGGTGATGACACAACAGGAAAGGGAGGGGGAGGGGAACTGGGCGATGACACAACAGGAAAGGGAGGGGGGGAACTGGACGATGACACAACAGGAGAGGGAGGGGGAGGGAACTGGACGATGACACAACAGGAAAGGGAGGGGGGAGGGAACTGGGCGATGACACAACAGGAAAGGGGGGGGGGGGGGAGGGAACTGGGCGATGACACAACAGGAAAGGGAGGGGGAGGGAACTGGGCCATGACACAACAGGAAAGGGGGGGGGGAGGGAACTGGACGATGACACAACAGGAAAGGGAGGGGGAGGGAACTGGACGATGACACAACAGGAAAGGGAGGGGGAGGGAACTGGACGATGACACAACAGGAAAGGGAGGGGGAGGGAACTGGACGATGACACAACAGGAAAGGGAGGGGGAGGGAACTAGGCCGATGACAAACAGGACAAGGTGGGGGGGGAGGGAGACTGGGCGATGGACAACAGGAAAGGTTTGGGGAGAGGGAAGGGACTGGGCGATGATACAACGGAAAGTTTGGGGCGGAAGGGGGGAGGGAACTGGGCGATGGGGCAACAGGAAAGAGTTGGGGGGTAGGGGAAGAACTGGGCGATGGAGCAACAGGAAAGAGTTGGGGGCGGATAGAGGGGAAGGGAACTGGGCGATGGAGCAACAGGAAAGAGTTTGGGGCGGATAGAGGGGAAGGGAACTGGGCGATGGAGCAACAGGAAAGAGTTTGGGGGCGGATAGAGGGGAAGGGAACTGGGCGATGGAGCAACAGGAAAGAGTTGGGGGCGGATAGAGGGGAAGGGAACTGGGCGATGGAGCAACAGGAAAGAGTTTGGGGCGGATAGAGGGGAAGGGAACTGGGCGATGGAGCAACAGGAAAGAGTTTGGGGCGGATAGAGGGGAAGGGAACTGGGCGATGGGGCAACAGGAAAGAGTTGGGGGGGGGGGGGGGACTGGGCGATGCGGCAACAGGAAAGTGTAGGGTGAGGGAACTCGAGAGGGGTGTAGGAGGAAAGAATTTCCGACAGGGGACATGAATACGATGTCAGACGAATTATAAGAATTTCTGTAAACGAGCACTCAAAGGATATACAGTTAAGGGAAGACAATGGTCGTCGTGTTGAAGGCACGCTTACATTTCCGATTGTACACAGCATATGCGCTTATGTGCGCAGCACACACACACACACACACACACACACACACACACACACACACACACACACCACCCGCACGCAAGCACCCACGCACACACATAGGCAAGCACACACATGTACGCACATGCAGACATACAAACACCTAGACACACACACAGACTCATGGATGTGTGCTTGTACGGGCACGCACACGCGCGCGCGGCGCACACACACACACACACACACACACACGCGCGCGCGCGCGCGCGACCACACACACACACACACACACACACACCCCACACGTTATGTTTTGAAGGATAAGCTCACAGTGCCCCTAATCACCGCCACTATCCCTGTCTTCTTTTCTCCTACCCCTTTCCATCCACATCCCGTAACAAAGCTACACAAAAGCTCCTCCAGTTTATCCTGCTAAGAGAACAGTTGAACGTTTTGTGCTTGGTCACCTCTTTCAACTGAGTGACCAATGGGGATTGCAGTGCTGCCAACGCCAAGGAAACGGAGAAAAGGCTTTTCCCTCTCCAGTCGTCACGACGTACTGGCCTCGTTGCGTGCCATTGATGAGCACATCGCCACGGAGGAAAGAAAAGCCAGCTTGACAACTTTACAAAGGGAAAATGATAACCCACCAAACTGCTGTTTTGCTCCCATGATGACACATTCACATGCTCGCACACCGAACTACTGATGCTTGTGTTAGGCATCCATCTGGTACACTGCGGACAGGAGACACCAAAGGAGCAAGGAAACCTGCACAACCAGCAGCAGCACTTGAAGGTTTAGGTGCATGCACATTATTTTCAATGTCAAAGTAAGAGTTGATTTTTTTACTAATTGCATATCCCTGCCTGAATTCATAATGGAGAGAGAGAGAGAGAGAGAGAGAGAGAGAGAGAGAGAGAGAGGGGAGAGAGATATTTGGGATGAGAAAAGGTGTTTAGCCAATAGTCTGAAGTAAACGACTACCTACCATGGTGATGTGTACAACGGCGATGTAAGTTCTAGATAGGCCCGATGCCTCTGTGCACCCTCGTCCACTCGTACCTCCCTTCTTACCCCACACACAGCTTCCCGTCTGCTCCCAACCCTGTGCCACTTGTGTTCCGGCCAGTGTGGCCCCCGGGCCTGATCAGCGATGTTTCTCAGTGCAAGGCCACGGGGCACGTTTTCCTTCCGCATCGCTTTGCGGCCTTTTGGAGCTTTTTGATTGGGTCTGTCCCGCCCAAGATCCTGATCGATTTAGCCGCAGGAGTCACAAATGCAAGCGTCACGTCATTTTTATTTTGAAAATCAAACCGATTCCCATGAGAATGCCAGAGGCTGTTTCAGTGCCAGTGACCTGCTTGCCTTCTGACCGCTCTGCGCTTGTGGCTTTGGCATTCCTCTCACACTTTCCAACTCTGTGCTGTGTCTCTGTTCACCATTTTTCACCGCCGATCTCTCTCTCTCTCTCTCTCTCTCTCTCTCTCTCTCTCTCTCTACGTATATATATATATATATATGTGTGTGTGTGTGTGTGTGTGTGTGTGTGTGGAGAGAGAGAGAGAGAGAGAGAGAGAGAGAGTGATCCACCCCATTCAGCCTTCTTTGCTCATTCTCCTGAACTTGTTAAAAAAAAGTTCTGCACTTTTTCCTCTTGATAAAGTATGGCTTTATCGTTAAAATATTTTGACTATATAGTGACACTGTGCATGTTGTTGAAACCGACTACCCATGTTTCAGTTGTATGGCTGTAATTATTTTTTGTAAAGGGAGGGGAGGGGGGGGGGTTAAACTGGGAGACAAAAATTAACAGGAATGCCGGACGCTCTAAACATAACCTAGATTTATCTGTCTTAAGAGGACCAATAGTCACGCTATCATACTAGTTCCCAAGATGGGAAAAAGGGGCAGCAGAGGGACATCCGGAGTCATGAACCGGGTGTGGCCCAACCCCCAGCAGATAAGACGTCGGAAGACCAACGCCAGGATTTAAACCACAGTGCCAAGGACATCCACGCTGTGGATCGGATGAGAAATTTGCACAGGCCCTCGATGCCAGGCGCCTGAAACTCAACCTGCCACGAGCAAACGAAACTGAAGATTGGGAGAAACTGGATGCAAAAATCGTCCAAAGACTCGATGCACTGATAGGGAAAAGCACCCTGGAACACAAACTAGCCACATATGGGGACATTGTGTATGCCACATGTAGAGACGCCTATGGAGCAAAACTACCCAAAGAGAAAACACCTCCAAAGAAATCCAGACGCCAAGAAGAGATGGACAAGATCAGGGTCCAAAAGAAAAACCTCAAGAAGCAAATGAAGACCGCACTGCCAGCTGAAAAACAAGGCTTGGAAAAACTCTGGAAAGACCTGAAAGCACAACACAGCGCCCTCAGCAAAGCGGAATCTGCGAGGAAGAGGAAGAGCAAAAAGAAGAAGACACAAGAGCGCTTCTTCAGAGACCCCTTCCAGTTTGCCAGAACATTGTTTGAGCAGCCAAAATCTGGGACCCTAAGTGTGGACAAAGGAGTTCTTGAGCAGCATCTGAGGAAAACATACTCTGACTCACAGAGTAAAGCACCACTCGACATTCAAGGTCTGGTGTGGCCAACCAACCCTGAGGAGCAGTTCAGTGACAAGCCTCCAACGTTGGCGGAAATCAAGAAGGTGGTCGACAAAGCCAGAGCCAAATCATCACCAGGGCGAAACGGAATACCTTACCAGCTGTACAAGAAATGTCCGAAGGTGCTGGAGTGGCTCCACAGGCTGCTGCAATCAGCTTGAAGAAAACAGAAGATCAGCGGCCAGTGAATGACGGCAGATGGTGTGCACATCCCCAAAGAGCAAAACGCAAGTGACATCAGCCAGTTCAGGCCAATATCACTACTGAACGTCGAAGGGAAAATCTTCTTCTCTGTCATGGCAGCAAGGCTGACCAAGTACCTCATGGAAAACAAGTACTTGGATGTGTCAGTCCAGAAAGGTGGCATCCCAGGCGTGGCTGGCTGTGTAGAACACGCCCCAATGATCTGGGACGCAATCCAAAGAGCAAAAACAGAAAAGAGAGAGCTGGACGTAATGTGGCTTGATCTCGCAAACGCATATGGATCTATACCACATGAGATGATACAGTGGGCTCTTGAGATGTACCCTGTGCCAAAGAACATCCGCGACATGCTCAAGAAGTACATCAATGGCTTCTCAATGCGGTTCTCTACCAAGGAGTACACAACAGATTGGATCAACTTGGAAGTGGGCATTGCAATGGGCTGTGCAATTTCCCCAATACTGTTCGTGTTGGCAATGGAAGTCATCTTGAAAGCAGCAACAAACAACGCAAGACAAACAGACCTTGGCGATGGATACAAGATGCCCCCTCTCGAGGCCTTCATGGATGACACTACAGTGATTTCATCCAGAGAAGACGAGACACGCCATGTGCTGGAGAGGCTGAACGACATAGTTGCCTCATCCAGAATGAAGTTCAAGCCAAAGAAATTACGGAGTTTCTCACTGAGGAAAGGAAAAGTGGCCGAATCTGTGGTCTTCAGTGTTGCCAACCAGGCCATTCCAACAGTCACAGAAGAGCCAGTCAAGAGCCTTGGAAGATGGTATGATGATTCGCTGAAAGACACACAAAGAGCAAAAGAAACCAAACAGATGTTGGAACAAGGCTTGGAGACCATTGACCAGTGTGGGCTCCCTGGCAAATACAATGTCTGGTGTCTGCAGTTCATGCTGATACCAAAGCTCCTATGGCCTCTGATGATATACGACATCTGCACCAGCATAGTGGAGGCAATGGAAGCCAAAATCAACAAGTTCACAAGGAAAAGGCTTGGTGCCCCACCCTGTCTGACTGACATAGCGCTGTACTGTCGCCAAGCAAAGCTGAAACTACCACTGAAATCCATCCTGGAGGAATACAAAGCAGGGAAGATCAGACTTCAAAGCATGCTGGAGGACTCAGGAGACAAGGTGGTAGAAGCAATCAAGCCCCAGCTGAAGACAGGCAGAAAATGGAAAGTTCAAGAGGCGATGGATTCTGGAAAAGAAAGTCTCAAGATCAGAGAAATAACAGGACACACACAGACCAACAGACAAGGACTGGGGGTGACCAAAACTGAATGGTGGTCGAAGGCCAAAGGGAAAGCCAAAAGAGACATGATGATTCAGGAGATAA
>CM065729.1:32737959-32747959 GCA_033310375.1 Conus canariensis | reverse complement strand
AACATCTATAGAAGTGGTGAATTGTTTTTGACATCTGCGCTTGACAGCATGCAGACAGTTCTGTATTTTACGCTCTGCATTCATTCCTGTTGGCTAAAAGTAAACACAAATTACGTAAATCACTTTCACCAGTCACACCATTTTAGGTCGCCGTTACTTTTATTGATTAAATCAGTATTTTCCTCTTAATTTCATTGTCGGTACAATCACCCATTATCAATGCAAGGAAATACCTTATCTGCAGTAATGACTTTCATGGTCGCCAGTTTAATCAGCCGCCACGGTTTAATGTTGAGGCTCATGTTGAAGAGACTGTTTGATGTTGAGGCCCAATTTGAAGAGACTGTTTGATGTTGAGGCTCATGTTGAAGAGACTGTTTGATGTTGAGGCTCATGTTGAAGAGATTGTTCAATGTTGAGGCTCATGTTGAAGAGACTGTTCAATGTTGAGGCTCATGTTGAAGAGACTGTTCAATGTTGAGGCTTATGTTGAAGAGACTAACAGCAACATGGAAGAAGCCCTTGTGGATTCACAGGTAGGACTCAGGCAGGAAAGGAAGGCATTGTAATACATCTTCAACATCAGACACAGAGTGGCCGACACAACCCTTAGCTCCAGCATGAGCTCTATCGCCACTGTATTGATTTGAAGAGGGCCTCTAACCACGCAGGTAGCAGGTCCAGTGAAACTTTAACATTGACAACAGCCTCATCCAAGGCCTAATATCACGCAATTAGGAAGCACACCGTGTTATTCTTGTGTACGACACTTTTGGATTTTTTTTTCTAAAATTCACGCGAGTGCACTCAGGTTGACTCCTGTCTCCTATTCTGTTCAAGAACAACCTTGGAATGCTAATATAGGAAACGCTTCTGTGTTTCAGCATCTCCACTTCCGTTGTAGGTATGTCTCTTTGCAGACTACATAGCGCTGGTCGCATTAATTTGTTGGAAAGTGGCAAAACAAAACTTCAAAAATCACCACCTGACATGGAAAAAAAATTGAAGAGCATACTGTGTAGAAGTCAGCTTAGAGCAGGCAAACCTTTAGTCAACAGCTTCAGACAATATCAATCAGTGAAAGTCACGCTGAATGGGCAGACAATGCAGCTGAAGGTCATTATGTTTCATGGATTCACTAGGAAAGAGGACAATAGCTCAACGAAGTGCATAGAACTGTGTGCGCCCTGGTGATTGCCAAATAAGCTCAATGTTACAGAGATTAAAAGGGGAGAGGAGGGGGGGGGGCAGAAAGAGGCTCGTCGCTTTGGCTGTGAAAATCAGCATGTATGTTTCTCGTGATGTTTGCCTTTCTTTATGGACACAAGAGCTGGAAGTCAAAACAAAACTCCAGATGATGGAAAAGAAATACTTGAGAACTGATTCCTCTCAGCTAAAAGCAAATAAATTGAAAGAAACTGTCCAGTAACACATGCCAGTAGGAACAATGACCCATTGTGGCTTGTTTACTTCTTTTGATTTATCTGCTTAAACGGCTATGGCGGACAGAAAGACCACACGACTGATGGCAGACAGACAGAAGAAAGACCACAACTGCTGGCAGACAGAAAGAAAAAAGACCACACAGCTGCTGGCAGACAGAAAAGTGCCTCCCCTGGCAGTAATCAAGCCTTACAAAATGCCCGCTAAGGATGTGTATCTGGACACAGCTCCCTGCTAAAGACCATTCTACTGGGTATAAAGCAGGAAGATGGACAAAGGCCAGGGTGGACCACATAAAGAAATAGGCTGAAGATGGACAAAGGCCAGGATGGACCACATAAAGAACTAGGCTGAAGATGGACAAAGGCCAGGGTGGACCACATAAAGAACTATGCTGAAGATGGACAAAGGCCAGTGTGGACCACATAAAGATCTAGGCTGTAACCAGGAAGATGGACAAAGGCCAGGGTGGACCACATAAAGAACTAGGCTGAAGAATGACGTCTACCTTGTTCTCATGGGACTGATGCCAGACGGCTGTGGACAGCCCTGGCTGTCCGTGTGACATCTGCATAACCTGTGCTCACAGGACAGAGGATGAAATAAGTGATCATCTGCATGACCTGTGCTCACAGGACAAAGGATGAAATAACAGTGATCGTCTGCATAACCTGTGCTCACAGGACAAAGGATGAAATAACAAGTGATCATCTGCATGACCTGTGCTCACAGGACAGAGGGTGAAATAACAAGTGATCATCTGCATAACCTGTGCTCACAGGACAGAGGGTGAAATAACAAGCGATTATCAGCATGCATGTAATCGTCGGGCAAAAAGTCAGCTAGACAGACGATTATCCCCAACAAGACAAATGTGAAGAGAGAGAGGGGCACAGGGAGAGGGAGAGAGAGAGAGAGAGAGAGAGAGAGAGAGAGAGAGAGAGAGAGAGAGAGAGAGAGACAGACAGACAGACAGACAGACAGACAGAGAGAGTGAGACAGACAGACAGACAGAGACACACAGAGACACACAGAGACAGAGACAGAGACAGAAAGGCAGAGAGAGAAAGAGAGGAAGGGGAAGGGAGACAGACAGACAGACTTATGACAAAGACAGAGACAGCGCGACAGGCACAGGTACACACACGGCAACAGACAACTGGAAAGTTAAAACAACAGCAACAACAATAACAGCAGTATGAACAAGAAAGACAAAGGGATGTAGGTAGAAGAAGTAATTTGAACTGAGCGGCCGTGGTACCCCCAAAGAAACCACAGTTGTTCTCCTCTCTTCTGTTCATTGCAAGTCAACTCGTTTAGGCGCCCTCTGCTATTGATTTTTAACACGGTCCCCACCACAACATCGTCAGCAAAAGGTTTCCTCATCCAACTAAGTGATTTTAACTCGGCAACGTGTGTGTGTGTGTGTGTGTGTGTGTGTGTGTGTGTGTGTGTGTGTGTGTGTCTGTCTGTCTGTCTGTGTGTTTGTGTGTGTGTGTGTGTGTGTGTGTGTGTGTGTATGTGTGTGTGTGTGTTTGTTTGTGTGTGTGTGTGTGTGTGTGTGTGTGTGTGTGTGTGTGTGTGTGTGTGTGTATGTGTTTGTGTGTGAGTAAATCCATATTTTTAGTTTGCATGTGCAGAGACTGAGAGACAGACAGAGAGAGAGACAGACAGACAGACAGACAGACGGACACACACACACACACACACACACACACACACACACACACACACACACACACACACACACATGTATCCTTGCATGTCTTGGAAAGGTGTGAGCGGTGACACTGCTGCCTGACCTGTTGAATGCAGTCGTTGCAAAATCCTTTTCGTCCACAATGACTCCAATCCCTTCCCCTGGCTACAGCTGCCGACGACTTAACCCAATAACTGTCACCAAATGGCCGTTACTTCATGCTTCTTGGAAAAGGATGGGAGGGGGGAGGGTCTGGGGGGAGATAGCTGATCGAATCAGTCGTTCCCTTTTCACTCACATCTTCCTGCAAATTGTCATTCTGAGCGACAATATTGACCCCGTCTGGCGTGACTTTGAGCTTCTCTCTCTCTCTCTCTCTCTCTCTCTCTCTCTCTCTGGATTTGTGTGTGTGTGTGTGTGTGTGTGTGTGTGTGTGTGTGTGTGTGTGTGTGTGTGTGTGTGTGTTCCAACGCCTGTGAGTGTGTGTTCTGGTGTTGTTGACTGTATTCCATGTTTTAGCTTTTCTTTAATCTTTCTACTTCTAATTTTTTTTATTTGGTTGAGTGATTGTCACAATCGTTTGTAGTGTCCTGAGAGCTTGAGACCTTGGGGAAGACGAGGTGAGCTCGCCAAAAATTTGGGAAAATGAAAAAGCCAACTTGTTGCTCTCTCTCTCTCTCTCTCTCTCTCTCTCTCTCTCTCTCTCTCTCTCTCTCTCTCTCTTATTGTTAAATTCACAGATAAAATCCATCTTACTCATTCATACCTTTTAAAGAGTGAAGAAGCTCCATGGTGCATTCCATGTCATGTGCCACTCACAATGAAACTATTCTTTTAGAGTGTTGGGACTTGCATGATGTGAGACACAAATATTTTACAGCAGATTCCATGAAAACCTTTGTTCCGAGATGTTCCGCCTGACGCGATCTTTGAGTTCGTGAAAGAGATTAACATTTTTTATCGGATCTGAGATTTTACAGTGGAAAGATTTTTAACAAAATTTCGGATGGGTTTTTAGAAGATGTATGTTTTTAGAATTGTGTGAATAAATGACTTGTGAGTTGATTTTAACGTGGTGACAGCCCTAATATGGCCCTTTGTGGTCGGCTGGGCTATAAGCAACATTACCTTACTTTACCTTACAAGATAAGCTGGACCTTTTTCACTCCAAAAATCCGCTTTGAACTTGCTGCTTTTCGCGAAGAATCCTCCGGTTCTCTGGCATACAACGCATCGTTTGCCTTTCTCTGTACCAAATGTCCCATCCTTTCAGAAAAGGTGTACTGATGGTTCAAAGTCCAGGCATGGAGTGGCTCGTGCAGCCTAATGGCCCAGGTGCTCCTTCTCAAATATTATCAAAACATATTCCATCAGATGCTTCTGTTTACTCTGCTGAACTTACAGCTTTGGCTCTAGCACTGAAGATAATCTCTCAATCTACAAACAAGGACTTTCTTATTTTGTCTGAATTGCTGTCAGCTTTGTAGGCCAAAGCTGGCCATAACCTCCATCATCCTGAACTTTTGATTTGTTTAAAAACTTTGACCTCTTTGAAAGTGGAAGGTCACAACATTGTCCTCGCTTGGGTTTCCGATCAAGTTCGCATTCGGGGAAATGAAACGGCTGATCGTTTGGCCAGGACTGCCACAACTTAGAAACTGTCCAACATATCTATCCCCCTGCTCAGATCTGAGACCGAAAGCTAGTATTTATGTCCGAGACATTTGGCAGGAGGACTGGAATACACAGACTGATAACAAACTTTCCCAGATCCATCCAAACCTAGAAGAGTTCCTCTCATCTACATCTGGTGGTTGCAAAGAAACGACGGTTTTATGTCCGCTGCACACAGGCCATACGTTTCTAACACATTCGTACCTATTAAAGAGTGAAGAAACTCTGTGCAGCATTCCATGTCATGTACCACTCACAGTGAAACATATTCTTTCAGAGTGTTGGGACTTGCATGATGTGAGACATAAGCATTCATTTTACAGCAGACTCCATGAAAACCTTGTTCCGAGATGTTCCACCTGATGTGATCTCTGAATTTCTGAAAAAAAAAAAAATTTTCATCTGATCTGAGATTTTACAGTAGACACATTTCTAACAAAATTTCCGGTGTGTTTTTAGAGGGTGTATTTCAAAGGGTTGCGTGAAAGAATGACTTGTGAGTTGACTTCAACGTAGTGACAGCCCTGATGTGACCCTTTGCGGTCGGCTGGGCTATAAGCAATATTACTTACTAATTTTTAGATAAAATTGTCGGGTAGAGACGGTACCGCAGCATAAAAAAACGAATTCAACTTTTCGATTGCAGAAAACGATGGCGACTGCATTGATGGAGACTAAATGGTAATCTTTGCCCACAGGGACAAATTTGAAAAAGAAAAACAAATCAAGCTTTCGCCATAACCAGCAAGGTTAGATATCTATCTTATATGTTCGCGCGCGCGCGCGCTCACGCACACACGCACACACACGCACGCACGCACGCGCGCGCGCGCGCCACACACACACACACACACACACACACACACACACACACACACACACACAGGGGAGGGGGGAGGGGGCACACGTATGTAGGGTTTTTTTTTCCGGTTTTCACGTTTTTAATCAAACAATATAGAGATTACAAAAGCGCATAAAGGGGACAGTGCGCCAAGTCATATGTACATTGGCATCATTTCTGTAAGTTAATGGCATATGTCCAAAAAGTGTTTTCAAAGCAAAAAAAAAACAAAAAAAAACAAGATATACATAGACACGTACATAAGTTTAGACGACAGAAAAAAAGAAAAAAAAACAGTGGGAAAGGAAAAAAAAAAAGAGTGACATCATCTTTTGCGAGATTTAACAACTTATTGCTTCTCCTCTCCTTCCTCACTCTCTCCATTTCAGAGGAAGGTTGTGGAAGAAAGGAGACTGGGCATATGGAAATGTGTATTAGATCAAGATCTTAAAGAAGTGTTTTCTTAAAGAATCATTGGCCTATAGTTGTTCCATGCAGCATGAAAATGGTTTAGATTGTTGTTGACTTTAGCATTAAACAATTCAATTTTATATCTATTGCTCAACTGGCTCTGAAAAATTGAAGCATTTGGTCTACGTGTTTCGATTTTGCACTTATATATATATGAAATTTAGCTAGCATAATAACGAAATCAAAAACTGTCTCTGTTTTCACACGTTGATCTGTTCCAAAAATAACGATATCTCGTGTGATTTTGATGTTAGTTGTGTTTCGGCATTTTTCATTAAATAACTTTTCAACTTCTTTCCAAAACGTTTGAGCGTGGTTACACATCCATAAAAAGTGTTGGATCGAATCTCTCTCTTCGTTACAGAAAGTACAACTTGTCGTGTTTGTTAAGCCCATCCATAGCAGTTAAGACAATATTTGTACCAATAATTCTGTGTATGATTCGAATTTTTTAGCCATTTTAATTTTATATCCTTGATTTTGTGGACATGAGTAAATACTTTATTCCAATGGATTTCAGAATTCAGTTTGTTTAGCCATTTGGAGCAACAATTTGGCTTGCGCTCATCTCGAATGAAAATTTCATAGAACCGTTTGGCTCCTTTATTTTCTTTCATAAAAATATTCAAAGCCTTCGGTGTGTTATGATTTATGTCTGTGTTATTATCTATTTTGATACCCGTTTTCCTTATGAATTGTTTCATTGAAGAAATCCATCCATTGTATGAGATAAAATCAATGGCGTAGTCAACATTAATGCTAAATTCTCTAAAGCTCATAAATTGTCCATTTTGTTTCAGAAAGTGTTTTATTGCGAATATTCCTTTCTCAATTAACTTATTTTGCTTGATTACCGCATTTCCTACTTTTATCATATCATTGTAAAATACGGGTTCAACAAGTAGTTCATTTAATGTCTCAGGTGTCACACACAGACAAAATTCCCGATAGGCTGTAAACGTGTCTTTCCAAAACAAATTAATACTTGTGTAACCAGAACCGTACCCTGGTCCATAATTTTCGATTCTATTACTGAAAGGGTTTATTTTTTAAACGATGTTCTTCCATTTATGATTTGTGGTTTTAAGTTTCTTTATCCACAGAAGCTTCAAAGCAGTAATGTATTTTTTAATATAAGGTATGTTTAAACCACCTTCTTTACAGTCTTCACTGCTGTTTTCCTGCTTATTCTATCTTGTTTGCCATTCCAAACGAAGCTAAAACACATCTTTTGAAGTTTTTGAATTACAAGGTCAGGAGGGTTAGGTAGCAAAATCCAGAGGTGTATAAGTTTTGATAGAATAAGGGACTTGAGAACAGCAACTCTTCCAACTGGCGTTATACTTCTTAGAGACCAAATTTTGAATAATGTTTTAACTTCCGAAAATTTGTCATTATAGTTTAAGTTTTCACATTCTTTTAGGTCTTGAGTGAACCAAACACCCAGTATTTTGAATTTAGAAGGATTCCATATCATTTTCAGATGAGGACAGTATCTTTTTTTCGAGATTTTATAACACCCTAGCCATATTGATTGCGTTTTTTCATTATTCAAGAGTAGGCCTGAAATTCTGCCAAACGTGGTAAGGACATTTATAGATCGTTCAAATGAAGTTTTGTCATCAGCGAACTGAACTATTTTGTGTTCTATGTCGTTTATTTTTATACCTTTTATGTTCTTGTCTTCCTTTATCATTATCGCTAGAATTTCTGCACATATTATGAATAGGTAAGGAGATATAGGGTCTCCCTGTCTACAACCCCTTTCTATTTTAAACCATTGTGTAGTCTGGCCATTTACAGTGACTGTTGATTTAATATCTTTATAGCAAGTTTCTATCCAATGGCATATACTGTTACCAAAACCAAAAGCCCTTAGCACATTAAACATAAAATCCCAGTCGAGGGAGTCGAAGGCTTTTTCAAAATCTATAGATAGCAACAGACCAGGGAGATTTCTTGCTTTTCAGTAATTAATCAAATCATAAATCAGTCTAATATTGTCACCCATATATCTGTTTGCCATGAAACCTGTTTGGTCTTCACTGATGATAGAAGGTAAAACATTTCTGATTCTCTTGGAAATACACGAGGAAGCTATCTTGTAAACTACATTTAGGAGGGAGATGGGACGCCAGTTTTTTACAAATTCTTTGGGTTTATCACCTTTTGGTATAGAAATAATCAGTCCCTCCTTTTGTGTTGCCGAAAATTCTCCATCCCTATACGATTCATTTATAGATCTTACCACCAGTGGGCCAAGTATTTTCCAAAAGAACTTTAAAAATTCGGCACAGAACCCATCTGTACCTGGGCTTTTGCCATGTTTCATATTTTTTAAAGCTACACTTGCTTCTTCTAAAGTGATTTCCCCTTCCAGCATTTGTTTATCATCTTCAGATAATTTTGGAATTGTTTTAACAAGTTTTTGTTTTTATTTCGCATTTTTCAGTTGCCTTTTTCTTGTATAAGTTTTCGTAGAAAGTTTTAACTTCGTTTAAAAGATCTTTCTGTTCTTTTATTACTTCATCATCTTTGGTCACTAGTCTGGTCATTTGTTTACTAATATAATTTCTTTTTTCCAGGTTACAAAAGTATTTCGAGATTTTTTCACCATCTGCGATCCACCTCGCCTTTGACCGTAACAGTACACCTTCCATTTTCTGTTCCCTGATCGCTCTTAATTCTTGATTTTTTCTTCAATCATTCTTATTTCGGCTTCTCCTTTATTTTCTATCCTCTCAAGATTCTTTATATTTTTGGTGATTTCGATTTCTTTTTCTGATTTTTTTTTTCTTTTTCATTGTAGCGTAAGCTATTGATTTACCTCTTATTTTCATTAATAGGAAATCTAGGAAGACTTTGTCTTTTAATTTAAATTTGAGTCCAGATTTGATTAACTCAGACAATACTGATTGATCTTGTATTGCTGATTGATCAACTACGTGTTCTTTTATCACATTTAGAATAAATTCATTAATTTCATCTACGTATTGTTTATCCTTTAGTAGAGATACATTAAATTTCCAGAATCCTTTAGATTTTTCACCTTTACCGAATTTCAAACATATTGTAACCATCGAATGGTCAGATCGATAACCTGGTTCAATATCAGAATTTTCATAATAAGAAATAAGATACTCAGATAGTAAGAAGAAATCTAATCGACTTTGCTTAAGTGGAGTTCGTTTACGCCAGGTATATCTCCTACATTCCGGATTCTCTTCCCTCCATATGTCTGCCAACCCAATTTCTTCTGTCATGTTTATGAGTTCTTCTCTTGCTTTCTGATTATTATCGTGTACATAATTGTGACAGTCAAGATGGGGATCCATTGCGATGTTCCAATCACCCACACAAATAATATAATTGGTATCATAACTCCTTATGTTTTCCCTAAGGGTGCTGTAAAATAGTGGATCATCTTTATTAGGCCCATACACATTAACCAGGAGAAAGTCTTATTCAAATGCACTGAATGCTACAATTATGAAGTTACCGTCTTTATCTCGTTGGACATTTGTTATTTTAAATTCAAAATTATTTGAAAACAATACAGCTACACCTCTGGAATTTGACCGATATGAGGCAAATAAGCATTTATAGCCCCATTCTGCAGTTACGTATTTCTCAAGTTTATTGGTAAAGTGAGTATCCTGTAGACAGTAAATTGAATAATTTTGCTGTTTTAAATAGTGAAAGATATCGCTACGTTTATGTATGTCTCCTAGACCTTGACAATTTAAGGACGCAATAGATAGACTATCCATGGCGATTGAAAAAAACATTTCAAGTATACGAAGCATAGAACAAAAGAGGTTAACATGATGGAAAACAAGAATGAAGCCCAGTTCTTCCATAAATCACAGCTT
>CM065729.1:32730459-32732959 GCA_033310375.1 Conus canariensis | reverse complement strand
TTCTGCTGTCTCTGTGTGGAGCATTTCCACTGAGATTTTCTGGTTTTTTGCTTCTTTTCTTTTGAGAAAATACCATATATTTCAAACGTTTATTTATTTACTTATTTGTTTATTTATTTATGTATCATCTATTCATTCATACATTTCGTGATATCGTTTTAAAAAAACTGTCCCTTCGAAGTCCACAGAATGAACGATTGCATGTCATGCCTGTTTGACAATCTGTAATTTGCCCAGCTTAAAAATAGCGACAGCTAGATCGTCGGGTTTCTTATATTAGCAATTTTTGTCCTGGGTGTGAGATGCAGTCATTAATCATCCTAGGAAATGTAGCGCAAGATCTGGAGTCTTCCAAACTTGGTCTATGTCTGACTGCCTGTGACAGGCTCTCTCCTCTCTCTCTCTCTCTCTCTCTCTCTCTCTCTCTGTGTGTGTGTGTGTGTGTGTGTGTGTGTGTGTGTGTGTGTGTGTGTGTGTGTGTGTGTGTGTGCTGTTCCATATTCTATGCCGTGTCAGTGCCATCGCGCCCACGTCGCTCATTCCGACTATCGTCTACAGCCACCGCCCGTTAGGTCCAGCCATGATCCGGGCTCCGACAATCCACCGGGTGCAGGTTCAAGTCCTCATGAGGCAACCCGCTATTAGAGATACTGTACTTTTGCCGTGTCACATTGGCGATGTTCATGGCTGTTCTGATCCAACATACGCAGGACACCACCTACTAAGACCCCCTACTGGCGGCAATAATAGATTAGCCGCGGAGCCGGCGTGAGTGAGCTCTGCCACAGGAGGGTGCTACCACATCCATCCAACGACAGCTCCCATGAATTTGCCGATACCGGTGACCTCGACAGAATCAAACCAAGGCCACAGAGGTGGTGAGGACATCAAAACTGAGGTCACCATGATAGTAAGACACGAAGGGCCACAGAATTTGAGAGGTTTTTTTTTTTATTTCTCTTCAGTGCTAATCGATGAGGGTGAGGATGATGGAGATGATGCTATGGACTTCCATTCTGGTCTGATTGCATGACAGCACTGTACTTTATGCTTATTTCCATAACATATTCCAGTGTTAATCAGGCCCGAAAACTGCAGGCACCTGCAGCGCTGGTCAGGAAATTCGAGCAACACTTCCAAAAACGCATCCATTAAGTGAATGAAACTCGACTGTGAGGTAACAGTCTTTCCAGTCGAGCCAATAGTAAACTCAACTCTTGGTAAGAGCCAGTCGGGGCAGAAACATCCCACAAATAAACAGCGCAGGTGGGAATCAAATCACGACCTCACAGCCAGAGGTCCGCGCCGTTAACCACTTCGCCACGGTGGCTGCTGCTTCAGACGAAATTTAAGTTTCATTGTTGTACTCATCCGATCCTTACACGCTCTCTCTCTCTCTCTCTCTCTCTCTCTCTCTCTCTCTCTCTCTCTCTCTCTCTCTCTCTCTCTCTCTATTGGTTATTAGTTTGTAAATTTCTGACTGAATCGAATTATTTTCGTTCGACTTTGAACGTCATCTAATTTTTATTGATCTTTTGTCACATTTGTTTTTGTCAATCATCAGTACAAAGCCAGGATGAACCTGACAACAAATGAACATTGTGTGTGTGTGTGTGTGTGTGTGTGTGTGTGTGTGTGTGTGTGTGTGTGTGTGTGTGTGTGTGTGAGAGAGAGAGAGAGAGAGAGAGAGAGAGAGAGAGAGAGAGAGAGAGAATGGAAGTAATCTTATCCGGAGATCTTTTTAAGACTCAGTGGAGGCATTGCGAGAAACGCATTAAAAATCAATAAGCGTTGGTGAGTAGTTTTAGGTTCAGCTATTTCTGTCGTGCTCTATTGTTGTTATGGTGGGATATGTGGTTGGCTTAGTCCCGTTTATCTTTCTGCACGGAAAATATCGAAGCATAGATGTCACTTTAGCCATGGATGAATGAAATCACTTTGTGTGGTTGACAGCTTTGCGTGCGTTTTTCTTTTTCTTTTCTTCTTCTTCCTCTCTACCACCCCTCCCCCCCCCCCCTCTCTCTCTCTCTCTCTCTTCTAGGAGGTCGTAAACTGCGTTTCACTTGAGTAGTCATGCATTACATTGCTCTGCAGATTTTCCCTGTTTTTGACGGACATTTGCACTGTGCAATCCTCTGACGGACATTTGCACTGTGCAATCCTCTGACGGACATTTGCACTGTGCAGTCCTCTGACCTCGCCTGTGCCCCCATTATGCACCATGCCAGCCGCACCGCCTGCTTTTAGAGCGAGTTGTGGCACTTTCTTCCACATCTTCATGGTTTTTATGTCAAAGCGACCGATGAAAAAGACGACCATGCGGATCGCAGTGCTGACACCGCGAACAAGGACGGACGGTGTAGCTCTTGGCCTGCCCCACACGTTCATTATTTGGGGTGCACTCCTTGCACGCTGTGGAGATGCGGAGCAGAACCCAGGACCCAGGGCGGACAGCTTGAAGCAGACCCGGCTCGGCAGCTCAGGACGCAGGGTCACCGTG
>CM065729.1:32707959-32722959 GCA_033310375.1 Conus canariensis | reverse complement strand
TACATAAATGATGACAACATGGATATCGCTTATATCTTAAGTGACTCGTAAAACCTAATAACGTAAAATTATCTTAGATTAGGCCTAATTCAAAATAGAAAGTCTTTTCTGCCTTAGGTTATATGCGTCGTTAATGAACTTAGCAAGCAATTTAATAGTACCCTCATTTTCCGTTGAAAGAATACCAACAAGATCATGTCTCATCACATCAGGATTACCAAATAAATCACATGTCATACGTAAACCATCATATTCCTTACATACGAACAAAAAATGTGCTTCATCTTCTAGTCCGTCTGAACACAATGGACATACAGCATTTTCAGGAACATCTTTTAAATACCAGCTTCTATTTATAACGTTCTCATTCTAAATCTTGCCAAGTATCCCCGGTGCCATTTATTTGTTATAATGATTAGGTATTTTTCAGGCTGAAAGTAATCTTTAAATGAATTATACCAGGCGTATTTACTATTTTCTGTTATATGTGAGTGCCAGTTTTGTTGATAACAATCAATAAGCCGATGCTTAAATTCATACAAAAACAGTTTTTCATTTTCCACCCCTTGCATCAACCAAATTATGCCAAATCCATTTTCGGTTAAAGCTCTTTTGATATCTGATGCCCAATTATGATGTCCTGTTTCATGTTGTCTAAGGAGCATTTCATACGCCTGTTTACATATACGAGTTACTGGTAACCGGGTTAGTTTTAGCCAGTATCTCAGACATTTAACATAGGTTCTTATAAGTAACGGGTATCTACCTGATTCACCGTACAACATTTTATTTGAAGAATGTAAAGGTATATTTAAACATCTCTTAATGGCATAAGTGTGAACATTTTCCATATGTTTGTTTTCCTTTAATCCCCAAATTTCAGCGCCATACGTCAGCATCGGTTCAATCTGAGAAACAAATAATTTCCAAAACAAAATAATATCAGTGGATCCAAGTCTTCTCAAAGCACGAAGAATTTCAATTACCCCTTTTTTCCCTTTCCGGGCTGTTTCTGACCATCCTGGTGTCAAACTTAATTTTGTGGTGAAAATCATGCCCAAGTATTTATATTGGTTTGTAACTCTGACCTCATCTTTACCGTACCACCATACCTCGTTTGCAGATAGATACCCTCCTTTGCGGAAAACGATTATGTTAGTTTTGTCTAAATTTACTGTTAATTGCAATCGATCTGCTTCAGATTTTAGCACATTAAGTTGGTTTTGGAGTCCTATTGGAGTATCTGAAAACAAAATAACATCATCGGCGAATAGTAATAAGAATATTTCAACCGCTCCTGGAAGTAACTGTATGCCATGTCTTCCACGTTTAGACAGCTCTATAGCAAGTTCATTGATAAAAAAGGAGAATAATTGTGGACTTAATATGCAGCCTTGTTTTACACCTCTTGGACAAGATAAATATTTAGAATACAAACATTTGTCGCGAACACAAGCCAAAACTGTATCATATATTCCTCTTAAAGCCTTGTACAATTTACCGTCAACACCAGATTTTCTTAATATATCCCATAATATATTTCTATTGACGGAATCAAACGCCTTACGAAAGTCAACAAATGCTACATACAGTTTTGAATTTCTTGAAAGATAACGCTGGACTACTGAATACAATGTAAAAATATGATCGGTTGTACTATAATCCCTTCTGAAACCTGCTTGTTGTTCAATAATTTTTTCCTCCCTCTCTGCCCATTGCGTTAATCTTTTATTCAAGATGTTAGTATAAATTTTACCCAGTACACTTGATAACAATACCCCTCTATAATTATCTGGAATATTTATGTTTCCCTTTTTAAACAAAGGTACAATTATTGATTTTGACCACTCAGTTGGGAAAATTCCACTATGGAAGAGTCTGTTAAACAAATTGACAAGAAATTCTGTTATCAGATTATTAGAATTTTTCAACATCTCATTGATTATACGATCTGGGCCTGCGCTTTTACCACGTTTTAAACTTTTAATACTGTCCTTTACCTCTCTTGTAGTTACTGGATCATTAAATAAAGGTTCTTGAGAATATTCGTCCTCTACATCAAATATGTCCTGAGAATCAGAATTATCAAATGAGTTAAAAACAATCTGAAAATGATCGTGCCACTGTTCAACCGATATTTGATTGTAGATAAAAGTTTTTTTGCTTATTGATCTTATTGTTGACCAAAACAATTTTGGGTTGTTAACAGATGCTTTCAGTTTTACTAATCTATCAAAATCAAATTTCTTCTTTTTATCTTTTTTTAATTTATTATAATCTGTTCTAGCCTTTACGTAACTTTGTCTTCGTTCAATAAGGTTTGTTTTAGAACGTCTATAACTTCTGAGGAGGCCCTTGACTTGTTTTTTCATTCTTTCACAATTCCTATCAAACCAATCATTAACTTTTTTTGTATACCTCCCAACCACACGAACCATACACGCAGCAGCTCCATATAACGCATTCGAAAAAAGATTAACACATTCATTTACATCAAAATCCAAAAGATTGTTTGCTCGTTCCATGCTCTCTTTAAACGTATTAGATTCCAGTTCCTCTCTATATATCTGTGCATTTTCCTCACACCACACAACTTTTTCCTCGCCACGCACTGCTGTCTCTCTTTCCACAACACGAGAGAGAGAGAGAGAGAGAGAGAGAGAGAGAGAGAGAGAGAGAGAGAGAGAGGAGTATGGGAAGAGTTTGGCGACACAGTACTCATGCATTTTACCGCTGGTTACCTTTGGCCACAATGCCATATTCCGGTGTGTGTGTGTTAGTTAGTTAGTTCTTCAATTTAACGTCTGTTCACTTTAAGTGATATTAGACAAAATAATGCAGAAGTGAGTGGATGTGAGAAATGGAAATAGTGTATGCAAAAAGCTAGTATAGGCCTACGTACGAGTGTGTGTGTGTGTGTGTGTGTGGTGCGTGCGTGCGTGCGTGCGTGCGTGCGTGCGTGCGTGCGTGCGTGGTGTGTGTGTGTGTGTGTGTGTGTGTGTGTGTGTGTGTGTGTGTGTGTGTGTGTGTGTGTGTGTGCGTGTGCGACTTTGACAATTGAAATGAAAATACTGTTGTAAATGTAACAATTTAAAAGATAAATTACAAAGCATTAAAAAATCTGGAAATATTTACACAAACGAGCCAACTGGGCTTAACATCAACGAATTTACAAATGTAAAAAAGGCGTGAAGATTCTGGAAAATGCATAGGGAGTCTTTTTGTCGGAAGTTGGAGAGAGATGAGTTACAATAGGAACAATTAAAAAGAAAATGCAGAGTACTGAAACTGTCGACTGCTCCACAAGCGCATTGTGAATTTCTTAGGAAAGGTGTACGAAGAGCGTTAACTTTAAGCCTATAAAAGAGAGATTCCAGTTTCCGAGATTTGTGTACATATGCATACGTCTTTGTATACAGTTTACGAATTTGAATGGACGAGTTAGATGGACGAGTAGATTTCTGAGTTCTTGAACAGCAACTCAGTGAACAATCTTGTGCATGTATTTTAAAGAGTACTGAATCTTTATACAGGTTATGAAAAGACTCAAAAGAGACTCTTTTTAAGAGTCCATAGGCTTCATGAAGACTCCAAGGTATTTTGATATAGACAGAATTTTCAGAGTTTTTGGATCCCATACGGGCAGTTCTGTCTGCCCATTCATTTCCTATAATCCCACAGTGTGACGGAATCCAGCAAAAGTCCACTGTTATCCCTCTAGATGTAAGGAAATGGATCGGAAGTTTTAGTTCGGTGATAATCTCGGCGCGATTGGTAGCAGCAGTAGATTCCATTGCTTGAAGAACAGATTTGGAATCAACACAAAAAAGTATTCTAGTAAAATCACGTGGAATGTCAATAATATAATGCAGAGCCATTAGAATTGCTATCAGTTCAGCCGTAAAGACAGAAAACCCCTTTCCAAGATGAAAAGATTTATCTGCTTTCAAAGCAGGAATAACAAAGCCGGAACCAGCATTGCCATTTAACAGGGATCCGTCTGTGTACATTTTTAAGTGATTAGGATAACTATCGTCAATATGTGACTTGGCCATAGCACCTAAGACGTTATTTTTAACATTCTTTTGCAGTTGCAAGATTTCCTTTCTTCACCCTTCTTTGCTGTGTTGGTTTTCATTTTGTTGGATGCATCAATTAGGTTTTTGAGGTTGGGCATACATGAGTACGATAGTTTGACAGTGTTTTTGTTGAATATTTTGGACAGTTTGTGTTCTTTTGGAAATGAAGTTGTTAAGATTTTGAAGAATTCTTTCCCTATGTTTGTTGTGAGTTTCCCGTCGTATGGGGGGTTGTACCATATGATTTTTCTTTTTCTATTTTTCTTGCTTTTATTTGTGTTGTTATCTGGGTTGTATTGTAGTTTGTAATTGTATCCACTTCTTTGTAGTGCCTCCTGGTATTCTACTGCTGCATTGTTGAACACTCTCTCACTGCATAACAGATTTGATAGTCTCTTGTTTATGCCGTGGGGTATGGTCTTTAATACCAGGCTACCGTGACATCAGAAAATGAAAAAGAAACATACATAGGGATCACTGAAAACCACTTCAAAACCAGATATGCAAACCACAAACAGTCATTCAACAAAGAAAAATACAATAACCAAACTGAATTGAGCAAATACATTTGGAAACTTAAAGACGCAAAAATAAACTATATATATATATATATATATATATATATATATATATATATATATATATATATATATATATAATAAAAATAAAAATAAGTAGTTTCGATAAATACAAGTTAAACTTTGAAACAAAGTACAAGCACAACAATGGAAAGAAATGAAAACACGAGATTTAATTAAACAACAGTTGTAGAGTGGTTTCAGTAATGGCGAATTGGAGAGATACTATCATTCAGCTGGTAGAAGACGATCACGGGAACCAGTCGAAAAAGATGTCAGGTCTTCTCAGTGGGAAAGGCAGCATGGGCAGAAAGTGGTCCATGTGATAGTACAGAGGTCTCAGTCTGCCGTCCTGATGGCGTTCTCTTGGGATGTTCTGATGATGCCGCCTTTGTTTCGTCCAGAACAGGTAATGCAGATGGCTGCCAAGGTTGCCGGCAAAAACGCTCGAGCCTCTTGTGGAGGGATGAATGTTGTCCCGCATGTATTGTCTCTTGCTGTTGATGTTTTCGTGAGACACAAAGGAAACATTTTTGACATTGTGAAAACTTGAAAGATTTGCAGCATTAAAAACTTCACGTTTGTTGTTGAGATCTGAGAGGCATGTTGGTGCTACCTTGCTAACGACAATGCGCATTGTAGGGTGTTTCTTTTGGAGGTCTTTCACTAGGTTGATGAATATGTTCGAGGTAGCTTTTGGATCTCTTGATGTTTTAAGGTCATTTAAACCCATATGGAGTACAACAACATCATAATCTGGGAGAGTATTGTCAAAGAGCAGATTTTTGCATATCCGATAGTGTAAATCTTCTGGTTCCTGACAACAAGACCGTAGGCATATCCTAAACGATCTCCGGAAACTCCATTCAGTACAGAGTCATGCAACACTAGAACCTGGTGTAGATGACTAGATCTGATGTGCTGTCAGGTTTAGGTGTGTTTGACTTGTTTGCTCCTGTTTGCTGCCTGGTTGTGCTCTGATGTGTGGGTTAGATGTCCCTGACGTTGGATTTAATCATTTTGAGGGCATTTTCTTTCCTTTTTTTGTTGTTGTTGTTGTTGTTGTTGTTGTTTGTTTTTTGTCTCAATACTGTTTCCTCTGGGAATAGATCGTTCTTTTTCAAGCCGCGTGTTACTTTTGTCATCCAGTTTTACATCACTTTGTTTTCCGTCAGAGTGTTCCACAAACGAACTTTTTCCATTTTTTAGAACGTCTGAGAAACTCGGTCTGTTCATTTTGCCAGAGGCTGAAAAAGTCTCTGCGGTTTTGAATGGAGAGGTAGGTATTGCAACAGTTGTTTGTGTAGAATGATGGACAGAGTTCTGGCTTGCTGGATTTTGTCTTGGGAGAGAACTTATTTTTCTCTTTCATGATGGCGCATAGCTGTTCGTATTGTTTTATTTAATTGTTGATTTTAGAAATGAAACTGAGTCGCTCATTTTTAGAAGAAAAAAAAAAGAGATCTTGTTTTGTTTGGCTGTCACTGCAAGCTCTGTCGTGAAAATGCGAGAATGTTTCTGAGGTTCTTTTCTCATCGTGTTGGACAGAGGGATCGACCGATTTAGATCTGGTACTCACGGCACTAAGAGAAGCGGGTTGTTTTCAATTCCAGGACAGGCTTCTCGATCCAGATTTGATTTTTGTTTTTCAATTTCCAACAAAAGTTCTGAGGTCATGAATCCCGAAGCACATGGTTCGCACATATACTTTCTGTAAGTTTTGATGAAAACACACAGCATGTAGTCGGGTAGGTTGGTTTTTGACCAAGAGACTAGCTTCGAACATTCAGAGCATTTAAAGAGAATTGTCGTTGGTGGATGAATATTTTGCACTAGCACTCTGATCGCGATTTTTGGCATCACTGGAATCACACAAATCAGGCACAGGGGCAAGCTCATTTCGAAACGAGGTCATAATTGATAACTTAGGAACGACATTACCCAGCTTTTTGGAGCTTTGTGAGCGCCGGAGTCTTGCCATGACCGTCTTCTGGTGGCAGCAGTTATACAGAGGTGTCTTCAGTCGGCATGTTGTGACGTGTGTCCGGTGTGTGTGTGTGTGTGTGTGTGTGTGTGTGTGTTGTTCGTGTTGTCGTGCACGTGGGTGCGTGCGTGTGTACGAGTGTGCGTGCGAGTGTGTTCAATAATTTTGAACATGGATTTCTGGATGGATGGATAAGCCCTTGTTAGATCAACAGCAAGAAAACAGAAATGTTGATAAATCAACAAGAAAAAAGACAACTTGAGAAATTCAGTAACTACGAAACTAACGAAATGTGCATAACTAAGTCATCCCCCAATCCCATCCGCATGTCCTTCCTGTCCTTAGCCTCAAGCGAAATAAAAAGAAAACAAGACACAACAAATTAAATATTTCGCTACCACTTCGGACCGTGTTGCTGGGATATTGAACGAGGGGAGACAACTCGTAGGGCCAGTCGCTGTTCGTGACCAGGAATAAGTTTGGAGCCTTCTTTGCAGTCGTCCGCTTTTGCGGGGAATAGATAGAGGTAATGAGAACTGGAGGGGAGAAGGAAGGGAGGCGGTCTCGTTTCGTTGCTGATTTGCCACTGCTAAGCAAAAAAAAAGTAGGAAATTCACTTTGAGCGCACCGGCTACGAAGAGATAAATTGAGGAGAACAAAAAGAATGACAAATGGAGAGAAGAGTCGAACGGGAAAGTCAGACACAGAAATAGAAAGGACGAGAGAGAGAGAAGAGAGAGAATCCTGTCCGCCATAAAACTCCAAGAGAGACAGAAAAAGAGGAACAGATAGACAAGTTTCAACGCATCCTGTCAACTATTAATGCACGTGACCATTTAAAAAAACATTTAAAGTGTGGAGAAAAAGGAAACGCGAGCCGCCAATTTTTCCATCATTACAACAGTAGTTTTACAAGCGTCAAACAAGGTTTCAAAAGTTGGAATGAGCAAATGGGCGGAGGAGGGGGATGCAAGTAGCTTGTGTGATAAAGAGAACAGAAAAGGAAATGGAAAATTTGGGCGTTGTACGGGGACCATCATTGTCCACCTTGAAAACAGTATCATGCATATCGCCTATGCACAGGCTTTTTGTCCGCTGGTTCGGACCTATTGATGAAATACAGCTGAGTCAGTGCTCGCTTCGCATCAACTTGAGGTAAACCACAGTCTACAATTTTGTGGTATTCTCATTACGTATGGTGCAAAAACAGAATCCAACAGCACCCCAAAGCAGCCAGTAAAGGACAGAAACATGAAACGAGAAGAAAGTGCTGTGTGAAAAGATGTTGCTAAAAAACTAAAATCGTAATGGAAAGAGTATTAAACGTAGCTTTTTTTTTTCAAAAATGCGCGCCCACAAGAGCTACGTCACATGGGAAACGGCGAAAAAGGACTAACTGTTGTGAGAAACGGGTTTCGACGCTACTTCGTTTAACGATAAACTCGTTTCACGACTCGCTCTAGTCTGGTGAAAGGCGTTTCTTGCGTTTAGCATCATTACCCAATAAACGATGCTGTCGGTAGACACGTGACCATGTTTCGCTTGACGATCAAATAGCAGACAAAAAGTGAACACGCAGTTTCAAATATTTAACTTGTTAGAAAAAATAAGAAAGAAATCTTTGTCTCAGATCGGTTTCTTTTTGCATTGCAACTGAACGTGTGGGGGTTGTCTTAAACGCTGAAAGAACCAGATGCCAAATAGATAAACAAATAAACAGACCGATTTCACTGGCAATGAATGGTATGTTCCAAGCGTGCAAAGACGGCAATGCAACGCAACGGCTTGAACGTGTGGCACTTGCCAAGAAGAAAGATGGAATCGCCGCTCTAGAGTTGCTGGCCTCTGTAGAACAAGTATCTCACCCGAAGATATCGTACGGCGCAGGCCCTAGTGAGTACAAGATGAGGGAGGGAGCGGAGCCGGAGAAAGAAAGGAAAAGGTCACAGGAAATTGTGTTCAGTTCAAACAGTAAGTAACGATCGTAAACTGGAGCGTGCGTTTCTTTCTGATGGGTCAAAGTACAGCTAAATAATTTTGTTCTTGTTGTTGTTCAGTTAATCTGTACACAAATGTACAATCAGACCCCGTGGCTGACAAAAAAATGGCTGCTAATCAATATGTATCGCTATGTTCTTCAGAAATGTTACGTGCACGTCATGTGAACAACTGTGTCAGACTCTGCTTCACGCAACATCCCCAAACCAACCAATCAGATAACACAAAAGATAGTGTCCCCCCTTTCAATCAACAACTAAAGTTTTTACAGCATATACATAAAAATTCTTTCTGCTTGTTTCACTGAATTAATCAAACACATCTTTAAAATTAGACACATCAACAAGTCCTCACAGACTGAAATGGTAAAGTATCTTGATTCGTAGGTCGACAGCTTTGCACTGGCAAAGAACACAGGGTGTAGACGACGGTCCTTATCCTGAAAAAGGACTGCTCCAAGTCCAGTGGAGCTAGCGTCGGTACAGACGTTAATATCATGCCGCATTTCTGGCAGTGAAAGGACGCGATGACATGTATGGATCTCCTGGATTTCCTGCAGTGCATGCTGACACTCAGTGGCACAGGTGATGGATTTCCTGCAGTGCATGCTGACACTCAGTGGCACAGGTGATGGATTTCCTGCAGTACATGCTGACAGTCAGTGGCACAGGTGATGGATTTCCTGCAGTGCACGCTGACACTCAGTGGCACAGGTGATGGATTTCCTGAAGTGCATGACACTCAGTGGCACAGGTGATGGATTTCCTGCAGTGCATGCTGACACTCAGTGGCACAGGTGATGCATTTCCTGAAGTGCATGACACTCAGTGGCACAGGTGATGGATTTCCTGCAGTGCATGCTGACACTCAGTGGCACAGGTGATAGGTGATGGATTAAATGGTTTAATCCGCAAAAATAGGGTTTAGAAAAGTTATTTTTCCCACAGGAAATGACTCTATACGTCCATCAAACATGCGGCATTGTTGTGTTGTATCCGGTGTACTGGTCATCCCCAGCAAATAACTCTCTCTCTCTCTCTCTCTCTCTCTCTCTCTCTCTCTCTCTCTCTCTCTCTCTCTCGGAGGGGGGGGGGATGAGCTGTCGTAATCACGACACTGTACAGGCTCTGTTAATAAGTATTCATTGCTGCAGACTTAGTTATTTCTGCGTCTCCATGTTGGACACACTGATTCGTTAAGAACCACGCAGTGTTGAGGAAGCCAGTTTCGATCTGCGTGTGGTTATTTCTTGCCGATTTTCATCGCCTTCATGATGAAAAGAGTCCAAAGAAATGTGGCCACACCTTTTGCCATATAGTCTTTTTCCTGCAGTGCTGCGTTTGGATTGTTGCTATTCTGTTTGTGAGGGGGGGGGGGAGGGGTAACTTCGATGTGGGGGTATAGCCCGTGCCCCAGCCGCTGTCGTCGTCACGATGACGTGGCCAGGTCTGTAGTTCGACGTGTTTTTTCTGCTGTGTGGGTGAACCCTGTAGGACTCCACAAACTGTGTTCGTGAGCGGCTCTGCATGCCGTGTGAAGACTGTGACTTGGGCTCGTTGCAGCAAGCTGTGTGGACTGTGTCTGTTGGGACACTGCTGACGGTGCCAGCGAGGTCTGCACCAGGAAAAAAACAACAACATTAATGTGTCAGTTTTGAGATCGACGTTGAAGCTGTGTTGTCGCACGCCGTTAGTGGTGGTGGCGTGTACTGATTTTTGTGCCTGCAATTTATATTTTGATAATATGTGTTTACAATGTATTGATGGTTCAGGCAGCATATAAAAAAGGAAACTTAATTTGTGTGTTGTCTGGCTGTCCATGTTCGTGTGGTGTGGGTGTATGTAGGGTATACGCATCCAAACTTTTAAAAGTGAGAGTCAGGCAGTAATACACACAGCACCACAGCATCCGTAACAGTAACTAGAGCCAAGATATGAAGAAAACAAACAGTTACTTGCGTTCAAAGCTGAACGAGTGTGATGCCAGAATTGATGACTTGGAGGGTCGCTTCAAAAGGAGTGGTCTTATTTTTATATGGTTTACCTAGGAGTGACAAGGAAACGAGTGCAGACAGTGAGGGTTTACTTCGTGACCTGTTTACAAACAAACTGCACCTGACCGACGGAGCAGAGCTCTAGAGAGCACATCGGCCGAACACCAGACCTGACCAGGTCTGTTGTTCGACGTGTTTTTCTGCTGTGTGGGTGAACCCTGTAGGACTCCACAAACTGTTCAGCTTTGAACACAAGTAACTGTTTGTTTTCTTCATATTTTGGCTCTAGTTACTGTTACGGATGCTGTGGTGCTGTGTGTGTAGGACTCCACAACATTAATGTGTCAGTTCTGACTCACCAGACCTGACTCACCCACCAAGGTGGAAGAGGGATGGGAGATGGGGGGGGGGGAGGAGGAGGGGATGTCATATTCTATCGTTAATGGAATAATACACTTCATACACTTGCATACTTCATTCACCCACACATAAACTGTCTGAATCACTATAGTGGAAGGACATTAAACCGACGACCACCACCCATCATTGCCCGTTGTGTTTTCTACAAACATAACAAGAGAATCCCGCAAAGTAAACGCAGGCTTCAGGGGTCCAAAGTGTTTATAGGGGAAGACTTATCCCGACGTATGAGAGACCTCAGGAGACTGTCTCCGCATCTGAAACAAGCCAAGCAGGACGGCAAGAGAGCTACCATCTGTCGATGAACAGGGGAAAGTATACAGTGAATGGTGAAGACATGCTGATGGAGGTGAAACAGGGAGTCGGCCGGTGCTTTCAGGTACTTTCTTATGGGGACTCACCTGTAAACCGTACACGGTGTCATCCTTGGCACCCAAGTACCACTGCACATGATTCTGGAGATGTCCGTGAACTGTGTGGGGAGTGAAGAGGATAGCTCGTGCGGTAAGCTGCACAGAGTGGGAAAGAAGTGTGGGCGAGGGCGTGACCCGGTTGTCGCGGAAACTGTAAAAACAGACCGAACTTCTGATAATAATGTACATAGTAATCTTTGTGCTAAAATAAAGTCGTTTTCTTTCTAGCATTGGAATGTTAATGGGAACATTTCTGAATTGTCTGATACGGACTTCATTTCATTTGTCAGTTCTTTCGATTTCATATGTTTTGTAGAAAATTTTGGGGATGAATTTTCTTCAACTATCTTTTCCGGATATACAAGTTTGTGTGCTCCTGCTGTAAAATTTACAACCCAGGGGAGATGATCAGGTGGTCTCATATATTTGATTAAAAACGAACTTATGTCATACGTTAAACAGGTTAACATTGAGTCCAACGTTTTTGGTGCGTTCATCCTCAGCAAGTCATTGTTTGACTCTGTAAAAGATGGGTATGTGTTTTATGCCCCCCCCCCCCACCCCACCACCCCCACCCCCCACACCCCACCCCCAGCCCCACCCACCCCCACCAGGGAGTTATTGGTACAAATCGTGTGATGTGTGTGTGTACCAGTGATTCCATTGGTTGAAGCAGTTAAACTCGGGTTCTCTCTTTCTTTGAGAATGGATATAAAATGCTCAGAAAACCAGGAAAGGTGTGACTTACTTTAGGGAAAGTGAACTCATCCCGTCTTGCTGAGGGCTCAAGAAAATACAGCGAGAAGCAGAGGTTTGCTGTCGCCTCGAAGCCGATGACGGTTTAGAATTGTCACCTGGGTGGGGACGTAAGACAGTGGATGTTGCTGTAGCCTCAGAGCCAACGACGAGAAGAATTGTCTGCTGTGTGGGGACGGTCGACAGCGAGACGTGTCAGCCTGTTGGGGCCTAGACAGGGAGCTGCCAGACAACGGTGGGGTGTTTGCAGCCGGAGAAGACCTGTGGGAGAGGCCGACAGGAGCCCTTTCCGTGGAGAGGGCGAAGTGCAGTGGAGTCTGGGAGACTCGGTCCGAGGGTACAACGCAAGCTACATTGCCAGTGTCCCCCAGCTGGGATTTGGCCAATCGGGAGGACACAACAGTGTGGCAGCTTCAGTGCTCGTAGTCGCACAGTGTGATGAGAGAAACTGACTGGTCAACCAAGGAATGCTGGCAAGTTATGGACGTTTATTTGTTCTTAAGTTTATAAGTGTGCAACCAGAATAGTGGAATGTTGTCTTTCCTGGTTAATTAAGAGTAATTGAAGGAAAGGGGATGCGATTATGAGATTATCTGTGTGATGTTCACATTTTTTTATGATACAGATACGTGTTTCGTGTGGTGACGGGTGGGGGCTCAGAGTCAAGCTAAATAAAAGTTGAATATTTTCTATGAAATGTTATTGGTTTCCCGTCACCTTTGTGCGGGCCCGATGTGAGTGACAGAGAGCGTGTGCTTATGCGAGAGCGCATTTTGATTGTGAAAGCGTATATGCTTCTGTCTATACCCCCGCCCCCCCCTCCCCCCCCCTCCCCCCTCCCCACCTCTGCATCCCTGCGTATGATAATCATATTTTGATAACGAGGCGGAGCGTCGGAGAATCGTCACAATGAACATTTACTAAGGATAAAAGAAGGCAATTTAATTAAGCTCTACTGAACGAGTAAGTCTCATGAATTAAAAATCAGAAAGAGTTTTGGGACACGGTACATAAGATTTCGTATAAAAAGAGAGTATGATCTTGGCACATAATCTGAACTCTTTGAAAAGGTACTGACAAAAGAAAAATCAGGCGATGAATTGTTCAGTGTGATAGCGTAGAAAGCGACGAAGAAGTAGACACCTTTTATCGTCCGATTACTAAAGAGGAGGCTCTGTTTGCTTTAAAGAAAATTAAAAATCGTAAAACTGCCGGTCCACATGGCATCACTGGTAAGATTTTTTTAAAAGCATGGCTGTAAATCAGACACCATTCTGAATTCCTTACCGTCCGTCTTCGGCTCTTTTTTCCATCAAGGAATTTATCCAGAAAAGTGGACTGAATCAATCGTTCTTACTTTGCACAAGAAAGGTGATGTAAAGAATCTTAACAAATATCGGGGTATTTCTATCTGTGATGCAGCCAGGAAAATTTACTGTACGGTAATTAATTACAGATTAGAGGAATGGGTAACAAATATGATATCACAGGAGAGTATCAAGCCGGGTTTAAACGGAAATAGCCTACTCTACAATCGATCACATGGTTACTCTGATGGCATTTACATAAAAACAATGTTCTTTGAATCATACATTATATACTGCTTTCGTTAATTCTGAAAAAAAAAACAACTTTGCTTCCGTGAACAGAATTATTCTATGGCCTATTCTGTTAAAGAATGGTATATGTGGCGAGCTGATTTAATGCATAATGAGCATATATTGCAATGTAAAAGCTAAAGTTAGCTATGGGGGAAATACATCAGATTTTATTCAGTGGTGTGAAACCATGTGATGTGTATCCCTTTCCATTTTTTTCTTGTTTATCAATTAATTAACCTCAGAAATTGTTTCAATTGTGCGACATTTCCTACAGACTTTTGACAGGTGTTCATTTTATTATTGGCAGATGATGTTGCTCTGTTATCGGAAACTGTTGTTGGTTTCCAAACTCAGTTGAAGTCTTTCTCCAAAACTGTATCATGAGACATCTTTTGCAGCGGACATATACGGACTTCAGTACTGACGGAGAGAACAATGGAATGGAGTGAGTGGTTAAACTGACAGATATGGGGACAGTTGCCCGTTTCTTTATTCAAATGTTTGCATTTCCATTTTTATTGCCAGGCTGGCATCAATATCGAATTATGATGTCGTAAAATGTGCACCGTGCGCACGCGTGTGTGAGAGAGAGAACGAACTAACTGGGGGGGGGGGGGGGGGGGTTGTTGTTGTTGTTTTTTTAATGGAGGGAAAGGAATAAGCACAGTGGCTTTTTTTTCGTCCAGCCCTCAAACAAGGGAAAGGTATCTAAATATATGAAAGAAAACACTGCACAGAACTGCATATAAACTCATATACAACAATGAATACATCGCAGTTTAGACTAAGAATGTATTATGTAACTAGGGGGAAAGTGTGTGGGAGGGAAGGAGGGATGGAGAACGAGAGAGAGAGGGGTGGGCGGGGGGGGGGGAGTCGAAACACAGAATAAAAAGACAGAGTCTCTGACAGACAGACAGACAGAGAGAAAAGAGAGAGAGAGAGAGAGAGAGAGAGAGAGAGAGAGAGAGAGATCTTTTGTGCGCGCATGTTTTGTAGTGTGTGGGGTGTGTGGGGGGGGGGGGAGGGGGGGCTGGAGGGGGGGGGGGGGGCGCTTTGGAAGAGAGAGTTCAAAAAGGTCTATTAACCTAAATACATAAAAAAACCGGCATCCCTGGTGCGCGCTTTCTAAAATAGTAGAGGACTGGTAAGATGATCGGTGGAAGTGGAACAAAGGT
>CM065729.1:32695459-32702959 GCA_033310375.1 Conus canariensis | reverse complement strand
TCTCTCTCTCTCTCTCTCTCTTTGTCTGGGTGCACTTCCGGCTGTTACAGTATAAACATCTGCTGACAGGAGGTCCGTATTTAGAACTAAATTTCTATGACACCTCCTTTTCCATGGATCTGAATACATGTCAGATGTGACCATGCCAGAGGTAGCTTGGGCTTTCCGAGCAGTTAGTGCTGGGTTCGTGTCTACATGTCTGTCATGTATTGTCGCAGAGGAAATCTATGTTGATTCGGACATTGAAGCCGTGAAGGCTGCAAGACGGTGTCATCGTGGGAAATCTCCTGGCGTTTTTCTGCATCGTTGTGGCGATGCAGAACTGAACCCTGGACCTGGACCTGCCATGAATACAAAGAATCTGCCTGCGACAGACTGATTGTCGTCTGCAAGCATTGGTTCTAGTGGATCGTCATGTACTTTGTTTGTGACGTCTGGTGGCACAATGACGGGAAATGTCATGGCCTCTCTTCATGATTTGAAATGTAAATTTGACGGGTTGAGGAAGGACGAGAAAGACGACATGTTTGCAGGACTCCAGGAGATGTGGTTCCTTTAAGATACGATGTAAGAGATTTGAAACTTGAAAACAAACGTTTGAAAGATAAAAATTAAACTCTGTGTTCACGGTCGGAAACCTTAGAACGTAAAGCTGTTGATTTAGAGGACGATCTAAAAGGAACAACATCATCGTTTACGGAATACCAAGACGTGATAACGAAGCCAGAGAAGAGTGCGATCGCGATGGACTTATACCGAGCTGTTGTCCCAAGACATTCAATCTGACCGTCTTCATCGTTTGAAGATGAACCATGACTCTACTATCTTTAGAAGATGCACGTTATACGAAGATAAAGACAGTGTACTCAGCACAAGACGTAAACTGCAGGGCAGTAAAATCGTCGTCGGTGAAAGTGTTTTCCTCCACGGGTGACGGAGGTAAGAGGGAACCTGGTTCCACATTTCCAGAAGGCTAGAAAGAGAAGAAAAGAACTTCAATGGCTTTTCATCACATGATTCATCTAGTCATCCACGCCCTGCAAAAGACAAACATTCCCTTCTCCCAGTTCCTACGTCTCTGACATCTGTGCAGTGACGACCAGGACTTTGAAGCAAAGGCACTGGACATGGAATCCTTTTTTGAAGCACGCGGATATCCACATACCATTGTGCAAGAGGCTCTTGTTCGAGCAAACTCCGTCTCCCAATCAGAAGCCTTGACTTCCAAACCTGATTCAGACAACAAAGACCGTATTCCATTGACACTCATCTATCACCCCCATAATATTCCTGCCAAAAACATCCTCTTACGCCATTTCAAAATCTTACAATCTGATCCAAACCTGAAATCGATCTTCCCAAGCCTCCCCTCGTCGCCTACAAGAGAGACAAAAAAACCTTCGCGACCACCTGGTACGAACCAAGTTCAGTAGAAACACCAACTCTTCAGCCGGAAATCACCCGTGCAATCAACCTGCACTTTCATTGCCAACATCAACAGCATCACTGGCCCTAAAGGAAAATCCAGTGTCCAATCCCATTTCACCTGCCAGTCCACCAACCTGGTATACGTACTGAGACGCAGCCTCTGTTCAAAGTTGTACGTTGGGGAAACATATCGTACCCTCAACGAACGCTTTGTGGAACACCTCAGAGCCATCCAGTTGTCTCATCCAACACCAGTGGGGATTCATTTCAACTCTTACACAGAGGCCGAGGATATAACTGTCGACAGAAATCACCCACATTGTATTCTTACAGTGTACTTTATCTCAACTATGACTCGTCTCTCTGCTTGCTCCTTGGTGCAAATTTCCTGTTCCTGGAAATGCTAAGAGTGTGTGTGTGTGTGTGTGTGTGTGTGTGTGTGTGTGTGTGTGTGTGTGTGTGTGTGTGTGTGTGCGTGCGTGTGTGTACGTGCGTGCGTTTGTGTGCGTGCGTGTATGTTTGTGTTTGTGTGTGTTTGTTTGTGTGTGTGTCTGTGAGAGAGAGAGAGAGAGAGAGAGAGAGGTGTGTGTGTGTGTGTGTGTGTGTGTGTGTGTGTGTGTGTGTGTGTGTGTGTCAGAACATTGTCTGGCGCTTTGTCCTTTGACAGAACATTGTCTGGCGCTTTGTCCTTTGACAGAACATCGTCTGGCGCTTTGTCCTTTGACAGAACATTGCCTGGTGCTTTGTCCTTTGACAGAACATTGCCTGGTGCTTTGTCCTTGACAGAGCATCGTCTGATGCTTTGTCCTTTGACAGAACATTGTCTGATGCTTTGTCCTTTGACAGAACATTGTCTTATGCTTTGTCCTTTGACAGAACATTGTCTGGTGCTTTGTCCTTTGACAGAACATCGTCTGGTGCTTTGTCCTTTGACAGAACATTGCTTGATGCATTGTCTGGTGCTTTGTCTTTGCATCTGTCTGAAGCACCTACTTCATGCCCTTCTTCTTTGAAAATGGCAAGACACTCAGCAACACCAACACCAACTCAGATTGCAACAACAAACAAATAAGTAAATGAATTAATATGTAAATGAACAAATACATAAATAGATAAACGAATAAGACATAAACAATGGAAACTGCCAATCAAGTTGACCATAAGATATAACAGTAACTAATATCAAACTGAAAAAGGCTTTAATATAGAAACACCAGGTGGGTTCAGTGTAACATGCTATCTCAGATAGTAAGCCGTGTATCTAAAAGAACCAGTCTTTTCAAGAACAAACACGTGGTTTACATCGTGTTCTTAAAAAGTGAACCTGTAGCTTTTTAACGTGTAAACTTCCCGCCCAGTTGTTTGTGAAATCTATCTGTGTTGATTGTGTCATTTGTTGAAAAGTCTGTAACGTTTTTATGTGAAATCTATCTGTGTTGATTGTGTCATTTGTTGAAAAGTCTGTAACGTTTTTATGTGAAATCTATCTGTGTTGATTGTGTCATTTGTTGAAAAGTCTGTAACGTTTTTATGTGAAATCTATCTGTGTTGATTGTGTCATTTGTTGAAAAGTCTGTAACGTTTTTAGGATTATGCATATATCATGATTTTTTTCTTCTTTTATTTTCCAATGTGTTTCTAGATTGATTTTAACATGTGGCAAATGTAATAAGTTTATGTTGCACATTCCAGAATTAAATGTAATAAAGCACAGAGAAAAATGTACAAGAAACAGTACTTGAAACAATGCAATCAAAAACACATCGAACTAAAAAAAGATAAATAAATGCATAAACACAAAAATGTATCAGTCAATTAATGCATTAAATAAGTAATTAAAGCACATGATCGATTGATTGGTGGATAGGTAATCAATGCATATGGTTATCCCATGAATAAGCTACATGGTGAGGAGTTCCACTTTTTCTCAAGTAAGCTTTCATCGGATTATCAATATATTTAGTTATTTATTTGTTTCTTTGTTTCTTCGTTTATTCATTCATTCATATATTCATTCGTTCATTCATTCATTCGTTCGTTCATTCATTTATTCTTACTTGAACTTTTTTGCCCTCTCGTTCTCACCATGGGTGAAGGATGGCTTGTCATTAATGTTTGACAAGCTGTAATTTGCCTGGCTTAAAAAGTTTGTGTTAGAATGTCAGATTTCATCGCTGCAGGCTTTTATTTTTGTTGCCCTAATCTAACGATCAATCATACTTCGAGTAACGGCCAAATAACTCATCACGCTTGGAATGACAACCCAGACTCTCTCTCTCTCTCTCCTCTCTCTCTCTCTCTCTCTCTCTCTCTCTCTCTCTCTCTGTATTGACTTGCGAGTTGACTTCAACGCCGTGACAACCCTAATATGATCCTTTGTGGTCGGCTGGGTCATAAGCAACATAACCGTCCATTGCGCGCGCGCGCGCGCGCGTATGTGTGTGTGTGTGTGTGTGTGTGTGTGTGTGTGTGTGTGTGTGTGTGTGTGTGTGCGTGCGTGCATGCGTGCGCAAGTGTGTGTGTATGTGTGTGTGTGTGTGTGTGTGTGTGTGTGTGTGTGTGTGTGTGTGTGTGTGTGTGTGTGTTTCCGCGTTTGCAAGAGAGACAGACAGACAGACAGACTGTTTGGGCAGACTGTTTGGGGGGACCTGAAGGCGAACGGTCGAAGGACAAAGCAAAAACGCACTATATGAAATACATTGGAAACCTATTGCCAAACTCACAGCAATCGTCACGTGCGGAAAAAGACTCGGCTAGTTGTGTCTGTTAACCTGTCAAATGTTACCATGGTAACACATTTGCCAGGTGAGAGCATCCTCCAGTGACCGCATCCTAAGTTCTGGATGGAAAAACTGCTTGTGATTACAAATGATACATTGTTTAGGATTGACCCCGCTATAAACAGAATGTGTACATTGCGATCTGTTCTGAACCAAATGACGAGTTCAAAATGCAGACTTTCCACAAAAAAGCAGTAATCAAAACCAAAACCAAAAACAAAAATAAAAACGAATAAATAAATCTAGTTGCAAAGTGAGACGACTGAAGGCGGAAATCTAAGCAGATCTTAAATAAATGTTAGCGAACCGCCAAGAGAAACGTGGACAAACAAGTCACAAGACAAAACACGATGCGCTTCGACCTCTTAGGTCTTCTTCAGGCAAGATACAAACAAATAGGACAACGAAAATTAACGAGCAATCACTTAGCTTTGATCTCTTCAGCGCAACGTAGGCGTTGAATAAGAACGAGGCTGTTGGAAGGGAGATAATGTGTGAGTGAAGGTAGAAATGATGATAATTATATTGCTGATAGGAATATTAATAATGGTCAAATAAATAAATAAATAAATATTTTGAACGATTCGGGCAAGGAGAGAACAAATCTTCAAGTTTTCAGTTATCTACTAAGGCAAGCAGTCGCCATACAATCAGTATTACCAGTCTGTCAGTCACTCTTCAGCCTCATGACGTGGCAGCCTGTACCACGTATCACATGCGTTTGTGTGGGACTGAGTTTTAGACCGACCTTCTGTATTGTACTGTTGAAACGACCCGTCCATTTAAACGAAAGTGGGTTGGGGAAGAATGGTAAGAGGCGGGGGTGAGGCGCGCTCAGGGATGGGGGATGTGGGCTGGAGAGTGAGGAGGGAGTGGATGAGAGGAGATGAAGTAAGGAGTGAACAAAGTAGTGTTATGGAGGTAGACGCTGGCCTGTTTTGGGACGGCGCTTTTCTACCGCAAGAAACTGCTGTCAAAGTTCGCCACAACGAAACGTCCATTCCATGACATTCTTTCGGTGAGAAAAAAAAAGCTAAATAAGTATCGCTTTTTCGTTGCAAAACATGATTGTATAAGATACATTTTTCTATGTCATGCATAGTATTCCGCTACACAAGTGAAGTATTCGTGATGTAAAAATGTTATCTAGACATGTGCATTTCATTTTCGTTGTTAGCGTTCGCCACCACAACACGGTTTTTAGCGTTCATCACAAGAAAACTGTTGTCAGAAGTGATCATAGCAAAACTGGAGAACTGTACGTATTCGTAAAAGAGTGATACCAGTGAAAACAACAACAACAACAACAACAAATCATAAATAAGCAGACAAACAAAGAAGTTCAATTTCACCTGTGGGAAGCATTGCTGCAAGTGAAAAGCACTTGAGACGCAACCAAAGAAACAATTCTACAAAAAATGCAGAATGTGTGTGTGTGTGTGTGTGTGTGTGTGTGTGTGTGTGTGTGTGTGTGGGGGGCGCGCGTGCGTGCACGCATGTATGCATGTGTGAGTGTGTGTGCGTGCGTGCACGCACGCACGTGCATGCGTGTGTGTGCGTGCGTGCGTGAGTGCGTGCGTGCATATGTGTGCTATGCCAACGTGTTGGAGCGCCCTATTCACTCCCGTCATTCATTTTCACACTTCAATTAAGAAGGGGCACTGGTGGGTAAGATAATCGCCAAAGATGAAAACAAACATGAAAATAAAGACAACATGATTTACATGGAAGTAAAGAGAATAGGATTTACATGGGAGTAAAGAGAATGGGATCCACATGGAAGTAAAGAGAATAGGGTTTGACATGGCAACTTTCCTACCTCCCTGATGTCAATGAATAACTCCATATAGTCACGTATAACTATGGAGATGTGTACTTTTTCCGGTCTACACGAGAATGTACCATTCCGTACACTGTTTTACTAACTGACTGTGTGGGACAGTTGTTTGCGCTCTACAGGCACTCTAACTATAAAGGCAACATGTACTGTGCGAACAATCTAGTCAGCAGACGACTGGCAAACACTGACGTTTGGATGTGGAGTCTTTCAAATTACCGAGAGTACTTTATTTGGTCATACACAAAATTGATTTCTTCAGACAATGCACAACGCACTACGCATAGAATAAGGCACACATGGATGTATAGGCGCGCGCGCGCACGTGTGTGTGTGTGTGTGTGTGTGTGTGTGTGTGTGTGTGTGCGCGCGCGCGCGTGTGTGTGTGTGTGTGTGCGCGAGCGCGCGCGTGTGTGTGTGTTTGTATGTATAGGAGAGGTAGAGAGAGAGTGTGTGTGTGTGTGTGTGCGCGCGCGCGCGCGCGCGCGTGTGTGTGTTTGTATGTATAGGAGAGGTAGAGTGTGTGTGTGTGTGTGTGTGTGTGTGTGTGTGTGTGTGTGTGTGTGTGTGTGTGTGAAGGAGAGAGAGAGAGAGAGAGAGTGTGTGTGTGTGTGTGTGTGTGTGTGTGTGTGTGTGTGTGTGTGTGTGCTGGGGGAGGGGGGTAAAGCACACATGGATGTATAGGCGCGCGCACGTGTGTGTGTGTGTGTGTGTGTGTGTGTGTGTGTGTGTGTGTGTGTGTGTGTGTGTGTGTGTAAGTGCTGGTGCGTGAAATGCTGCATAAAATGAGTGCGTCAATGCTGGGTCTGGGGAGGAGATAGAAAGGTTAAAGGTGGAGGGGCAGGGTGGTTGAAAAGGTGGGTAGAGTGTGGAGGCCGGCAGGTGTAGCAGGCGTCTTTGGTCTCAGTGTCCTCAGAGACATCAACATGGCACTGGTGCCGTCCAGCCCCAACATCAGGCGTCTTCTTTACTTATCACACGCTGGGAAAGGCTCCGTGTTGGTCACGGGTCGACATAGATAACAGCGGGCAAGCAGGTCAAGCCGGGGCAGTGGGTCAGCTGGGGGGGCAGCACCGCCAGTTGAACTGGTCTGTCCAGTCGCCATGTGATTGTGCTGCCCGGAAAGGGTCAGTGACCTGCGCAAATCTACACGATTTAAAAATATGATTAGTGAGAAGACAGAATGAGACACTTATCCTGCGCCCTCTCCATCTCTGTATCCTATGATCATTGACATGGCGAAGATCTTGTGATTGAGACAGCGCTGGGGAGGAGGTCATGACGGCCAGGAGCGCTGTTCTGCTATAAAGATGTTCTCATAGTTCCATTCTGATTCTCCCAACGTCGAATCTTCGTGTATTATCACCATTTGTAGTGGACACATACTTTATTGATTTTCTGTTCAACAGAGAAGCGGTACTTTAGGTGGCTGTCTTCATCAACTAACTGTCCAGG
>CM065729.1:32677959-32690459 GCA_033310375.1 Conus canariensis | reverse complement strand
CTGTGGTGAAGTCCTGGCGTGGGTAGAGGTGGTGCGTCGGTAGGGACTGGACAGATGGCCAGTCCCGCCTCGGTGTTTGTGTCCTCGAGGATGTTGCCGCACCACACTTCTGTTTGCTCCTGAATGGACTCCACCAGAGAGTACTAGCTTCCAGGAGGTCGTGTGCTGACAGGGAGACTCCGTCAGGATCTGTAGCCTTATCACTCTGGAGAGCCTAGAATTGCGCTGCTACTACGGCCATGTAAAATCTCCTTCTAACCGTTTTCCCGAGTGTCCCAGCAGCTCCCTACACTTGTGCACATAGCGACCAATCAGGGTGTTGAAGAGGACTGGCTGAGCCTGGCCTCCCCAATCACAGCTCTTGGAACACTCTGATGCATATTACAGTTCTGAGTGAAGCCTTTACGCAACCTGTTACGCACTTCATTCAGAACCGTGTTCCTAAACAATGCAACACAAAGTATGGGTTTGTCTCAAAGACAGAATGGGGTTTGGTGTCTGACAGTGGCATTCCAAGATGGAAGACAATATGAAATATTCCTGGTTCTATTCTTTAAAAGTATCTTACAGCCAGAAAAATTTCTGATTGTAGTTACTTAGAAATGGCACAGGGATATGCTCTCCAGATTCAGAAGTAGGACACTTGGACTGAATGCAAACAAAAGATGGTTTAATCCTGAATGCACTGTAAATAACGTGTGTGTTATGTGTGAGAGAAAATGAAGATCACTTTATATTCCATTGTACAGCTTATAATGATATCAGAGAAAATCTCAAGTTTTCAACATCATTGCTACAAAAAATCGTGATCTTTATAGTTTGCTATCCTCTGTCGATAATATGATAATATTTCTTTTGGCTAAGTATGTTGCAAAGGCATCTAATTTCAGAAGTAAGTAATGTTCGGTAACAAGTACTAATGTTTGAGTGTTTTTTTTCAAATACCTTACGCAGCTTGATGACCTTATTCAAAAACGTTTTCGTTCTCTTCACTACTATGAATAATAGTTAGATGGACGTTCATGTTTCAAGTGGTCGAACGGAAATGATTTACTACAGTGAATATGTGTGCATGTGTGCGGCCCGTGTGTGAATGGTTATGTTGTTAAAAATTGCAGAGTTATTTTGAATGTCATTTTGAATGATGAAAAGTACGTAATTGTCTTTTTCATCTACATAGTTTCGAGTCCTAGCATTAATATTTACGTAATTAGTTACATTTCTTTGTTTCTTTGCACTATATTTTTTCGGTGCAGCAAATCATGATGTACACCCCATTGACATAAAGGCTACATGTAGACCATTGTCAATAAAACCGTATCTGAAGCGTCTGAAGCGTCTCTCTCTCTCACTCCTCTCTCTCTCTCTCACTCTCTCTCTCTCTCTCTCTCTCTCTCTCTCTCTCTCTCTCTCCTCTCTCTCTCTCTCTGTAAATGGGTACTGGAACGTCTTTAAGAAAAGGACCGGTAAGGCAGCGATGAAGCACCTACTGCTGCACCAGAAAGAATTCAAAGTCTTGATTACCTAGCTCCCAAGTACCTATAGCAGCATGGGCAACCAGCTGATCACAAACTCCTATCTGAGATTCAGTTCGGTTTTTTTTTCTGTGTGTGTGTGTGTGTTTTTTTGTTGTTTTTTTTTTACCTGACGGGAAGGTGCCACTAACATGTCTGACATATGACTAACATGTCTGAAGTACGACTAACATGTCTGACATATGACTAACATGTCTGACATATGACTAACATGTCTGAAGTATGACTAACATGTCTGACATATGACTAACATGTCTGACATATGACTAACATGTCTGAAGTATCACTAATATGTCTGAAGTATGACTAACATGTCTGAAGTATAACTAATATGTCTGAAATATGACTAACATGTCTGAAGTATAAGTAATATGTCTAAAGTGGCACTAACATGTTTGAAGAATGACTAACATGCCTGAAGCATGACTAACATGTCTAAAATATGACCAACATAATATGTCTGAAGTGTCACTAAAATGTTTGAAGTATGACTAACATATCTGATGTATGACTAACATGTCTGAAATATGACTAATATGTCTGAAGTGTCACTAATATGTCTGAAGTATCAATAACATGTCTGAAGTATTACTAACATGTCTGAAGTTTGACTAACATGTCTGAAGTATCACTAACATGTCTGAAGTGTCCCAAACATGTCTGAAGTATAACTAACATGTCCAAAGTATCACTAACATGTCTGAAGTGTCACTAACATGTCTGAAGTATGACTAACATGTCTGAAGTATCACTAACGTGTCTGAAGTATGACTAACATATCTGAAGTTTGACTAACACGTCTGAAGTATCACTAACATGTCTGAAGTTTGACTAACATGTCTGAAGTTTGACTAACATATCTGAAGTTTGACTAACATGTCTGAAGTATCACTAACATGTCTGAAGTATAACTAACATGTCCAAAGTATCACTAACATGTCTGAAGTATGACTAACATGTCTGAAGTATGACTAACATGTCTGAAGTATCAATAACATGTCTGAAATTTGACTAACATGTCTGAAGTATGACTAACATGTCTGAAGTATGACTAACATGTCTGAAGTATCACTAAGATGTCTGAAGTTTGACTAACATGTCTGAAGTATGACTAACGTGTCTGAAGTATGACTAATATGTCTGAAGTATGACTAACATGTCTGAAGTTTGACTAACATGTCTGAAGTATCACTAACATGTCTGAAGTATAACTAACATGTCCAAAGTATCACTAACATGTCTGAAGTTTGACTAACATGTCTGAAGTGTTACTAACATGTCTGAAGTATCAATAACATGTCTAAAGTGTTACTAACATGTCTGAAGTTTGACTAGCATGTCTGAAGTATGACTAACATGTCTGAAGTGCCCGTAACATATCCGAAGTGTCACTAACATGTCTGAAGTGTCCCTAACATATTTGAAGTGTCACTAATATGTCTGCAGTATGACTAACATGTCTGAAGTGTCAATAATATGTCTGAAGTTTGACAAACATGTCTGAAGTATGACTAACATGTCTGAAGTATCAATAACATGTCTGAAATTTGACTAACATGTCTGTAGTATGACTAACATGTCTGAAGTATGACTAACATGTCTGAAGTATCACTAACATGTCTGAAGTTTGACTAACATGTCTGAAGTATGACTAACGTGTCTGAAGTATGACTAACATGTCTGAAGTATCACTAACATGTCTGAAGTTTGACTAACATGTCTGAAGTATCACTAACATGTCTGAAGTTTGACTAACATGTCTGAAGTATCACTAACATGTCTGAAGTATCACTAACATGTCTGAAGTATCACTGACATGTCTGAAGTATCACTAACATGTCTGGAGTGTCACTAACATGTCTGACGTACGACTAACATGTCTGAAGTATGACTAACAAGTAGCACCAACATGTCTGAAGTATCACTAACATGTCTGAAGTATTGCTAACAAGTCTGAAGTATCACTAAATGTTTTCAGTATCACTAACATGTCTGATGTACCCTAACATGTTTCAGTATCAGTAACATGTCTGAAGTATCACTAAATGTTTTCAGTATCACTAACATGTCTGAAGTACCTAACATGTTTCAGTATCAGTAACATGTCTGAAGTACCACTAACATGTTTTAAGTATCACTAACGTGGCGGAAGTACCACTAACATGTTTTCAGTATCACTAACATGTCTGAAGTACCACTAACATGTCTGAAGCATTACTAACATGCGTGACGTATCACTAACATGTCTGAAGTGTCACTAGCATGTCTGAAGTATCACTAACGCGTCTTTAGTATCACTAGCATGTCTTCAGTATCATTAACATGTCTGAAGTACCACTAACATGTCTGAAGTATCACTAACGCGTCTTTAGTATCACTAGCATGTCTTCAGTATCATTAACATGTCAGAAGTGTCACTGACATGTCTTCAGTCTGCAAAATTCTCAGAACCCACGTGATCACGAACGTGGTCTTTGAAGAAGAGAAGAGAGCTGAAGTCACCCCTTCGCCATGGCTGGAAGAGAGCTGAAGTCACCCCTTCGCCATGGCTGGAAGAGAGATGAAGTCACCCCTTCGCCATGGCTGGAAGAGAGCTGAAGTCACCCCTTCGCCATGGCTGGAAGAGAGATGAAGTCACCCCTTCGCCATGGCTGGAAGAGAGCTGAAGTCACCCCTTCGCCATGGCTGGAGATCAAGCTATCAAAATATATTACAATAGAACTCTTCCTTGAAAGCCACTCACTTTCACATATGTAAATATATTACAATAGAACTCTTCCTTGAAAGCCACTCACTTTCACATATGTAAATATATTACAATAGAACTCTTCCTTGAAAGCAACTCACTTTCACATATGTAAATTTGTCTGCTATGATTTGCCACTGAGAATCCGTTCATGTTAATCAGCAAAATAAAGCCTAGAACTTAGGTGGTAAATGTGAACATTATAAAAACAAATGATAAACACAAAACCGTAAAATAAAATGGAACACACACAAAAAAAGCTAAGACAAAATCAGTAAAACAAATTGAATAAACAAAGGCTAGTAACACCAAATGGCATCCGTTCTGATATCATTTTTGAGAACATTTTGACTGGTTAAAGAAAAGAAATAACTTCTGTACTACTAGTGATTTTGCAGGCTTTGTTCTTGCAATTCTCTTTCATCTCCTTCCATGGGCATAACCTCCCTCCCCGTCTCTCCTTCCCTTCTCCTCTCCACCCCCACTCTCTCTCTCTCTCTCTCTCTCTCTTTCTCTCTCTCTCTCTCACGCACACATACACACACACGCACACGCACACACACACACACACACACACACACGCACGCACGCACGCACGCGCGCGTACACACACACACACACACACACACACACACACACACACACACACACACACACACACACACACACTTCTGCGCGCTTTTTCACCACTTCTTTGCCTTTGGGTTTTTTAATACGATTATGATTGAGCTGTTTGTTTTGTAATTGACTTAAAATTTTGACACCTTAAAATGTTGTGCAAGTACCTATAATTTTAGATTTTGTCTTCATGAAATCTTGTCACATTATATTCACCACTCCAAGCAGCTTATGGCTGTTTGTTCCCTGGGTGAACATAGTAATATTTTAAGTGTCCCTGATAAATACGAAGACTGAGAACGCTTACTGCCAGTGTAACCATTTGAAAAAGACATTCTCCCAGTAGTATCTACCTAAGACAACAGACGATGAACGGAAATACTGAGGTCAGGGGCACAAACAAAATGTTTGTCAGACTGCATGATGTGCACATGTGATCTCAGTGAACACTGCTCATGTGTACTAAACATCCCTGTCACAATGAGTCTTACTGAGGTCGCCAGCCCTCAACAGAGACTGAGAGTGTCGAGAAGGGCAGACCACTGCGCTATCGTTAGTTCCATGACGCAATCCCAGTCTCTCTGGTTCCGATCAGAACGCGTTCTCTGTGTGAAGGCAGTAAGCCTCACAATCCGGAATGCAGCCAGCCCGCCACACTGCAGGAACAACAGACTGGACATGTGCTGAAGCAACGTTCTCTTGCATTAAAGCTCAGCACCACAGTTTGCGGAACGTGGTAAAAAGACAGGTTGTGGCTGAAGGTCGGAGCCATTAGTTTTCGGTATGAAGCCAGATCCAACGGCAAATCCATGATTTCGTTATGTGGACTGTTCGACCCTGGTAAGTTTCGATCTATGGTTCCTTTCTCCTTTTCTTGGTGTTTATGTCTGTGACAAACAACTTCAGTGTCCCAATTTATCAGTGCTTCCCTCTGTGACAAAAGTTCAAGGTCCTAATTTGCTGCAGTTGGAACTTGTCACCGATCGGCGGTACTAAATCAGTATGTCCATGTGTTTAAAAGTAGTGGTGATTCAAGATATAGAGCGTGTGCGCGTATGCGTGCGAGGTGTGTGTGTGTGTGTGTGTGTGTGTGTGTGTGTGTGTGTGTGTGTGTGTGTGTGTGCGTGCGCGCGCGCGGGGTAAGACTGGGGTTTAGTTAGCTGGGGTTAGGCTAAGTTCCTCAGGGTTAGGTAGTAGGGTTAGGCTAGGTAGGGGGCAGGTGAAGTAGGACATACAGTATTTTTGCCTTCCAGTCTTCATTTGTTGAGGGAGTGGTAGGAGGAAGTTGGTTTCGTTCCCGATTGTTACCCTTTTGTTACTTTGGTTCTACACCAGAGAAGGCGGGGCAGGATATCGGCTGTTGTTGTGTTGTAAAGTCTGTGAGTTGTTGTGGTAAATTGTCGTGTTGTTGCACGAGCAACAACTAGTCCGTTGGTCAGGCGTGTCAGCTCTGCGGAGGGATACACTGCTCTGACCAATCGTTGTTTTGTGTGGTGAGTAGAGTTCGCTTGATTCCGACCAGGGCGGAATGTGTTGGGGTAGCTTCACTTCGGTCCCTGGTGTTCGTCGGAGTGGACGTACTCCTTGTAGGTGCGGCGGCAGCGCCGGTAGTGTTGAAGAGTGACTTCGAGTCATAGTTAGTGCCAGGTCCTCGTCGGGTTTGGGTGCCCTTGGCCTGTGCTGAGTCGGTGTCGTCCTTGTTGGCAGCCACTGTCAGCCAGTTGCAGAACTGGTGTGGTTGATCGTCTGTATGTCCAGGTATCCTGTTCCGTCCTGAGGCTGGGGCCAGATCACCGCAGTCTACTGCCGCGTGCCGGCAGGTGAGCGGCGCTGCCAGTGCCTGCTGTTTCCCCGGGAGAGGGAGACCACCCAGGCCGTCTGCCTTCTGTGGGCAGCTCTCCTCCAGCTACCGGTACTCTTCCGGGAGTTCTCCGGCACTGGTTCCTCGTCCCTGTTTAGGCGTCCTGTGAGAGGGCGCTGCACCAGGCCTTTTTTCCACCCTTGGTGTCCGGCGGGGCCTTCAGAGGAGGAGGCGTCCTACGAGCCCCGGACCCGTCGAGAGGGCGTCTGGTGTGTGTACGTTGGGTGTCGTGCCCATCGCAGGGAGGAGTCAGACTGCGGGAAGCCACGGTCAGCGCCGGGGTGCAGAGTCTTCGGGGAGGGTGTCGGTCAGAGGAGGAGCCACGGTCAGCGCCGGGGTGCAGAGTCTTCCGGGGAGGTGTCAGCCTGTGAGGGGCCACGTACAGCGCCGGGGACTGGAGCTTTCCGGGCCGGGATGGGTTGTCCCATGTTTGTGATAGAAGGGGTGTAGCGTTAGGCAGTAGGGTTAGGGGTGTTAGCTACTGCCTCCTTTTAGGACGTAGTGGCCGGCACAGTGTAGGGTACTTGTCGTTGCCTCCCTTAGGGACGCAGCGACCAGTTTGGTAGTGGTCCCGGGTTAAAAGAGAAGGGTGAGTCCTGGGGAGAGGTGTGGGTGGTAGCAGTAGTTAAGAGATTAGAGTCCCTTTGGTAAATCCTTGTCCCTAGTAGTTAGTCACCACGTGTGCGGGCTATCGCTGTGTCCCCAGGTCACAGTGGTATACTGTAACTGGTGTTTTAGGTTAGGTTAGGGTCTTCCAGGTCATTATAGTAGAGTAGGGTGAGTCAGCGGGAATTGGGATACTTGTGTGCAGTTGTGGATGTGCGTGAGTGGTAGCGCCATGGAGTGTGTGTGAAATAAAGAAGCGTGCGTGATTGTAAAACTGTGTTAGTGTGCTGTGTTGTCTGACCTAGTGTGTGATAGGCGTGGGTAAGGGTGGTAGGGCCGTCCGGCTTAGCGACCGTGACAATTTGGTGGAGATGCGGGGTACCATAAGGGGTTCTGGGTAGGTGATAGGTAGCTAGGAGGGAGGTAAGGGGGTGTTGTGTCCGGTGTGTACGTTGTGTGAAATGTAAGTGGGTGGTTGGTGGGAGCGTACCAGTACCCTGGGAGGTGGTACGTAGTGTCCCTGTTCACGTCAGGCAGGTTTCCATTGGCATTGGGCGGGGCACTTGTGTTGGTGTGAATGGGTTGGCGCTACCGAGTGAGTGAGGTATGAATGGTCAATAAACATTGAGTGGTTGTTGGAAGTGTGAGTGATTACACCGTACAGTGTAGGTGAGGTGCCGGAGGGTACCAGGTGTCCTTTGTGTCCCTTACATGTGGTATAACCCCAGTGAGTAGGTAGAGTGGTACCCGGCCCGTGACTGTGCACGCTGTGTGCTCGGATATCCTGTGGGGATTAAGGGCAGAGTAAGCCCAGGTGACTGTGTGTGAAGCACGAGGGTGCGCAGTGTTGTGGCATAGGGTATGCTGTGAGTGCACCTGGACTTGAGGGGTGCAAGTGCACTGTGAGCGTGTAGGTGCGGCTTACCAGAGACAGTGAGGCCTGTGACTGTGGGTAACTGGTGCGCATGCACAGTGGACAGTGGACACACGGTGTCACGTGGTTCAGTCCGTGACCAGACAGTGCATTGGTAGTATTGTATGGGTTGGAGCCCATGTGGGTATATGTATGAGGTACACAAGGGTGGGTGGAGTTATGCTTGGTGCGTGACTCATTGAGAGTATTGTGTGCTTGTGCTGAGTTGCTTCAGGGGCTAGTGCGTAGTCAGGAACCTCCAGTTGCGCTCAGATCGCACTGTCCGTTGCTAGTTCTGTGGTGGTAGGGGTACCCTATGTCTAAACACACCCGAGCCCATCCGCAGTACGACCCGATAGTGTCATGGATCCACAGGCCCCTACGGCGGATACCAAACCTAAGGTTAGTGACCAGGATGCGGGGGTGGATCAAGAACAGGGGACGGGGGCTTATGCAAAGTTTGCCAAGTTGGGAGCGGCGATGGGTTTAGCTGGGGGAGACCTCGCCAAGTTCGTCACAGACTCAGTACGTAATGAGGGTGAGAAGACGGCGAGAGAAGCAGAATTGGAGCTCCGGATGGAGGAGAAAGTGAGGCAGAAGATGAAGGATGAGAGGGAGCTGGAAATGCAGCGGACGCAGATTGAAGAGAAGAAGGCTGCTAGGCAGAGGGAGCTAGAGATGCAGCAGAGGAAGATAGAAGAGGAGAAAGCTGATAGGCAAAGGGAGCTAGGGATGAAGCAGAGGGAGCTAGAAATGAAGCAGAAGAAGATCGAAGAGGAGAAAGTGAGGCAGAAGATAAAGGATGAGAGGGAGCTAGAGATGCAGCAGAGGAAGATAGAAGACGAGAAAGCAGCGAGACAGATGGAACTGGAACTGCAGAGGAAGAAGATGGAGGAAGGAAGGGCAATAAGGGAAATAGAAGCTCAAGCACGGCAAGCCGAGTTAGATCTTAAGAGACGAAGGGATGAAGCCGAGTTAGAGGCAAGAGAGCGAGAGCTAATCATACAAGAGAGACAGGCCTTAGATGAAGCGGCGCATAGGAAACGCTTGATTGAGGTGGAGGAAACGAAGCATGTCCACCTTGAGCCGTTGGGAGAGAACGACGACGTGGACGCTTTCATCGCCCAATTTGAGCGTGTAGCCCAGATGTGCAAGTGGAGCAAGACCTCATGGCCCACACGTCTGATGTCTCTGCTGAGAGGAAAGGCTAGAGAAGCGGTGATGCGGTTAAGTGCGGATGAGTTAGGCGACTATGATCAGATAAAGGGCGCCCTGTTAAGCCACTTTAGGCTAGATGCTGAGGCCTACCGAGAAAAGTTCAGGAGCATCAAGAAGGACGCTGCTGAGACTTTTGGCCAGATGCTGGGAAGGATGAAGCGGTGGTTTTCCCTCTGGTGTGCGGCAGCGGGCAAGGATGAGAGTGTGGCAGAGGACGTAAAGGATCTGCTGTTCCAGGAACAGTTTTATCAGCTATTGTCTCCAGAGTTCACGATCGAGGTCCGGAAGACATGCCCGAAAACTGTTGAACAACTTGCAACAGAAGCTACTGTTTTGGCAGAGGCCAAAAGACTGGGGAGGAAGGCGAGACAAGACCGAATAGTTAACCAGCCCAACCTGGGTAACACACGTGAACAGCAGGGAGCCAGCCCGCAGGGAGGTCCCAACAAAGTGACAGAGCACTACAGCAGCTGAACAGGAGATCAGAAGGGCCTAGATCGACCATAGTTTGTTTCAACTGCAAGAAGCCAGGCCACATCGCTAGGAAATGCCCTGAGCCCCATTCTGTTGGAGCTGTTCATTGTTGTGACCAGCCCCAAGCTCGAGTAGTCCCTACGTTGTGTCGCCCATGCGCTGAGCAGCGGTACGAGCCTGCGTGCATGGTAGAAGTTAACGGGTCTCCGGCCAATGGATTACGGGACACTGGTGCCGGACACACCGTAGTGGCCAAATGGTTAGTACCGGCAGATGCGTACACAGGAGAGACAGTCCCAGTAGTGTTGGCTGAATCCAGATGTAGGTCTGTGTTACCTGTGGCGGTAGTAGAGTTGAAGTCACCATTCATCGCAGGGAAGTTGGAGGTTTTGGTCATGAATAGCCCTGTGCAGGAAGTCCTGATCGGAAACTTCGCAAAGAGAGTAGGAGATCCCGGTTGGACACGTGTGCCTGTATACGCAGACCCGGCGTTAGTAGGGGCAGTGCAGACACGCGCGCAGCGAGCCAGGGAGCAGCAAGAACCCGTACCACTGCCCGTCGAGGAATGCATTCTGAACACCTCTACCCAGCAGTTAATTCAGATGCAGGACCAGGATGAAACATTGAGGAAGGCTCGGAGTGCATGTGAAGCGGGGACGCGCTTCCACACCAAGTTTGGAAGAGTCGAGTACGCTCGGAAATCTGGTGTACTGGTTAGGCGGTTTGAGGGTCCCAAGGACGTAGCGAGTCAGATCTGCGTCCCAGCTGAACTACGGACCACGGTGATGAAGCTAGGCCACGAGGTACCCATGTCTGGTCACTTTGGTACCACCCGAACCAAGGAGCGAGTTGGTCGCCATTTCTATTGGCCAGGCATGCATGCTGACATTCGTCGGTACTGCCAGTCATGCGTCCAGTGTCAGCGTACAGTGGATAAGGGAAGAGTCTCAAGAGTTCCCCTTGTAAGGATGCCACTGATGCGCAGGCCCATGCAGATACTGAGAGATCGGTGGTTGCAACCCGAGAGGCAAGAGCTCTGCACAGCTACAGAGTACGTCGTCAACCTAAGGAACAAAATAGCTAAGACGTGCAAGTTGGCAAAGGAGAACTTGGCAACGGCAGCTTGCAGGTACAAGCGGCATTTTGACTTGACGGCGAAACCCAAGAAGATAGCTGTGGGGTCTAGAGTACTAGTGGGAGGATCACAAGGTGGGCACTGCAGCTGCAGGCATTCCAGTTTACGGTGCAGGCAGTGTCTGGAAGTGACAATGTGGCGGCAGACTTCTTGAGTCGATTGACAGAGAGAGAGAGAGAGAGAGAGAGAGAGAGAGAGAGAGAGAGAGAGAGAGAGAGAGAGGAAACCTGAGGGTTCCATTAACCTGTGTCGTGAGAGGTTGACATTGTCGAAGCTATGCATGTGTTATTATCTTTGGTAAGGAATGGCGTAGCAAAGTGTTACTGAGGGTGTGGTATTTGTAGCACGTGTTACACAGCAGTTGTGCGTAATCAGAGCCCCCTCAGTTATGAAATTTATATGTAGTGCGTAGTGTAACGGCTGCCTATAAGTGCCTGCGTTAAGGTAGTGTGAAGCAGCGTTAGACCAGGTTGATTAATGTAACCTGTGATTGTTGATGTATTTAAAAGTTGATGCTGTTGTGATGGAAGTTTTGGAGTGCATCAAAAGTAACAGTAGGACAGAATGAGTGATGGGAAATTGGATTCTCATAGGTAGGGTGTGGCTAAAACGCCGATCGAGTGAGAAGTTGTTTGTTTTAAACTGTAGTTAAAACTTAGGCAGGGGGGTGTGTCACCGATCGGCGGTACTAAATCAGTATGTCCATGTGTTTAAAAGTAGTGGTGATTCAAGATATAGAGCGTGTGCGCGTATGCGTGCGAGTGTGTGTGTGTGTGTGTGTGTGTGTGTGTGTGTGTGTGTATGTGTGTGTGTGTGTGTGTGTGTGTGTGTGTGTGTGTGCGTGCGCGCGCGCGGGGTAAGACTGGGGTTTAGTTAGCTGGGGTTAGGCTAAGTTCCTCAGGGTTAGGTAGTAGGGTTAGGCTAGGTAGGGGGCAGGTGAAGTAGGACATACAGTATTTTTGCCTTCCAGTCTTCATTTGTTGAGGGAGTGGTAGGAGGAAGTTGGTTTCGTTCCCGATTGTTACCCTTTTGTTACTTTGGTTCTACACCAGAGAAGGCGGGGCAGGATATCGGCTGTTGTTGTGTTGTAAAGTCTGTGAGTTGTTGTGGTAAATTGTCGTGTTGTTGCACGAGCAACAACTAGTCCGTTGGTCAGGCGTGTCAGCTCTGCGGAGGGATACACTGCTCTGACCAATCGTTGTTTTGTGTGGTGAGTAGAGTTCGCTTGATTCCGACCAGGGCGGAATGTGTTGGGGTAGCTTCACTTCGGTCCCTGGTGTTCGTCGGAGTGGACGTACTCCTTGTAGGTGCGGCGGCAGCGCCGGTAGTGTTGAAGAGTGACTTCGAGTCATAGTTAGTGCCAGGTCCTCGTCGGGTTGGTGCCTTGGCTGTGC
>CM065729.1:32665459-32670459 GCA_033310375.1 Conus canariensis | reverse complement strand
GACTAGAAACGTCATATCCGACAAACCAGTCATTTCAACACGACTAGAAACGTCATATCCGACAAACCAGTTATTTCAACACGACTAGAAACGTCATATCCGACAAACCAGTCATTTCAACACGACTAGAAATGTCATATCCGACAAACCAGTCATTTCAACACGACTAGAAACGTCACATCCGACAAACCAGTTATTTCAACACGACTAGAAACGTCATATCCGACAAACCAGTTATTTCAACACGACTAGAAACGTCATATCCGACAAACCAGTCATTTCAACACGACTAGAAACGTCATATCCGACAAACCAGTTATTTCAACACGACTAGAAACGTCATATCCGACAAACCAGTCATTTCAACACGACTAGAAACGTCATATCCGACAAACCAGTCATTTCAACACGACTAGAAACGTCATATCCGACAAACCAGTCATTTCAACACGACTAGACACGTCATATCCGACATACTAGTCATTTCAACACGACTAGAAACGTCATATCCGACAAACCAGTCATTTCAACACGACTAGACACGTCATATCCGACAACAGTCATTTCAACACGACTAGACACGTCATATCCGACAAACCAGTCATTTCAACACGACTAGACACGTCATATCCGACAAACCAGTCATTTCAACACGACTAGACACGTCATATCCGACAAACCAGTCATTTCAACACGACTAGACACGTCATATCCGACAAACCAGTCATTTCAACACGACTAGAAACGTCATATCCGACAAACCAGTCATTTCAACACGACTAGACAGAAGGAGGAAGTGTAAGGATAAGGGCGAGGACAGGGAAGGGAAGCTGATGGCGGTGGAGAGCAGAAAATCGTACTTCATAAATCTGATCTTGGAGAGAGAGAGAGAGAGAGAGAACAGAGAGAGAGAGAGAGAGAGAGAGAGAGAGAAAAGACAGAGACAGAGAGAGAGACAGAGAGAGAGAAGGAGGTGGTAGAGGTGGTGTGGAAAGTAGCGGGGTGGCATCGGTCACTAGGTGTACGCAGCGTGAAGATCTTTTCTTGACGGAACGGTAAACTACGTGCTTTGAAAGAATTCAACACCAACAAACTAGAAATGATTGAATAGATTTCCCTCATAACTTGCCCCAAACAGATTGGTCTAAATTAACCATCTAACAGTTCCAAGTCCAAACAACAGATAAACACAGACAGAACTGTTTAAAAGCAAACCGCTTAAAAACAAAAACAAAAAAAACGGAACAAACAAAACCATTACAAACAAGTCGACAATTAGAAATTAGCAAAGCCTGACCCGACCACGATGAGTCGCACTTTACCTCCCTTGGCCGCTTCCGGTATGCCTCATCCCCGTGAAGCGGCAGCGCTCCCTGGAGCTGGCTAAAATGAGACCTAGAACTTGATAAAGGAGGCAATCTCTTCCAACGCATCTTCCGCTCCCTGCGTGATACAGGCTATTGCAACGACCCGCCCGCTTTTCTGCTCCCCAATACTTCCACGCCATCGCACTTTCGATCAATACAATATTTCAAGCGCCTATCCTCGGTCTAAATGAATTCCGCGCCATGACACGTTCTATCAATATCAGCTGAGAAAGGCAAGGGAAGGCAGAGAAAAGGAGACCTCTTCTAAGTTCTAACTCTGAAGTTTCCCTTCAGTTTTGTTACTATTCGTGTATAGTTCTTGCGTGACCTGCATTCGCTTTTTGATCTAATGTAACGTGTCGTTATCACGTCCTGCCCCAAATCACTCCCCAACGGGTGAAATAAAGCACGTGCCCAAACTCATTCCCTTGGGAATAATACCAGACGGACCTCCTTCTTTGTTCTTGAGTCATTCCTATACACAATGAAATGTCCTGAACGACAGCACATGTCAGCCAAAGTTTGTTACATCTGAACTGGAAGGAAAGGGGGGGAGGGGGGAGGAGAAGGGGAAGGGAAGCGGGGAGATTATGCACGTGAGCCAGAATATCTGATTCTGTCAGAAAACTCTTCCTTGGTGAGTAATTTTGAGCATGGTCAAGAAAGGGGTGACATGGGCATGTGCCTTTTCCATCGCCCTGTCGGACAGAATGGTTTATCTGGGCACGTGCCTTTTCCATCGCCCTGTCGGACAGAATGGTTTATCTGGGCACGTGCCTTTTCCATCGCCCTGTCGGACAGAATGGTTTATCTGGGCACGTGCCTTTTCCATCGCCGTCAGACAGAATGGTTTATCTGGGCATGGGCCTTTTCCATCGCCCTGTCGGACAGAATGGTTTATCTGGGCACGTGCCTTTTCCATCGCCCTGTCGGACAGAATGGTTTATCTGGGCATGTGCCTTTTCCATCGCCCTGTCGGACAGAATGGTTTATCTGGGCACGTGCCTTTTCCATCGCCCTGTCAGACAGAATGGTTTATCTGGACATGTGCCTTTTCCATCGCCCTGTCGGACAGAATGGTTTATCTGGGCACGTGCCTTTTCCATCGCCCTGTCGGACAGAATGGTTTATCTGGGCACGTGCCTTTTCCATCGCCCTGTCGGACAGAATGGTTTATCTGGGCACGTGCCTTTTCCATCGCCCTGTCGGACAGAATGGTTTATCTGGGCACGTGCCTTTTCCATCGCCCTGTCGGACAGAATGGTTTATCTGGGCACGTGCCTTTTCCATCGCCCTGTCGGACAGAATGGTTTATCTGGGCACGTGCCTTTTCCATCGCCCTGTCAGACAGAATGGTTTATCTGGGCACGTGCCTTTTCCATCGCCCTGTCGGACAGAATGGTTTATCTGGGCACGTGCCTTTTCCATCGCCCTGTCAGACAGAATGGTTTATCTGGGCACGTGCCTTTTCCATCGCCCTGTCAGACAGAATGGTTTATCTGGGCACGTGCCTTTTCCATCGCCCTGTCAGACAGAATGGTTTATCTGGGCACGTGCCTTTTCCATCGCCCTGTCAGACAGAATGGTTTATCTGGGCACGTGCAACACGGAGGATTTGTGGACCAGTTCCCAGGTGACTTGTCGCGAAGTGGTTTTTGAACAGGGCGCTGAGTAGTTCTGGTTCAATTCCCGCATTGCTTCTTCCCACCTCTCTCCCCCTCCAGTTTCAGTTAAGTTTCAGTTTCATCAAGTCTGCCATATGGGTGTAGATGCGTTGTGATGCCCATGTGCCCCCTGACAAATCAGGACCAACACATCCGACTTCGGCTTGATTTTATATCAGGGTGAACGCTCTCCTAGAGTGGTTGCTGTAATGGGTTGACGAGTCCAATCTACCCGGCTATTTGTCCATAGTTGGAGACGGTTTGTCCACTGGGGTGTCCTTCTCCAGGGCTAAGAGCATATAGCGCGGCTCTTGATCGCATAATGTTCCTGTCGTGTGTATTGTCCTGTCTATATATAGGATATTTCAGTGGAGATAACAGTGCCACCTATTGTCCTGCCCCATCCTGCTAGGAACATTGCCAGTTGGTCCGGGACTGCATATTCGACCAACCAAGCCTGACTAACATCTGGGGGCATTCCCCCTGTCCGCCACCTGGGGACCCACCTGGTTGAGGGTGGTCGCCCCTTCTCCAGGCGCGCTGGTCAGACCTTCAGTACCTACCTAACATTGGTTGTGCCATTTTCGTCATTGTGTGCAGTGAGTGTACACATGTGTATGTATGGGTGTGTAGGCACGGGTCTGTGTGTGTGTGTGTGTGTGTGTGTGTGTGTGTGTGTTGTGTGTGTGTGTGTGTGTGTGTGTACGAGCGCATGTATATATGCATGATGTGCGTGTATGTGCATGCCTGAGTGTCTCCCCTTCCAGTTCGGGGCAATGTGACATGTATTGTCGCTAGTGACACTTGGAGAATTTTCAAGAAGATGAGTGATCTGGAACAAAGAAGGGGAGTTCGGCCTCCAGAGAAGGCGTGAGTGTGGTGGAGGTGGAATGGCTGGTGTTGGTTTAAGCACGTCCCCTTTATCATCTGCCGGGGAGCGATTTCGGGCGTGGGGTCATTTAGCCGGATTCTCGCAAGGAATCAAAACAACAACAACAACAACAACAAAGTAATGTGCTCGTCCGTGGCCGGCATTCTATTTTTCTACCAAGTTATGCGAAAATCGCCTCATCGCTGTTTTGGTAATCATCAAAAGTCAGTTAAAACAACAGACGCAGCTGAAAGCGTAACACATCTCTCTCTCTCTCTCTCTCTCTCTCTCTCTCTCTCTCTCTCTCTCTCTCTCTCTCTCTCTCTCTCTCTCGTTATTTTTCTCTCGCAAATGGCTCCTCCTGAAAAATGGTCAAAACAGAAAGCAAAGAAACGAAAACACGAAGGAAACGACAAAAGACAATGTCATTTGAAATATGGGTCTAGGATTTTTTCTTTGGTGCGTTGAATCGACTCTACATATTTGGAGGCTCTCTCTCTCTCTCTCTCTCTCTCTCTCTCTCTCTCTCTCTCTCTCTCTCTCTCTCTCTCTCTCTCTCTCTTCTGTTTGCGGCGGTCGTGTGTATGCTTATATGTTTGCACGCACATTTCTGTATTTGTATTTTAAAGCATGCGCGCGGACGCGCTTATGTATGTGGTGTGTGAGTGTGTGTGCGCTCTCTTGCGCGTTTGTGTGTCAGGAGGCACTGACAGGAGACGCTACATTGAAAATGCAATTTCCCAGGTGCCCTGCATTCCCTTGGGTCGCGGGCTGTTTTCATAGATGACGCTGATGTTGGGCAGGGGCGAAAGACTGAAAGAAATGCCAGAATTTGTCTGACCGTTTGATGCATATTGGATGGTGGGGATTGGTGGCGATGCTGGCTGAATAAAAAGGAAGCTAAGGAAGGGAACTCAGTTTTGCTCATATCACTTTGTCTCTGAAACTGTGGAGATCATTTGCCAGGCAGTGTTCACTGGTGTCCTTACTGACAGCTGGTCTGAAACTAGTGAATCATTTGCCAGGCAGTGTTCACTGGTGTCCTTACTGACAGCTGGTCTGAAACTGGTGAATCATTTGCCAGGCAGTGCTCACTGT
>CM065729.1:32655459-32662959 GCA_033310375.1 Conus canariensis | reverse complement strand
CTCCACCCCCACCTCCACCCCATCGTTTTGAACCTCCTCCTGGTCGCCTAACCTCACCTTCCCCGTCAATACACTGGCCCCCTATTCCTCCACCCCCACCTCCACCCCATCGTTTTGAACCTCCTCCTGGTCGCCTAACCTCACCTTCCCCGTCAATACACTGGCCCCCTCCTCATAGTGACAAGCATGGTCTCATCAATCATTCGCGGGATTCCCTTGGCTTCAATCTATTTTTCGTTTACTCATTTTTTAAACTTATTTGTTTGTTTACTTAAGTATTCATTTATTTATTCAATTATCTATTTATTCGTTTAATTGTTTATATATTCATTTATTCATTTATTCATTCATTCGTTTATTTTATTTTGTTTCTATTTACTCATTTATTTATTTTTGATTCTTATACATACATACATATAGACAGACAGATAGATAGACAGACAGATAGACAGATTTTTCTATCTTTGCCAACTCATTAATGCACTGACCGAAATATTGTTAGCCTGCACTTGTTTTCCCCCACTACTAAATCATTCAACACAATATGGTTTGATTAATCAGCTGGCAATTGCATATCTAAGGAGATCTTATTCTGCACAATTCGTGGCTGCTGTCAGCACATATGTGACGTGACCGTGATTCACTTATCAAACAGTAGAGCTGACCACCCTAGCTGTTGACACCTTGTGACCTCCGTTGCATCCTTCAATGGATCCTCAAGCATAGCCTCAAAGATTGTCTCTTACGTTTAATACTGTTTAGATAATGATTTTATTTTTTCAGCAACTTATTTCCTTACCACGCTTTCTTTTTGTTTCACTTTTACCCTTCGCTGGCTGCGTCTGGGTGCTATTGAATTCCGTTTTAAGCCTTAGTGGTGAGAATACCGCAGAATTGTAGGCTGTGGTATATCTCCCTTACATGGCAAGAAAATACAAACGGCCGTGCCTCACTTTATGGTTCGAATCAGCAAAGGAAACGCTTTGAAGCAGGAGATAGGAATGGCATTATCTTACATGGGTTATGATACGCTCGTATTGTCCAAATGTTACTTGCGAAAGATTGTATATTCTTAGCGTCAATTCTGATATTGCCATTCGCTCTAGTTCCTACAGCACATCCCCCAACCGCACGTTTTTATTATCAAAGTTTCGCTAATTGATTGAAGTAAAGATGGAAAAGTTATTATCATGCACTAGTTCTAGAGCCAGCTGGTGTTTTCGCTATGACACTGTCCAATGTATTGTCTAATTCTTTCGTATTGTTTGATTACTCACTTCTACTGTTGCGTTCTCATTTAACATCATCCATCGCTCTTTGTCGACTTTTCACTATCCAAATCCGTTACCTGGGTGAAACACAATAATACATGTCGGGGCCTCTTCTGTCTGGCATTGTCACAGCCGACCATCTTTTCTTTCGGCCAAATCGAATTGTCCATTTTTCCCCTTGGGTACGTGTCACTTCTGCAAGCTGGTGGGGACACAAAAGCGCGTGTCGTCCGTGATTGTTTTCTTTTCTCATCCTCCAACAATTCACTATCAGCTTTCTTTTTCAATTTATTCATTTCTATTCACGTAACCTTCCATGAGTTTCTCTTTCAAGGCCTTTTAGTGTAGATCCACTGGGTGTGTTTAGCACGTGGTGCAGCGGATGATGTCATCTTTCGATGGGTGAGTTGTGTTACGGGGCATGGGACTGGAAAAGACGAGACAGACTGGAGTCACACGGACTGTGACTGCCGAATGGGGAAGACGAGACAGACTGGAGTCACTCGGACTGTGACTGCCGAATGGGGAAGACGAGACAGACTGGAGTCACTCGGACTGTGACTGCCGAATGGGGAAGACGAGACAGACTGGAGTCACTCGGACTGTGACTGCCGAATGGGGAAGACGAGACAGACTAGAGTCACTCGGACTGTGACTGCCGAATGGGGAAGACGAGACAGACTAGAGTCACTCGGACTGTGACTGCCGAATGGGGAAAGCTCCTTTCTCCGCCAGCTGCTATATCCCTTGAGGTCAACTCAGACCTGGGGCGGTATGCAGATAGGCCCGATAAATCGTCTATCGAGCCGATTGCGGTAGTCGGCTCGATAATGCGGAAAAATTCTCATGCAGGAAACCACGATAGAGACCTGTCCCCCCTATAAGTTTATAGGTGGTACCTCCCTCCGATACCTCGTCTTTCGGTCCGATATCTATGTTGACAAGATGGCAGCCGCGTTTGTCGCCCTGAGAATGCAGAGACGTCGAATGTTGCGAAGAGAACGTATTTTTCGAGACAGACTGCATCCACTGGACAGATACGATGATGTCGAACTGTACTCGAAATTTAGAATCAGGCGACAAGACATTCTGCAGCTGACAGATTCAATTGCAGAGACAATTGAACTGTCCAACCGGCAGGGCAGCTTGACCCAGTGTCCGTGAAATTCGGTTTCCGCGCCCTCTTCCCCTCGGCCATTTTGCTGCTAAACTGATGAACGCATGCGCAGCGAGGGCGAAAGTTGGGGAATCCCTGCCAAGTTATTCTTAGAGCAGCCACGGATACCCGATAGTTATTGGAGGCACTGTCGGATGTCCATGCATGCCGAGCTATCGGATGAACTGTCGGACTGTTAAATTATCGGAGGTATCTGCATACCGGCCCTGGTCTTTACTTCACTATTGGACGTTCGAGTCGTGGGCATTCACCGTCCGTTGGGCAGGGACGGTGACCTTGTTGTCATTCCCCAGTCCACAAGCCGTAACTACTTTATCTTGTTTTTTGTTATTATTACGATTTGAAATTGTAAATGTTCGCTTCTTTCCATGTTTGAACAGTCTGTTCAAAAGTAATTCATGTTTCATTTAAATAGCACTTAACAGGTGCTCGTTATTGAGATTACAAATGTATTGTTGTCAGTTCGAACATGTCTAAATTGTGGCCAGTTTGTTGGCGAAGTAGTTTATCGGTTGGCAGTGAGCTTTCAAATTATCAATGTTCAATAATTTATGTTATTAGCTATCTTGGACGGGTAGCTTCGCGCTTTGCCTGTAATGAAGAGCAGGGTAGTCGGAGATTAAACTCGCCATTTTGAACCGTTTTCGAATGGAGACAATTGGGTTTTTTATGGCTGCTTGGTCGTACTTGTTTCCCTCCTGCTGCTGCGGGAGCAGCGTAAAAGAAGTTATTGGTGTCGATTTCTGAATTATTTCAAGGAGTCGATACAGTCATACTTCGGTGATTTCATACTGGTATTGTGTGTTTAGTCTTCTGTCATTAAGGCGAGTCGAGTCGCGGAACTTTGGTAGCGTTTGTACGGCATAATATAACTGGGGAGTGAGGAGTCTTCCCTGTCGCACCCCCTACCTTCTGGCCCCGCTCGTCTCGTGCTTGTTTGTTTGTCTGTGTGTCAGAAGAATTACAATATCTATGATGATTTGAATTATTGGTTTCTTTGTTTCTTTGTCATCGTTTTTTTTTTTTTTTCTTTTTTCAATTCAAACTAAAGAAACCTATTATCGTATTACTTTGTATGCGAATGGAAATGTGTGTTGTTGTTTTTTTTACTATGAAAAGAAATCCTTCATAAAAGTGATGATGTTAACTGACTTGGAAAGTCGATTGATTTATCATCATATTTCCCGTATTCGATCCGTAGGATTGGCGTTGTGTCCTTCGGAAGGACGCTTTACTCCAAGTGTCTTCACTCCACCCCAGTGAAGGTTTCCTGACAGCGGCTGGGAGATGTTAAAGGTGGTGGAAGGAGAGGGGTGTGCTTCATCTTCTAATGCCAGAAGTGGCTATGGAACCTCTACATCTTAATTGTTCTTGTTTTTTTTTCAAAACTTTTGACTACTAGATAGTCTGGCCCCATTGACTGTTACCTCTGCCCACTGACTTTTCCACTACTATGCCTACCACACTCCACACCTACACTGACAAGGACAGTCCAGGCGTTAATCGGCAATACAAGATACTGATCTGCGCCATAGGGTTTCTGTTTGCACCATGTTTCCCAGGAACAGCCTGTGGTGGGTCAGCACAGGCGAGCTGGTGCGCTGCCAGTAGCCGCCACCAGTATCTGGCGCAATTTGTGAAGAACCTTCAGCCCTGCCTGGAGTCGACAGTCCAAGAGCACCACCTTGAGTGGCATTTCCTGGACCACCCCTGGAGCCAGACCTCCACCAGGTCGAGTACGTTAAACGTTTAAAGGAACTGTCGGTTGTGTGGGGTGGAAGTGGCCTAGCCACTGGAAAGTCTGAGATGCCTGTATTATGTTTTTGTTTTTCTTCTGGAATTAAAGAAGTTGGCAATTTTGCATTTTTACCATTTGACTGTTTTTGCTTTCAAGACTGGAAAACTAATTATATGCTGTGTAGGCCCTATTATTCTAAATTATGATGTTTCTTCTATCTCTTTTCTGTGGGGGCGGGGGTGGGGTGGGGTGGGGTGGTATTTTGGATCGAGGGCTATGTTGGGACTTAGTGGTTTTCCTGGGCACTCGTGGGGGGGGGGGGGGGTATTATTTTTTTGTCCATTAGGATAGTTAGTTCTGGATAAACCTGTCTTCTTCTTTGTCCCCTCTTGCCTTCTATGCTTTCAGTCTATGCTCCCTCTCCGTAATTGGGGTCCTTCCCCACTGGGTCGTGTGAATGAGGGTATGTACATTTTTGTGGTTAAGTTGTGTATTGTCACTCTTGCCTCGTGTGGCTTGGTGGTGTCAATATTGAAGTGTTTGTTTTGCCGCGCGCGCACACTACAGAACCCCAGTCAGGATAATCCCCCCCCCCCCCCCCCCCCCCCCCCCCCGACAGACATTTTCATTTCATCAAACCTCTCTTTCCCGATTTATCTCAGTCAGCGGGAATGAAATATGATTACCAGATAGAAAAAGAAGTTTACAGAAATTTCTTTAACTAAACTAGAAGCTAATACAAATATTTGAAACGAGATGTAGAATGTTCCTGTTTGGGAGAGGACATGGGGGTGGGAGTGAAACATCAGTTTCAAAGCATTGGTCCCGTTCTTTTTCAGGCTGAAGAAGTTACCAGCAAGGGCAGGATTGCAATTACACAAGTCTGGAAAGTACAAATGAGCAAACAAGAATTGATTACATCTAGCGATGAAAAGTGACGCATGTCACTTATCTCCCCCCCCCCCCTCTCTCTCTCTCTCTCTCTCTCTCTCTCTCTCTCTCTCTCTCTCTCTCTCTCCTTATCACTTGCACATCATTGCCCCTATTTCCCAAATCTTCTAAAATGCGTGTTGATATGGTCAATTCACAACCCCTTTGCCTCTCCAAACACACACACACACACACACACACACACACACACACACACACACACACACACACACACACGTCACAAGCAGGCGCGCAAGCACGCACACAGAGAGAGAGAGAGAGAGAGAGAGAGAGAGAGAGAGATTTACAAAAAGAGACATTCACGCACATACACACGCGCTCACGCACACTCACACACACACACACACACACACACACACACACACACACACACACACACACACACACACACACACACACACACACCACACCAAGAGAGACAGACAGACAGACAGACAGACAGACAGACAGAGAACGAATGAAGGATTGATGGAGGAAAAGGACAGGACAGCGGAAGGGGAATACGGATATCAAATCATTGCACAGAGAGCTGGAAGTATAACACTTATGTAGGAGACGGATGCAATCATTAAGTTTTCGTTTTCATTATTCCGTGAAGAATTCAACAACCGATGCTAATGGTGTAATTTTCACGTTTAATCGGGTTTCCGTATTCAATCTGCTGTATTGTTTCAAACCCGATAAATGTTTATTCTATCACATACACAGACACACAAGCACACACACACACACACACACACACACACACACAAAAGACACACACACACACACACACACACACACACACACACACACACAAACACACACACACACACACACACACACACACAACATACACACACACACACGCGCGCGCACGCACGCGCACGCGCGCACACACACACACACACACACACACACACACACACACACACACACACACAAATAGCGCGCGCGTGTGCGAGCTCACACGCACCAGTGCATACTAAACTCAGTGCAAGAAGCAATTTCTTTTCATTAAAGATCATGAACAGTATTTGGATCATTTAACCGTTAAGGGATAGAGGTGTATTAAAACCAAAACAAGACATTTCCATTTTGTCAATGTGTGCGTGTATGTGTGTTTGTGTGAGTGTGTGTGTGTGTGTGTGTGTGTGTGTGTGTGTGTGTGTGTGTGTGTGTGTGTGTGTGTGTGTGTGCGTGCTTGCGTGCGTGCGCGCGCGCGTGTGTTTATGTGTGTGTGTGTGTGTGTGTGTGTGTGTGTGTGTGTGTGGTGTGTGTGTGTGCGTGTGTGCCCTCGCGTGTGTGTGTGTGTGTGTGTGTGTGTGTGTGTGTGTGTGTGTGTGTGTGTGTCTGTGTGTGTGATTAAAACACTTTTGTTAAACTTTAAGGAATTTCAGCTCTTATGTTATTCTTTTTTTTGCGCAAAAGTAAAACCAGTTTGATCTTTGATTCTGAGATTTTTAAAAAAATATGCTATGGAAAAAATCCAAATTGAATTCTGCAAAATGTTTTTGGGAGTTGCAACATTAATCTCGGGGAATGTGGTAGATATCCTATCAACATTGACACATGTATTCGACTTGTGAAATATTGGTGCAGATGTTTGTAGAGCATTGTTTTGGATATCCCAAAACAATGCTCTGAAATGATGCAAATGTATGATCATTTTGTTAGAAAAAAAACAAAAACTGGGTTACTCGTGACACATTCAATATTGTCCACTTCCGGCTTTGAATATGTATGGCAGATGCAGAATGTGGGGAATGCTTCTTGTTTTATTGATCTGCTCAAACAACGATCGAAGGATTCGTTTTATCAAGACTGGCATTCTTCGCTTTCATAATAACTTGACTGTTGTATCAGTCAGAGACAGTGATGACCAGTTACGTGAGTCAGTTAAACGCTCGCGAGCATCGTCGTCTTTTGTGTCTGTTTAGATGCCATCGGTTACCTCTGAATAGTATGTGTCACTCGACTCAACAAATCATTCATCCATTTTGTAAACAGTGTGACAGATATTGTACTGAAGATTTATCTCATTTCATGTTAATATGTCCCAACTATTCTACACTTCACAGAAAATCCATACTCTTGTATATTATCGTTTTCCGTCAGAATTAAGATATAGTTACTAGGTAGAAATATGTCAAGTGAACTGTAACTGTTGCAGTATATATAACTGAATCCTTAAATAAAGGAAGGGAAACCTCTGTCTATAGCTGATTCGTACGGTTAACATTTACTTGTGATGCAAAAGCATTTTGCCGTGTCTTTCTTGCTTGTGTGTGTGTGTGTGTGTGTGTGTGTGTGTGTGTGTGTGTGTGTGTGTGTGTGTGTGTGTGTGTTCTTTTTTGTCATTATACCTTTCCAAAACTCACCTA
>CM065729.1:32625459-32652959 GCA_033310375.1 Conus canariensis | reverse complement strand
CCTCTCTCTCTCTGTTTTGTGTTCAGTATACGTTTCCTCGTGTTCATGACCGATGTTGTTCTCGTTTTGGTTGTATCTTGCATTGTATGTAAAACATCCCCCCCCCCCCCCCCCCCTTAATGAGGGGCTATGGCGTTTTTGTTTGGATAAATTCTCTCTCTCTCTCTCTCTCTCTCTCTCTCTCTCTCTCTCTCTCTCTCTCTCTCTCTCTCTCTCTCTCTCTCTGTTTACTTGAAGTTTGTCTGTGTTTTAAATGTCTGTGCATTTTAAAGGTAATAAAACGTATTTGTGTCAATGAATGAGCAACACGCGTGAATATGTGGGCGTATTCTCCCGCGGGTGCTCTGTTGTGCATGGGTATTGATGTTTACGAGTTGTCTCTCCCTGTTTTGCTGGTTCAGCTCAGATTCAGAGAAAGAAATAGCTGTATGCAGAGGAAAAGGATAAGAGGGAATGTGCGCGCGTAAGTGTGTGTGTGTGTGTGTGTGTGTGTGTGTGTGTGTGTGTGTGTGTGTGTGTGTGGTGTGTGTGTGTGTGTGTGTGTGTGTGTGTGTGTGTGTGCTCGCGCGCGCGCGCGTGTGTGTGTGTGCATGCACACGCATGCGTGTGGATGGGTGCATGCGCATGTGTATGCATCTGTATTTGTACGTGTCTGTTCACTGGATGTAGAGGGTGTGAGGGGTAGGCCAGGGTAAGGGGAGAGGGGCGAATGAAAAAGGGACTGGGGAGGATGAGGGGAGTGAGAATATTAACAAGTGTTAAAGGTAGGGGTGAAGTAGGGATAGGATTAAGAATGGCTTTTCGTCTTCAATTTCTCGCATAACCAGCAACATGTAACTGCTGTTTTGTGTTTTGCGTTTAGTTAACTGTGTCTTCAACAGATTTCCTTTGCGAGAAGTAAACTTTATGAAACAACATTTAAAAACGGCCGCTTTATTTTCACAATCTTCCCGTAAATCGGTTAGAAAGAAAAACATGTCAATATCAAAATAACAGCTTGTTGTTTTGCGTTACATGACATGATTATCACTCTGTCACATTTCTGCCTTTTTGAACATTTGGAAATGCTTCATCTGATAAGCTATCTTGATAGAAAAAATGCGAGTTAAAAAAAAAACAGATTTTAAGCAACAACGCATAAAACAAATGTATTCAAAGGCAGTGTACGAGTAGTTACCGCTAATGTGATGTCTAGGCACTGCACTCAATACGTTTAGATTTTTTTAACATATACATATTGTGTTCCAATCATGGACCATGATTCTTTTAGAAAACTGACTTCGGAACACGAAAGGGAAGCAGATCATTTTTCAAAGAATCGTCACGATAAATGTAAACATTTGCGGACCCGAAGTAAAACGCGCGACCGTATGTAAATCTAACCATTAACCTTGATTCGTCTTGTTCTTCTCTGCTGTCGCAGCCCATGGACACTGGTCTTCAGGTTAAAGCGGGTGGTCCTTTCTTCTCAGATCAGACAGCTTTTCTGGGAAAACGGGGGGCACCGTCTGTCTCCTGTCTCAGCCCCTGGAAGGCCACACAGTTCTACAGAGTGGTGGGCATCGGCTCTCTCTCTCTCTCTCTCTCTCTCTCTCTCTCTCTTTTCTCTCTCTCTCTCTCCTCTCTCTCTCTCTCTCTCTCTCTCTCTCTCTCTCTCTCTCTCTCTCTCTCCCTTGTAGTGTGTGCTTCCTGGTCTGCTTCTTTCACATGCACACTGCTGACTTGGAATCAGGAAGACAGTGGTCAGTAATCACATCATGTATGTATTAAATATTAATCAGGAATGACACTAAATATCAAAATCACTCATGAAATATAAAGGTATCTGTAAACAGTCATTCGAAATAAATAAAACACTGACCAATAACAGACAGGAAAGGCAGTTTATAAATACTGGGACAGTATTATTTAACCAAACCACAAAGTTTAAAACTTACGCTTGTTTGCGCGCGCGCGCGTGTAAGTGTGTGTGTGTGTGTGTGTGTGTGTGTGTGTGTGTGTGTGTGTGTGTGTGTGTGTGTGTGTGTGTGTAATTAGCCAGAGAAGATTTCTGTTAACAGAATCGAAGGCCTTTTCAAAATCAATCAAAGCTCCATATAATTTTCGATCAAAGAAAGAAAACTAGAGCCAGCAAGGTGTAAATGTCGTCAACAGTCGAGTAACCCTTTCTTAACCCCAGCTTGATAATCCCTGTAATATTATTTCCTCAATCCATTCTTGCAGTCTGTTATTCATCATCATCCCAGTCATTTTACTACTAATCTTACTACGAGAAATACCCCTGTAACTGTTTGGATTATAAGCATCACCTTTTCGTAAATAGGCACAAATATCGATTCTGACCAACAATCTGGGGAAACACCATTATCAAATAAATTGTTGAATAACTTTAGATAGAACTGCACAACACTGGCAGAATAATTAAGCAGCTCATCAATGATTCCGTAAGATCCGCTGTTTGCAATGTTTTTGTTTGTTTGTTTGTTTTTTTAGTTGCTAGTAATACTTCCTCTTCACTAATGGGACGATCGATTCACATAAACACCAGAGTCATCTTCAAGCACCTCTTGGTCTGGTTGAACATCACCGCTGGATTGTAACAATGCTTGAAAATGCTGAAACCACATGTCGACTGCAATGTTACTATTTCTTGACCGTTTTCTTTGTGGCAATATCCTGTGGACAACATCCCAAAACTCTTTCTGAGACTTTACAGATGTAAAAGGCTTCTCTGTTATTGATTTGTTGAACTCTTTCTCTTTTCCCTTTTGTACATGTTTATTTTCACTCCTAGCTATCTCACAGGCAGTCCTGTCTGTGTCTTCCAACGAACGACGACTAATTCTCAACAGCCTCCTGGTCTTTCTTTTCTTAACAACACATTCTTAATCATTCCAGTAATTTGACGCTCTCGTTCATAACATGCACACGTTAGTTTGTTTGTTTTTACATTCATTCAACACTTTCAGTTAAACATTCGTTAAACGTTTTAGAGAATTTAGAGCAGAATGAATTAAACACACACGCGCGCGCGCGCACGCACGGACGCACGCACGCACGCACGACGCACACAAACAAACAAACACACACACGCTGAGTCTACTGTCCCGTATACAAAAGCATGAGGTTGAAAAAGGTTTCTACAAAGGTAGCAACTAATTTGAAACTCCTCCGCCCCTTTCATTGAGCATATATAAGTTCTTACCTTCAGTGGGCAAAGTCTGAATGAGTCTGTCTTCACGTTGCACGGGCATAGTAAAGCAGTTGTCATCTCGACAGAGGAGAAGGGACGGAAGATCAGAACGAAGGTTGAGCCACTTTGGAGGCAGATCTTTCAGGTTCATCCTTCCGTCTGTACACACAGCTAGGCCAGCTTTAACGTCCACGTCCACCTGTGGTGACATTGTATAGGGGAACAATTTTCCCAAGAGAGTGAGGGGAAGGGCTCTACCTGAAAGTAGGGTATATGTAATACACCATGCCATCAGAACAACAAGATTGGTTGTAACGATTGGTAACAAGCGGTGTGTATGTGTGTGTGTGTGTGTGTGTGTGTGTGTGTGTGTGTGTGTGTGTGTGTGTGTGGGGTACGCGCGCGTGTGCAAGTGCGTGCGCGCGCGCACTTGTGTATGTGTGTGTGTCCTTCATTTGACGTCTATCCACTATTCGTGATATTAGACAAGTGTGTGTGTGTGTGTGTGTGTGTGTGTGTGTGTGTGTGTGTGTGTGTGTGTGTGTGTTTTGTGTGTGTGTGTGTGTGTGTGTGTGTGTGTGTGCGTGCGTGCACGTGCGTGCGCGCCCACTTTTTTGTGTGTGTATGTGTGTGTGCGTGCGTGGTGTGTGTGTGTGTGTGTGTGTGTGTGTGCGCGCGCGCGTGCGCGCGCGCATGTGTCTGTGTGTATGTGTGTGTGTGTGTGTGTGTGAGAGAGAGAGAGAGAGAGAGAGAGAGAGAGAGTGTGTGTGTGTGTGTGTGTGTGTGTGTGTGTGTGTGTGTGTATTCACCGTGATTCTTGGAGCTTGACCATCAACTCGGTCAGCCAGGCACCTCAATCCAGTGTCATCCTCCAGGCATCATTTTAAGGAATAAGCCTTAAACCAAAATCACTAACGGGGGACTTGACTTCCGCTCACCGAAGTAGTCGGACGTGTCTGACGAGAGCTCCGCAACACGACAGGCTTTGAAGTCTTATTTGTTACCTCCATGTTCTGCAGTCTGTGAACTAAGCTGTTTCTTATCTGGAATATGTGAATGGAACTATTGTGCGGGAACAACTGACTTTCTTTCTGTGGAGACTGCGACATGGTGTGTTAGCTTTCTGTGTGGCAAGATGGAGTGATGCAGATGTTAGCGGTGAGGTGAGCGTGGCGCTATAGTTTTTTTCCCCCTTCTATTTCTCAAGAGATGAACAATTAAGATTACCAAGACGCAACATTTATTAAACCTAAGATGTACAATGGCAGGAGAATACATGAAAAATGACCTCCACCATTTCTAGATATTTTACGGGAAGAGGAGGTGAAAAGCGGAAACCGTCTTCGTCGTCGAGTGAAGTGAGTACCCCCAGCCCGAGTCAAGAGAGCAGAACCATGAGCAAGAAACAGAAGCAGGATTTAGACAGTAGCGTAGATGACATGACAATGCAAGAAACTCTGTGCGAAATCGAAGTGGCTCTGACGAAGCTGTCCACGAAGGAGGATGTTCATCAGCTGAGAGAGGAGATGGAGAGACTTAGAACTTCAATGACAAACAGGATTGAAGTGCTAGAGAGCAATGTTATGGACCTACAAAATGAAAATGACAAACTTTCCTCAGAGGTTTCCAAAACTCGCGCGGAGAATGCAGAACTTAAAGCGCAACTGGCCGAGATTTCGAAAGAAACCAGCTCTCTTAGAAGTGTGCAAAACGACAACGAACAACACGACCGGTCGTGGAACGTACGTGTGTACGGGATCAGAGAGGCGCAGGAGGAGACAGCGGAGGACTGTGTCAAGAAATGTGTTGAGGTGTTTTCTTAAAAACTTGGCGTCTCTGTGTCGGCAGCTGATGTGGAGGTGGCCCACCGGTCGGGGAGGATGTCCACGGGAGGCGCGAGGCCGCGCCCCATCATTCTTCGCTTTTTTCACGGAGGAAGCGCGGAGAGGTGTTGACCGCCCGGAGAAAATTGAAACAGACCGGAGTGACTGTAGCAGAGGACTTGACCCAGGCCAACTACAAGCTGTTGAAGAAAGCCAGTGCCCACTCTGCACGTACGAAATTTCAATTCATCATCTTAACTCTGGCGGCCATAGTATTTATCACAACACCGGCATTCTCAAATTTCCTAGTTTCTGTCCACCCAAAAATGATTTTTTTTTAATTATCAGTACCTAAGCTCAGCTAAGACAGAATAAGACGATTGTACAGAGGGCGTATTATTCGCGGGCCAGCATCATGATAGAAAGATTCATGACCCTAAACTGTACTCATTAAAGGCAGGAAGCTGCAAAGTTGCACTCATTTAATGCCATGGCCACAGGCTATATGTACAATCACCCATATAAACGTCTTTCTCGACAGAGTGTGTGTGTGTGTGTGTGTGTGTGTGTGTGTGTGTGTGTGTGTGTGTGTGTGTGTGTGTGTTTGAGATGGACGAAAGAGAGAGAGAGAGAGAGAGAGAGAGAGGTTCCTTCTTGGCACTCACGCGTAGCTCTCTCTCTCTCTCTCTCTCTCTCTCTCTCTCTCTCTCTCTCTCTCTCTCTCTCTCTCTCTCTCTCTCCTTCCTTTGTGCCTGTATCTTGTTTGCATAAACTCTGAGTGCCATCATAAAGAAAAAGACGCTGATCCAGCCGGAGCAAAGAGGATCTGCAGGTAGCGGAAGGGCATGGAGGAAGCGATCTGCAGGTAGCGGGAAGGGGCATGGAGGAAGCGATCTGCAGACAGCGGGAAGGGGCATGGAGGAAGCGATCTGCAGACAGCGGGAAGGGGCATGGAGGAAGCGATCTGCAGGTAGCGGGAAGGGGCATGGAGGAAGCGATCTGCAGGTAGCGGGAAGGGGCATGGAGGAAGCGATCTGCAGGTAGCGGGAAGGGGCATGGAGGAAGCGATCTGCAGGTAGCGGGAAGGGGCATGGAGAAGCGATCTGCAGGCAGCGGGAAGGGGCATGGAAGAAGCGATCTGCAGGTAGCGGGAAGGGGCATGGAGGAAGCGATCTGCAGGCAGCGGAAGGGGCATGGAGGAAGCGATCTGCAGGTAGCGGGAAGGGGCATGGAGGAAGCGATCTGCAGGTAGCGGAAGGGGCATGGAGGAAGCGATCTGCAGGTAGCGGGAAGGGGCATGGAGGAAGCGATCTGCAGGTAGCGGGAAGGGGCATGGAGGAAGCGATCTGCAGGTAGCGGGAAGGGGCATGGAGAAAGCGATCTGCAGGCAGCGGGAAGGGGCATGGAGAAAGCGATCTGCAGGCAGCGGGAAGGGGCATGGAAGAAGCGATCTGCAGGTAGCGGGAAGGGCATGGAGGAAGCGATCTGCAGGCAGCGGGAAGGGGCATGGAGGAAGCGATCTGCAGGTAGCGGGAAGGGGCATGGAGGAAGCGATCTGCAGGCAGCGGGAAGGGGCATGGAGGAAGCGCGGGGATGTCCAATGGATAGTTGACACAGGCTGTCTGTTTACCGTTGCCATAGGCCCTACTTGTTTGCGTCGTGTTGCCTTGGGCCTGTTTCACTGGGGAAACCCTGCCACAATGGAATGCACGCCTCTGATTGGATCCTGTCTCTGTATGTTGCTTTTTCCTGACAATAATCTGCATTAATCTTCCTGTATATCTTCCTTTCCGTTCTCCTTTCCCTTTTTTTCTTCTTCTGTTTTCTCTTCTGTCAGTCTTCCATTCTTCCTTTCATTTTCTTTTCATTCTATCCTCCCGTTCCCCATCTTTGGTACCTGTTTTCTTTCTTTCCATTTCTTTGTGTTGGTCTTCTCCCTCTTTCACTCTGTCCTTTCTGTTTAATCTTTCTTTCCATCCCCCTCTCCCCCTCCCCCCTGCCCACCCCCCCCCCCCCGTCCTCTCTCTCTCTCTCTCTCTCTCTCTCTCTCTCTCTCTCTCTCTCTCTCTCTCTCTCTCTCTCTCTCTCGATGGAGCACACAGCGGAAATCGTGCAATGTTCATGCAGAGGTCTTACGTGTCTGCTTTCAGTCGGTTGAAATATAATTTGATGTGCGTTTGGCCAGACCTATAGGTGATATTGCTAATTTTCCGAGCCAATGTTTTTGTAATTGTATGTATTGTGTTTTTGATCATCCCTGGTCCTCACTCCTCTATTCTCCCTCTCCGTCTCCCCGCCATCCTTCTTTTTGTGTCTGTATTGTGGCCTGTACAATAAACACTCGGAGTCGGACCTTCTCTCTCTCTCTCTCTCTCTCTCTCTCTCTCTCTCTCTCTCTCTCTCTCTCTCCTCTCTCTCTCTCTTCCTTCTTTGTGTCTGTATTTTGTTTGAATAAACTCTGAGTGCCATCACAGACAATTACACTGCTGGTGTTAACTCGTTGAGGAAAGCCTAATGCATGTATGCCCAGGATCGGGCACACTGTTTACATTTTGGTAAAAAGTGCCTTATGGATAATGATAGTAAAACCCCAGATAATAACATAATTGACGTCAACTTAAAACGGATCTTTTACTCGAAAGTAAATATCAGGAGCACAGTTTGTTTGGCTGAATCGTCTGAATAGTTCTCTCTCTCTCTCTCTCTCTCTCTCTCTCTCTCTCCTTCTCTCTCTCTCTCTCTCTCTCTCTCTCTCTCTCCAGTGACATTCACTTTCTAAAAAGTCGTTTGTAAGATTAACACATGCTGTCAATAATAAATAGAGATATATCAGTCTAAGCGCTGTCCTCAAACGCGCATGGCTGTTTTTGCGTGCACGCGCTCTTGCACAATATTCAAGCGCTAACGCAGATAGATATCGCCACGCGCATTACGTCTGCATATAGACATGCATGTGCATACTATACAAGGTGTGGTAGGCAGTAGTTTGTCTCTCTCGTTCTTTGTTTGCTGGGCACTCGACAAGTGACGGCGGGTTGGATTAAAATGTAGGCCAACGTCTGTACACACTTGTCCAGAAGCTTTCTTCAGGACCATCTGAGCAATTGAAGCCCCATGGCTTCGAAGGCGGGGTGTAGGCCTCAATCATTGACTGTTCTGTACTCAGTGCCCAAACAATAATCAAATTAGGCGTTAAACACAACTACAACCCCGTAGCTGAAGGCAGTTGACCTGGGCACCACTGTCACCCATCTTCACCAGTTCCAGACCTCATCTATTTCAATCCCGCCACCATTCATTTTGGTCAGGATTTGGTAACGGGGTGGAATATCATGCAAATAAAATTAGCTGACAGTCACGACGTGTCATCTCCGCCAAGCCCTGTCTGAGCCACTGGGCAGATAGATTCCACCTCTGCAGGAGGAGCTGTCTGCTTGATCTAGTGGTCTGTATCCCTGGAGAAAACGGTACACGTTGGAACGCTTGGAGCTGGTCGGAGTGGCTTCTATCTCGATGAAGAAGACGGGAGGGGGTGGGGGCATCTTTGGAGTTTATTGATTTTCATCAGTTAATGAAGAGAGGCAGGTATTGATAAACGCCGTTTCAGTCTCTCATCGTCTGACTAATGACTGACTGACTGACTGACTGTCTCTTTCTCGTCTGTTTTTCTCGTTTCCTTCTCGGTCAGGCTGTCTGGCTGGCTACCTAGCTGTCGCTCACCCCCCCCCCTCATCTCTCTCTCCCACCACCACCACCATACCAAGAAAAAAAAAAAAAACAATGATGATTACCCCTATTACAAATGAAAATGTTGAGCCCATTGGAGAACACACACACACACACACACACACACACACACACACCGCCGGACAACACACACACACACACACACACAACACGTACACCCCCCTCCTCCTCTCTCTCTCTCCCTCTCTCTCTCTCCACACACACACCAACACACACACACACACACACACACACACACACACAGAGGAGAGAGAGGAAGAGAGAAGAGGGAGAGACACACACACACACACACACACACACACACACGTAATCTCTCTCTCTCCTCTCTCTCTCTCTCTCTCTCTCTTCGCCACACACACACTCACCACACACACACACACACACACACACACACAATACACGCGCGCGTGCGCGCGCACTCACACGCACACGTCACAACCTCTCTCTCTCTCTCTCTCTCTCTCTCTCTCTCTCTCTCTCTCTTCTCTCCCCACTCACAACACACACACACACACACTCACCACCCTTTCTCTTAAACACACACACACACACACACACACCACACACATCCTCATCACACACACACACACACAACACACACACACACACACACACACACACACACACACACACACACACACACACACACACACACACACAAAAGATCAAACAGGTCAAATCAACACAGCCATTTACATTCACCGAGATCTTGATTTCATCCAGCTCAAATCGCCAGCCCTCAAAATATTCCATTCTTGAATCTGTACCGCTACTGTTAAATTTAATCGAGATCTTATCACTAATATGGTTTCTGTATACCTCCCAAAGGGACCAAATGAAGAAAGTACGGAATGGTTGCGTTCTCTTCCAAACCATGAAAAATGGGTCATAGGGGGGGAGTTAATGCTCATTCACCACTGTGGGAGAAAGATGGTAATAAGATCACAAGTCACCGTTTTGTTGAAAATGTTGTAGATTCGAATATGTATCTGCTAAATGATGGTAGCATAACCAGAATACCTGACATAGAAGATCACAAACCATCAGCAATAGACATATCTCTCATATCTCCTCAACTAGCTCCAGACTGTGTTTGGGAATGTGATTCGGATCCTTTAGGTAGTGACCATTTTCCGATCAAAATAACATTAAATGAAAAGCTAGACCCTGTTGTTCCTTCGGACGATAAAATCCGCAACTATAACTACAACCGAGCAGATTGGGATAAATTTGCAACTATTCTTAATTCATCTAATATGATCCCTCCAAATGAAAATATCAATTGTGCATAGATCACTTTGTCAAATCAGTATTATTTGCTGCTGACAATTCCATTCCTAAATGTTCATCTCATGTCTTGCATAATATGCAGGAAACAGCTGGTGGACTGATGAATGTGCACATGCGAAAGAAGAAAAGAAAGCTGAAATACAAAATTATCTGATAACTAGATCTCCTTCAAACACAAAAAATGAAAGAAGCAAAGTGAGCTTTCAACAGAAAAATAGCCCGTGCTGAACGATTATATTGGTCAGATTACAGTTCAATAGAAATCACCTCATCAAAAGATCTCCAAAAGGTATGGAAGAAAATACGTAGTATGAAACATGGTGACAAATTCTCAAAATGTCGTATATCAATTGATAACAACAGACTCCGACTGCTGCTCAAAAAGCTGAGAACTTTGCAGATTTGTTCTCTTTTAACAGCAGGTAGAAAGTCTCTCACCCAATTCAAACTGTATAGGGAAGAACAGGAAACAAAATACGAGTATAGAGATCCAGATCCTGATAATAGTCTCTCATCAATGCCCCATTACACTCGCTGAAGTTCAGGAAACTATTTCGTCATTGAGTACTAAAAGAAAGTCTGTCGGCCTCGATAATGTTTCAAATGAAATGTTGAAACACTTGCCGGAGAGATGGATTCAGTATCTATTTAAATTGTTTTCGAATTGTTGGAATGATGGAGTTATGCCAGATTTATGGAAACAGTCAATAGTTGTTCCAGTACATAAAAACGGAAAACCAAGAACAGGTCCGCATAGTTATAGGCCAATTGCTCTCACTTCTCATACTGGTAAACTGATGGAAAAAATCATAACTGTAAGATTGCTTCATTACTGTGATAAGAATAATATAATTCCAAACAATCAGGCAGGGTTTCGCTCAGGTAGGTCTACAATTGATCACTGACTAAAACTTTCAACAAATATCAACGACAATTTGCTCGCCGACAAAATGTTATTGCTACTTTCTTTGATATAAAACGAGCGTACGATCAAGTATGGCATTCACAACTACTGCTGAAACTTAAAACCAATGGGATTTGGGGCGTATGTATCAGTTTATTAAAGATTTTCTATGTAATAGGTCAATACAAACAAAAGTGGATCACTCGTATTCCACTTCAAGAAATCTACATATGGGAATTCCTCAAGGCTCACTTATTGCTCCATTTCTTTTCAATTTACTGATACATGACCTGCCTCAAGTACTGTCAAAACATACAGCTGTAGTACAGTATGCAGATGATATATGTATGTGGACGGATGCTAATATAAAGAACAGTACTCCTGTTAGAAAACTGAAGCACATTCAAACCCTGTACCAATGCGAATTAGACAAAATAAGTCATTATATGACCCAGAATGGTCTAAGTTTCCTGTTGATAAAACCACATGATGTTTTTCAGTGCTGGTAATTCTCCCAGAAAATTGCCGAACTTTCATATTGATGGAAGCGAACTTCAGTTTAAAGATACAGTAAAATTCCTAGGTGTATTTTTCACTGCAAAACTTTCGTGGAAAATTCATATAAAAAATACTTAAAAGCTAGAAAGTGTTTAATAATATTCTCAAAATTGTTAGTAGGCACTATTGGGGTCAAGACACTCCATGTTTGAGTCACCTCGCGACAGCTCTAGTCAGGTCAAAACTCACATATGCACAGGAAATATATTTTACGGCTCCAAATTATTTACTGAAGAAATTGCAATGTGTGGACTCAAAGGCGTATAAATTATGCCAGAATTGGGTATACCTGTTCATGCTCCAACTCTAGCTACACATAAAGAAGCAGGAGTTATACCTCTAGATGATTATCGCAGGCTAGCTATTGCTAAATATGTTCTAAGAAGTAGCTCTGTTGATCATTTTAATGAAGTAGAAAGAACATTAAGATCCGATATTCACTTTCCGAAAAGGGCAAGAGAAATAAAATCACTGACAACAATTGCCACTTACACTTCAGACATTCAAAGTAAATCAGGATTAAACGATAAAGATATACGTAGGTGCCCGCCATTCTCTCCCATTCCTTCATGGGAATAATGAAAGCAAATTGTGATGTTGACTATGGTATTTGGGAAAAAGAAAATAGCCCTCACTATGCAGCATTTTCTTTTCGATCGCATGTTGAAGCTCTATATCCGAACCATTTGGAGGTATATACAGCCGGTTCAGTGATAAATGATGGAATGCTGGTGCTGGATTTGTTATTCCTGGCTTAAAGAAAGAACAAGCTTATCATGTTGGAAAAGCCATTCCATTTTCTCTGCAGAGCTGGTAGCTATTCTCATGGCCTTAAGGTATATTGCAAACCTTCCCATGATTATATTACGAATTCTTTTGTGTGTTGATTCAAGATCTGTTTTACTGTCGCTAACTTCAACTAAGCTAAAGGAAAGAGCTGACATTATAATTGAAATAAGGCATCTTGTTAATTTTCTAATGCAAAAAGGTTCTGATGTAATTTTTTGTTGGGTCCCTTCTCATTGTGGTGTCCAAGCAAATGATTGGGCAGATAGAATGGCAAGGAAAGGTGCAAGGAATGCAAATGGCTGCACAACTGTAAAGATTCCATTATCTGTAAAAGAGGGATATCATCTTCTGGAGGCAGTCTATAAAAAAGCCAGCCACAATGTCACAACTTTTGACAGTAAAGACTCCTTATTGCAAAAAGTTATTAATAATGAGCCGCGAGAAGTTAGCTCTTTATGTTACAGACTGAAACTCAATGCGTTAAAATGCAAACATATAAACGACATTAGGTGTGCCTGTGGAGAGAGAATGTTAACGTTCCATATTTTATTCTATTGTCCGTTCACAAAGCAATATTTGCCCGATTATCTGGCAGTCAAAAACAATACTAAAGATGACGATCTCAAAGCCATTATTGATAATCAATCACTTCTTATCACAGCAGCTAAATCTCTTCGGAGTCCTATAGGAACAGCTCTGTAGTTTGCTCGTTTTGAAAACTAAAAAAATTTAAATTATAGGTATTGTTTATTGATGTTTATTTCTGTCAAACAGGGTATTACGTTGATGGGGGATATGAAATGACGGGGTATTCCTATTTGTGATAAAATACTTATGTCATTCAGGATGATTTCAAGATCCGTCTAAAAACACTATTTTGTGAAAAGACGCTAAATCAAACAAAACAAAACAAAACACACACATACACACCACAGAGAGAGAGAAGGAGTGAGTGAGAGAGAGAGAGAAAGAGAGACAGAGACCGAGAGACATGGAGAGAAAGAGAAACAGAGGCAGAGACAGACAGAGAGAGATAGAGAGAGAGACAGACAGAGAGATGGACAGACAGAGGTGATAGAGAAGACAGATAGACAGACACACGGACAGACAGACAGATCGAGTTGAGCTCAGATCTAGTGGAAGCAGGATGCATTTTGGCGAGCTCTGCTGAAGCAGAGTAAAGCAAAGCATTTTTGTTTTCAAATTTTGCAAGTTCTGAAACAAAGTTGCAAGTTAATGGCAGTCACAATATAACATGGCAAGCGGTGTCTGATTCACCTGGACTTTTCATCATTTCCTACAGATGTGTGCCCGAGAGAGGGCCGTCTTGAGACTTCCTGTGGTGTGGGTGAGCGGTTGTATGGCCGTGATGCGGGTGTTTTGGTCACCATTTTTGCTTCAGTGTGGAGATGTTGGAACCAACCCAGGACCCCAGTCTTCAAAATCTACAAAGTAATCAAGAAGGACAGGAAACTACGCCCAGCCTTCTGGAATATGTATCAGGCGAAACTCATCTTCCGGTTCTGGACCTACTTTTGCTGATGTGGCGAATATGCTGCCCAAAACGGATTAGAGAATGAACAACATTCTTGCATGTCGGCTGGAAAAATGGACAACATTCAATATAGTCAGTTTCAGTTTCAGTTTCATCAAGGAGGCGTCACTGCGTGCGGACTAGTCCATTTACGCTACGCCACATTCTTTACGTTTTGAGACCACACTACGCATGATTTAAAGCTGATAGATATATGAATTGATATATAAGATGAGAGAGTTTAAGAAGAGGTTCTCGTGGCTACGACTGAGCAGATGTCCGAGACCTACGCATTAGCCCAACGTGCTGGTCAGACCTTGAGTACCTCCCTGACATTGGTTGTACCATTTTTATCATTGTATGTGTGTGTAATGAATGCATACATGTGTGTATATGGATGTGTAGGCCCATGTGTGTGTGCGAGCGCATGTGTGTGCGTGCATGATGTACGTGTATGTGTATGCATGTGTGTGTGCGCGTGTGTGTACGCACACGTGTGTGCGCACGTGTGTGTGTGTAAGTGTGCGCGTGCGCGTACGTGTGTGTGTGTGTGTGTGTGTGTGTGTGTGTGTGTGTTTGTGTGTGTGTGTGTGTGTGTGTACGTGTGTGTGCGTGTCCAGAAGTGCATATGCAAACATACACACACACAACACACACACACACACACACGCGCGCGCGCGCGCGCGCGCGCGCGCGCGTGCCCACACACACACACATACACAGTGATATTCCACACACACACACACACACACACACACACACACACAAGCGCGCGTGCGCGCGCACGCACGCACATATACACACGCGCACGCACACATATATACACACGCATGTGCGTACATGCGCTCGCTCTACTCGCACACATATGCACATGCGTGCATGCACACATCCACATCCACACGCGTGCGCACGTACTCGTATACACATGAGCGAGTACGCGCATACGCATACACACATGCGCATACACCCACATACAGACACACACACACACACACACACACACACACACACACACACACACACACACACACACACACATGTACACATACAAAAGCAGATACGTGCGTGTGCTCACACAAGCCCACATGCGCGTGTGTATGTGTGTGTGTGTGCGTGCGTGCGCGCGCAGGCGCGCTTGTTTGTTTGTGTGTGTGTGTGTGTGTGTGTGTGTGTGTGTGTGTGTGTGTGTGTGTGAATATCACTGTGTGTGTGTGTGTGTGTGTGTTGTGTGTGTGTGTGTGTGTGTGTGTGTGTGTGTGAAATTCATGTGTAGAAGAGGACTTAGGATCAAGAACAAGAACAAGAACATCGAATACAACATACACGTGTACGCGCATGCATGTGCGGGGGCACACACACACACACACACACACACACACACACACACACACACACACACACACACACACTCACTCACACACCAATAAGAACAACAACCCTTTCCCACTCACGCACACACATGCACACACACGCGCGCGCACACCTACACACACGCACACGCGCGCGCGCGCGCGCGCGCGTCGCACGCACGCATGCACGCAAGAACACTCACACACACACACATTTACTCACTCTCTCAAACACACACACACACACACACACACACACACACACACACAAGCATACACACACACACACACACAACACACACACACACACACACACACACACACACACACACACACACACACACACACATACACTCACACACACTCACACACCAAGGCTTGCACACTCACGTCTGTGGACTCTCTAATCACATCTGCATCTCCCCATTGATGAACACAAACCAGGACACACACGTCTAGAGTATGCGCTGGGGGCTCTGAGAGACTCAAAGTCTTATCTCATTTGACATGTGTTTGATCATTTGTGTCTGTTATTGGAAAGGCCTAGTCTGAGATGGCCCCAATCCCTAGGAGTCTTCGCAGTGTTGGCCTTGAGATTATTCCAGTGTTTGTTTGGTTGATGATGTTTCTTGCTCTTTCCTTAAGTCTGGATGTGCGGCCACTTCCTCTCTTGATGTTCAGATCTGAAAGATGGTCTATGGCATAGCGGCTTTGCTCTTGTTTGCTTAAGTGCTTCAGATTTCTTATCACATCAGATCGGCCAAGCTGTAATCCACTTATCGTTGCCTTGCCAGCCAGTGTGTCTGCTCTCTCGTTTCCTTTAACTCCTGCACGCCCAGGGCAGTATATCAATATGAGTCTCTCCAATGGAGTTTTACGCATTACTTCATGCCAAGCAGGGCTTCCCATTCCACTCTTCACTTTTTGAAGTAGATTCATGGAGTCAGTCAGTATCATAGCGTGATACAGTCGGTAGAGATGGCGCTGTTCAATGCCTTTAGCTGATATTGCTTTCATGGCAGATATGCCTTTCTTGCATTTAAGAACAATATTCTCAACATTCTTTCTAAAGGTTAGCATTCTGTCAAAGCCTACATATGAATGGCGTAGGTTGTCGGTTGATTCAATTGGTATTCCACTGAATGAAACTAGTGAGGGTACTTGTCTGGAAGTTTTGTTGTGGAGATTGTAGATTAATATCTGGGCTTTCGTAGAGCTGATGGACGATCCAGTTTCTTGACACCATGAGCAGTGTTGTTCAACTTTTGATGGACTGCTTTCGTTCTTTCTTGAGCATTCTTTGATTTTGGTAGATCAGACCGTCATGTCAACACTCCAGCAATTCCGTTTGTATTGAGGCCTTTAGTGTAAACATTGTATTAAACAGGGTAGAGGGGTATTCCCATAGAATGTTTATGAGGCTCAGGCGTTAAACACCCAAATCGTAGGATGACGGTTCGCTGCTGAAGTGCAGTTGCTATCTATCGTGTAAGTGTCTTGCTGACTCCATACTCAAGGAGTAGTTCCATGAGGAGTGAGAACTGAACCTTGTTGTAAGCATCTTCCAGGTCTATTGCAACAAGAAGTTTTTCTTCCTTTCTTTGTAATCCTTAGTATATTTCATAGCTGCAAAGTGAGACTCAGCTTCGATCTCTTCACTCTTCAGCGCAAGGATGCCAGGCGTCCTTGCGCTGAAGAGTGAAGAGATCGAAGCTGAGTACCAAATTCGTTCATTTTCGTTGTATTATTTGTTTTTGTCTTGCCTGAAGAAGACCTAAAAGGTCGAAACGCGTTGTGTTTTGTCTTGTGACTCGTTTGTCCACGATTCTCTTGGCGGTTCGCTAACATTTATTTAAGATTTGTTTATATTTCATAGGCAAAAGCGGTCTCATTTTCCCATGTACTTTTACATGTTCTGTAGCCTCCTTGATTTGATGGGAGGATTTGTTGACTTTCAAGGTCTCTTGCGAGTATTTGTTTTGCTTTGATTCGTTCCATGAGCGTTCTTGCTATATTTTGCATAGTGAGTATACATTAGCCATTTAGCCGATGATTATTTTTTTCATGAATTTGTATAGCTTTCAGGTAGCTGTGTGTCCAGTCTTCTGGAACATAGTCTTTATCAAACTCTCATGGTAGAGACTGAAGACATGGGGTCTCTCCTCTTATGAAAGCTGTTTCATATCTGCATACTGTTCTTTGTCTGGATCTGGAGCTGTATTCTTAGTGCATCTAGCTATTGCATCATCTAGTTCAGATGCTGTAATTTTGTCATCAATGTCAGTCTGAACTAGGTGTTGGTTTAACTTGGTCAAATATTTCTTCTTTTCCTCCAAATTTCTTTGATCACTCTGTTCTATGAAACGTTTAAGTAGAACCGACCCTTTCTCCACATTTGTCTTGAGTTTTGTGATCCCACCAGCGTCTAAGAGATATCTTGGGTTGCGTTTGTTTTCTCGTTTCCTTCAAAGCGATTATAAAACTGCCAGAACTGAGTAAGTGTTGTGTCATAATTAAAGTGAGAGACAAAATTGTTGCCATTTGGTTTCTTTTGCTTCTTCAGATACTCTTTTTAGTAGCTAGATCAGGGCAAGGTTTTTTTTCTTTCTCTCTGATAAATTGTTACAGCTTTGCGTTTTTCTTTTTAGGTTGTTTCCGTGTCTATATTCCACTAAAGGGGTTGAATGATTTGTTTGGTTTCAGTATTTTTTTTTTTGCATCTTCTGCTCCTTAACGTTCCTATGATATTCCCAGCATTGTTGTTATATTGAAAAGGGTCCTTTTGTTTTGTTTGTTTAACCTTTGGTGGTTTCTGTAAACTGAATACAACAGGGAAACGGTCACTTCCATGATGAAGAAGTGATTCCGCACTCATGCCTGCTGTAAATGTTGGTCTAATGAGTGCAAAGCCAATGACTGTCAGTTTCACCCTGCCTCCCTGTATGTGTTGGGGATGATGATGTCAGTGCACTAAGAAATACTTCATCCAAATTCACTTCCAGCGCAATTCCTTGGGGATTGGTACCATGCTGATCTACAATTTTGAGCGTGCATTAAGATCTCCGTATAGTATAACAGTGTCTCCAAATTCATGTTCTATTTCCTCCAGAAAGGTCCCATCCGTTTTTAATGTGTGAGTACCTGGATATAGTCGGAGGTTAAGTAGAAGAAAAAAACCTGATCTTCCATGTATCCCCCACCTTGAATAAGGGACTGACACCTGGGAAGATTGTACACACGCTGTACAGACTGTGCTAAACGGCAATGGAACGTGCCCACTGATTGATAGGAGGAAGGACTCAGACTCCGTTGACCAAGGCAAGCAAACAATCTTGACTGTGCAGAAAACACAAGGACAGGCGATGTGTTCATGGCTGAAGATTTCACCCCAAGGTGAGCAAGGCACGGAGAAGACTGCCACCGCTCCGGAAGGAGGTGAGCAAGACACGGAGAAACTGCCACCGCTCCGGAAGGAGGTGAGCAAGACACGGAGAAGACTGCTACCGCTCCGGAAGGAGGTGAGCAAGACACGGAGAAGACTGCCACCGCTCTGGAAGGAGGTCAAGCAGGCGGGAAAGCGCGCGTTTCTGGGATTTGACAGTGTGTGATGGAGGCGAGCTACACGTGTACCGCTCTGCCGCTGACAAATCGCTGGATCGACTAGGAACCGATGAGGGTGAGACCAACCCAACCGTGCTGCAAGCAGGACATCCATGTTGTCCGGTCAGTGCTGGACATCAGAACTGCGGACACTTCATGTCATTCCTCACCCCGCCCCACCTGACCTTTCCTTGCCCTGCCCGACTATGGCAGTGTGTGTTGATGTCAAATCTGGATTGTTCCAGATTATGGCTTGACCTGACCGACTATGGCAGTGTGTGTTGATGTCAAATCTGGATTGTTCCAGATTATGGCTTGACCTGACCGACTATGGCAGTGTGTGTTGATGTCAAATCTGGATTGTTCCAGATTATGGCTTGACCTGACCGACTATGGCAGTGTGTGTTGATGTCAAATCTGGATTGTTCCAGATTATGGCTTGACCTGACCGACTATGGCAGTGTGTGTTGATGTCAAATCTGGATTGTTCCAGATTATGGCTTGACCTGACCGACTATGGCAGTGTGTGTTGATGTCAAATCTGGATTGTTCCAGATTATGGCTTGACCTGACCGACTATGGCAGTGTGTGTTGATGTCAAATCTGGATTGTTCCAGATTATGGCTTGACCTGACCGACTATGGCAGTGTGTGTTGATGTCAAATCTGGATTGTTCCAGATTATGGCTTGACCTGACCGACTATGGCAGTGTGTGTTGATGTCAAATCTGGATTGTTCCAGATTATGGCTTGACCTGACCGATCTGGAGGGACGATGAGTCAAGGTTTGTCGATTAAACTGAAAAACGTGTCGTTTGAATTTCCTGTCATTTTTTGTACTCCCAGTTCTTAAAGAACAGGGAGTACTTTAGAATGGGAACGAAGAAATGCTCTGTGTGTGTGTGTGTGTGTGTGTGTGTGTGTGTGTGTGTGTGTGTGTGTGTGTGTGTGTGTGTGTCTATCTGTCTGTCTGTGTGTCCGTGGTCAAAATGTGTTCCACTCGCTCCAGACAAAACTACTGGGCCGATCTTTCTGAAAATTTGTAGGTATGTTCACTATGTGTCAAGGATGATGCCCGATGTTTTAGTTTACCGTTACAGCCGTTACTAACGGCTGTAACGGCCTGTAACGGTTTTTCTTCTCCATAGAATATCTCAGAAAGTACTTGGCTGATCTTTGCGAAAATTAGCAGGTATGTTCATTATGGGTCACGGATGATGCCCGATGTTTTAGTTTACCCGTTACAGCCGTTACTAACGGCTGTAACAGCCTGTAACGGTTTTTCTTCTTTATGGAATATCTCAAAAAGTACTTGGCCGATCTTTCTGAAAATTTATAGGTATGTTCACTATGGGTCACGGATGATGCCCGATGTTTTAGTTTACCCCGTTATAGCCGTTACTAACGGCTGTAACAGCCTGTAACGATTTTTCTACTTTATAGAATATCTCAAAAAGTACTTGGCCGATCTTTCTGAAAATTTGTAGGTATGTTCATTATGGATCACGGATGATGCCTGATGTTTTAGTTTACCGTTATAGCCGTTAGTAACGGCTGTAACGGCCTGTAACGGTTTTTCTTCTTTATAGAATATCTCAGAAAGCACTTGGCCGATCTTTCTGAAAATTTGGAGTTATGTTCATTATGGGTCACGGATGATGTCCGATGTTTTAGTTTACCGTTATACCGTTACTAACGGCTGTAACGGCCCGTAACGGTTTTTCTTCTCCATGGAATATCTCAGAAAGTACTTGGCCGATCTTTGTTAACATTAGCAGGTATGTTCATTATGGGTCTCGGATGATGCCCGATGTTTTAGTTTACCCCATTATAGCTGTTAGTAACAGCTGTAACGGCCTGTAACGGTTTTTCTTCTTTATAGAATATCTCAGAAAGCACTTGGCCGATCTTTCTGAAAATTTGTAGGTATGTTCATTATGGGTCACAAATAATGCCCGATGTTTTAGTGTACCATATATACCGTTACTAACGGCTGTAACGGCCTGTAACGCTTTTTCTTCTTCATGGAATATCTCAGAAAGTACTTGGCTGATCTTTGTTAACATTAGCAGGTATGTTCAGTATGGGTCACGAATAATGCCCGATGTTTTAGTTTACTGTTATAGCCGTTACTAACGGCTGTAAAGGCCTGTAACGGTTGTTTTTCTTCATGGAATATCTCAGAAAGTACTTGGCCGATCTTTGTGAAAATTAGCAGGTATGTTCATTATGGGTCACGGATGATGCCCGATGTTTTAGTTTACCGTTATAGCCATTACTAACGGCTGTAACGACCTGTAACATTTTTTTTCTTTATGGAATATCTCAGAAAGTACTTGGCTGATCTTTGTGAACATTAGCAAGTATGTTCAGTATGGGTCACGGATGATGCCCGATGTTTTAGTTTACCGTTATACCGTTACTAACGGCTGTAACGGCCTGTAACGCTTTTTCTTCTTTATAGAATATCTCAGAATGTATTTGGCCGATCTTTGTGAAAATTAGCATGTATGTTCATTATGGGTTACGGATGATGCCCGATGTTTTAGTTTACCCTGTTACAGCCGTTACTAAGGCTGTAACAGCCTGTAACGGTTTTTCTTCTTTATGGAATATCTCAAAAAGTACTTGGCCGATATTTCTGAAAATTTGTAGGTATGTTCATTATGGGTCACGGATGATGCCCGATGTTTAAGTGTACCGTTATAGCCATTACTAACGGCCCATAATGGTTTTCTTCTTTATGGAAAATCTTAGAAAGTTCTTGGCCGATCTTTCTGAAAATTTGTAAGTATGCTCATTATAGGTCACAGACGATGGCTGATGTTTACCAGAATAGCCATTACTAACGGTTACACCAGTCCATGACGGATTTTCCTCTTTATGGAATATCTCACGCATATTCAGGATAAACTGGGAGTACGTTTATATGCTTTGCATCTTGTTTTAAACTAAATGTGGCCACGTAAATAATGAGGCGTAGAATGTACATCTCCTGGGTTTCACCTCGAACAGAGAAGACAGAAAGGTAGTGTTGCTGAGTGTGACAACAATTCAGTTGTGCAACGTAAAAAAAACAATATGCAGAAGACATTGGAGACATCGTGCTCCTAAAGATGAGCTAATAATTAGCAGTATTTTTTTTAATTTCTAGCAGCCTTTGTTTATATAGAGTCAAATGGTTTGAGCGTTTGCACACGGAGCTGACGGTCGTGAGTTCGAATCACACCTGGATTCGAATTTGTTCAGCTTGACAACCCTCTCTGACCACCCAGCTTGACAACCCTCTCTGACCACCCAGCTTGACAACCCTCTCTGACCACCCAGCTTGACAACCCTCTCTGACCACCCAGCTTGACAACCCTCTCTGACCACCCAGCTTGAAAACCCTCTCTGACCACCCAGCTTGACAACCCTCTCTGACCACCCAGCTTGAAAACCCTCTCTGACCACCCAGCTTGACAACCCTCTCTGACCACCCAGCAGAACAGAGGTACCTGATTCAGTTCAGGGAAGATGAAAGACGGCGGACGGACAGCGGTCGACACCACCCTCATTCATGTCGTGCCCTGTACACGGTGAACCTCTGATAGTTCCTTGCCCCTACAAGCGATAGACTGTGGGGATTTAAACCTGTGGTTGTTGCTGCTGCTGCTGCTGTTGATGGTGGTGGTGGCGGCGGTATATGTGGGCCTAAAATAATTCATAATTATGGCAATGTGACATTAAGAAATGCTGTTCTATTAGACAGCCATATGACTGAAATCGCCAGACACTATCCAGAGTGACATTAAGAAATGCTGTTCTATTAGACAGCCATATGACTGAAATCGCCAGACACCATCCAGACAACCTGAACATACGGTCCTTCTGACAAATGTCTGGATAATGATGTAACTGGCTTTTGATGAGTTTCTGATAAATGTGTCACATTCTGTTGGTAGCTTCAAAGATAAAAGCACAAACAATTATTGGAACAAGTTTGATTGTAGAACCCTCGGTGACAGCGAGGGTGAAATCATGTGCGTGGCAAAGCATGGCAAATGCACTGTTGACTAATTTCTATGTTCTATACTTGTTTTTGACAAGCTTATAGCCATGTATGCAAGACACACCGATTCTCATTATTTCCCTATGATAACATCTTGTTCTTGTGAAATAAATGATAAAAGGAGGGGGTGACATTACTATGAACACACACACACACACACACACACACACACACACACACACACACACAACACACACCACACCACACCACACCACACCACACCACACCGCACACACACAAGCGCGCGAGCGCGCGCGCGCGCACACACACACACACACACCACACACACACACACACACACACACACACACACACACACACAAACACACGCGCGCGCGCGGGTTAATTTGACAATGGATTGTTTTCAGACAGTCAGTATGTGTGTGTGTGTGTGTGTGTGTGTGTGCGTGCGTGTGCGTGCGTGCGTGCGTGCGTGCGTGCGTGCGTGCGTGCGTGGTGTGTGTGTGTGTGTGTGTGTGTGTGTGTGTGTATGTCTGTGTGAATGCGTAAACATGTTTGTGTGTGTGCGTGACAGAGAGAGAGAGCGAGAGAGAGAGAGAGAGAGAGAGAGAGAGAGAGACAGACAGACAGACAGACAGACAGAGCTCACAGATCTTCAGCTGTAACAACAGGCTAAAGAGACCAGAACTCCCAACACTCTGAAATGGCAAAACACTTGATTGAGAGCATGCAGGGCCAAAAAAACAAAACCTGTACATTCTTCCGAACCCTGTAGTTTAGGCATTTAACCTTTCAGGACACAGGCCGGAACAAATGTGTCCGTGTCCCAGAGCACACATCTAGTTTTGGCTTTGCTGCGCAGCAGGTTGATGAATGCACGCCAGATCCTGAACGTTCTGTGTGCCGGCTTCTTTTGTTTTCCCTTCGAATTGTATCTCCCTTGGAGGCATGTGGCCAAACTTGCTGAATACAGATGAGCTACCAGTGCTGTGAGAATTCGTGATCAGTGTGCATACCGGAAGACTGACCCCAACAGTTTGCATGCAAAAATATCGGCTTGAATCTCACAGCGGTGTTTTTTGTTTCTCCAAAACTGCAGTTTATGTAAATAAGAAAGACAAAGTACCAGAAACGTAATGCTCTCATTTCCGATTTTAACGTTGGGTTTCCCGTACCTTTTTACTGTATTGTAAAGATGGTAAAGATGCCTTTTTTCATAATTGCAAGATCACCCACCCACCCACATCTCTTCATGGTAAAGATGCCTTTTTTTCATAATTGCAAGATCACCCACCCATCCACATCTCTTCATGGTAAAGATGCCTTTTTTTCATAATTGCAAGATCACCCACCCACCCACATCTCTTCATGGTAAAGATGCCTTTTTTTTCATAATTGCAAGATCACCCACCCACCCACATCTCTTCATGCTCCCCTCTCCACACCCTTTCTCTTCGTCTAATATCACTTAATGTGGAAAGACGTTAAATTGAAGACAATAACAACTCACACACACACACACACACACACACACACACACACACACACCACACACACACACACGCACGCACGCACGCACGCACGCACGCACGCACGCACGCACGCATGCACGCACCCCCCTCCCCCTCCCCATACACACACACACACACACACACACACACACACACACACACACACACACACACACACACACAACATAATGAACTGGAGAAAAAAAAAGTTAAGTCCTTCCAGAACCAAGTCCAGACACAAGATCACAGAAAGTTGACGGCAAAGACAACAACCGAGATGGCAGGAGTCGAGCTACAGTCCGTCAGTCGACTCTTTTTAAATCTTTGGAGCAGCAGTCTCGTAGCAGGTCCGCGACCCCGAAACGCGGTCGTTCGTTTGATCGAAGGGGTCCACCTGGGAGGTCGGGTAAGCAACGTAAACACGACCGGCATTCCGAGATCCCTGCGACTTCTGAGGTTTTACAAATCCCAGGTCCTATGATAGCTGATGACTGGCAGTAATGTATCAGACTTGGCAAGATTTTGTTTTGACCCTTGGCTTACGTTTACGGACTACAAGATAAAATATGATGCAAATGTCACCTTAACATGTTTTTTGCTCATTTATTCATTCATTCATTTATTTACTTATCTGTCTCTCTCTCTGTTTGTTCGTTCGACTGTCAGTCTTTATGTCTGTCTGTCTGTCAGTCTATCTGTCCATCCGTTTATCTGTCTGTCAGTTTGTCTGGGTCTGTCTGTCTGTCTGTTTGTTTTTCTTTCTGTCTGTCTTTCTGTCCGCCTGTCTTTCTGTCTGTATGTCTGTCTGTCCGTATGCATGTATGTATGTATGCATGTATGTATGTACGTATGTATGTGTTTACGTATGTATTTGCGTTCGTATACATTTATTGATTTGTTCGCCGATTTGAATGTACAAATGCAAAATTGATAATATGTCTTTGTCATAAAGATGGATAAATTACGCATATCCTCTCTTAATGCAAGAGGCCTAGGAAATAAGTTAAAACATCTTTCTATTTTTCAGTATTTAAAACAGCAAAAATTTGACATAATATGTTTACAGGAGGCTCATGTGACCGCCTCTGATGTACCAGTGTGGGAAAAAACAATGGGGTGGAACTATATTTTATAACGAAGGAACAAAGAAAAGTAAGGGAGAAGTAATTTTGGTCGCTAAAATCTTTAGGGGGAATGTAGTCTTAGAAAAACTAGAAGTTAGGCTTTTAGTAGTAAAAGTTACACACGATAGCTTTGACTTTACTTTAGCAAATATTTATGCACCCAACGAGACACGTGAGAAGACATTATTCTTTAGAAAAGGTTGGAGTGCCACAAAAAAAGAAAAGGTTTACTTTGTATAACCACATGCAGTTACAAAATCACCAGCTTCCATTTCCACATAAAAGGCAATCAAAGGGGGGAATCGTTACATTATTCGTTACAAACTTTTGCGTGAATATTGCCCGGCCCAGCACGGACGTTGTGGACCAGACCATCCACAGCACGGACGTTGAGGACCAGACCATCCACAGCACGGACGTTGTGGACCAGACCATCCACAGCACGGACGTTGTGGACCAGACCATCCACAGCATGGACGTTGTGGACCAGACCATCCACAGCACGGACGTTGTGGACCAGACCATCCACAGCACGGACCTTGTGGAGCAAACTGTCCACAGCAAGGACGTTGTGAAGCAGACCATCCACAGCACGGACGTTATGAAGCAGACCATCCACAGACACGGACGTGGAGCAGACCATCCACAGACACGGACGTGGAGCAGACCATCCACATACACGGACGTGGAGCAGACCATCCACAGACACGGTCGTGGAGCAGACCATCCACAGCAGTGCAGACCTGGTCAGCTCAAAGAGCAAACGGCCAGTAGTCCCACACAGGAACAAAGCCCTGGTTCACCATGAACCAAACGTCACCCACTGACCAAGTGTGAACATTAGTTTTCAGGCCATCCTTTATCGCCACACAGACAACGTAAGTCAACAGGTCAGCCCAGTGAGTCTCCCCTGACTCTTGAACAGGAACACTAGCCCCAGCTCCGAATGTCTCACTCTATTCATAGATCAACTCAGACGTCTGCATCGATACCCTTTAGGGAATGAAGCAGTCCAAGTTGAAGTATACATATTTGTGTAGTGTTGCAGACTACAGATCACACGGCTATCTAACCCAAACCAACGCTCTCAAGCAGAAGGCTGAAGTGGATTATTGCCTGGCAGTTGACTTTTCCCCGCAAAGATCCCTTCTGGGAAAAAAAGCCTTTCATCGAAAGTCGTCCGTTCCAGCGAGTGAAGGAAAAAAATAAGGCGCTTTGACGGAGTTGTATTTTGTATTTCTTGTCGGCACTAGGAAGGTGCGTTGGACATCTATACACTACCACACGACCTAATCTATATGCACAGACGACAAAACTGTGTTAACTAAAACAAATTTAGAAGCACACGCTACTCGATGCTTGAAGAGAGCGAAAAAGCGGAAAAATACAAAGTTGCAAACATTATGAAATGTCACGACTATGCTGTGTATGAACATTATGAAATGTCACGACTATGTTGTGTATAAATATTGTGAAATGTCACGACTAGGCTGAGTATAAACATTGTGAAATATCACGACTAGGCTGTGTATAAACATTGTGAAATATCACGACTAGGCTGTGTATAAACATAGTGAAATGTCATGACTATGCTGTGTATAAACATTCTGAAATGTCACGACTATGCTGTGAACAAACATTGTGAAATGTCACGACTATGCTGTGCATAAACATTGTGAAATGTCAAAAGAAAATCGGAGTCTTTAATTGGTGATACTAAGCTTCGCTGGTTACTTTCATTCGTTAATAAATCTTCATTGATGAATCCACAGTATTATGGCTACTTATCACTTTTGAATTCAGAGAGAGAGAGAGAGAGAGAGAGAGAGAGAGAGAGAGAGAGAGAGAGAGAGAGAGAGAGATTTGTATGTGTGACGATATATGAAGATGAAGAAAGGGAAATAAAAGTCAGCCATATCTGTTCAGATTGATTGTTGCTGTTACGTTTGAAAAACATCTCCAAACCGTTATCACGTGGCACTTACAGGTTGTGAAGTCTAACGTTGTTTATTCCGGGCTGAACACCCAGGCACCAGCCACAGAACCGTCACTGTGAAAGCTCAGCTG
>CM065729.1:32615459-32620459 GCA_033310375.1 Conus canariensis | reverse complement strand
CATAGGAACACAACAAAAAAAAAAAAAAAAAAAAAAAAAACCGTCTGTAACACCAGATAACCATTTGTCGATCAGAAATACAATTACGTTGGAAATGTTCACTTTAATTTCACGGATAAACGAAATAAATTCATTTCTTGGTAGACAAATTATTCTCTCTGAATGTCTGCCTTGCTTACTAAATCCAATAGCCGGTTTACTGAATGCTGTGTATCCGGTAAAACACACAACTGAACATGTTCAACAAATGTTTCAACCAAGCATATATATAAGTCAAATTCAAATAGGAAAGACAGGAAATCTCGACAATTAAGTTTGGAAAGAAGACCATTGATATTCAAATGTAAGAAGGAAATATGTTTTATATCAGTTTTGTTATTTGGATGAACATTATCACTTCTGTTACGTGTACATAAATCAATGGAGGCACTCTGTGACATTGTCTCTCGAGTTTCACATTTTTCTCTTCTCTGTAGAAACAGGTTTTTACCATGCTTATTTAGAAAACCAAAACAGTCAACATCTGTAAAAATATTGAAGTCTCTCTTGGGGATATACTCTTGTCAAAAAGTGAACAATCACGATGTGCAAGGATAATATAATCTTTGTTTTGAAATGCGCCCTTGTTACAATTTGAACAATTGTCATTCGTGGTGGTATTAAAATAACACTTTTCAGATGGCCCCTGATCACAATTTTCCATAGCAACACCATTCTTCGACAGACAATGTTTAGTACTAAAAGATCTCCGCTCTGTTTCTTTTCCGTCAAACAGATAATCTCTCAACACACACAAAGGTTAATTGCATTCATTCCTATAATCACTATTATGTACAGAAGCAACAAGTTTACAAATATAACCAAACCTTTCAAAAACGGTTTGTACATGTTCAGCCAGTGCACCCTTCGCAGTGACAAGGTCGCTGTCCGTATGTCTGTACATATATGTTGCACATTTATATTTTTTTTTACAACTGACTGATTTAACTGGTGTCAACTCGGGCTGACCATCCCCAAAACAATTTCGCTAAGATTCTGCCCTTCACCAAGTTCGTATTTTTTACTGTCTATTAGGAGGTGGTCAAATCTATCGTTTCACGTTTTCCCTCGCTGCATGCCTTGTTCAAATAAGGAGTCAGCTGTCATCTCACCTCCCTGACTTCAAAAGAAAAGTCCTCACCGATAAAAAATCGACTACCTTACAGTTCATATTTGGCTTTCAGTATCTTCTCTTTGTCTTTGAAAAAAGTGCACCGTGCTATCACAGGAGAGTTCGGTTTAGCATTCAGACGATGCGCACGATCGAACTGAAAGTCCCCACAAATTCTGAAAATTATTTATAAGGCTCTGCCGAAAAACGTAGACAATAGGTCTTTAAGCAAGATACACCACACTCAGGACAACACAAATGAACGACCAGTTACTTATTTTCATCCAATTCGGCGCAAGATGGGCGTTTAATGAAGACGAGGCTGTCGAGGAGACAATGTGAGTCGAGGTAGTAATTATGATAATAACGCTACTGATAGGAATAATAATAATGATAATAATGGTGATAAAATATGGAAAAAATGACAAAGAGCAGATTACTACCACTTTCGGTGAGAATATGCCAATAGCAGTTGTAGTATGGGGAAGGGAGAGGGGTCAGAGGATTATCGAACAGCGTGGTTGTCGTGGTAACAGTGGCGATGAGGATGGTGATGATAATGGTAATAATAGTAATATCAATACTACACTGGTATCAACAATAATGACTACAATGCTAACAATAATTGTAACGATAATGGTAATAATAGAACTAGTAATAGAAGTATGATACAGAAATATGGAATGGTGCTCGGTTGCTTATCCTTGGAATTTATTAGTTTTTTGTAATTCAGTCCCTTGCGGATTCATTCCAAGATTCATTCATCCCTCAGCACTTGTGTCTTAACAGGTTATTGGTTTATATTTTTCTACTTTTCACAAGAAAATGTAGCTTGTTTTGCTGTTTCATGATTTTTGTTTGCTTCTTAGGTGGCACCTTTGGTTGTTTTTTTGAAAACTCAACAAACATACTATGGTATTGCACGCCAGCCTTTTTCTGAGATGGCATTCTGCTTAAAACTGAAAAGGCAGAGGAGTCAAGTTAGTACTTTCAGAGCTCACTGAGAAGAAACAGTCAGGTTTCGAAATATCGGTCTCTAGCCAGGAGTTTGGTTAGCGAATTTTTTCCCTTTGGAGATTGTCTCCCCTTGGAGATTATAAGTTTGTTGCAGCACATACTGTTAGTTAGGCAGAATTATCTATCACTGCAGATATGAATGCTTATTTTCCTCTATTGTTTTCAATCCAAAACATAAGAGCAAGTTTAGTTTATAATTTAACATATCTAGCAGTCATTGCAACACCAAGCTGCTCTGTAAGTTACTGAAATGGTGCTCGGTTACTTGTCCTTGGAATTTATTAGTTTATTATATATATGTATATATAGTAACGATTGTAACCGTATAGAAGGTTGGACTGTCAGAAATAGTGTGAAGTATGATATTGTAAAGTATGATGAATAAATTGATAATAATGGTAATAAATACAATATTTGTAACAGTTACACCGATTATATATATATATATATATATATATGTGTGTGTGTGTGTTATGAGCACTATCATTATTACCAATCATGTACACATAACTACACACACACTGATACTAGTGATCATGATATTGAAGGTAATGGTGAAGATAATTGCGATGTTAATTACTGATTGAGATAATAAGAATGATAAGGTTGTTTTTTAATGAAGGTGTTGACGATAGTGCTGACAATGACAGTGTGATGACAATGCTACTGATAGCGATAGTAATAAAAAGTAATGTTGGGTAAATAGTAGCAGCTGGTGGAAAGGAATAGATATGGTCAATGAATAAAAGTTAACAGCGCTACTGGAGCAGGGAGAAGGTGGTGAGGGTAAATATAGTAATGTTAATAATAGTAACGGTTTTGATTTTCGAAGTCCGCATGGTGGCTTGCTTCCCGGCTCTCTTCAGCATGAAAGCAATAAATACAGGATGAAAAGCCGTACATCTACATTGGAAGAAGACATGGTCCTTCACACAGCTCCTGGCAAAGACTCAATAACAACCACTGGCTTAGTCCGGCGTAATTAATTAATTAATTAGGAGCAAATACTGAGCAGTTGTCATCTCTGAACACAGTTCAGTATCCCAGGAGAGAGAGAGAGAGAGAGAGAGAGAGAGAAACGCACGTAAAAAACATGAAAACAACAGACTCCAAATATTCCCAATATTTCAACATTCCAAGGTCTTTCTCAAGGGACTTTAATGACAAGAACTGAGCCAGGTATCCATTCATCAGCTCATGAAAACAAGTCATGTATATTCTTACTCTCTCACCCATAGTCCCCACCCCACACCTCTTCCCCCGGCCTCCACACGTCCATTACATCCCAATAACCAGCTACCTATCATTCCCCGACCACACCCGCCCCTAATACCTTCACCACCCCTACCCTTCAATCTCTCCCCTCTTCCCTCACTTCCTCCAGAAGCCCTTGTCCACATCTCTCATTTTCATGCACTCTCGTGGCTTGAACCCCCCTCCCCCCCTTCTTTCTCTGCTAGGTGATTTAAGCTCCCGGGCACGAGCTTCCTCAGCAAATACAAACACGGTGATGCATGCGCCTCCTAAATCCAAGTAACCGCGAAAGTTGAGAGGCATGCACAACACGTAAAACACGCAGTAAACCGATGACAGCAACCCAGAAGTAACACACACACACACACACACACACACACACACACACACACACACACAGAATAAAACCGCTATGAAAACCTTAAGAGGTGAATAACGTTAAAACCTATAACTGGTATGTAAACAGATATGAAACAAATCCATAGAGATTAAACAGTTACAAGTACTATGAAGAAAAAAAAGGGACCAGCCGCCGTGGCGAAGTGGTTAGCGTCGCGGATTCCCGGCTGGGAGGTCGTGGGTTCGAATCCCATCAGAAGTCATGTGGGTTTTTCTGCCCCGACCGGCTCCTACCCAGAGTTGAGTTGCTGCGGACTCAGTTGGGAAGACTGGGACCACACAGTCGAGTTTCATCCACTTAATGGATGCGTTTCTGAGAGTGTTGCTCAAATTTCCTGACCAACACTGCAGGTGCTTGTATCTCTCGGGCCTGGTTGACGCCGGGATATATTATGAAAGGAAGCGTAGAGTACGGCCCTGTCATGTAGTCTCAGACCGAAATGGAAATCCGTAGCATCATCTTAATCATCCTCATTCTCATCGATCAGCATAAAAAAATGTCTCAAATTCTGTGGCCCTTCATGCCCTGCTCTCATGGTGACCTCAATTTCGATGTCCTCTCCACGTCTGTGGCCTTGGTTTGGTTCCGTCGGGGTCACCGGTATCGGCGAGTCCATGGGGGCTGTCGTTGGACGGACGTGGTGGCGCCCTCCGGAGGGAGAGCTCACTCACGCCGGCTCCGCGACTAAGCAATTATTGTCGTCAGTAGGGGGCTTAGTAGGTGGTGTCCTGCGTATGTTAGATCAGAACAGGCGCCACTGAACACCACCGAAGTGACTCGGCAGCTGTGCAGTGTCTCCTCCGGTGGGTTGCCTCTTGACGACTTCACGTTGACTGCTCCCTGTGGATTGCCGGTGCCAGGGCTGCGGTGGGGCCGACCGGGCTGTGGCTGTGGACGGGGTGTCGGAATGAGCGGCGTGGGTGCACTGCCTCTGAGGTGGCGCAGAGGTTGGGACAGCAAAAAAAAAAAAAAAAAAAAAAAAAAAAAAAGGTGGGGGTGGGGTGGAAGGAACCAAATCAATCTTTACGGAGCAAAACGGTGCAAGAAGATATGAAAGCAATCTGTACAGAGGAAAAAAAAGAAGAAAAATGAGATCCGAACAGAATACAATGGTTAAAAACCAGCATAATAACCACCAACACACCGTTTAGGTGGGAGGGTGTGCGTGTATGGAAAAAC
>CM065729.1:32585459-32610459 GCA_033310375.1 Conus canariensis | reverse complement strand
TCTTATGAATAAAGGGCAGACGAAGGGGACGACAAGCCAAATGCTGGATGGACAACATCAAAGAATGGACCAGGATGGATGGCCCCACGCTGATGCGACAGGCAGAGGACAGGGCCGGATGGCGGCGCCTGGCTTCGAGAGTGTCTCTCATCTCTCCTCTACGCCCATCATGGGCAAGAGAATGATGATGATGATGATTCTGCCAGTATCATCATTTAAGGCTTTGTTTTATGCATGGATGGAATATTTAAAAAAAAGAAACGCTTCATAGCAAAACAATGTACTTTTCCTTCCCATTTGCTTATTGTTTGAAAGACCCCACACTTCAGCACCATACGTGAGCATTGGTTCTATGTGGGTATTAAAGACCCCACACTTCAGCACCATACGTGAGCATTGGTTCTATGTGGGTATTAAAGACCCACACTTCAGCACCATACGTGAGCATTGGTTCTATGTGGGTATTAAAGACCCCACACTTCAGCACCATACGTGAGCATTGGTTCTATGTGGGTATTAAAGACCCCACACTTCAGCACCATACGTGAGCATTGGTTCTATGTGGGTATTAAAGACCCCACACTTCAGCACCATACGTGAGCATTGGTTCTATGTGGGTATTAAAGACCCCACACTTCAGCACCATACGTGAGCATTGGTTCTATGTGGGTATTAAAGACCCCACACTTCAGCACCATACGTGAGCATTGGTTCTATGTGGGTATTAAAGACCCCACACTTCAGCACCATACGTGAGCATTGGTTCTATGTGGGTATTAAAGACCCCACACTTCAGCACCATACGTGAGCATTGGTTCTATGTGGGCATCAAACATTTTGCAAAAGAAGCACGCATCAAAAGAATTAAGCTTTCGCAATGACATCAGAATTTCCATGACACCCTTTTTTCCTTTCCAACATGACTCATTCCAAGCATTTGTTAAACTCAGTCTTGTAAATATCATTCCTAAATACTAGTAAGCATAAACAACTTCTTTTGCTTTGCTGCCATAAACAATTTTTCTTGCCTAGAGAGATGACCACATTACGGAAAACTATTACGTTTGTTTGTTCAAGATCAACCGTCAAATGTAATCGGCCAGCTTCTTCCTTCCATTAATTTAGCCGATCCAAAGGCTCTGCTGGATAAGAGAATGACATCAGCAAAAACATTTGAAATATTTCAATAGCTCCTGGTACAATTTGTGTTCCGTGCTTTCCTTTTCAGGATAATTCCACTGCTAATTGAATAATGAAGAGGAAGAACATCAGTATGCACAAAAGACTTCCCTATTTTACGCCCCGCGGACAGCAGAAAAATGCACTGTATGTTTTCTTATCGCGAAAACATGCTAAAACCGAGTCATGAATACTTGGCAAAGCGCCATACAACTTGCAATTCACACCAGTTTTACGTAGAATGCTCCATAAAATGTTACGATTGACAGAATCAAAAGCCTTCGTAAAATCCACAAAGGGAACATAAAGCTTGGTGTAACGTAATAAGTATTTTTCTACTAACGCATACAGAGTAAAAATATGATCTACGGTACTGTGATTTGATCTGAAACCGGCTTGCTCCTCGATGAGCTTTCCCTCTCTTTCTGCCCACTTTGTTAATCGTTTATTCAGAAGCTGTGTATAAACTTTACTAAGTATACATGTAAGCGTTATTCCACGGTAATTGCCAGGGTTGTTAGCGTCTCCTTTTTTTTGAATAGTGGGACAATTGTGAATTTGGGCCATTCTTTGGGGAAAGTTCCACCTTCGAATATTCTGCTTAATAATACAACAAGAGAATCAACAACTTTTTCATTTACATGCTTTAACATAGTTCCAACTATTTTATCAGGTCCGCGCTTTTTCCGGACTTTAGACTCTTAATACTCGCCGTTACTTCATCTCTTGTGATTATACAGTCATTGAAAAGCGGGTCACACATGTTGTCAGAATCAGTTTCAGTTTCATCAGCAGTCTTATCTGCAGCATTGTCAAACTGTTGAAGACGTCATTGTCAAACTGCTGAAGACGTCATTGTCAAACTGCTGAAGACGTCATTGTCAAACTGTTGAAGACGTAAAAGAAGTGATTGTACTATTGCTGGGAAATCATTTCATTGAAGATGAGAGATTTCCTGTTTTTTGTTTGTTTGTTTGTTCGTTTGTTTTGTTTTGTTTTGTTTTGTTTTTAATCTAACTGTAGACCAGAAGAGCCTGCAATCGTTTAAAGCATTCCGCAAGTGTGTAAATCTATTTTCTTCAAATGTCTGTTCTTTTAGTCGTCTTAAATCAACTTATTCTTTTCTTTCTGTAACATAAGTACGTTTTCTTTCATCTCTGTCCTCCTTTCTCTTACATCCTTGGAACTGTTTTAACAACAGTTTCACTTTCTGTTTATTTTCTTCACAGACTGATACTGACACTGACACATTTTTATTTGCATTAGCTTTTTACAGCCCTATAATTATTGGTATTATTTTCATTACCCTTCTTATAAAGCGGAAGGGTCACAGACCCTTCAGGAAAAATACCCCTTTCAAATAATGCATTAAAGAATTTTTTTTTAAATCAACAACTTTTTCACAAGGAGTTTTCAAAAACTCTCCGATTATTCCGTCAGGTCCAGCAGCGTTTCGTTTTTTAACTTTTCTAAGCGCTAACAGAACTTCTTCACGAGAAATTGGGCGATTCATATATTCATTATCAACTTCCGGAAAGTCATCACTACCACTACATGATAAACCTTTATAAAAACAGACCTTTAAAGTCCCGAAACCAGTTATCTAAATGTATATTATTTTTTGGTGGTTTCTTTTTCAACGAAATATTGGACATACACGTCCAAAATTCTTTTTGGTTATTAATTGAAGCCAATAACTTGTCTAGTGTATTCCTACTGGATTGTTTTTTTCTTCATTTCTAAAAGCTTTTTGTATTCTCTTCCAGCCTTTGTGTATCTATTACTGTCTTCTTTAAGTTTCTCTCCCTTGACGTCATTTCCGACAACAGAATCATATTGCTTTGATGATCTACGAAATGTTCTTAGCAATCTGTGCAGCTGAGTTCTATTGTTTTTGCAGTCCTCACCAAGCCAAGCCTGCTGACGACTGTTCAAAGCCAAATGTATAGTTTTCTTCATGCATGCAGCACACTCTTGAATACATACAGGGTCGAACTTTAGTTAAGGACCACCCCGAAAAAAGGCCCTTTCTTTTTCAAATTGGCCAAAAATACAAGCAATGCATTTTTTCGAAGAATTCGACTGGGAAAGGTTTAAGGGGTTAACAGAGTATTCCGCAAAGCTTGCGAAAGCTGTCTTATTGTCAGGTGCGGCATGCAGAGGGGGGGGGGGGGGGGGGGGTTGAAAGTTGCAGATTGTTGTCAAAATTGCTTGTTTTTTTAAGCAAGAGTGAACACTGCTTCAAACGGTTTTGCACTGAAATTCCAAATGCACGTGCAAAAACCAATGCATTGCAGAGCATTTTACTGACTGGAATGCCCCTAAAACCAGCCCAACGTGCATAATTCTTCATAACACAAAAATGCCTCCAAGACGCAAGCTGTCTGATTTTGACCGGACCCGGGCGATTGCATGGCTGCAGGATCGAGTTGGCGTTCGAGAAGTGGCCAGAAGACTACAAGTGTCCCACTCCGTCATCATTCGGCTGAGAGAACGTTTTCAAGCCACTGGAACTGTCAAAGAGAGACCCCGTCCAGGCCAGCCAAAGAAGACCACTGCAAGAGATGACAGGTTCATCCGCAGACATGCTCTTCGGACCAGGACCACCACCTCCAACACCATCAGGCGTCGGCTCCAAGCTGCCACTAACACAGCAGTGTGTGAGATGACCATACGGCGGCGCCTCAATGCTGCCAACCTTCGAGCAAGGCGCCCAGTCCGGAAACCAAAACTGACTGCGGCCCACCGGGCACGTCGCCTGGCCTGGTGCACAGCTCATCGAACATGGACTCGGGCTCAGTGGCGCATGGTGCTTTTCACCGATGAGTCCAAGTTCCAGTTGAAGCCACGAGATGGACGCATTCGGGTGTGGCGGCGTCCTAGGGAGCAGCTGGCAGATGACGTCATCCAGGAGGTCGTCGCTTTTGGTGGTGGCTCCGTCATGGTATGGGGGGCATCAGCAGTCACCAGAAGACTCCCCTGTACCATGTGGATGGCAACCTGAACGGCCAACGCTACCTGCAGGAGATTTTACGGCCTTTGGTTGTCCCAGCACTCCAGCAGATTGGGGCTCAGGCTGTGTTCATGGACGATAATGCCACCCCACATCGTTGTCGAGCCGTGAACACTTTTGTGGTGCAAGCTGGCATCACCAGGATGCCATGGCCGGCAAACAGCCCGGACATGAACCCTATTGAGAACATCTGGGGCGAGCTTGGGAGGAGAGTTCAAGAAAATCACCCTGTTCCGGCAAATCGACAGGAGCTGCTGCACTACCTGCAGCAGGAGTGGGCAAACCTCCCCCAGGCACTCATTACAAGAACAGTCAACACCATGAGGCAGCGCTGTGTGGATTGTGTGGCAGCACGAGGGGGGCACACTCGGTTTTGATCAGACTGTAAAGAAACACTCTTTTTGTGAATGTCATTTTGGGGGGTAGTCTCATTCAGGCTCCCCTGTCTAATCAGAAAGAATGATTGTTTCGATGAAAGTGACAAAATGTTGTTCACTGATAATAAAATTAAACATTTATAAAGTTTCTGTCGTTTGCCGGTTTTTCTTTCTATGTTTTGTGAGACTGTGTATAAGTGGTCCTTAATTAAAGTTGGACCCTGTATATTAAACATATCCAGTGCATCATTGATGTTCACGTCGATAAGTTCAAGGCCAGCTTGTAATTTATCGTGGACTTCTTCCTCGCATAAATTCCTGGAAAATATACTACTTTATTCATCACACCGCACACTTTTTTTTAATTACATGCACACCATCGCTATCTTCATTCTTATATAAATTATCATGGCAAAAAGCAATGCAGTATTCAATGGGAAAATGATCAGATTCGAATCGTTCAGCAACAGTCAATTCAGACACATCATATAGTAAGTCGTAAAGATTACTGGACATAAGAAAATAATCATTCACACTGCTCCCGTTTTCACATGTATATGTATAACAACCATGCTGTTCGCCATTACATGATCCATTTAATATAATCAGATCCAATGCAGTGCACATATTCAACAAAGATTTACCGTAGCTGTTAACACATTCATCTTGAGAATGCCGGTCACAAATAACCGAATGACTTTTTAATGGAACATTGTCATTGTCATAAACAGGGGTGATGGAGAAATATTAGAGATTCTGCTGTTCAGATCACCGCATAAAATGATAAAAACATCTTCCATCTGAATTAACAAGTCTGTCAAGTACTCTTCAAGCATAATTATTCCTCTATCATAATTAGAAGAAAGAGAAGAGAGAGAGAGAGAGAGAGAGAGAGAGAGAGAGAGAGAGAGAGAGGGAGAGACAGACAGACAGACAGACAGACAGACGAGAGAGAGAGAGAGAGAGAGAGAGAGAGAAAGAAACACACAACACACAGAACCACACACACACACACACACACACACACACACGAGAGAGAGAGAGAGAGAGAGAGAGAGAGAGAGAGAGAGAGAGAGAGAGAGAGATGCAGAACTATGGGATCTCCCAGTATAAAATGATTCGTCTGCCTGCCGTGTAATGGTAACGCAACTTGACATGACAAAGGCTTGTTCAGAGTATTGGCCAGCCTTTGAAATCCGAAACGGATCGGACGTAGGATGCCATTGATTTATTTGAGACCAGAACCTCGCGCAATTCTTGCCGATCATGCACGGAATGGGACTGGTGCCAGGAAGAGATGATGTCATTTATCAAGTTCGTATGTCTTAGTTCAGCCATTTCCTGGAAGGCTTCCTGGTTTAGAGTGACGAGGCAGACGAGAAACGGCCAAGGAAATTAAAGTGCAACGTGTATCCTTTCATATCCGGTCCTCTGTGCGTCCATTGCTGTTTTCTGCAGTGTCCACCATGAGTTTTATCCACGTGAGCAGATACATACAGTCGCATGCACATACACACACACGCACACACACATATAAATGCACGCAACCACCACACACACACGCACACACACATACAGTGTCTGGCTGTTTACGTAGTTCGTTCCACTCAGTCACCTAAAGTTGTCTAGCTGGTCTTTCTGATCATGTATTATCAGTTCAAGAGATGAAGCTTTGGCACTTGATGTCTGAATCATTCGCTTGTCACACGCACGATTCTCGACGGGTTGTGCGTATCTGCCATGTGTGTAGCCAGAGAGGATATTCTGCACTGAATACTACTCAGCGGCGAACGTTGACAAATACGACTGCTAGATTTGCACAGATCGAGTATGGCTTTTGGAGTCAGTCACGCCTGCTCCGTACACTCTCTGTCCCCGATTGTTGGTCGGGTATTGCAAGTTTAATCCCCCCAGAGGGTAAGAATATTTTTTATAAGCATGTCGATTCGTTGTATGACAATCGCTGTTAACTGATAATGCTTTCGTTAAGCAATTTCGATCAAAATTATCAGAGTTTGTGATATTGTGATTGTTTTTGGAAGTGCTCAGTTCAGCATGCTCGTTCGTGTGTTTTTGCTGAGTTGTAGGGGTTTGGTCGCTTCGATTCTACTCATACTAATCTATCAGTACTTTTGATGCTGAATAGGGAGTGTGAGTGTAAACACATGTTGATATAATCAAATTAGTTTACAATGACATGTTGATGTTGTTCATGTGCTATAAAAATCATTTCCGTCTTCTCGTTGTTTATTAAATGTACACTCCACACTAAATAACTGTTTGTGCTGTTATGTTGTAGGATGGTGTGAGTGAGTGAAAAAAAAGAATTGATAAAATACACAAACAACTTATACGCTTTCCAAGAGACAGATGTAACAAATTTATTTACAAGCACCCTTCACTCCATTTTGTGACATCACTGTAAATCTTTAACTCACTAACCTAAATCACTAACCAGCTCAGCATTCAAATTTTCTTGGCTTTCTGTGTGCGTGCGTGCGTGTGTGTGTGTGTGTGTGTGTGTGTGTGTGTGTGTGTGTGTGTGTGTGTGTGAGAGAGAGAGAGAGAGAGAGAGAGAGTGTGTGTGTGTGTGTGTGTGTGTGTGTGTGTGTGTGTGTGTGTGTGTGTGTGTGTGTGTAAGCCTATATGTTTCTGTACAATAGACTAGACTGCTATGTAGACGTGACTGCAGGTGGAAGACACACAGCGTCATGTCAGGAGATATGAAGGACAGGGTAGCGAGAGTGTCGAGAGGGGAGGAGATATAGCGAAAAGGAAGCGAGCTATACGAAGGTATACGAAGCTGACAGTAAGAAAAAGAAATGAGAATTTTGGAGTGTATTTTATTTTGATGTGTGTTTATGCATGTATATATGTATGTGTGTATGTGTGAGTGCGTGCATACGCGCGCCCGCGCGCGCGCGCGTGTGTGTGTGTGTGTGTTTGCCTGTTTGTTTGCTTGTGTGTTTGTGTGGTGTGTGTGTGTGTGTGTGTGTGTGTGTGTGTGTGTGTGTGTGTGTTTTCAAACAAGCGTGTGTGTAACAAACAGTCTATACATCACGAAACAAAGCCTATCTAATTCAAGATATGACCTAAACATTTGGTAAAAAGTCAGACATCTGCAGCATTTTGTCCAGGCTCCATCCCCACTTTGTCTTTTCTATCCATTCATTAAGTTAGTTAGTTACTTACTTAGTTAGTTAGTTTGTTAGTTAGTTACTTAGTTGTTTATTTATTGGTTCATTTGTTTGTTCATTTTTATCATGCTATCATTAATCATTTATAAAGATGTGTATTTTCAATTACTGCACACTGTTGTCTCATATCGTATCATGGTACTGTGTAGTGACTGTGGAACAGTGACTACAGTAATGTCTCCATGACCAACACTAAAACCATACACATCCACACAGGCATGAACTTAACTGGCCCGGTTGTATTTGAATTCACACAACCATATTTCAAACATAAGGACAATGTTTCAAATGCCTGAAGAGGAAAAGAAATTTGGAAATTATCAATAAAACAAAAATACATAACTGGGATCACATCTGCGCACGTAGCTAGTGTATCATTTCGTTGCTGGGAAATCTAGACTGTATTGACCGAAGTTTATTCCAGCAAATACACAAAGTGGGTAGTGGCGTGTTCCATCCTCCCCCCCCCTCCCCCCCCCACCCCCCAAAAAAGGCATTGATCACAGTTGACGGATCTCCCCACCACAGACGAACATTATCCACTCAGTAACTGATGCCCACACAGACAACATTATCCACTCTAGTTTAACTGACTGCCACACAGACGACATATCCACTCTAGTTAGAACTGACTGCCACACAGACGATCATATCCACTCTAGTTAGTAACTGACTGCCCACCACAGACGATCATATCCACTCTAGTTAGTAACTGACTGCCCACCACAGACGATCATATCCACTCTAGTTAGTAACTGACTGCCCACCACAGACGATCATATCCACTCTAGTTAGTACGACTGCCCACCACAGACGATCATATCCACTCTAGTTAGTAACTGACTGCCCACCACAGACGATCATATCCACTCTAGTTAGTAACTGACTGCCCACCACAGACGATCATATCCACTCTAGTTAGTAACTGACTGCCCACCACAGACGATCATATCCACTCTAGTTGGTAACTGACTGCCCACCACAGACGATCATATCCACTCTAGTTGGTAACTGACTGCCCACCACAGACGATCATATCCACTCTAGTTGGTAACTGACTGCCCACCACAGACGATCATATCCACTCTAGTTGGTAACTGACTGCCCACACAGACGATCATACCCATCTAGTTGGTACTGACTGCCCACCACAGACGATCATATCCACTCTAGTTGGTAACTGACTGCCCACCACAGACGATCATATCCACTCTAGTTGGTAACTGACTGCCCACCACAGACGATCATATCCACTCTAGTTGGTAACTGACTGCCCACCACAGACGATCATATCCACTCTAGTTGGTAACTGACTGCCCACCACAGACGATCATATCCACTCTAGTTGGTAACTGACTGCCCACCACAGACGATCATATCCACTCTAGTTGGTACTGACTGCCCACCACAGACGACATATCCACTCTAGTTGTAACTGACTGCCCACCACAGACGATCATATCCACTCTAGTTGGTAACTGACTGCCCACCACAGACGATCATATCCACTCTAGTTGGTAACTGACTGCCCACCACAGACGATCATATCCACTCTAGTTGTAACTGACTGCCCACCATTTGACGATCATATCCACTCTAGTTGGTAACTGACTGCCACCACTGACGATCATATCCACTCTAGTTGTAACTACTGCCACCATGACGATCATATCCACTCTAGTTGGTAACTAACTGCCCACCACAGACGATCATATCCACTCTAGTAACTAACTGCCCACCACAGACGATCATATCCACTCTAGTTAGTAACTAACTGTACATGCACGTGAAATGCGTCTGCATGTTTTCCTTCATATCATGATTGTCTTGTGATCATATGGCGATGAGTGTGATTTTGTATAGTTGAAGTGTTTCAGAAATAATTGGTTCATTTTAGCTGAGTCGTTAGTTCAAAATGAAAGACGGCAGAGGCATGGTGAATAAATCAGTCAAACGGACACACCACCTTAAAGTTTATCTTCACAAGGAATGTCATTTCTGGAAATTGTTGAGCAGTATTGAACAGAGAACGTCGATGATGTGCTGCCAGGTTCACTAGAATAAAATATACTTGCACACACTCTGACCAATGCAGTCATTATAATTGTGTTGTGTGTGTGGTGTGGTGCGTGCGTGCGTGCGTGGTGTGTGTGTTTCCTCCAAAGATTTTGATCATCCACAGACTCTTTGCTGCCCAAGTTCCTTTCGTGTTTTCCACGAAGATGTACCGCGACTTGGAGAGAAAAATACAGAGAGGAGAGAGAGAGAGAGAGAGAGAGAGAGAGAGAGAGAGAGAGAGAGAGAGAGAGAGAGATTGTCAAATATAAATGTGCAAACAGGATTTCTTTACTTCAGGAAAAAACGAGGAAAGTAAACAAATCAGGATAGACCCTTGTCTGAAATACGAATTGAAAAAAATGGCAAGGTGTAAAGCAACTAAGCAACTTGCAATGGCACCACAGCTTTCCTCTGAACGAGGTCGTTCATACAGCTGAGCTTCCACAGTGACAGTTCTGTGGCTGGTGCCTGGGTGTTCTGCCCGGTATAAACAACGTTCGGCTTCACAACCTGTCAGGGCCACGTGATAACGGGTTGGAGACGGGTTTAAGAAGTGACAGCTACAAACGATCCGAATAGATAAGGTTACGACAATACACACATGCATACGCACGCATGCACGCACGCACAGCACGCAACGCAACGCACGCACACCCACACACACACCCACACACACACACACACAACACACGTCTATTGATTATCAGCAGGACGTCAAAACAGTGCACAATGTGGTAGAGTAGACTATCATCTGAATTTCATTTACCAATGGGCACAAAAGATACACGCAAATGTCACACAAATTGGACTTATCACTGTGAAGGGCCAAGGCTTCATGTTCTGACTGACACTGCCAGTGAGGCCTTCCTCTGATGTCATGGTTTAGGCCCCTTTCACATGCCTGTTTCTTCTTTTCTCAGTATCAGTCTCTAATTCAACAACAACACCAAATCACAGTGTGTCACTGCAATTTCAAATGTATGGTGAGGCAGCGTGACGTATTCACTGGGAATTCCCTCCCAAATTCACTGCGTTTCAGCTTTCTTAAAAACAGATTGAACTTGCTGGGTGTAAATTGGGCTGCTAAGCATACGCAGGGTGTAAATTTCCGACGGCGCATATCTTTGGGAGGAATGCAGTTGCCTGCTGCCGTGACTCTGTACATGTCTGTGGTGAGAGGGCTGCGTGTATGACAGTTTGAATATCTCATCAGATGGCTTTACTCTTATCACAGCAAAATAATGGTTCTGTTATCGCTAGGCAGAGCTGAAGATACCACACACACCCATAAAGTTTTACTGCATTGCATAACAAACAGATTTATTTAGGCCCATTCTCCAACTGGTATAATACACATGTCATAAAGGATAGGATCCTCTAGTGTACGGTGGTTCACGATATCGCCAACGGTTATTGAAAACAAACAAACACTTCGCCAAAAAAAAAACAAAGGAACAAATCGCCAACGGTTATTGAAAACAAACAAACACCTTCGCCCAAACAAACAAAGGAACAAGCAAACAGACTGACTAACAAAACACTTGATGATCAGTAATAACTGAGACGGTTGGCAGGAATGAAGAATTTGTCTTTAACGACTACACTTATGACAGATCGATACAGTGACATTCCCTAACGACAACACTTATGACAAATCGATACAGTGACATTCCCTAACGACAACACTTATGACAAATCCATACAGTGACATTCCCTAACGACAACACTTATGACAAATCCATACAGTGACATTCCCTAACGACAACACTTATGACAAATCGATACAGTGACATTCCCTAACGACTACACTTATGACAAATCCATACAGTGACATTCCCTAACAACAACACTTATGACAAATCGATACAGTGACATTCCCTAACGACAACACTTATGACAAATCGATACAGTGACATTCCCTAACGACAACACTTATGACAAATCGATACAGTGACATTCCCTAACGACTACACTTATGACAAATCGATACAGTGACATCCCCTAACGACTACACTTATGACAAATCGATACAGTGACATTCCCCATCTATATCAGGACGCCAGGTGGCCATCCATTAGACGTAAACCTGCTCAGTGTGCCCTTGTTCAGTTGTGTTTATGAAGGGTTAACATTCTCTTCAAAACTCCTAAAAGCATCCTGCTGACAAAAGTTACGGGTCTTGACTGAATGCCAATCCTAGGCTGGAGCACAGATGGTCTGTGTTACTATCACGTAATGCCCCATGGATCAAGCGGGGGAAGCACACACACATACACGCGCGCGCGCATGCACGCACACACGCACGCACGCGCGCGCGCGCACACACACACACACACACACACACACACACACACACACACACACACACACGTAAGTAGACTAAACATGCAAAACGATGACCAACACAACATAGATGATACGAAGGATAAAAACAATAACAAAACCTAACAATAATTAAAACCAAACAATTACAGAAGGTAGGAAAAGGAAGAATCCAGCAGCATTGAAACAACGATATATGGACGCTATCAAAATGCATACGTTTGATGAGAAACACAAGCATCAAGCCGTACATTTTGATCCACGCATACATAAAGTGTATTAGCATGTACATAATTATGATCGTTTATTACTTAAAGTTAAGATCAATCGATTCTTCGTTCTTTTCTATATTCGCTTGGAGGTTACATACATAAAACAGACGTGTGCTCTTATTTTTCATCGATTTTGACCAAAGGTTTATTGAAGTGTTATTGGCCTTGAAATCGTCAGACGCAAATTTAAAGAACGCAAAACACTTATTTTCATGTTCCTCTTCATGTCTTATCTTACAATTGATTTTAGTGCATGAAAATGACATTCTACATTTCAGTCAAAGAATCCTGAATGAATACAGCGAAGTAGAATATTCTATCAAACATAAATTCTTGGGCGCTTCGCATAACGATAGTACTCTTAAGGAACAGCCTCAGTGTTTTGAAACAGAGCTTGCAGAAAGCTCGACATGTTCCAGACATGCGATTACGTGCACATGTTTGTAAATAGTTCTGAGTTGTCTGTTTCCTAGGACTGAAGGTACATCTATTGTCTGTTTCGTTATAATGGATGTCAATGGTGTGCATGTCCCTTAGACCAATTTAGTCTACAAACTGTTGAATCGATCTATTTGCATAATCTTGGTTTTCTCGAATGTTTCTTGTTCACTTTTTTTATCTTATTTATGTCAAATTTTGACCCAATTACTTTTGTAGGGAAAATATTATATTATGTTCACATCATTATTAATCAATAGGAGTCATTCAAAGCTGAGGGTATATATGTGGGTACGTACATTTAATTATGATTCATATGTAGTGAACATTAAATTGAGTTAATCATTACACTACTATCATCGACGAATCATTCCTATGACTTTTTTTCTTGCATACAATTAAGTTAGTCATTATATTACTAATTTTTTCATATAATTCTCGTTTTTTACATGCATTTGCAATGCATTAGGCTTGTAAGACATTTACGGTCCCATTCTGTATGTCACCATCTCTATGATTCTGTGTGGGACAGACTTGTTTAAAAGAAGCATGATGCATTGTTCCAGCCACCTGTTGTGTGCCAGACAGCTCACAGGGAAGACCCGAGTTATCAGCACAGAGAAATCATCACGGACATGGATTTGAACAGTACACGTGTTGTTGTGACGGCACAACGATGGTAAAAATACTTTTGAAAGGAAGGCTGCGGCAAAAGTAAAAGCTTTCTTTTACATGGCTAATGCTTCATTTATGTTTTTTAAACATCATTTGGCTCTCTCTCCGGTCCCTATCCCCCCCCCCCCCCCCCCCCCCCCCCGTCTTTTTTTTATCTATCTCTTTATTCCTTTTCTTTCTTTTCTTTGTTTTGTCTACATTGCCAAAATCATACCAACAAGGTCGGCACAATATGACTGTCTTCTAGCACCTTCCATCCCATTTTTTCTCTCTTTATCCTGCTCCTGTCTGTCTGTCTGTCCGTCTCTCTCTCTCTCTTCTCTCTCTCTCTCTCTCTCTCTCTCTCTCTGGTGTGTGTGTGTGTGTGTGTGTGGTGTGTGTGTGTGTGTGTGTGTTTGTCAGAGGAGCAAGGCGATTCTCTGTGCAGATGCTTTGCAGTGGTGAAAGCACATTTACCTGTGAATTGAGAGAGAGAGAGAGAGAGAGAGAGAGAGAGAGAGAGAGAGAGAGAGAGAGAGAGAGAGAGAGAGTCTGTGCGAAGTTATACGTTTTCAGTCGATATCATTATATAAGCAACTGACCCACAGCCATCCACTAACTCGCCTCCCATTCTCTTTAAAAAGCTCAGTCACCTGGTCAACAGCTTTGGAGTCTACAGTCTGTATGTGATTCCAGCTCTGTGGCCCTGGTAAACAGCTGGTTGTAAGCAGGGGGACAGTGTGTCTACATACAGTCTGTATGTGATTACAGCTCTGTGGCTGTGGTAAACAGCTGGTTGTAAGCAGGAGGACAGTGTGTCTACATACCGTCTGTATGTGATTACAGCTCTGTGGCCCTGGTAAACAGCTGGTTGTAAGCAGGGGGACAGTGTGTCTACATACAGTCTGTATGTGGTTACAGCTCTGTGGCCTTGGTAAACAGCTGGTTGTAAGCAGGAGGACAGTGTGTCAATTGATGGACACAGGGAGCTGTGGCTGCAACCATGCCCACCATTGGTGACAACGTCAGGTCAGCAACACGAAGCTGAGGAGGATTGATGTTGGAACTCTGCCGTCTACCTGACAGGGTTTGGCGTGTGAAGAGAGGAGTACAGAGGGGAGGGAGGATGGGACGTGGATAGAACTGGGGGAAACGGGGAGCTAGAAACAAAGGAAGACACAGAAAAGGTGGGACAAAGACCCCAACAGAAAAATGTCTAAAAAACAATGTTCAGCGCCCCCACCCACCCCTTCCCAACCCTCTCTCCATCCCATTGTGCATTATGTTTGTTTCGGTTAAGATTTTTTTTTTTTTTTTGGTTGGCTGAGACATCATTAGATTTGGCTGTTTTGTGCGTTGGTTGAGTTTCTCTTTTCTTATCATATCCAGAATTTTATGAGGGATTAAACCGTATGTTTCTAATATTTTGCCTCAAAGGACTTCAAGCCTGTATTTCTTTCATTGTCCTCTGTCTTTGTTTAGGTTTATTTTTTTCATGTCGTTTGTTTGTTTGTTTGTTTCATCCACACGCAATTTCTTTTAATTTTCTAAAGTGCATGTTTACATATGCACCATAAATATAGAAGGGAAGGGACTAGTACGGAAGTGGTTTCCTGGATGAAAGCAACGAAACATTGCAAGCGCCCTTCATCCTGAGCTTTGGCTCGTGCTTGCTGCGGGGAGGAAAGAGCAATACGGTCTGTGATGACAGTTCACTAGCAACAACGGCAAAAAACGTCAAGACGCACGAGCAGCTGTTGCTATTTGTGAAAACAACACATCAACTAGAGTGGAGGCGACGATGAAGATCACTGCGGAAACACTGCTGGGTCACCTGTCTGCTTGTTGTTGTCTTTCAGGATAGCAAGCTCAAACTGAAAAATGGTAAGGGAAAATAGTAACACAGATAAATTACAAGACATTACAACAGTGTTTAAATTCACCAAACATATTGGTAAGGATTGCGTTTAGTTTTGTTGCAACTGTCAGGTATACAGATCTTGTTTAAAACAAAGGTACACCAGTTTTACCCCCAATACAGCTGTGATCGTTTGGTGTTCAAGGAAACCATGCTTTTGTTTTGTTTTCTTCTGATTGTGGCAAGGACTGTGTTTGCTTCGGTTGCAGCTGTCAGGTACTCAGACTTTAATACGAAAGGAATGTACAGCAGTTTTATTCACAATATGGTTCTGATAGTTTGGTGTTCGAGGAAATTATATTTTAATTTTGTGTATTTTCGAATTTCGTAGCGAGTGTTTTAGTTCCTTTTGCTATTCTTGTTGTATGTTGTTGTTGTTGTTGTTGTTGTTGTCGTCGTCGTACTTTGTTGTCTCTCTCTCTCTCTCTCTCTCTCTCTCTCTCTCTCTCTCTCGCTCGCTCGCTCGCTCGCTCGCTCTCTCCTCTCTCTCTCTCCTCTCTCTCTCTCTCTCTCTCTCTCCCTCCCTCTCTCTCTCTTCTCATGATCCACTGGTCACAATCTAAATCTGTCAGCATTTAATCTTGCACAACCAATCCTTGTTTTCTCTTGGTTCCTTTATGACCAAACTGTGTGCAGAGAGCCAGGAGGAATACATTTATCGTGGTAGCACACCTGGAAGTCACACGCGAAAATGGGTCAAAGCGCATGCTAGGTGGCTCCAAGCACACAGTTCGAAGTCAATGGAATTAAATTACGTAGAGATTTCCTGCTGTCGTAAAAAGGGGTTGCAGATGAGTGAAAAGACCTTATCGATGATGTGAGGGAGGGCTGCAATGTATGTACTAGTAGACTGTGAGTGCTGTCAACAACAGAAGTTCCTTTAAGAGAGTTGAAAATTAGGGATGGCGAGTGTGTGTGTGTGTGTGTGTGTGTGTGTGTGTGTGTGTGTGTGTGTGTGTGTGTGTGTGTGTTCACACCCATAGTGCCACACACAAAACGTAATCGTTTCCATAAACAAAGCTTCCTGGTCCTCACAGACCCAAAACTATTCTTTCCCAGTTGGCAGTCTGCGACCTCTCGTTGACTTGCAAAACAAACCTCAAACTTTGCTAGTCCTCATCTCAACAAAAAGATTATAGCCCGTCTCGATCCGAGGAAAACGGTCCTAAAAGAGGAAGAAAAATATATTAATCATCAAATTATTCCTCATCTAAGAGTAATTATCTTCCTTTCTATTTTCATTTTTCATCATCATGGCTTACCTGCCGGTTTCCTTTTTATGGACCAGCGTGGCTTTCAGTTTACACAATACGCCTCCTGTGTCTTTGAAGGAAAAAAAACTACGAGGCATGTGTTCATGCGTAGCCTCTCTTTCCTGAACTGCTCATCTTACAGGTAACAAATCTTGTGAGCTTTCTGTTCATCGCTCAGTATGGATGCATGTTGCACAGTTTTCTTGAACAAGTGAGCACATGCAGAGGGCTCTGAAATCTTCCTTTTATTGCAATAGTATGCACAAGCAATCCATGTTTTCCATCGACACATTCCCCCTACATACGACACCGCCAGGAACTAGAACACAAGACCTGACAACCCCCTTCCCCTAAAGACAAAAAACTTTCCCAAAACTTTTTAAATTTTCCAAGGAGGGGTGACAGGAACAATCTTCAAAAACTGACATTGCATTAAACAGTTTTCAGTGGGGAAAATACATCGTTATTGAACAGTGTCAAGAATATCAACGGTTTACATAAAAACCAGTTCACGTATTTCAACGTCAATGCGTGACACTTCAAAATCATGTCCGAGAATGATAATCTACATGTTATGAAACACTTCAAGCATGATATTCAAATGCATTATAGATCAGAAAACACAAAATTTCACATAGATTATAGCCAATCACGCGCACGATGTTTAACACATAGCACTGATTTTCGTCTACGCGTACGGCACAGTTGCACAGAAAAAAGTCTCTTCCCATTAATGAAAATCGCAGATGTCACTGATTAATCCATGGACAGAAAGATAATTCACATTCACACAAAGATTGACAAAAAAGCACAGGTCGCTGTCTAGATAGCTGATCAGAAATGATGCAGACGCGTCCAGGGATAGGTTCAACAATGAACGAAAATTCTTGTAGCATTAGCAATTAGCATGGGGGACGATTTTTCTTTGACCACCTGGTAATCATGCAAACTTTTGAAGTGCCCAAACGATAGCGCGACACTCACATTCAATGGTAGAAAATCTCGTTGCGTAGACGACAGCTTTGCACTGGCGAAGGTCACAGGGTGTAGAAGACTGTCCTCCTCCTGAAGGAGAACTGTTCTAAGTTCAGTGGAGCTGGCGTCGGTACGGATGACAAAATCCTTTCGCAAGTCAGGCAGCAGAAGAACAGTTCGAGACGCGAGGACGTGCTGATTACATCTCAAATCGTGTCGACACCTCCTGTCCAGACGTCAGAGAACGCTGCTGAACAAAAAACAGTGATATATTTGAGAGGGGCAGCAAAATTTCACAAAGGTAAGCACGATTTGATGAAAGATTACAAATAAAAGTAACACATTAAAATCAATAACAAAATCAACAGTCTTTGATTAAGGGATAAAACTCAATGTTGGCCTAATGTTTGGCATAATGTTTGTTTGTTTACAAACACTTTCACCTGTTTCACCTCTGAAGAACATGAATGGACATATGTTTGATCTGTGTTTCGTCTTGTGACTCGTTTGTCAACGTTCTCTGGGCGGTTCGCTAACATTCATTTAAGATCTGAGTATAAAGTTGAGACGATGGGCTGATGAGTAACAACATTTTTATTGTTGGTGTCTTTGTGCAACACATCATCTTTTTTAAGGCCTGTTAGGTTATGAGAGGTCACGTTCAGTGTTGGAATAGTGGAGACAACAAAGGGTTTGGCATGTTTGCTCGCTTGTATATCTGGAAACTACCATTCCACCATGTGTAGATGATATTCCAGGTATTTTACCTAGGACCAGGTCTACCAATGAAGAGTCCAAGACACATACACAGATTTAACCGCAAAAATTGGGTTTAGAAATAGTTATTTTTCCAACAGGAAATGACTCTACACGTCCATCAAACATGCGGCATTGTTGTATAGTGCCGGTGTACTGATCATCCCCAACAAGAGAACGTCTCATACCAGCAGTGGCACAGCATGTCTCTCTTAATACTGTCCCCTTGAAGCCATTGACAGTGCACTTTCCACATGGAGTCCAGACACTTGGCTTTCAACAACAAGGACATGTTCCATGTTCTCTTAGGAAACATTGGCTTGACTGGTCTGTGCTTGGACATCATCTATTCATTTGTGCATCCATGAACCGCATGTCCAGCACAAAGTACATTCTCTTCTCACATTCACATCCACACCACAACCACGCATTCCATGGGACTGCAAATGTACACAGGAATTGGTCTGGTTTCCTCTTTGACGGGGGGAGGAGAGGGGGGGGGGCACATTAAGGCTCGGGACGATTAGAAATAGAATTTTGATCATTCTTTCGGAGAGAGAGAGAGAGAGAGAGAGAGGGGAGATGTGTGTGTGTGTGTGTGTGTGTGTGTGTGCGCGCGCGCGCGCGCGTGCGGGTGTGTGTGTGTGTGTGTGTGTGTGTGTGTGTGTGTGTGTGTGTGTGTGTTTATCAAGTGTTGATATTCGGTTTCACTTTAGTATTTATCTTAAAAGTCACAATTTTCCCACAAAATTCTCACTCGAGCAATTTTGTATGGGAGCATATTTTTCTTTCCGATGTGTGTCCCGCATACTGCTGCTTCTTAAGACATCCCTGCATTTGCCACAACGTACAAACAACTGACGAGAACTCCCTTTGAAACTTGTATTGTTTCTTCCATGTTTTCTTACCCAGAGAGAGAGAGAGAGACTACTGACAAAAATCTGAAAGATTACAACTAGGTGTCCCCAGTGTCTACTGTAGTTTTAGGTGCTTACGTCGAATGTAAACTTTCCAAGCCACCAAGAGAGAGAGAGAGAGAGAGAGAGAGAGAGAGAGAGAGAGAGAGAGAGAGAGAGAGAGAGAGAGAGAACAGAACATAATTTCATTTATTAACGCCAAAGCCTCATCTGAAGGGGTGTGAACATTGATGGTAGACATAATAAGGCAAATTCAGATGAAATTGTCAGTCCATTATCTGCTTAAAAGCTAATTCAAAAGACAACCTGGGAGCGTCTCATCAAAGAAAGAAAGAGAAAAATGAAACGAAAATAATATTACACCTGTTCGTATATGGTATCATGCACTACACTGACTTCAAGGACAAGTAAAACTGACAGTTCAAGACATAATTCGTATATGGTATCGTGCACTACATTGACTTCAAGGACAAGTAAAACTGACAGTTCAAGACATAATTCGTATATGGTATCGTGCACTACATTGACTTCAAGGACAAGTAAAACTGACAGTTCAAGACATAATTCGTATATGGTATCATGCACGACAATTAAGATTAAGATTAAGATTAAAATTATAGTCCCGTCAACAGCAGAGGTTATCTCAGGACTGTCACCACGTTTCAAACTATCGCGTATATATGTTAAAAAAGGATTAAAAGCAAAACCTTACCCAACCCATTAAAACAAGATTAAAAGAACCAATCCTAGGATTAAAAACCAACACGTTGAAATCACTAACTGTAATCTGCAAAAATCAATACTGGGTAGAGAAAATCTAACAACACCAAATTCACACACGATGAAATAAATTCACTTCTTTTAGGAAGTTAAAAATATTGTCAGGGGGAACATCACGGAAAAGAATCTTCATATTATCTGCAGTGTAATGTTTCCTTCTAATGTCGTATAAATCCCAGCAGTCTAAAAGAATATGTTGGACAGATATCTGACTATCACAGGCAACACAGAAAGGCAGGTCTTCTCCCTTCAATAAAAACGAATGAGTAAAATAGGCATGACCCGTCCTCAATCTATACAATACTGTTTCTCCCTTTCGACCGATGCACGACAATGACTTCAAGGACAAGTAAAACTGACAGTTCATGACATAACAATTCCTATTTTCTTAAAGGTTTTATAAAGATATAGCTTTTTGTGATGCTAAAAAAAAAACACGTCACTGGGATTGTGATAATATTTTGGATGGATTAAATTGTGTATCAAATCATCAAATGCAGGACAACAAAAAACAAAAAGTGGATTTCATCATCAGTGGCAGATGTGCACAACGGGCATATTGTTCCACATTCACCATTCTCTTTATATCTTGAAGTATGCACTGCTGAATCAGATATTCCAAATTCAAATCTTGTCACAATGTAACGGATAAATCTATCCAATCCCATGGTAAGTATGGCTCCAGATCATATAATGTCTTGAATTTCCTGTAATCTATAGATCTGTCGACGTTATCTATATGATAGTTCCAGTTCTGCCACCTGCAGTCGACTGGTTTTTGTTTAAATGTCAGTATAAAGGTATTTATGCACCCGACGCCTTGCTTTTTACCATGCATAGAAGCATGGATTGGTTTAGAAGTAAGGGCGGAGCTGTTACATACAGCAGCTCTTTGTTCTGAATAATGTTTTGCACTCACTGTTTGGTCGTGCTCCTGTCAAACTGAAAAACAATTTTAAACCATTATTGACCTTCAAAAGATTTAGTGACTGTAGAAAATGTGCTCTTCAAGTCTTTTTTCCGCCGCTGATATAGTGAAAGGAATGGATGAATTTGTATGTTCGTCTGCATATCTGTCTGTCTGATTGCCAACCGAATCCCCCCTCCCTCCGTCCCTGCCCCTGCCTCCCTCCCGCTGTCCCTCTCTCTCTCTCTCTCTCTCTCTCTCTCTCTCTCTCTCTCTCTCTCTCTCTCTCTCTGTGAGATAGGATCGATGTCTTCTAGACTTAAGCGTAGCTCCTTTCTCTAATGTTCTTAAAAACGCAGATCCAAAAGAATCGTTCACTGTTTGGAGCAGATCGTTATCTCTGTCATTGATGAACATGCCGTACTTCAATGGAAGAGAGTGTTTTGTTCTAACTGGACAGTACAGTATATTACCATAACAATGGATCTAACTGGACAGTACAGTATATTACCATAACAATGGCTCTAACTGGACAGTACAGAATATTACCATAACAATGGCTCTAACTGGACAGTACAGTATGTTACCATAACACTGGCTCTAACTGGACAGTACAGAATATTACCATAACAATGGCTCTAACTGGACAGTACAGTATATTACCATAACAATGGTTCTAACTGGACAGTACAGAATATTACCATAACAATGGCTCTAACTGGACAGTACAGTATATTACCATAACAATGGCTCTAACTGGACAGTACAGTATATTACCACAACAATGGCTCTAACTGGACAGTACAGAATATTACCATAACAATGGCTCTAACTGGACAGTACAGTATATTACCATAACAATGGCTCTAACAGGACAGTACAGTATATTACCATAACAAATGGCTCTAACTGGACAGTACAGAATATTACCATAACAATGGCTCTAACTGGACAGTACAGTATATTACCATAACAAAGGCTCTAACTGGACAGTACAGTATATTACCATAACAATGGCTCTAACTGGACAGTACAGAATATTACCATAACAATGGCTCTAACTGGACAGTACAGTATATTACCATAACAATGGCTCTAACTGGACAGTACAGTATATTACCATAACAAATGGCTCTAACTGGACAGTACAGAATATTACCATAACAATGGCTCTAACTGGACAGTACAGTATATTACCATAACAATGGCTCTAAGTGGACAGTACAGTATGTTACCATAACAATGGCTCTAACTGGACAGTACAGAATATTACCATAACAATGGCTCTAACTGGACAGTACAGAATATTACCACACCAATGGCTCTAACTGGACAGTACAGTATATTACCATAACACTGGCTCTAACTGGACAGTACAGTATATTACCATAACAATGGCTCTAACTGGACAGTACAGAATATTACCATAACAATGGCTCTAACTGGACAGTACAGTATATTACCATAACAATGGCTTTAACAGGACAGTACAGTATATTACCATAACAATGGCTCTAACTGGACAATACGGTATATTACCATAACAATGGCTCTAACTGGACAGTACATAATATTACCATAACAATGGCTCTAACTGGACAGTACAGTATATTACCACAACAATGGCTCTAACTGGACAGTACAGTATATTACCATAACAATGGCTCTAACTGGACAGTACAGAATATTACCATTACAATGGCTCTAACTGGACAGTACAGAATATTACCATAACAATGGCTCTAACTGGACAGTACAGTATATTACCATTACAATGGCTCTAACTGGACAGTACAGTATATTACCATTACAATGGCTCTAACTGGACAGTACAGAATATTACCATAACAATGGCTCTAACTGGACAGTACAGTATATTACCATTACAATGGCTCTAACTGGACAGTACAGTATATTACCATTACAATGGCTCTAACTGGACAGTACAATATATTACCATAACAATGGCTCTAACTGGACAGTACAGTATATTACCATAACACTGGCTCTAACTGGACAGTACAGTATATTACCATAACAATGGCTCTAACTGGACAGTACAGTATATTACCATAACACTGGCTCTAACTGGACAGTACAGTATATTACCATAACAATGGCTCTAACTGGTGCACTGAAATGAAGAGACATAGCAGTGACACAGAATTTTACAGTCAGTTACTCTGCAAGATCAGAGTATTGTCAGAAACTGATTGATGCTCATAAGATGTTTGGTTTATTTTAATTTTATTCGGACTTGTTTGCACTACCGCTCGATTATCTTGAATAAATGCTCCCACCCAATCTACAGTCACTACATCGTAGGACCAGTAAGATGATCAGCTGTGACCAGCCATCATCCACACAAAATATATTCACATATCTTAAAACACTGCTTCTTCGTTCATGATTTAACATATGCCACTTTAAGTCTTAGGCACAATGTTAATTAGGATACATGTCCACAATGTCCAAAGACAATAGCCTATTTGTAGTATCATCATGAGTCACTTAGAGGTATTGTCCCAAAACAAATTTAGATGTGTTCTGTACGAGTTTTTTCTTCGATGAAAGCACAGAATTGAGCATGTTTCCAGCAAAGATAAAAACAAAAAGTTCCCTTCCGGCATTATCGCCATCCAAATATGGAAATAAATTCCATCTGTCTGGTTCGCTTGACCGACAAGCTCATAGAAACTAGCTGAACAAAATTGCTGTTATACAGTGTTAAAGCAAATGAATGCGCATACGAAGAATGCGTTTATAAAGTATCTAGCTAATTTGTGAACGAATGACCAAATGAATTTGAAGTGTGTGTGTGTGTGTGTGTGTGTGTGTGTGTGTGTGTGTGTGTGTGTGTGTGTGTGTGTGTGTGTGTCGGGGGAGGGATCAGACACGAAATCACTAGTGTATCATCACAAATTGGAAGTGAGAGTCGTTTCATTTGTAGACGTTATTTTCTCTCATTTCAAAGCGTTTTCTTTGTAGTTATACATTATCTAGGTTGGTTGGGCAGAACTGTAAAAAGGCCTACAATTAGCTTACTTTAGCTTATTCTTTACTCATCAAAAATCCTTCGTTCATACATTCTTCTTTTGCCTTTCTCCCATTTCTTTTCCTCATTTAGTCTCTTGGCATATTTTCTGACTTTCACCATCCCCACTCCTGCAACCCCTCCCGATCATTCTATGTGTCGTTTTATGTCTCTCTCTTTCCTGTTCTTCTTGTTCTTCCTATTCTTTCTCCTCTTCCTTCTCCTCCCTTATTTCATGTTCCTCTTTTATAGGGAACGAAACATTTAAAATGCCAAAGTGCTTGGAGTATATTGATCTTTTTCGTCCGAGACGGCTAACAAAAAAAAAATGAATTAAAAAATCGTTCGTAGATGGGATAAGTAGGGCACCAATTACTTCAGAGGTGGCTGAGGATGGAGTCGAACTGGCTTCCCTGGATGATATTAGCTTTACTGAATCACTTTGAAGTGGATGCAAGCGGGAGCGGTGTAAAGGACGGGTACACCATTAGACCAGAATCGTCGCCGGTGTCATTTAACGGTCTTCGATTTTGTAAGAATGGAGAGATCATTTGGACAAGATCAACTCATTTATCAGCTTGTGTTTCTCCACTGTCTGCTTTTTTTTCTCCACGAATTATCGTGCCTCCTCCTTCTCTTCGTCAGTTTAGTTAATATTTTTATCATTATGATCTTCTTCTTCTTCTTCTTCTTCTACTACTACTACTACTACTACTACTACTACTACTACTACTACTACTACTACTACTACTACTACTACTACGCTGTCATCGTCGTTTTTGTTTTCTTTCTAGTCTTGTCTGTGTGTTTTTACTCTCCTTCTTCTTCTTCTTCTGCCACTACTAACTACTACTACTACTACTACTACTACTCTGCTGCTGCTGCTGCTTGCGCTACTTACTACTGCATCCACTACTACTACCACCACTATCATTACTGCCACTGCTGCT